>OX589596.1:29423412-30623412 GCA_951329385.1 Polia nebulosa | reverse complement strand
CGTAAACTGTCTTTTTACACCCGATATACAAAATTCAAAGTTCTGACTGAGTGACTGATATATCAACGCACAGCCTAAACCACTCGTCCTAGCGACATGAAATTTGGAGGGTGTGTTGTTTGTGAAGTGTAGGTATCCTATAAAAAAGGGTTTTTCAAAATTCCACCCCTTTTTTTTTAAAGCATGGAATGGGACTTGAAAGCTTATAACAGGGGAAGTACTAATTCCGCGCGGGTGAAGCTGCTGGCAGGAACTAGTAAACTTATACTTTAGGTCTTAGTTTTCTACCTTGCGTGCAGGAGACAACTTAAGGCGCAAGTATACGACTTTTAATGGTATTTAATTGAACATCACGTCTAAACGACTAGTCCTATTTCTATGAAAAAAATATATGTTACTCTAGACAATTTCCGTCGTAATTTAATCTCAGAATATTTGAAATTATATTTTTATAACATAGTGTAATTAATTTGTAAAGTTATGTCTAATGCGGATAAAAAAATTGAGAATCACGCAAGAACTATAAAGCGTATTTTTATGAAACCTTCACCATTTTAAAGATCATTTAATTATTTATAATTTAGTCTCAGTGTTTTAGTCCTGTGAAGCCCCGCGGCCAAATCCGGGTTGTCAAATTGAACCCCGACGACAACCCGGGTTGACAGCCGATTTTTTTTTTTTTTCTCATTAATTTTTTTTTTTTTGTCCGACTCACCGGTGAGTCGCGGGGCTTCACTGGTTAATACTTGTTGTTTTATGTGTCATAAATTAATAATGCGTCTAATTTCGGACAGCGCTCCTTGATGGGCGAGTCCTATTACTGGGTGGACATACGACGCGTTACGTGAGCTCAGCGCAGAACACGCAAGCTAACCACTCAAGGTCATTAGCAGCTAATAGCGCCTTAAAATATTACCTATTTCTAGATTTTTGATAAGAATAACAAATACTAATTAGCATAATTCCTATGTTTTTGACCTAGATCCTAGCCTAACAATGGTACGCCTTGGCTGATTCTATCTTGTTATTGTTTGACATGCATTCAAGCAGGTAGGGCCTTGGCGACCGAGGGATTTTATAGGAGAAACTGCATTTTATGTTTTTCAATAATATGTATTAGTTTAATATTTTTAGATTATGTTGTATACCTATTTTATCTATGGGCCTTAGTGGCCTGACAATAAAGAATTATTATTATAAAGGTGTAACCACACTGTTCGGGTTCAGGGGCTTCCAGGCAGTGCGGCTTCCGATCTTCCTCATTTGTCAATTGATTATTGTATTCTGGGTTCGATTGTAATCGTACAAAGTGTAAAATACGTTTTCCGATGTTAGAGTTATTGACGAATATTTCAGTTTATTTTTTTCTTTGATAGGCTCGGGTTTCCCACTATTTCACCTGATGGTAAGCAATGATGTGGTCGAAGATGGAGCACGCTCGCCTAGAAGTAACCTATTCGCTCTTGTGTGAAGACCCCTATGTCATAGCTGTCACGAAACTGTCACGAATTCCACTCCTTATAGCTGTACGCACAATGAATGTGTTCCTAAATCGTCTTGTGCGTGTGGGTGAAATGTCCACCCTACAAATTCAATCAAGGTGTGATTGAATACCTGAATTATTGTAACAAATTCAGAAACTATAATAGGTACAGTCACGGACAAAATTCGAAACAAAGCCAGTCACGAATTCATTGTAATAATTACGCATAACTGTAGACAATTGTTTTTACTATATAATTAGGTATAGTGATAATATACCTATCCGTTTTATGTAGATAATGGAAATACGAATGACACACAATCTGACGCACTGTAGGTAATCTGGCACACATAAATAGAATTGAATGCAATGATAACAACATTGTGCCTCTTTTATAAAAATTAAGCATCTGATTAGTTTAGAAACTGATAAGCAGGTTCTTGAAATAAAATTTTTAAGGCACAGTTGTACGACTTCTAATGGTTTTTAATTGAACATCACGTCTAAACGACTAGTCTTATCTCTTTGAAAAAAATAAATGTTACTCTAAACAATTTTCGTCGTAATTTGATATGTGAATATTTGAAATTATATTTTTGTAACAAAGTGTAATTAATTTGTAAAGTTATGTCTAACGTGGATCAAAAGTTGAGAATCACGCAAAAACTATAAAGTTTGTTTTTATAAAATCTTCACCATTTTAAAGATCATTTAATTATTTATAGTTTAGTATACGTATTTTAGTGTAATACTAGTGGTTTTATGTATAATACATTAATAATGCGTGTAATTTCGGACAGTGCTCCTTGATGGGCGAGTCCTATTACTAGGTGGACGTACGACGCGTTACGTGAGCTCAGCACAGAACACGCAAGCTAACCACTCAAGGTCATTGGCAGTTAATAGCACCTTAATTTAGAATCCGTTAATCAGTATTTAAACTAAACAGATGGTTAGCGAGTTTTATAAACACGGCTATTTACTTCCACAGCTTGGATTTCAGCGCAAGTCGTCCCAATGCCAATTGTCGCTCTGTCATTCTCTTTTTTGACAGGTGATTGACAGAGGTAATAGGGAAATCTGTATATGTATAGATTAAATTCAAAGTCCTGACTGACTGACCGACTGACATAGGTATCAACGCAAATCCTGAATCACTGATTCTAGAGACATGAAATTTGGAGGGTGTGTTCTTTATGAAGAGTAGGTATCCACTAAGAAAGGGTTTTTCGAAATTGGAGCCTTAAGAGGGTGAAAAAGGGGTTGAAATTTTATAACGAGGAAAAGTAGCCACTGGCTGAAGCTATATATATACAATTTAATAAGTGGTAGTATAAATAAATACATCTACTTCTTGTAAACGTTACGTTTACAAATACACCTAGGTAGGTATTTGATTGGATTTCTTATGTATATATATATCCTAATAATATTTGTTCCACAAAATAACACAAAAATAATGTCACCTCGACTTCTCCACAATTAATCATTAGTGTCCTACATATTTTGAATAAATAAAGCTGTGTGCAAACACGTCAAATGTCGCGCGTTCAAACAATGCTATCGCCGCGTCGAGCGAGAACAACCGCAGTGTGACGACACCCTTATCAGCTGTCAGCAAAGTCATGTGATGAACACTGAACATGGTTTGGAAAACAGGAAACCTTGTGATTGATGTTATTGTTATTAAGGTTCATTTTCGGTCATTTTTTTCGGGAGTCATCGTCGAGGAAAATTACTAAAAAGAAAAATACGACAAATGTTAAAGTTTCTTTTTTGCAGTCAGCTGAAAATTGTTTTAAAGCTCAATTACACCTTCCGATTTCAAGGGACCCAATTTAGGAACAAACTAACTAGGAAATAGGAAGCGAGCGATTACACTATCCTAAATTGAACTCCTAAATCGGGGTTCTAAGTCGGCAATGTTGCCAACTCTTACAAATTCGAGTCCCTAGACAGAATATCAAAAGTCGCTATAAAGTCTCTTCAAAACTGATTCTACCAGGAGCGGACTAAAAAATAAAAGAGCGGACTCAGATTTTTTTTCTGGGAAAGGGACTTTGGGAAATTTAATTTAATTTTAAACACATACAAACATACTAATAGCCCATTTGTAGCGAGAAAGTCGCTAAATTGACAACACTTAGCTCTAAATCGGAGTGATGCGATTACACTATCCAAAATCGTACACAATTTAGGAAGTCAAATCGGGACCTTTCAATCTCACTAAATCGGACACTAACTGCTCTAACTGCTATTACACCTTCCTGTTTCCTAAATTGGGTCCCTTGAAATCGGAAGGTGTAATTGAGCCATTACTTATATCATTTATACCATACCTATCTAGCTTGTGCCAGCGGCTTCGCCCGCGTGGAATTATTACTTGCCCCATTATAAATTATAGCCTATGTACTACTCCAGACTATAATCTATCTCTTTGCCAAATTTCATACAAATCCATTCAGCCGTTCTGGCGTGATTGAGTAACAAACATCTATCCAACTTTCGCATTAAAATATTAATACCTAAGTAGTATAAAACCCGGAAAGTGCTACTAGCTCAGGGGCCATCTATAAATTACGTCACAGGAATTTCATGATTTTTTTGCCCTCCCCCCTCTATTTCTTGTCACAGTTGGTCACATTTTTGAGACCCTCTCCCTAGTGTGACGTCACATATTTTGCAATTTGACATCTAGAAATGATTCAATTAAAACAGCAGTTACGAAATTACTTCTCGAACTCACCAACAAAACAATTGAAACCACATGAATATTTATAAGTTTTTCGTTGCTTGTTAAAATTTCGTGTTTTAATACGGGTTTTTATATATCAATGTTTACTACTTATAATTCTGAAATATGACGTCATGAAACTTATGACTTGTCAAACAATGTCACACTTCGTCGACCCCCTCCTCCCTCCCCCCTTAACGTGTAACATAATTTATGGACGGCCCCTTAATACCCTAAAGCCCTTTTTTTTTTTTTTTTTTTTTTTTGGGGGGTGGGAAATCATCCAATGACTTCTTCCGCTCTAGGGTGGAGCGGAAGGGTGTGTCAGACTCTTACTGACTAAAACCCACCCCTGTTCCTCCCTGCCTCGAGTGCCCGGGGGCGAGGTAACTCTTTCGAATTTATCCTCCACCCCCGGGCAGGCACCGGCCGTGGCAGGCCCCTTCCCTTGGCTGACAACTCTTTGAGGCGCGCGTGGAACACTACGCGCCGTCGACTCTCGGGCCTGGTGCTGATCGGACGGCGAGTTACCCACTACTCGCCGTCCGCAGGCCCGGGTATACCCTAAAGCCCTCATTTTTCAATATTCCTAAAGGAAAACTGTCCGACTAAACGATTTCATTCTCCAGATATAAACTTCGAAGTTTTTCAATTTTCTGAAGCAAAAAGAACCCTAATAAACAATTACCTTCTTCAGGTACCAACCTGGCCTTTTTAGGGTTCCGTACCCGAAGGGTCCAAACGGAGCCCTATTGCTGTTGCTCGCGCGTCCGTATGCCCGTCTGTCTGTCTGTTCGTCTGTCCTTCGTGCAGCACACAGGTTTTACAGCCAAACGGTTGGAGCTACTGTCTGTACTGTACTGTCAAATTTTAACAGTATAAGCATCTTGTTGACCTAAAGCCATACAAATAGTCATAAATACATTTGGTACGGAACCCTTAATATGCAAAGTTCGACACACACTTGGCCGGTTTTTTTTTCAAATGTCCTTAAAATCAATATTTTTAAAGATAAAATCTTTTGTTTAATACTCTGTTTGTGTTTGGTCGGACAATCAAAATATTTAGTGTCCTTCAGTAAATAATGTTTGACATGTTGTCACAGTTAAACAAATGATAAGCAGACTTATTCCATGTGACATTTTATTTTTTGTGGCACCGAACACAAGTATTTGCTCATACGACAAATATTTACACTATCTGATTTTCAGTTCAGATTCATGTTGAAATTATTTTGAGTAAGGTATTTTTTTAGAAGAACAAGTTACTGTAAAAAAAACATTATTATAAACAATTAAATGCATACAAAAGATTCGTGTCTGTGCTGAATTCCTCTATCTGGAGCTAATTCTGAATGTCAATTTAGGTCTCGGGCCTGCGGAGGGCGAGTAGTGGGTAGCTCGCCATCCGATCAGCACCAGGCCCGAGAGTTGACGGCGCTTAGTGTTCCACGCGCGCCTCAAAAAGTTTTCAGCAATCATGACGGGGCCCATCATGGCCGATGCCTGCCCGGGGCTTGTGGATAAATTCGAAACAGAGTTACCGTTCCCGTGAGCACTCAGGGCAGGGAAGGAACAGGGGTGGATTTTAGTCAGTAAGAGTCTGACACGCCCTCCTGCTCAAACCAGAGCGGGATGATTTTCCACCTCCAAAAAAAAAAAGTTCTTACACCGTAAAACGCATTTTCAATAGAACTGAACCAACATCTTAAAATTTAACTCTATAGGATAAGTGGTTCTGACTCAGCTTGCAAGATTTAACCTGAACAACAAACATTGCAAGAAAAATTAAAGCTTTTAAAAAAAAACTTTTGTTTCTATCCTTCGGTGTTTGTATTTTGTTTCTTTGTTATTTGACACCGACTTCCGAAATTAAAGTTATTTTGCAATTTTTAGAAGTCGGTTGTATATTTTTTTTTAAGTTTTTATTATTTTTTACTTTTTAGTTGCTGTAACCCAGAACTAAAACTAAATAATAAAGTTATGCCCGAATGGATAACCTGGATCAATAACATGGAATTTGAACAAAATTTGAGACAACCAAGACGTCATCTGTGTATACATATTTTTTGTTTATGTTGATTTTTTCAAAAATTGCTGAGTCAATTTAGATAAAATTTATATAGGACCACCTCTGAAGTATGGCCTACCAAACAAAACAAGAATCATCAAAATCTATTCACAAGTGGACATACAGATGAATTGAGAACCTCCTCCTTTTGGAAGTCTGATAAAAAGGTGGGTGATATACAGAAAATGTGGAACTAATTTACCGACTTAACTATGTCATAGGTATCTACTTGAAACATTTACAAACTTACGAAAGTGTCTAATTATTCATTCGAATAAAAAAACAATGAGATAACAATTTATTTACTTTTTTTTTGTCAACACATTACCTGCTCAATTTATTTAGTTAATTTTAAACAAATCAGATATAAAAATCAAAGTCCTGGCTGGCTGACGGATATATCAACGCACAGCTTAAACCGCTGGTCCTAGAGACATGAAATTTGGAGGGTGTGTTCTTTGTGAAGAGTCGGTATCCATTAAGTGAGGGTGTTTCGAAATTCAACCCCTAAGGGGGTGAAAAAGGGGTTGAAAGTTTATAACGGCGAAAAGTACTAACTCCACGCGGGCGAAGTACTAACTCCACGCGGGCGAAGTACTAACTCCACGCGGGTGAAGTACTAACTCCACGCGGGCGAAGTCACTGGCTGAAGCAAATTTAATAAGTGGTAGTACCTAACATAGTTGCAGTAGTGTGATCTCATACGTCGCACTATGTTCGCTCACGTAACGTATTTAATGGATTAACGTTGGTTTTACGAGTACCTACGTCTTCTATCTACGTCTGTTCTAACCCTTTCTTTAACGCTACTCTGGTTTTCTAAGATTCTAATTTTCCCATTAAAACAGTTTTTTATTGTTGTCACTCACGTGTCCGTCTGTCTGTCTGTCTATCTGCATGTCCCTCCGGTTTCTGTCACAAAATTTTGTTACGAAAAGTTTTTTAACCTCCCATTGACCTGTAAACCTAGGTGAGTTTATTATTACGTACACTCTACTAACAAATACCAAAATTTGGTACGGAACCCTTAACGTGCGAAATTCGACACGCACTTGGCCAGATTTTATACTGAAAATTTTTCAATTACATACAGCATATTATGTATTATTATCTGTATTATTTAGGGTTCATCTATTGTTTTTTTTTTTAACTTTAATTGGCTCACGCTTGACCACTATCTCACCTGATGGTAAGCGATGATGTGGTGGACGATGGAGCACGCTTGCCTTAAACCTATTGTCTTAAAGTCTGTTCGTAAAAAGTGATATATCACTTCTTTTTAGGGTTCGGTTCCTCAAGGATCCAAACGAAGCCCTATTGCTGTCACTCACTTGTCCATCTGTCCATTTGTCCGTCGTCTGTCACACAGGTTTTACAGCCAAACGGTTGGAGCTACAGTCTTCTAATTTTCACAGTATAAGCATCTTGTTGATCCAAAGCCATACAAATAGTCGAAAATACATTTGGTACGGAACCCTAAATGTGTGAAGTCCGACACGCACTTAGCCAGTTTTTTTTTCATTCATTTCTTACAAAATGATGAGATGTAATAAAAAACTCAATTTATGTATGACCCAAATTATGCTATTTATAAATATAGAAATTGAACGTTATTACGCTCTTAGGAGTAGCAAATATCCAATCAAATTAAATTCCCAATCAACTGATTATCACCTTGACGTTACGTGAGAAAATAAAGGTAATTACGTAGATAATAGATGTACATAAATAATTAATCTTCGTCGGTGTTTATTAATTAGACATTATTAATAATTTTATTACGATCCGGATGTAAAACAGTCTTGGAGAAATTGTTAGTCACCGCTACTCTAGTTAAGGGCCTACCTCCGCTTAAGTAGCGCCCTCATTGAATAAAAAATCGTATCTTTGCAAGGAAAATAAAGATTAAAGAAAACGGCCGTTTTTGACACTTTTGCTTACTACTTTGGATACGAAACATTTTGAGTCCTGTTTTAACAACGCAAAAATACTTTATCCTATTTGTAACAAACGCAACATGTGATTCTTTTTTTTTTTTTTTTTTTGGGGGGGTGGGAAATCATCTTATGACTTCTTCCGCTCTAGGGTGGAGCGGAAGGGCGTGTCAGACTCTTACTGACTAAAACCCACCCCTGTTCCTCCCTGCCCTACGCGCCCGGGGGCGAGGTAACTCTTTCGAATTTATCCTCCACCCCCGGGCAAACATGTGATTCTTTAATCTTTATTTTCTACGCTTTGCTACGATTTTTTATTCAATGAGGGCGCCACTTGGCAGCTATATACGCCTTAAGGTCATGCAGATGATGCAAGTTATAGCATTTATCATCAAAGAAATGTTTTCTAGAAATTGAAGCTCGAACTGGAGCTGAGCTGGAGCTCGTGGCTAAAGTAATAACAGCCGCACGGGTCGATTCATCAGGTTAAGCTACGCTGGCCGGGGTTGGTCCATAGATGGATTACCATCTTTACATACAGAGACTCCTCCGTGCCTCGGAAATCATGTTAAGCCGTTGGTCCCGGCTGTCAATCGTGGTTCTTTGACAGTCGTTACGGGTCGTCAGTAGCCCGAAAGTCTGACAACCAGTCTTACCAAGGGGTATCGTATTACCCAGTAACTGGGTTGTGGAGGTCAGATATGCAGTCGCTCCATGTAAAATACTGGTATTCAGCTGCATCTGGTTAGACTGGAAGCCGACCCCAATATAGTTGGGAAAAAGCTAGGCAGATTGTAACTGAATAACGTATGACCATATTCAAGTGAAACTAACAAACTACGTGCAAATCCTTTTAAAAACTACCCAAGTCCCATTTCGACTGCTAAATTCCACGAGGCTAAAAAATTCTAGGAAAAGCTATTTTTCCTGAAAAGGCACACAACTTTCCCGAAACCTACGATCCGTGAAAACTACGTTCCAATTCCTGTGAAACTTCTCGCAACTCCTGAAAATCGTTATTCTATTCCCCAAACGGTACTACACTGAAATCTGAAACGGGAATTATGAATTTATGAATGACGTCAGATCCGGTCTGTGTTATCTGCTATTGTAAATTATAAACGAATGCGTTCTGCTTAATGTGTACGAGTATTGTTCATAATGTCAAATTAGATAAAATCGTGAACAATCAACATGAACATTATCATCACTATTCACTACATATCACTATATATTATAAAACAAAGTCCCCCGCCGTATCTGTCTGTCTGTCGATCTGTTCGCGATAAACTCAAAAACTACTGAACGGATTTTGATGTAATTTTCATCAATAGACAGAGTAATTCATGAGGAAGGTTTCTTATCAGAATAAGCATTAAGCGACGACATATTTTAGATTACTTTTAGTTTTAGTTAGGTTTTTTTTTGTGTCTAAATAGTTAACGTCAGATAGGTATATTTTTGTTTTATTACAAGTTAAATAAATAATATATTTATTTCGTAATTAAATGAATCAAAATCAGAAATCTACTTCAAGGGTCTGTCTGTAGTTACCGCACCCCTGGGCACTCAGGCAGGGAAGGAACAGGGGTGGGGTTTAGTCAGTAAGAGTCTGACTAGCCCTCCCGCTCCACCCAGAGGAGGAGATGTCATTGGATGATTTCCCACCCCGCCAAAAAGAAATGGTGTGTCATATAAAGTAGTAAAACCATAATTTTAGTTGAAAACGGTGTTTATTCACGGACTAACTTCAGAACGCGAACCAATTGCATTGGAACTGCAAAATACACAAACATCTTCTCGAGCTGTTTGTTTTAAGTTAAGATGCATTATCGTTGACCTTTTATATCGGGAATCGATTGGTATTTAATTTCAGCATCGAATTCTTTTCAATACACACATTTATGGTTGCATAACTCGACAAAATGTAGGCAACAACTATTTTACTTCGCAATTTCAGTGTTTGCCTCATCATGAATAGTGCAATAGTTCATAGTCATAACCAACGTACCTACTAACATACTAGCGACCCGCCAGGGCTCCGCAAGGGTGTAAATTATACGAGTACATAGACATCTTCCTCGTTTATCACTCTTTCTATTAGTGAAAACAGCATTAAATTACGTTGCATGCTTTAAGGCTCAATTACACCTTCCGATTTCAAGGGACCCAATTTAGTAACAATCTAACTAGGAAGTGGGAAGCTAGCGATTACACTATCCTCGGCAGTGTTGCCAACTCTAACAAATTCGAGTCCCTAGACAGAATATCTAAAGTCGCTAGAAAACCTCTTAAAATTCATTGTACAAGGAGCGGACCAAAAAAAAAAAAGAGCGGACTCAGATTTTTTTTTCTAGGAAAGAGACCTTGGGAAATTAAATTATAATTTAAATACATACAAAAATACTAATAGCCCATTTGTAGCGACAAAGTCGCTAAATTGGCAACACTTAGTTCTAAATCGTTGTGATGCGATTTACACTATCCTAAATCGTACACAATTTAGGAAGTGAAATCGGGACCTCCCTATCTCACTAAATCGGACACTAACTGCTCTAACTGCTATTACACCTTCCTGTTTCCTGAATTGGGTCCCTTGAAATTGGAAGGTGTATTTGAGCCATTAGGAGGAGTTAGCGGAGAAACAGGTTTTTTTTTTTTTTTTTTTTGGGGGGTGGGAAATCATCCAATGACTTCTTCCGCTCTAGGGTGGAGCGGAAGGGTGTGTCAGACTCTTACTGACTAAAACCCACCCCTGTTCCTCCCTGCCTCGAGTGCCCGGGGGCGAAGTAACTCTTTCGAATTTATCCTCCACCCCCGGGCAGGCACCGGCCGTGGCAGGCCCCTTCCCTTGGCTGACAACTCTTTGAGGCGCGCGTGGAACACTACGCGCCGTAGCGGAGAAACAGGTAGACGCGCAAAGTGACTTTGATTTCTGCCTCAATCTGCCCGCGCCTTTTCCCAACTATCTTGGGGTCGGCTTCCTATCTAACCGGATGCAGCTGAATTCCAGTATTTTACCTGGAGCGACTGCCTATCTGACCTCCACAACCCAGTTACTGGGTGATACGATACCCCTTGGTAAGACTGATTGTCAGACTTTCGAGCTTCTGACTACCCGTAACGACTGTCAAAGATCCACGATTGACAGTGGGGCCTAACGGCTTAACGTGCTTTCCGAGGCACAGAGGAGTCTCGGTATGTGAAGTTGGTCACCCATCCATGGACCAACCCCGGCAAGCGTAGCATAACCTGATGGATTGACCCGTGCGGCTGTTATTAATTTAGCCACGAGCTCCTCGTTTGGAAAGTGACTTTGATTTAAACAATGTAAAGACACACCGCGTGAAAGATATCTAACCAATTAAAAATTACCCTATATAAAAACCTGCCAAAAACGTGTCGGACGTGATTTCACGTCCCGTGAATCATATTTTTTCTGTTTTTTTTAAACTGCCTCTACCTTATAGATTTTCCTGTAATCTATAAGTAAAGAACTACTTACAATTTTAGTCCCAGTGGTTTCGGAGATAAGGAGGGCGAATGGTCATTTTCATCTATTTTCTTAATTAACTTCAAAATTATGTATTTGAAAATTATAAAAAAAAAATATTCGAGACCCTCACAATGTGCTCTTTCATTTGATATGTAGCACATTACAGTTTAAAAATTCAAAGTGACCCCCATATTACAAATGTATTTATTTACGTAACACGTCCGTTTTGGGTCACAGATATTCATGTGTGTACCAAATTTCAACTCAACCGGTCGAGTAGATTCGCTGTAAATTGGCTGTGGCAGACGGACGGACAGACAGACAGACACACGAATGATCCAGGGAAGGGTTCCATTTTTCATTCAGATTTTCAGAACCCTAAAAAACATACAAACGAGAAACTAGACCTCCCATTCTCTCCTCCGTACATGAAAGGGAGATTGCACCCTCCTCCTGAAACGTTGATGACGTTATCAGTGTGGCCAGAGGCTCCATTATTAGATGGTATTACAGGATTGTGTCATCCGCAGACACTTCAGTTGCGAGAACTTTCCTTAATGGCCGCTATGCCGTCATCCTTTCTCGTCTATGTGCAGTTATTTTACATTTTGTCTTGAATATTTTCCTCTGGCTTGTAGTCAAATGGTGATAGCAAGATTAGGTTTGGAACTATTTGTAAAGAGGTCGATTTTTACAAAAAAAAAAATGTCGCAACATTAGCTGAGTTGCTTTTTTGGCCTCGCTCAGGTCATTTTACTCAAAAGTGACGTGACAAGCCCCCACTCCTGAACTTTAATGAGTTTTATCTTTGTAATTTTTCATTGATTTGATAAAGCATAGAATACGTGTCCAATATTTTTTGATAATCTACGTTAGATTATCAGCAGAGGTCGGAATTAGGTAGAGTTATTTATTTACTTGCATCGAAATGTTGATATTAATATGGATCTTCCCGGGATTTCTAATGGACAATCCCGTGTGGCCAACAATATTACAAATAAATAATAATAAAAACCTCTATTGTTTTCTTTTGTTCTCACAAGCTATGTTGTGTGAACTACAAATGTGGCAAAATCGCGCGTGTGTGCATTGGAATTTTGCAACTTCGGACGTCCGATATCGTTGATGTAAATTTGGCAACGTCGCGCGTGCAGTGTTTTAAATTGTGTAAAAGTAAATAGCTTTTTTATTGAAAAAATCACGGGATTTTTCTGCTCTTTAAAATTAATCTCGGGATTTGAGGCATATCCACTTTATTCTTTCGCTGTATGAAATCGGTGTAAGTACATAAATAACTCTACCTAATTCCGATCTCTGATCCTCTGATTACCTAATTCGATATCAGTCAGAGTGAGTCAGTTTGTCAGTTAGATTTGTTTTTTCGTCCGGACTAAACGGAATTATTATTTTTGAAGTTATACTTCTTTTGGCGCGTTAGGGAAAAATGATGAGAGTAAATTTTTACGATGCGCGCGCACACGGTCACAAAAAACCTACAGCCTGAAGTTAGCTAGAATCGACACCCTGAAGTTAGCTTTGGTATGTGGTTCATGAAGTATGATTGTTTTCCTTTTGTAAACTTTGTGACAGTTTGGTTTTTTATCTTGTTACGCCAAAGAAGTATAACTTCTAACGTGCGTACATAAGTACACACACACTTTTTTTTACCCTGGAATCTAATCTGAATTCTACACCATCTCTAAGTGCCACTTTATCCCGGAACAATGCACTGTTTTTATGAGATAGGTCACGAAAGGGAAAAACCAAGTTTTACATGCTTTAAAATTTCCGAAAAAAATTAACTGTAGGCACTTTTCTTGGGTATACAATAAGATTACATTTGGGTAGAAGTTCTTAATGAATTACTTTATATTTGGAAAACCTGCGATTCCTTTTCAACAAAACTCTTCGTCCTACGCTTGAGATATTTTCAGACACCTTCCATGGTTTTGAATCATTCGATAACATTCTCGAGCAAATATAAATAAATCATGTATCACATTTATAGCCGATCCATTGCTAGGTATTGGATACCAACCTCGTATGGTCCTGACTAGCCAATGAGCTATATATCTTCTCTTCTAGTCTGGCTAGCCGAAATTTTTCAGGATAAGGTGTTGTATTTTTAAAATATTTCTGCGAACTGTATCCATTCATCAATTTAATAGTTTTGTACGTAGTTTGAATTCAGGAGAACCGAAGCCGGAATCCGCATTCTAATTCGATCTCCATGCTTATTATATGAATTCCAACAATTCTTTTTTATAGGGTTCCGTACCCGAAGGGTCCAAACGGAGCCCTATTGTTGCCACTCACGTGTCCGTCTGTCTGTCTGTCCGTCGTCTTTCACAACATTTTGTTCCGAAGTATTTTTTTAAATTGTACCAGAAGTAAAACATTATATACAATCAATCTGCCTAGCCTTTACCCAACTATCTTGGGGTCGGCTTCCAGTCTACCCGGATGCAGCTGAATACCAGTATTTTACAAGGAGTGACTGCTTATCTGACCTCCATAACCCAGTTACTGGGTAATACGATACCCCTTGGTAAGACTGGTTGTCAGATTCTCGGGCTTCTGACGACCCGTAACGACTGTCAAAGATTTACGATTGACAGCCGGGACCAACGGCTTAACGTGCTTTCTGAGGCACGGAGGAATCTCGGTATGTAAAGATGGTCACCCATCCATGGACCAACCCCGGCAAGCGTAGCTTACTCTGATGGATCGACCCGTGCGGCTGTTATTAATTTAGCCACGAGCTCCTCCCGTTCACACTGCTGTCAACACTATACACATGCGAGCAAAATCCCAGCCAAAGCTTTTCAATCAAAAATTCCCACAAAAATACACCAGTCGTCCTATAAAATGGGTCGAAAGCACAAACAGCGCAGGCCATGCTCGGCTATGCTCGTTAATTAGTCTGGTGCTCTTAATTATGCTCTCTGGCGAGCGCAGTGCTTCGCTTCTATAATTCAATGCTCGGTCTGTTTGTGAAGCTTAGAGGATGTGGTTGGGTTAGGTCGTGTGTTAGTGTGTAAGGAGACGCGATTTTAAGAATTAAGTGTTGATTTTCTGGTCAGCAGAGCGAGTCTATGAAAGTGATAAGGTTTTGGCTACAAATAGGTTAACTAAAGATGGAAGAAAATATGATAGGCTTACAGATTTTTTTTTTTTAAACTAACGCGGTGTGTTTAAAAAACGATAACTGGCGAAATGTGTACTACAGACCTAGGTCCTTATCTCTCTTATCCTTCGGGAATTACAAGCTAGATGATGTTACGTAATATAATATTACATTTAAGTATCGTCGTGAGCAATGTTCTTCTCAGAAAAAGAAGCCATGAGTGGGCGATAATGACTAATAATGATTAATAACAGTTCACAGGCATATGAAAGGCATGTTACAAAGAGCTACCCGAAATAGAATTATTAATGTAGATGTAAGCAAAATAAACATAACTTGAAATCCTTCAAATGTGGCCTTATTTATAAAAAAAAACCGGCCAGGTTCGAGTCGGACTTTGCACATTTAGGGTTCCGTATCAAATGTATTTTTGACTACCTATTTGTTTGACTTTGCTCCAACCGTTTGGCTATAAAACCTGTGTGACAGACGACGGACAGACAGACAGACGGAAATGTAAGTGACAGCAATAGGGCTACGCTTGGTCCCTTCGGGTACAAAACCCTAAAAAAGATAACCATGTAGCATCAACAGATCCTTAATTCAAAATGTTCCATGGAGAATTTTAATTTTGAATCTGCTCATCGGTGTATACATTGCGGACCCACCATACCACTGGCCATACCCTGGTGGTATGGTGGGTCTAAAACTATACCACTGAGAAAATAGTGTTAGCGAGTTTAATAAATAAGGCTATTTTTGCATTTCCGCCATTAATAAAGCACGTGTTCCGCTTCTCCCGTCACCATGCAAGCTCCCTTCCCTGAAAGGCGCTTATGTCCTGTCAGTAGCTCCAACACATAACGACATGACACACAATATGTGAAGTGAAAAGACAGCGTTGCAATTGCCGACAATATGGCGGCTTGATGCGACACGCGGATATTACACCCGTCAGTTTGTACTGTTGCAGTCTGGACTGACGTTGTGGAGATGCTCGGATGTTGTACGCGTGTTACAATATTAACTTGCAATGTTCGTATGTAAGTTGTCCGCTACTTTTGTAAAGCATTTTTCGACCAAGTGGTTTATATTGGGACAAGCCCGCCACACTATTCCCAAACCATTGTAACTCCTGTAAGCCAAAATCAACAGTGGCGACCACCAGAAAAAAACGTCGAGGCAATGAAGCTCGGCGAGTCGAGAAACGATTAAACTGGTACTGTGGTGGCCAAGTGATTTAAAACAAGTATTTTAAATGATTTGAGTCGCTCCATGTAAAATATTGGTATTAATTATATATTATAATTTGGAATATACATAGACTGATTGAGGGCTTGGAAAGAAAAAGTTTAGCTAAAATTTTAGAGAGCTTTAATGCTTTTAATTAAGATACTTGTTGTATTTTATTGAAAGCTTAAATAAGTATGTAGCTTAAGCGTAGCATATTATAATCAGCCTTTTAATGTTCTCGCTGCTGGGGCACAGGCCTCCTCTCTGTGAGAGGGTGTGGCATTTAAGTAAAATAACTGCCACCAACTTTTTTAACTTTTCCCGCTCTGGGTGGACCGGGAAGCGCGTCAGACTTACTGACTAAAACCCACCCCTGTTCCTTCAGTTGCTTGTGCGTTCCAGGTTCGTGGTTAGTCTTTGAAACACTGCCACGACCCGGATTTGAACCTACGACCTACAACTTGTAAGTCGCGGCCGTTACCACTTCACCCACTGCACCCTAAATAAGTACATACTTAGATAATAATAAAGACAGCCTGCTGATTTGTGAAGTGGAGGATCAAAGGATGTAATGAATAATCTGACACAGCCCACACGCAGTTAGTCTAATGATTGTTCTTTTTATATAGGTATAATAAAATAAGTAAATAACAGGGTGATATAATTTAATTGTACGTACCATCTGCAGTTACTGCCTACATTCATGAAAAATAATTGAGACTTGATGTTATATGAATTTGGTAGGTCGCTCTGCTATTACAAAATTTGTTGTATTTAACTGTCTACATAAAAAAGAAAAAGTGAAACAGACTTTTTCTGCCATCTGCAGAAAGAATTAATAATAGTTTATTAATATTGAGTTTTCTATTCTAGAAGTTTTCTATTTTTAACCCGTTTTTATATTAACTACTAGCAGCCGGAACAAACAGACAGACACACAAAAATTTTAAAGACTGATGTTTGGCATAGGTATCGTGCAAATAACTGTATGAGCTTAATAAAAAAACTGTTATCTTGACATTTCAAACAGACACTTCAATTTTATTTATTTGTATTGATGATGTAAAAAATCTTAGAAGTTATAATTGACCCGCTTCCCGGTTTCCGAATGAGCTGTTTGCATACGAGTATGGTTAGTTTGGATGACAATGCATGGTTAGCTAAGTGACGTCATTCTAAATCAAAGATGGCGGACTAGTTATATTTTAGGCATTCCCATAATATGATTATAAAATGAAAGTGTTTGCAGTGGAAAATATAAAAATAAAATGACGTCACTCTAAAGCGTGCTTTTTAGTTTTTTATTTGCCATAATAATAACTTACTTACACTTAATACAATTAACCATTAAAAGGAGAAGGAACTGATCATAATTTCTGTAATAATTATTAACTAACACATTTCTTAATTAACTCTTTCCCTTCAACGCCATCCCGCTGATATTTTCTCCCAAGGGATATTACCTTGTCACACGTCCGCTGGCACCGCGTCAGACTGCACACATGTTGACAATGTGACAGGCTAGCGGATATTAATCCTACTCGGTTTATGTTTTCATCGAGTAAGGGGCTGCTCACACCGAGATGCGACGCAGCGTTATATAACTGCACACACTTTTTATAAAAAACGAAAAACTTTTTTTTTTTTTTGAAGGTGTGGACTCATCAGATGAATAGTGAGTATGTCAGATTCCTGCTGACTAAAACCCACCCGCGTTCCTTCAGTTGCCTTTTCCAGGGTCTTTTGACATTCCCACGACAAATACGAATCACCTGCACTGCAGCTTCGGATTCGCAATTTACTATTGAAGACAATAAGTTTATTGAGATTTTTATAAAAGTGAAGAAAGGAAAATGGTACGAGATCTGCGCTTTAGCTGCAATTTTAAAATTATATTATATGTATTATAATAGGAAAATTTACATATCACGCACGTAACACAGTAGACGACATATAAGAGAGAGCATAGAGTATAGACGTCATAGACAACTGCGATTTAGGGTTGCGTTCAATATCATTCAACAAAAAGAATACCATTCTAATTTCCGCGAATTCCACTTGATGTTCCAAAAACAATATGTCATACAAACTTTGTCCTGGAAATTTACGAACACAACAAAAATATGTTTGTTTTTGTTTTCGTAAAATCAGCCAAACTGGTCGAGCAGTTGTCATGCGGCTATTGTTAGAGAAACAATTGTATTAATAAAATTATATTTATGTACCTACTACACAAAAAGAAATATTTTAGCATTTTATTGAAAAATTCCAATAAATTCGAATTAAAAATTACGTGATATGTCTTCTCTCTTTTTGTGTCATTAATAAACTTTTACGAGTACCCATATTGTGTCATTAATTACCTTGAAAAGTGCACGCAGCATCGCGTCGTATCGCATTTACTGTCGGTGGACGACACGGTTGGCGCAGTGGTCGAGCACTCGGCTGCTGCGCTGCGTGTCGCGGGTTCGATTCCCGCACGGAACAAATATTTGTATGACCTACAGATAGTTGTTGCGGGTCTGGGTGTCTTGTGTATGTGAGTTTACATGTTTGTGAACGCACCCACGATACAGGAGTAATTCCTAGTGTGGAGCAATTTAAAAAAAAATAAAAAATAAAAAAAAATAAAAAGTGTGAGCGGACCTTATGTGGGTACCTACTTGTGAAGCTGGGTGTAACCTACTTACTGTAAAGCAAACCTGTTCCCTCTTTTGTTTCAGAAACAAAAGACTGTGAAGTGGTTTTATGCTTGGAATATTCTCTTTTTTGAAATCTGCGTCCTTTGTGGAAATTGTTAAATGTTTACTTTTTACATGCAAGGCCAGTGCTCAAAGTTACTGAAAGCTAATATGTACATACAAACTGATGAATAGAATGCAAGGGTGAATAGAAATAAAACATTGATTAGATTTTTCGCTTTGATATCATATTATGGTTTCTAACAAAGCATCGTTTTTATAGGGTTCTGTAATCGAACGGTCCAAACGGAGCCCTATTGCTGTCACTCACGTGTCCTTCTGTCCATCGTCTGTCACAAAATTTTGTTCCTATGAATATTTTAACTTCCCATTGACCTATGAACTTGAAATTTGGTGATAACGTTTATTATTATTTATATTTTACTAAAAAAGACCAATAACATTGATTAATCACATATTTTCTTTGATAATTCCCTCATATAGTACGGAACCATAAATGTGTGAAGTCCGACGCGCACTTTGCTGGTTTTTTTTAATTACGAATCATTAATAAATTGGAGCAGTATTAAATGCTCCAAACAATATTTAAACATGCGTGTACATGAAGTGATAAATAGATGAATAAATAAATGAAAGTAAGTAAGAGTCTTTACGTCAAGAGTGAATAGGTTACTTCTAGGCAAGCGTGCTCCATCTTCGACCACATCATCGCTTACCATCAGGTGAGATGGTGGTCAAACGCGTGCCTATCAACAATAAAAAAAAAAGTTAAAATACTCATAGAATTAGTATGGCTTCACCGTTATAATTATATAGTTATATTGTTTCATAATGGGAAAGTGTCTAGCACTATATCCTTCTTCAGATACTTAGTGGCTTATAGTTTAGTGAGTCTTCTTATTAAAACATGCTCTTTTACATATTATTTACATTACATATTTCTTCTGCTTCGTGTCGGTGGACAGTAATTAATACAGAATTTGTTGCAATGGGCCAATCTTTTGATATTTAGTCAAATTCATAGAGATATACATACCTAAAATATGATATCTCACAAAATTTATAACATGTCTTAGATGCCACTCTTCTACGAAGTCTTGCAAAACATCTTCGCTTCGACGCCTTGCTCAATATAATTTTATTTACAGCCTAGAATATTGCTTTTTCGATCTCGATTTCAGATTTCATAAAACGCTCACGTCCTCTCAGATAAAGCAGAAGCGAGCTATGTAAAGCTACGCGAGGCTATACGTTTCAGAAAATCTTTCCTACTTCCATTTGCTTCGATGCAGTCACGTCAAGACTAGGGTTACCAACTGTCAGCCTTATTTAAAAAAAAAAACACTAAACGCAACTAAAAGTATAATATAACACTTAAAGAAAAAATCAAAACTTTTAATTAACAAAACCTAAAAATAATCAAAAATATGGCGTCGTAAAAGACTGGCGCCATTGTTACCATACATTTATATCCATCTAGTTTTTTTTTTTTTTAATTTTGGCTTTGCACGGTTTGTGCATTCAGCCAGTGTCAAATTCAGAACACTATTTTTTTTTTTCATTAGAATGCAGATGTAAAACATTTTAATGTGTGTGTCAGCCTTCTCTTCTTTCTTCTGTAGGTGCTTTTGTGTGAATATTGTGTGCCTTAACAGGTCAGATAAATTTATTTTCTTTCTTTCTTTCTCGGCAAGCTTCGCTGAGGTAGTCAATACTATGACAAAATTCTCAGCTTTATTTTACCGAGATCGCGCCTGTTTCAATGTTTCCACATTATTGTCCAGTTGCGTAGACACTACACCAATTTTACATCACAATATCAACTAGGAATCAATTAGCGAATAATTAAAACAGCCACTGAACTTCACTCGAAAAAATCCCACCAAAATAAAACGGCACTTAGTTTAAATACTAATTTCCGGATTCTAAATTCAAATTCTCCATTGAAAATTTTGATTTAAGAACCTGCTAATCAGGGTTTAAACTAATCACATGGTTAAATTTTATGTAAATAATCAAGGCCCTTTTTCGTATAAGATATACCTATCTGTTTTCGGACAGAGGGCCGACTTCTAAATTGAGAAATTAAATTAAGGTGCTAAGGTCCAAGCCCTACTTAAATGGGAAAGTTTGATGTTGTACTTTTTACGGAACATACTCGTACCTAATATTTTGAAGTGAAAACTTCTTTAGGTGCGTTGGGCAGTTTTGAGATGGGAAAAAACATCGATTCGCTACGAGAGTGCTACGACACGTAGCGTCGTAGCACTCGTAGAGGATCGCGAGGCGGGTTGGGCATTTTTGATCAAGTTTTTGGTTTTCACTTCTGACGGTACTCCCGGAGTGCCAGGTTAATTTCCCGTAATATTGAGATATAAATGGTATAAGTTGTACGACTCAAACATATAAATTCTAAGTTAATATAGATGTGGAGCGTATACAGGTATTGTTTCTCTTTTCTCTCTATTTCGCAATCATAATCGAAGAGACTTCCAATGAATGCTATAATTTAATTCATTCAATTATTTCAAAGAGATTCAAAATAAATCGACTGTTTAGCGTACCTACTCGTATGCCAAAGCAAGATAGAACACAATACGCCACACCAGAGTACGGCTAGCAACCCTACGACATAATAAAGCCAAGGCAATCCAGGCTTCAGGAGAAAAATGTTTTGACGCAAGTCAATACCTATTAGGTATTTACTTTTGTTTGATAGCGTGACTCAAAAATAGACAGGCTAAATACCAACTGACGGGAAAAAACAGCTACCTACAATAAATTTTAACTTGTAAGTAATTATGAGCAAGAATCGCCGCTCGTTGTGAGAAGGTTTAAATCAGGGGCATTTTCTTTTCATTGTTTTTTTTAATTATTTATGACGTACGGTGATGCGCCACCGGGTGGGTACATATACTAAAGTTGAAACGATTCAGAGACGATTTCCATGGCCCCTGCGCAAGGATGACACGCAAAATCGTGAAGCGTTCCACATTTTTACACGGGCCTGCGGACGGCGAGTAATAGGTAGCTCGCCGTTCGATAAGCACTAGGTCCGAGAGTCGACGGCGCGTAGTGTTCGCGCCTCAAAGAGTTGTCAGCAATAATGACGGGCCCCGCCATGGCCTAGCCCCCAGGGGTTGTGGATAAATTCGAAACAGAGCTACCACGCCCCTGGGCACGCAGGGCAGGGAAGGAACAAGGGTGGATTTTAGTCAGTAAGAGTCTGACACGCCCTCCCGCTCCACCCTAGAACGGGAGATGTCATTGGATGATATCCCAAGCCACAAAAAAAAAAAATCGGTACATGGGGTTTTGGGAACACATTCATTGTGCATACAGAGGAGTGGAATTGCCCTGCTAAAGTCAGTGTTTCCTGATAGCTACAACCTGGGGGTCTTCAAGTCAGGGTCTATTGTCGACAACATTATCGTTTACCATCAGGTGAAATAGTGGTCAAGTGCGAGCTTAACAATGATTAAAAACTGGCAATAAAACGTTTGTAGATAAACGTAGAGGGGAACATGTTGCGCTGACCCCAACTGACCCCAAGTAACAAACATTTAAACATTTAATTGCTGATAATGTAGGTATACATATAGGTTGGAAGGTTTCTGAATTGTCCCGATACATTTTGCCTTACGGCCAAGACAACACAACGACACAAGACACAACAAGAACAACAACAACACATCAACAACATGGAACAAGAGCAGGAAGATGATGAGAGAAGACATAGTAAAGAGAAGATAGTGAAATGTAGCGTGATGTGCATACCTACCTTTATAAATATAACTGGAACCAAAATCATGTCAGGGACTAAAATATAGCACCTATATAATCACCCAATAAAATGGCTTTATAAACGCTCAAAGCTAAAGAGCCTAACAAAAGTTTACCTTATGAAAACATAGCGACGCTAAAGCACAATATAAATCTGTTGACAAAACAATCAAAACAAAGTACCCACAGCATTTGAATATCGATGACGAGTGACGTAGGTTGGTCGCAAGCAGTCGCGGTGGTCGCGAGCGATCGGCCGACCCGTGTGAGGACCGGTCGTACAACCAGTGTAAGGATCGATCCGACAACCACCCGACCAACGGGAGGGCGCGACCAACCCCAAGCACCTCACTTTTATTTCTTCAACGATGTTACCAGCTTACCCTAATGTTCCTGAAAGGAAATACCAAACAATCATTAATCAAGCTTAATTATCTTGCTGCAGTTAAGGAAAACTTTAAATAATTTCAGTTTTTCTTAGTACGCTGCCTTGAGATTTGACCTTTTAATTTCCTCGTGAAAGTTTGATTCACTCTTTTGATTCCTGTAATTCTGATTTTGTGTTCAAGGTTTACAATTTAGGTCAGTATTAATTCTCAATTTTCCGCCTTCAGTTTAAAATACCTTACTATCTCTAGAACAATATCGAAACGAATCACTCACTATCACAGGAAATCCTTGTAAACTATAAACTCACGTTGACGCTGAAAAACACGAATTTTCCGAACGGAGAACACATAAATTACCCAAATTATCTGGTAATTTACCCCGTGGGGGGCGTCGCGACGCGCATCTCTCGCCGGGTACTCTGCGCCCCCTTCCTTCAGTTAGTTCAGTTCAGCAGTAGCGCCGCGATCGTCGCCCGAGCCACACGCACGCTCGCTCCGCAACCTTGTATAAACAACACAGTTTCATGCCCAACACTGTAATCGACAATCCAGTGAATGTGAAGTGTAATAAGTGCTCATTATTTAATGTCATTCTAGACACGATTGTTCCGCAGCTGTGTAGTTCCACAATTGATTGCTTAGATGTCACCTTAAACGTTGGTATCAAGAAAAATGTTTCAGACGTTACTCGTTTAGTGAATATTGCTTAGGATGTGGGTAGTGTTTTAACATTTCGAAAGGTTAATACCGAACCTTTACCGAAAAGGGAGGAGAAATTAATCCATCGGTTGGTATTTCATTATTAATGTCAACTGCGATTACCACGAATTCTGAACAGTTAATTCATGAGTTATGGAAACAATTTTAATTAACGACTACAATAAAACAGAACGTATACAAATGTAGATACATTAAAAGTACTTTCAAGTAATTACACACGATGAAATTGAGAACGACTAGCGAGTCGCGTCGACTCGTAATGTCCAATTGTCCATATTTAAAATGTTTTTATTGTTGCATATATGCAACTCTTGCACATATGCGTAACACCGAGCACTGTTGTGAAATCCGTGTTATGCTCATTATGAAACAATCGCATAATACTCAAACAATCACATCCGCTGAACTTTATGATATTAATAGCTACATTTTCGAACTGAAATGCAGTGTATTTCAAACAACAAGTATATAAACAGCTGTGGTTGAGGAAATAGAAGATTGTTATTGACACGTAATTAAAGCAAGGATAACCGAAAAGGAAAAAGTTCATGATAATATCAAAGTAGAACATAATTATTGGCAAAATTGAAGCATTAAAACATTTTAATCCTAAGTCGGTCTTCAAAATACATAATTATAACACATATCATTATGATAGTCTTGAAAATCAGCTGTATTTTTGCATATTTTTTTTTTTTTTTTTTTTTTTTTATGTTTGATAGGCTCGCGTTTGACCACTATCTCACCTGATGTTAAGCGATGATGCGGTCGAAGATGGAGCACGCTTGCCTAGAAGTAACCTATTCACTCTTGACTTAAAGACTCCCAGGTTGTATCTTACAGGAAACACAGACTCCGGTAGAGAATTCCACTCTCTAGCTGTACGTGCAATGAATGTTTTCAAGTTTTTCTACGTTTACTTATGATCTCTTCCATCAGTCATGCTTATCAGTTTGTCAGTCAATTTGCTCTAGGGAAAAATCTTGTCTTATAATTAATTTGGTCTAAAATTTTCCATCAATCACAAATTCTCCACAACGGTTAACTATGCCTTGAAGGTTAACTTCGTATATTTAAATAATACTTTCAATAATAACAACTGTTACACATTTTTCAGCTTCGTATCCTTCCTTCTTAATTATGCAATTTCTATTTTTTCTACGAAATTCAAAATCGATCACATTTCAGAATCAATGCTGTTGATAAAAAAAAACCGGCCAAGGGCGAGCCAGACTCGCGCGCAAAGGGTTCCGTAACCAAATCATATTGTTTTCAGGGTTCTGTAAAACTACTTCCTACTTATAGGTTTTCCTATAATCTATAAATAAAGAACTACTCTCTGTATTTTATTCAAAATTTTAGGCTCAGGGGTTTCGGAGATAATAGTCATTTTTCATCTATTTTCTTAAATAAATATAAAACTGTATATTTTAAAATTATAAAAAAAATATTCAAGACCCTCACAATAATTATGCGCCTTTCATTTGATATCTATATCGCACGGCCACAGTTTGAATAACTTTGTTTTTAAATTTTTCGATTTTCACCCCAAAAGTGACCCCCATATTCCATATTAATTTATTTAGGGTACACCTTCGTGTTTGAGTCAGAGATATTCATGTGTGTACCAAATTTCAATTCCCACCGGTTCAGCAGATTCGGAGCAAATTGGCTGTGACAGACGGATGGACAGATAGACAGACACACGAGTTATCCTATAAGGGTTCCGTTTTTTCATTCGGACTTTCGGAACCCTAAAAATCAACTCATGTTGACTTACTAAGATTGAAAATAAAAATAAAATTATTCACATTTCTGCATCCGTTCTGCAACGCAAAGCAACTTTACACTAAGTTCATTAAACGATGTGTTTTAAACCTGTATTATATATGCCGCAAAACAACGTCTTTATCAGGCTCAAAATAAAACAACTTGAAAAGGAAATGCAGTTCCCAATGATACTAAAAAAAACACATGAACCAGTATTAAAACCATAAACCTTGATATAAATTGGCAAGCAACGCGGCTGAAAACAGTTAACCCACAAGAGAAACCCATGAAACAAACATAAAAATAACAAATCCTGAAACTGAAACGATAATATTGGCTTCTTCACTCAATGTTGCGAATAATTGGTTTGATCTGTTATCCTCGCCTTGTTACAATTTAGATTAATCTGTTTACAAGATAGAAGAAAGTGTTGTCAATTAAAATCATACTAAAGAAGTACTTTGTAATGAAGCATTGCTCACTACCAATACAGAGAACTGTAAATAAATATAAAAATATATTTTATTGTAAACCAAAATTTAAAAGCTGGAATCAAACCAAACTGTTATACAGAAATAACAGAAACCTATCTAACATTTGTCTCAATATACAGCAAAGTACCTACAATACGTTAAAAGTAGATGATCTAAGAATAATTCATTCGGACGGCGCTGGGCTTAAAGTTGAATGAATTTTCGGTAGTTGGAATTGTAGATGTGAATTAACAAAATACAGCGAACAACATTTTGCCATAACGGGAGCATATTGGAGTGTAATCAGAGTTTAATTTAATTTTATGACTTCAATGAAAATATTGCATTCCATTGCATCGTTACAAACTAGTTTCAAGTCATATATCACTATTAGCAAAATTCTACGTTCAGTTTTACTATACACTCATACGTGTGTAAATAACAACCGATTTCACAGAAGAGTTGACGCGTAGCATGCATTCATTCGAAGCGAGGACCGTGTAGTTCATTATGTGCGCGTTATTGCGTATCGTGGTCATTGTGACGGAAATAGCACCTATGGCGATCCAAACATGCTGGTAGATACCCATGGCAGGATTATCAATCCTTATGGTGTTGTTGATGAACGTGTAGACAAAACAGTGGGTGAAATTGATGTTGCAGAAAAGAATATGTAATGCAATAACATCAATTCCATATGCACTCTATATTGTAAAACTTTGAACTGCATTAGTTCTTTACGTCTTTCTACTAAAACCAGTACACAAAGTGGAGACGACAATACCATGAGAAATGAAAACGGGCAATACCCATCATTATGAACAACTTTTACTATGGGACCAGGCAACCATGAAATCGCGAAAAAAATCAGGTGTTTAGTACATTTTTGTCGAGTTATGCCAACGTAGTTGTATGGAGTAGCTGATTATTTTCCTTGTATAATTTACATCGTTGGCAACATCGATTCATTTCTACTCTCGTATTGTTTAAAATTTTGTCAAGTCTTTTTTATCTTCAAGATTCCTTTGTGTGTCCCCAAACATCGGCTGCAATAAACTCCCATAGCCATACTCACATGGTTGGACTGTGTGAAAGAGGATATGGGTAAAAGGGGGTGACTACAGAGATGACGACTAATAGAGGAGTATGGAAGAAAAAGACATGTTGCGCCGACCCCAAATAAAATTGGGATAAGGGCAGGAGAATTAGTGTTGCCCAAATGCAAGACCAAGACGAGACTTAGGCCAGTCTTGGTCTTGGTCTTGCGTCAATACACCTGGTCTTGGTCTTGGTCTTGGTATTGCGCTCTCAGTCTTGGTCTTGGTCTTGGTATTGCGCTCTCAGTCTTGGTCTTGGTCTTGGTCTTGCAGCAAGAGTCTCGCAAGTCTTGCAAGTCTTGCAAATACCCATTAGCCTATTGTTATTTATTGAACACGTTAGTTTAGATTTTAGATTATGATTCGCGCTGTAAGACGTATGTAGTTACAGAATTATAATCATCAAAATCATCAATACAACCCTCCAAGTTCATAAAGATCGAGGAATTATTTAAAAAAAATGACTTTTTCAAGGTCAAACTCATTCCTCGACCTTTGAATATCAATTTTCAATCTTGCTGCTCACATTTTAGTACCTAGGTATATCACTCACTATCTATCATTTACCGATATTAACAATGATCATTTCGAAATCAAAATATTCGCAATTCAATAGATGCAATACCTACTTAGTTATTAATTATCATCTCACCTGACAGCTTCAAACGCTGTAGTGTTCGAATTCGAGCCAGTGTGTGAATGTATTTATACAAGAAACTCAGAGCATTCAATTTATACCTACTTACTGCTGAGACATCTTCAAGGTCATTTAATTTTATCCTCCTGTACCAACCCTACCAAAATAGGTAACAATTTTGTGTGCCTGTGTCCGTACTCTTTGTCGGCGAATGCGGCGCTCAAACAGTGACAAATGCTGTGATACACTTGTTGCAAACCGCGGCGTCTTTGTCGGTAAATTATCAAATAAGTGGGTATATAATACACCGACCGACCAACAGTTTATTCGCAGAACGTCACATTTTCCCAATCAACCTTGAACCTTAATTCTTTAGCGATAAAGTTGACAATCTGTTAAGGCCCTTCTCGCGGTCCAGTGGCGCCCTCATTGAATAAAAAATCGTAGCATAGCACAGAAAATAAATATTAAAAAATCCAACTTGACGTTTGTTACAAAGAGGATAAAGAATTTTTACGTTGTTAAAACAGGTCTCAAAATGTTTCGTATCCAAAGTAGTAGGCAAAAGTGTCAGAAACGGCCGTTTTTGGCACTTTTGCCTACTACTTTGGATACAAAACATTTTGATAATATTTATTTACTGTGCTATGCTACGATTTTTTATTCAATGAGGGCGTCACTGGACCGCGAGAAGGGCCTTAAAGAAATTTGACAGATTGTAGTAGCTTGATGTGCTGGCGTCTGTACCATAACATTGGCTGCCGTAGAAACTGTTACTAGACCTACTCGACTCGCTGTTAGTTTTAAATTTTGCTGAATAGAAGAATAATATAAACTTTGAAACATAAGTAGGAATCTACATAATGTTTATATAATTTTGTTGGCTATAATTTTAAGCACATACCAACCTACGAGTACTAACGTTAGATCTGCACATTAGACATAAACAAGCATAATATATTATTATAGGTAGATACCTACAAGGTATGAACTTTGCTAGAAAGTTATTCTAGGTACATTTTATCACATGGGATGATGGGAACAGATTTGTGAGTATTAACACGCTACCTATTTAATAAATAGTTGAAATATAATAAGTACTTACCTACCTAATCAATACAATACCTTTTAGGGTTCTTTCAGACGAGCGGCATGTTACCAACTGCAGATACAACTGCAGCCCTTAGTTTAGTGTTATGACGATACCTACGGTTTTGATACTGGGGAACGTCTCTCAAAATCGGGATTGAAACCAAATATCTACTTAATAACGCCCAAATCTCAGTTTGTCTTAACTGCAAGACGCAAGAGTCTTGCAGGCTTAAGTCTTGTCTTGCTCAAGTCTTGCAGGGTTCAGTCTTGGTCTTGGTCTTGCTACAATAAGGCGGTCTTGGTCTTGGTCTTGCGAAAATGCAAGAACAAGACCAAGACTGCAAGACCAAGACCGATTTTGGGCAACACTAAGGAGAGTGATGATGAGCCATACTCACAACACAAGTTTTATTCTCATTTTGAGATAAAAGAACCACATTATTATTACTCATGAGAACACAGCTGCCCATCCTATTAGAATAATCCTGTGGGAAATGACTTGGACGGTAATTTGAAGTGACATTTCCGTCTGCCTTGTTATATATAACTTTGTTAGTTCTTCATAGTTTTTCCTCTACCGCAATGGAAAAGCTATGTTAGCTGGAAAAGGGATGGATTTAAACTTTGATAGTTCCCTAAATCCGGCTGCTTTTAAGATGAAAGCCAAATAAGCTAAAATTCGAGAGGCATTAAAGTCCTAAGTAAGATTAACCAGGCTGGTTCAGCCAAATTAAATAGTCTAATTCCGATGAGTAAAAGAGGGATTAAGAAGAAAAGGGTTGACGAGAGAGCTATAAAATTAATTGTTAGCTTCGTTATATTCATCATTTTATGAATCACTCATTCAACAATTACGAATTTTAGCAAAGTATTGCATGTTATAGCCATCGTTATAATTCTGATGATTCATTCATATTATTCATAATGGTACGTTTAATATCTAAGTATACAAGTGTGCTGTATTTACTTTTCATTAAAAAGAATCATCATTAATTCTCCTGCCCTTACCCCAATTTACTTGGGGTCGGCGCAAGATTTCTTTTTCTTCCATACTTCTCTATTAGTCGTCATCTCTGTAGTCACCCCCTTTTTACCCATATCCTCTTTCACGCAGTCCATCCATGGTTTCTTTGGCCTTCCTCTACTGCTATAGCCATCCACATCCATACACAAGACTTTCCTCACGACATTTTCTTCATTTCTCCGCATCACATGCCCATACCACGACAACCGATTTTCATACAACTTTTCAGTCAGCGGTGCCACAATACTTTTCATAACAAAGAATAAACAATTTTAATGTCTTACAGTACCTATTGAAGTAAACATGGTATAATTTACGGAATAATTACCTATATATTTGTGATAAACAATGAAGGCACTCATATTCATCATATGTGACGAAATATTTATTACTGTGTGTGTCAAATCAAAATCCTTGAACAAATTATAAAGAAAAACTTCAAGAAGTTTTTTTAATAAAAAAAATCTTTGCTATAAAGCTGGACTGGTCACCGATGTGGCTGACGGTTAAAGATATTGCGCTCGACGAGAGAAAATTAATAAAAACTGCCACTTGCAGCCTTCCTGGATCTAGAACAATGATTATACCAAACATATTGAAATTAATAAGAACAATCTAGTCATAAACTGGAAAGGTAATAAAAAAAACTATCGCAAACAACATTTTGACTTTTCTAGAATAAAATGCCCTAATCATTGAACTTTTAACAATTGACAATCAGGCTTCCTTAGTCAACAATACTACTCAATGACGTAAATAATTGTGACGACCTGTCAAGGTGACACACAAGATATGCGTTAGCTCGTGTTTCATACAATGCTATCAAAGATTCTTTGAAAGAATTACGGCCTTCCGCGCTTTGTGATCCAATCTCTTGTAATTGAGAGCCAAGCAAGTGGTCTTTATAAATAAATAGTGTGGTATCATCTCTGTTAGGTAGTTTTTCATTTGTTATAGGCTAATCATGATTAGGTGTTGTTGTACTCGTTGTCTTTTGTTTGTGCAACTGCGTATCTTGCAACTGCAATGCAATGCAACTGGGTATCTCTCATCTTTATCGTGCGGTGGAACGTGAATGTAATTGTCACTATCATTGAGCATTGCTATAGCTATAAAAGTGTTTTCCTTCTCCTCTAGAAATTCTCTGTCTGTCATAGTATTTTCGTAGATATCTAGTCAACAATTTTCCATTCATGGAAACGTAAACATACCTGTAAATATTCCACGTTTCCTGTTTATCGACAAAAAAATTCAACGCAGCATAACGTTTCATCACGCTACAATCCAATAAACAAACCACCGACTTCCGAATGCCAGATCACTTAAAAAAACGCTTTTGAACGTATTCTGGGCAGTCTGAGTTATTTGGGAAACGTTTTATAGTAGCGTTACTCGCAGTTGTAAACATGAGTGGGTATGTTTCACACCACGCGGATACTGCGCACTCGAGATGAGCAGTAAACAAAAACAATCGAATATTGTATACGCTCACAACGATATTTTCGGATATTCGGTGCGCATTATTTTGTCTGAAACGGAAGTTTTTGAACACCCACTGTTTTACGTGGGATCAAGTGGGATGATTACCTTGTTTAGGCCATTTAATAATTATCGTTTTATATTTTAGTAGATCCGTTTGGTATTGGTTTTATGTTACACTCCCAGGAATACCGCCGCTTTGTCTATCAAAAACCGTTTGGAAGCTTTTATATACATATATCCTCGGTCGAGGTCAGATTGGCAGTCGCTCCATGTAAAATACTGGTATTGAGCTGCATCCGCTTAGACTGGAAACCGACCCCAAGATAGTTGAGAAAAGGCTAGGCAGATTGATATCCTCGGGAGCCCACGACAATTTATCGGCAACCATTCTAGATTTTCCAACCACAATCCAAACGTACCTACTTTTAGCATGACCTGGCCATTGGACCTATGACCTAATCGCCTTCCAAGTCAAAGCCAGACCAATGAAGTACCTACTACAGTATTTATTACACCAATAGTCTAGAACTCTAGATAGCATCATGATTGTATCACTAAGATTGATTATGCTTTAAAAGACAACTTTATATACATAATATATAGGTGCATATAGCGTTTATCAACTTAAATACACACATATAGGTACTATAGTTTTATACCAAGTGCTACGTAGGTAGATAATTATAATTCTTTGATTTATTTAGGAATGTCACATTTTATCATCATTGTTTGCTTTTTGCTTTGACATACTCGTATATAAAAATACTCGTACTAGAACCAGTTTTGCATGTCATCTATGACAACATCTCATAAAAAGTAATTTGAAATTCATTACAAGAATTAATTAAATCCTTGCACTGCTTGTGCCATGGATTAGCATTACATTTTTACTTCGATAGAGGTGAATAATCAAATCAACGAATGGATCAAACCTTGCCATAAGATACAGTACTTTCAAGCATACCTTTATCCACACACAAATATTACAGTTGTTTAAAGAATAACAGTAATAACTAATATCTTGGGACAATCTTTTTGGAAGCAATAATCCTATTGATTCTCGACTCAATATGCCAAACTGGACGGTCGACCTAAATAACATAACTAAACCAATGCTTCTCTGAGCACCACCAGTTTACGACATCGCAAACAAAGAATTCCAAACTATCGATTTTGCTAAACATGAGACATTTCGTGTTGTCTAAAGTTTTGAGTAACCGTCCGCCAACATTTTTTAAATACCAAATTATGTATAAAAAACCTTATTTATAAAATAATATATAATGACAAAAATGATGCTGTTGCTTTTGACCATGATGAGTTAGCTGCAGCCCTTGATAATGCAATAAAAGTAGTGTTGATGATAATGATTATACAGCTTCCTGATTTAAATTATCTCGGCGTTAGTTATACTGAAACTGTTGACTCACTGTGATTCTGTGTGAACTTGAGTGGTTGAATATTTGAACAAAATATGTGTTCAACAATTATAAAGAGAAACGGTAACGTCTGAAACATACCACGTTTACTCTGACTGAAAAACTCATAATACCTACCCATACCTTATAACTTATTTACCCAAACAGATCTTTCTTCCGAAAATGCCAATATAGAAAGTGTAAACATTAATTTGTGAGTTATCCATGTGCGTGACTACAAGAACACAAGTGTAAATAACAGTGCAAAAATGGCAATGGACACAATGGCAGTCGAACTGCCGGACTTGTCAACACATGTACCGCAGCCACCTGTAGAAGAGACAGCTGAAGAAAAGTAAGTAAAAAGAACACAAGAGGTTATGAAACTTAGTCGAGTGAATGATTACCTTGGCAGGGTACCAATAAGCAACAGGCTGGTTTAATCAAGCTATGGGTCAAATGTAGGGATGAAAAATACAATTTCTCTTACCTTGTTTTTGTTATACTGGACTGTTTTTTTCTTTAATTAATCTTTAGAAGGTAACTAGTTGGTCTGCTTGGCATAGATTAAGTTTTAGCTACCTGCTATTGTACGCGATATTAAAACACATAATTGCTTTAATTGGTCCCAAAATTCTCTGGCTAATTCGCATATAAATTTAGCCAGTTCTACGGCTTTATTCGTAGCTGCATATTACAGCTCTCAAAAGAATACCAATAATCGCTAAGATAAGAAAGCAAGAGAAAGAAGACCCATAGCTTCCTTCTGTTATTCTAGTCTTGCAAAACGTGGATTCTGCACACACCAGCAGCTTCGATCGCATTCTCGCACACTGTACAGCGGAGCAAAATTGTACTCGCAAGGGAAGCACGACACGACAACATGATTTAGCAAAGTTCTCCGGAAAGCTAGCTGATATTGGAGTAAAATTTTACCAACAATAACTCCTCACACTTTAACAGTACGTTTTTATTGTTGTTTTGAAATTATGCATCATGTATACAATGCCCAAACGTATACAGACTCAAGAAATCCAATACTTCTTCTCTTTCGTATACTGGCCTCCTAGAATTCATTGGATTATTGATATTAAAAATTCGAATTCACTATACAAAGTTGAATAGGTACCGTATTGACTCTTGGGGAGTATATTCAATCTTGAATTTACAATACAGCTTGTTACAAATCAGATACTAGATCATGATCATACACTTGGTATTGGCAATACTGGCATAAAAATTTCTTCGAAATCGTGTTTTGCTCTACACTTGTCGTGTTTCAATCGACCCCCACAATTAATTAATCTGCCAGAGCTGTTTATATCAATCCTTTAAAGAGTAAACAGAGCACCAATTCTGTTTGTGTTGTGCGAACAAAAAGTAAATTAAAATGTTAAGCCCTGACGAGCCGTTTCCTTGACTTGATAGTGTTTTCATTGTTTACAGAAATAACTGTGACGTTCCAATTAGCGCTCATGTAGTTAAAACTGCTAATTAATTAAGCCAGCTGTTAAAATTGTCACTTATATGTAGTAGTTAAGTTTTTATCACCAGTAATGAGACTAGGTTAATGGGGAATTGTATGGTTGACATAAAAGTGTTATAGACTTTCATAGTCGGTATTTATGAATGTTGATTATGATCTCACCCTCTCTCCCTGAGCTCATCGATCAATATTTTGCACTTGGCTTCTTTTTGTATGTGTTTCTCCTTGTATTGCCAGTTTTTGTTTCCAAGTTAGTGCACCTCCATCACCTCATCTATATTAGAGTCTATATCTGATTTCACACTGGAGTCTGCCTTACAAACACTGAACGTTATTCATTCGGTTGGTTCCTCGGTGGATTAGGACTTTAATCAATTCAAAGCTCAATAAGTTCTTCTGTTCATTTTTAAGTAGCACACGGCGTGTCGTAACTAAATCATAAATATTTAAATATTAAACCATACCTACTCTGCAATATTTGCCTCCCACTCATAAAAGATACAAGAGAACGCCGCAGTTTTAAAAATAAATCATAAAATAAAAACATTTATCTGTTCAGCTCCATAAAAATGTGGAACCTCAGCAAACAGCGTCAAAACACAGCATTAAACTTAGTGAGTGTTCAGACGGTTCCAAAAGAGACGTTAGTTTAAAGACGGCTGGCCCCAAGTGCCCTGAGGGAGCCCTTTTACCATAACAATGTTGTTACATCATATCTTATACACCCTAATTGGATCTCCAAGGCATTTTCACTTACAAGAAACATTCCGGCGGACTAACTGAATATAGTGGTGTTGTTCAAAGAAAATATGAAGATACACAGATAGGAAATTGCAAGAAGCGCACCTACCGATGTAAGAATGATCGAAGTACTTTTGTCAGTTACTTTTCTCTTTTTCTCTATTTAACAGTTTAACTATCGGTTTTAGAAAAAATATTACTCACCTGCTGTTGTAGTCGAGTAAGACTATTCTGATGTCTGGGATCAGCAGGTATATTCGCTCACTCAGTTGACATTAATTTGATAGGCACTTTGCAATATATTGCTGCTTTGCTCAGTGGTTATCGATTATATATAAAACTTTTATACAAAAGAAAAACTATAATTTCGGAAGTTGGTGTTTGTATTTTTTTTCTTAATTTATTGACACCGACTTCCAAAATTAAAGTTATTTTTTAATTAACTGACTTCGAAAAAGGAGGGGGTTCTATGTTCGACTGCATGTATGTTTTTTTTTATGTCCACCTATTTCTCTGTCAGTTGTGGAATGATTTTTAAAATTCTTATTTTATCCGAAAGAATACTCCCGAGGTGGTCCTATATAAATTTTATCGAAAGTTTTTTATTTTTCACTTTTTCTTTGTTATACCCACAACTAAGAAAACATGGAACGTGGTATTTAAACATACTCGTAATTGGAGAAAACCAATACGTCATCTATATATCTATATTTTTCGTTTTTGTTCAGTTTTTCAAAAAGCACTAAAGCAATTTCGATAAAATTTATATGGGACCACCTCGGGAGTACTTATATTCTTTCGGATAAAAACAGAATTTTGAAAATCGGTCCACAACTGACAGAGCAATCGGTGGACATACATTAAAAAAGATACATACAGTCGAACATAGAACCTCCTCCTTTTTCGAAGTCGGTTAAAAAGGAGAAACTGACTGACTGAATGACTGACATATCAACGCACAGCCGAAAATACTGGGACTAAGAACGTGAAATTTTGCACACGGCTTCTTTTTATAATGTAGGGGAGCACTAAGAAAGAGTTTTTTGGAAATTCATCCCCTAAGGGGTTAAAGTGGGTTGAAAGTTTGTATGTAGTAGGTACTGTGACGATTGTAGACACCGCCTAATCTTAGCGGGTCTGTACCGGCCTCCAACTGGCTGGTAAGATTATTGGAGAGCCGTTTGAATTTAGAAGGTGTAGGCATCACATTTGTTTTAGGGATCAGTTCTACTTGCCTGGCCGAAGTGGGCACTTGTATTTTTGCCGTGATTACCAATATAGTTATTCAGAGTGCCCTATCCCTCTTTCTTTTATAACACTGCACAATTTAATCAGTCACTCTCATACACCTCAGTCTCGCGTTGCCAGCAAGTGAGACCCCTACCCTGAACTTACTAGAACGTCCCAGGATCCCTGCAGGCCGTACTGGTGCCTTGGGGTCCTACAGTACTATAACTCCACGTGGGCGAAGCCGTTGGCAGAAGCTAGTCGATTCTAATAGGCACTAAGTTGTACATTTTTGTTTTCTTAAAAGTACGTCAATTAAAAAAAAAAGCAACAATGTACTGCATAGTGCCTATCAAATGCAGTCAACTGAGTTAGCGAATACACATGCAGATGTGAGAAGAACCGGGTTTTGTCAATAATAACATGATCCCAAGCAGCTGTATGTGTCTCGTCACAGTATTACCTACCATTTATGCTTAAGGCTGAAAAAACAGACTCACCGCACCTAAAATAACTTAGAACTTTTCCCACATTAACTGAAAGGAAAAGGCTGACCCGCTATCAGCACGACTCGGCAAAAATATCCATTCAAAGGAAATACAAAAAAAAACTGCCAAGTACGAGTCGCACTCGCACACGGGTTCCATAAACCGAACAAACCATGTTCCTTGTATGTTTTATTTTTAATATTTGTTGATACACCGACAATAGAAATACGCACTATAGGAAAATTTCAACTTTCTACCTATTACGGTTCATGAGATACAGCCGGTCGATTCTGTTAACATCTCACCGTGATAATTTCGGTGGAGTGAGCGTGAATTGAACTGTCCTTCCTCTTTATTGTATGGATTGACAGCTCACTTCAAGTTCACTTCACCTAAGTTTTCACCGTGAGATTTTACAGAATAGCACTGCCCCACTGACAGACAGACGAACGGACGGACGGACTGCGGAGGCGGAGGGTTCCATTCCATTGGTTACTCTTCGGGTACGGAACCCTAAAAGCGCGAATATTTCGTTCGATAAATTTCCCGACCGGTTTCCCTGTTGACGTCAATGCACTGATAAAATACAAATGTACCAGTATTATCAAACAGTTAATTTAAAAAAAGGTACACCTCTTCGGCAAAAGCCTTTTTTCTCCAAAATAAAATAAAAAAAAAAACAAAACCGCTTGATTTCAAGCTCCTTGTTCGTTATTTAAATAAATACAGACCTGGGTTCTGTGTTTCTAATTGGGACCAACCTGAGAGTCTTTAAGTCGAGAGTGAATAGGTTACTTCGCTGCAAGACATTATCGCTTACCATCAGGTGAGATAGTAGAAAGCAAACATACGAGTACCAATGATTAAAAAAAAATCTTTTTGTTTCGTGATGAGCCAGTTCTTGACCTCGATCTCGCCTGATGGCAAGAAGGATGTGTATGATGGACATGAACATGATCTAGAAAAAAAAATGGGTAACGTGAATTTTTTTAACGCACTCGAACGCGTTTGTGTAAACGTTCGCTTATTCAAATCGTATAGAAAAAGTGGTTAACCGTTATTGTCACCAGGCGGTGCTAATACAGTTTTAGTAGATATTGACGCCTCAGGTTAAGCTACGCCTGTCAGTGGTCCATGGATGGGTGACCATCTTTACATACCGAGACTCCTCCATGCCTCGGAAAGCACGTTAAGCTGTTGGTCCCAGCTGTCAATCACGGATCTTTGACAGTCGTTACGGGTCGTCATGAAGCCCGAAAGTCTGACATCCAGTCTTACCAAGTGGTATCGTATTACCCGGGCCTGCGGACGGCGAGTAATGGGTAACTCGCCGTCCGATCAGCACCAGGCCCGAGAGTCGACGGCGCGTAGTGTTCCACGCGCGCCTCTAAGAGTTGTCAGCATACATGACGAGGCCCGTCATGGCCGATGCCTGCCTAGGGGTTGAGGATAAATCCAAAAGAGTTACCTCGCCCCTGGGCATTCAGGGCAGGGAGGAACAGGGGTGGGTTTTAGTCAGTAAGAGTCTGACACGCCTTCCCGCTCCACCCAGAGCGGGAGAAGTCATTGGATTATTCCCCCCCCCCCAAAAAAAAAGAGAAAAAAAAGGGGTATCGTATTACCCATATTACTGGGTTGTAGAAGTCAGTTAGGCAGTCGCTCCATGTAAAATACAGGTATTCAGCTGCATCCGGTTAGACTGGAAGCCGACCCCAAGATAGTTGGGAAAAGGCGCGGGCAGATCTTGTTTTTTTTTTTTTTACCTTTACTTTAACGCTACCGAGTACGTTAAAAACCACACTCGGGGTACAGAAGATGTCTACTCACTCGTACTTTGAAGGCAAAATACTGCTTTATATGATACTAGCTGACCCGACAGACGTTGCCCTGCCTTAGCTATGAACTGTCAAACGCGCGAAGTGTAAATTTCAAATTTTTTGCGCAATTTTCTTAATGTTTTCCTTCTCCTGACAATAACAAACACAACAAAAAAAGAATTAGCGAAATCGGTAAAACCGTTCTCAAGTTATAGCGTGACCAGGAGAAATAGGGGTTCATTTTTATATATATAGATTTTCAAACAAAAGTGAAAAGCTTATGGGCTTCTGTAGTTTCTCTCGAACCAGTATTAACGATAGCTAGTGTTTATTTTGTCTATGTTATATGTATGTCAGATTGTCAGTGCAGCACGGTAATAATTAATCAATCTATTTTATTATTAGGTCAATGTTAGCTGCTAAAGCTTTGGCATATGTGGAGCAGTGTTACGCGTCTGATGTATAATTATTTATGCAATGTTTGCTTTTTATTTATGCTCATAATTTTTTTCACGATTATCCACAAGTGGCTGAGCAAATCAATTTATTTAATAATCTCATTATTGATTTATGTACACACAAAACACTTACAAGAAAAAAGGACAAATACAGATAAAAGAGCACAAAGGTGTTGTTTATTTCAAAAGAAACTCTTCGTTCTAAACATAATAAAAATCAAGAAAATAAAGCACAAATTAAAAAAAATTAAAAGCGTTTACTCCCCTTCCAATTTCAAATAACTATCTATAATGTTACGTAACACCGTCGCCGTAGCGTGCCTATAAAATATTTATAAAAGTATTGTCCCGAAAACCCAATAATCGGGCAAACTTGACCCGGCTCAGCGGAATGGGAACACTGATCGTATTAACATTGTTGCTTATACTCTTGTTTTTATAAAATTATTTAATATTTACGAAGATTTTAGTGGTTTTAGCGGCAGAATTGTAGACCAAACGGTTAACGACATTAATAATTATAAGACAGCTGATTATAAGTTGTGCATAGCTGCTCTTGCAACTATTGCATCGAAGGATATACTATTTTATGGAAGAAATTAAAACCACGAAGTAGATATTATCCCTCTAGAGTTTTCCCAAGTGTTATGAAGACTACTAAATCTTCAAAACAATGGATAGGATGGCTATTCGGGCAAAAGATTAAATACAGACAAATAGCATAAGCATTATCAGCTTTTTAACATTCCCACTTCTGGGGCATAGGCCTCTTCTCTGTGAGAGGAATCGTGGCTTAATCCACCACGTAGATCTAGTGCGGATTGGTGGATGTCGCATGTTTTCGAATTTTTGTTCTAGGCCGGTTTCCTCACGATGTTTTCCTGAATCGTTTTGAGAGTCAAATTGTAAGTTGCAAATTATTATAGTTTCACATTATTGCAGTAAAATCGTAGACTTTTTCCAGCATTGATTTTCAAGGAACTACTACAGCCACTTAATCATTTTTAAACTTCCCTTCCATATTCTCGGAATTTATTATCGTTTCCGCCTTCATTTAGACTTAACGAGTACTGATTAAAGTTCTTTTTCCAATTACTAATCAAGCTAAGTAGTGGGTGTATCTCATAAGATGTCTCCGTTACTTACCGTTCTTTTCATATCTTCTATACTAGAAATAATGGCATCAATACTCTTTTAGAGTTCATCAGGGTGGGTGGATGCATAAGAATATTAAGTATTGATATTAGGTCTTCCCTCCTCTAGCTTTAAATTAGTATTTAAACGGCTTCAGGGTTTAGATATTAATTTACTCACAAGCAATGTCGCTTTCATTTAAATTTTATATTCCAAGCTGCCATTTTGTACTTTAGTTTTTTTAATCACCTTATGGCAGAATTTTATGCCAGTTATTTGCATCAAACATCGTCTCTCATTGAATTACTAATAACATTTAAATATGGCACACATTTTAAGATACCGATATACTCGTATATACCGAAAGAATTCTTTTTTTTTTATTTAATTCATAGGCTCGCGTTCGACCACTATCTCACCTGATGGTAATTAAAAATATTATTGGAAAATATGTCTAAACCTGACAGTTTACCATCGATCAAAGTTACTTTACGACTAAAACCCTAAGTAACAGAAATAACCATCTAACATCCAATTCACCTTAGAAATAAAATTTTCTCCGACGCATTTTCTTGCCTTGACGGGCATATAAAGGCTAGACTACATAAACGTTAGCACGTTTATGACGTCATCAATTCCAGTGGTCTAATAGCCGGCGAACGTTTTACATTCAGGTTTATACTCCCTAACTTTCGTTTGAAAGGTTTTATAGCCTCCTCATGTCACTCGTCTAGACACAGCCTTGGAAAATTGGACTTGGAATAATGTTCTTTAAGATTGTAAAACTGATCATGGAGATTGGCTGAGAGTATTTTGTGATTACTTTTGTAAATGCCAGACCATTTTAATTTCGTTTCGAGTAGGTGACTGAAGTCTTAGTAGGCGATGTCTGAATTAGCTTTCTAGCAGTTTTGATGTCTTCTTTATTCAAAATTATATCTTACTGATCTATCTCGTTCCAAGGAAAACGCGTTACCCCTGAAACTTGTAGTTTTATGAATGTTTTTTTGGAATTGATAATAATGCATTAACTTTGGTCTGTAATGCTGCAGTTTCTATTTTTAACCGTTTTCGAAAAAGGAGGAGGTTTTATGTTCGACTGTATGTATGTTTTTTTTTTTATATATATATCCGGCGATTTCTCCGTCATTTGTGAACCGATTCCCAAAATACTTTTTTTATCCGGAAGAATATACTCCCAAGGTCCATATAAATTTTATCGAATTGCTTCAGCGCTTTTAGAAAAACTGATCAAAAACGAAAAAAACAGTATACCTAGATGACGTTTTGGTGCTCTCCAATTAAGACTATGTTTAAATTCCACGTTCCATGTTATTGGAGTTTTTAGTTCTGGGGTATAACAACTAAAAAGTGAAAAATAAAAATAAACTTTTTTTCTTAATTTTCCTTTTTCTTTAAGTATTTTTTTTTAACTGATTTTTCTGTAATCAATAACAACTACTTCATTATACTTTGTTTGATCACTTGTAACATTGTTCATACCTTTAGCATCATCCCTTAATATAAAAAAGCCATTACATACCTCTTCCTATCATTCAAGCCTTATATTGTATCGCAGAAGCATCTCTTACCACTAACATTCGCATCACGTTCACAATTTCTGTGCAAACTTTTGTCTGAATGTGCTCTCATTGCCAGTAATTTGACAACCAAGCCTTAAGTGGAAATACCGCTGAATAACATGGGTTTTTTTAACAAAAGGTTCGTTACAAGAAAAATAGAGGCCATTTGTTTAGAAATAAACGAGAGAGAAAGAGAGAAAAAGAATAAAGGGAATCAAGAAAAACCGGCCAAGTGCGAGCCGGACTCGCGCACGAAGGGTCCCGTATCTAAAAAAACGGCAAAAAAATCATGTTTGTTGTAATGGGAGCCCTTAAATATTTATTTTATTCTGTTTTTTAGTATTTGTTGTTATAGCGGCAACAGAAATACATCATCTGTGAAAATTTTTACCGTCTAACTATCACAGTTCGTGAGATACAGCCTGATGACAGACGATAGACAGACAGACGGACGGACAGCGAAGTCTTAGTAATAGGGTCCCGTTTTACTCTTTGGGTACGGAACCCTAAAAAAGGAGCAGCAGTCATAGAAAGACGATATTGAATTTACGTGATAAAAACTAAAGACGACGATGTCTTATAAAGAAAGACGACAATTTTAATTAGATAGTATCTATTAACCTGTGAAGCCCCATGGCAAAATCCGGGTTGTCAAATTAAACCCCGAGGACAACCCGGGTTGACAGCCGATTTTTTTTTTTTTTTTATTCTCTTTAATTTTTTTTTTTTTTGGTCCGACTCACCGGTGAGTTTCGGGGCTTCACAAAGGTAAATTTGGCTAGATTTTATTCAATTAGCGGTTTCACAGAACTTCGTGAATTAGCGTAAATAATTAATAAAGCTTATCGAACTGTGGTGAAGATTCATCTCAAAATTCTCTCTCTCAGTCAGACTCGTGGTTAAAAATAAATGTACCTACGCGATATTTTTTCGCATACTGAAAATTGGCTATGTTTAGATTAAGAAGACCTTTTACCCTTAGACGAGAGTTCAAGGCCTTTAAAACAAAAGAATCCAAAAACAATAAATCTAAAGGTTACTCAGTACCAGCTACCAAATAAAAGCGCGTTTCCAACTTCATTGGGAGTGCGTCTAAGTGAGTTGGGTATGTATCGGAGGCGCTGACGTCACAAGTCAATGGGCGGGCGGCGCGGTGGCGCGGCGCCAGACAACCCCCCTTCCCTCCCGAGGCCCCTTCAGCCCCCTTTAGCCCCTCGACTCACAATGCATTGTCGGTCTCATACTCCATACTACTTTTGAGGCACTTTACGCCATAGTATCCGACCTCTGGAAAGCGCTTGACCCGCGGCTGTCAATTAAGTTTAGTTTTCTAAAAATGTCCGTTTATGTTAGACTAGCCAGCTATATATTGCTAGCCTTTTACTCTTGCTGTCCCACTGTAGAGCACAGTCATCTTCTCATACAGAGATTTCAGGACCATTTATCAACACGCTTGCACAAAGCGGATTGGGGTTTTCAGAATTTCAGACTATGTGCAAGTTTCCTCACAATGTTTTTCTTCACCGGTGCCTTACTGAATAAGATGCGCCTCGACCTCTCCCTCTTTGTCCACTCATGCAACTTATTTTCCAATGGTTTTCCTTCAACTTAATGTTCTCTCCTTTTGTGGATGCTATTCGATATCGAATAGCTTGACAAACGTTGACTTTCGCTACGAGGCGACTAACCTCTATCGTCTTACTTTGTTCGTAGAAATCTTCACAATTATTCTGACTTGTATTGTCTTATTGAATGCGTGGAAAATCTCTTTTGAATTTTCACTACAATATCTGTCTTTTTGCAGTGATATCATTCTTCTTATCAGTGTAAGCATGGTGCATATTATGATCTATAAATCTGTGCTGTCTCACTGATGTCATAATCCTATGTAGTCATCTCTGTAATTAATTCATTTATCGTTAAATGCTTCTCATCTATTTAGTTAGCTTTAGTTATTTTATTAGACAAAAGTTGTCAAAGTAAATACTTTCCTATAACAGGTTTGGTTCTTTACATGACTACAAAATTTTTCAAAGCCTTATGTGCCAAAAGCCAATAGTCTACCTACTCGGCTTTGACAACTAAAATCCTAGGTATTACTTTCGGGCAATTACTTCAATGGTCACAGTATTAATAAATTGACCGACATTAAAACGGATTTCCTCTCATTTATTTGTGCGTCACAGGACCACAAAGAACGCAGTATTTTTCCACGAGCCCATCTCACTGAGCAAGCAGTGTCACACGTCATAATGCACTTAGCATCGACACTGGCAACCAGTTCCTACCAGATAAAACTGAGACTCTGCCAGTTGCGTCTAAACGAGGCATTTATAATATGCCTAGGTAAGTGCTTGTTATTAATAATAGATAGATGTGTGAGGTCGGGTCACAATTCTGGATTATGTGGTAGACGGTGGCATTGAGTGAGATTACATACGGATTATGTCTGGTTTATACTGGGTGGACAGTGCGTTTTAGGGTTGTCACTATAAAATATTAACAAAACAGTTGTACCTACAGGTAGATGACCAAACCAAATAACATGCACTCAATCTCCAATCACCTTGTAAATGGAAAGACAGACTGTAAAATAAAAAAAGACTGCGATAACTGTCATGTCACTAGTCTTGAATATTATTGAGTTTTTTCGCGGGCTTTTGTAGAGTGAAGTTCAGTGGCTGTTTTAATTATTCCATTATTGATTCCTAGTGGATATTGTGATGTAAAATTGGTGTAGTTTTGTGTATCAAGTGTCAACGCAAATGGACAATATGTGGAATCATTGAAACAGGTGCGATCTCGGTAAAATGGAGCTGAGAATTTTATTGTAGTCTACTACCTCAGCGAAGTTTGCCGAGAAGGCTGACTCGATACATTTGTTGCCAAATACTGCAAAAAACATTAGAATGTGTTACATCTGCATTCTAATGGGAAAAGAAATTAAAATACACTACTAATGACTAGGCAGTATAGTCTCAGACCTTAGCCTGTTCCGAAAGGAACAAAAAAAAAGAATATTATTCTTGACTGCATACCGTACACATTAACAAAATATTATTTTTCGATATTTCATGTATCGAACGATTTTTAAAAGATTTCCCGTATCACGTCGGGGTCACCAGTTTGGAGGTATGCGGAACAGGGTGTAAAGTTCCACAACCTCCATTGAAAAGGGAGGATCCTCCGACCAGACGGGTGTTGTGTCTGGTCCGGGCAACTGCCCAATGGTTGATTTCGGACTGTTGTATATGTTCAAATCGCGCGGAGAACTCTGCTTGCGCGATGTAGAATTCTTGTTATTTTTAGTTCGTGTGCGGCGTCATAGATGTCGCTACAGATTCCTCGACATACTCGTGGGTATATTGCACATTTTGTCATGTGTGACAAAACTGATGGTTTCATGAAATGAATTTTCATTGGGACATCAGTACCCTCAAATTATTGAGCAGTACCTACCTACATGGTTTGAAGTAAATTCTTATCAGAAAGTATAGAGCCTATTGATAAACCTAAGGCTGAAAACGTAACATTCTACCAACGGCAATGATTGTCAAACGTCCAAAATATGTGGGATTAACCATGTAGAATGTCCGTAGTTGCATGTCTACGAGTTTATTCTTTTATTCTTATCTCATCTAAGTATGTTTACTTTCCGACAAATTTTAACGTTGATAGAGTTGTCTAAAGCATCTGTGAATAGAATAGAAAGCATTTATTTGCCACATTCACAACACAACAGCAACAAACAAAAGGTAAAAAAAAGAGTAGTAGTAGGCACACAAAGATACAATACAATACAATTTTGTTGAGCGTGCCAATACCGGAAGGGTTACCATCTCTGCATTTGCTGGGTGTCGCCTTCCAGCGCTGGTTTTCAGTTGGCACCCGCAGTGACAGAATCTGGAGGTTCATCGTCTTAACTGTCTTCTTTTAGCAGAACATTAACATATATATAAAAACACATATACCGTTCAATGCCGCACCCATATCGAATGATAATGAAATGCACATAAAGCGTTCACAAGCTGTATTCTACTCATAAAACTATAACACGAATATACCGCTTGTTTATGTTATTAGCGTCATTCCGCTGGTCGTTACATGTGATGGCCTTTCAATGGTCAGGCGTGGCCGAACATTGTAGTTGGCTGTATGGAAATATTAATAAAAAAAGGTTTTATTATTGCATCGTTGATCTACTGGTCGCAAGCATTAATGCTGAGCATGAGGTGAGGTGAGGTGGGGTTTTAAATCTGAAATTTCTCATCAGCCCAGAGTTTGCATTTGTGCCTAGCATAAGCAAAATGGGCTTTTGTAATGTTACCACTGCTGGGACTCAGGTCCTCTCCAGGAGAGGGAATGGTTCTAGGACATGCCGGTTTCCTCATGATGTTTTCCTTCATCGTTTTGAGAGCAGTGGTGATGAGATAAATTACACAAAGTAAGACGGGGCCACCACACTGGGCCACCACTGCATTGGCGCCTGTTTGATATAATTAGTGAAATGTGAGTGTGTTAAAGGTACATACGAGTATAGATCTCTGCCTTACCCTGCCAGGAAAAAGGCGTACTGTTATTCAGACGTTCCTATTACGACGGAAAGAAAGCATAAGTTTGCAATGCAACTCATAGCTAGAAAGTTATGTAACGATTTGAAGCCGGTATTCCGAAGTTTAAAGAAGTTCAGCTAGTTCAAGTTTAATCAGTTTCGTCGCAGTTCTTGGGAATTGGAGTATCCTGAAAACGATATCGTAGCAATGCTCTCGGATTGCAGGAATCATTGGAATGTATTTTTTGATACCATTTTAAAACTCACCAAACCGCATCCACGCATGCAATTTCGGATTTTCTAACGTCGTTTTTACTAAAATCGTTTTTTATTTTTACTCTGATAGGTTCTGGTTGACTTCTATCTCACCTGATGGTAAGCGACTATGTGGTCGACCGCTTGCCTAGAAGTAACTTATTCACTCTTGTCTTAAAGACCCCCAAAAGTTGAAGCTATCAGAAAACACAGACTCCTTCAGAGAATTCCACTCCTTAGTTCTACGCAAAATGAATGTGTTCCCAAAACGTTTAACTGCATGACTTATGATTATTTTTATCGTCAAAATCTTGCAATAATATATTTCGGAATGAAAACCCACTCCGAGCAATCCACGCACGAGTTATTCTTGTCATTCTAAACTTGGAAATTACTGAAATAACTATCCTTGGATTTCACTTTTGGTATTCCTGCCACGCAATCAAATATTTTACGTTGAACCTTTGACCATTGGTAGAATATCCAAGTTTAGGTACTAGGTATTACTTACTTAACAGATTGTTGATCGAAATACATACCTCAATTAGTAATTGATTTGACCTCCCAACCTTTTTTTTTATAGGATGGTTAATCATCAAATAACTTCTACCGCTCTGGGTGGAGCGGGAGCCGCGGTAGGGCGTGTCAGACTCTTACTGACAAAAATACACCCGTGTTCCTTCAGTTCGTCTTTGCGTTCAAGAGCCGCTGCGTCTCTTTCAAGCACCTACCAAGCTTGGAACATATAATGGAGACCGTACCTATTTTTAACTTGTCTCGCCATTGTTCGTACCTTCCAAGTCATGAAATTCTAAGCAATGTCGTCATTCCCTTAGCTTTGACACAAATTCAGTTGTAACAGCTATAACTCCTATCAAAGCAATAAAGCTTCGTGACACAGTTTCAATGAATTTCTGCCGTCAAACGCATAAACCATTCCGATGCCACCCCACGTGTGCGGAAATCGAACACCTCACTACACTATACTTTAATAGAACGTATACAAACGAGGCTCCATGTGTTCAAACAAAGCATCATACATACATGACTCATTCCTTCGCAGTTTCATTGATTGAAGATAGATAAATAAGTAGCTGGGTAGAAGTACTACGCAATAAAGGTTAATCTAAAAATAAAAGTCTATTGTTAGAAAGAAATGTCGATTAATCATTGTTTCAATGTTCCATATGTATTATAGTTTCCAAAGGAGTGTTTCTTTTGTTGAGTGATTATGAATGAATGTTCACGATTTTTCTTTGTTTGCGTGGAAAATGTTCGCTGAAATTGGCACGAACGCATTTTATGGCAATTGCAAAACTCATTTTGCATACACAGCAGAGTGCAAGATGAGTTTTCTAACAGCCAGTTGCTGTTTTATGATAGTATTTTAGGGTTAGTAAAGCTACATTTAATTTTATAGGTAGGTATCCTTACGATGATCGTCACTTCTTATTTAAAATACAAGGTTAATTCTACAATACATATAAAGTGCCCGCAGTGCTATTCTGTGAACGTACGTGTTTGCAATTAAAATATTTTAATTCTAAAACAAATATTAACGTACATAGCTGTACATCCTTATATATTTATTTCTCGTCGTAATATTTGTAAAGACGTAAATTGTTTATACACACACCATTTTAAATCTTATATTTTGAATGTTAGAGTACAATTTTGATTGTAGAAAAGTTGCCAGTCACGAGACTTATGGGGATTTTAATAATGTTTGTTCATAGTTGTTTAATAATAATTAAATAAAGCCTTTTACTTTACAAGTTCCGTTTGTGATAAATATTTTAAACGTTTTAACTTCAGTACGATTACTAGAGCGGGGAGTTATGCAATGTTGATTGCACAGATTATAAATTTTATATTATTGCATGAAAAGCGCGCCATTGTCGCTGGCGGCCATTATTGTGTAGTGATCATTATTAAATTTGGTCTTGCGGCACGCGACTGCATATTGCTGCGGTGTTCACTAATGGCACTGAATATTAATCATTTATTACGTGAAGTATGGCTTTGGGTATTAGTTTTCGGTATGGCCATTTTGGAGCGGGGTGGCAGCCCAGCGGTATTGCCCGCGACTTACAAGTTGTAGCTCGTCAGTTCAAACCCAGGCAGGCGCTTTAATTGTGTAAATTATTGCATCACCACTGCTCTCAAAACATTGAAGGAAAACATCGTGAGGAAACCGGCATGTCCTAGAACAAAAAAATCATGGCATCCACCAATCTGCATTGGGCCCGCGTGGTGGATTACGGCCCACACCCTCTCACAGAGAGGAGGCCTGTGCCCCAGCAGTGGGGACATTAAAAGGCTAACGATGATGATGATTATGACGGCAATTTTAGTTTTTTTTTTCCGATTTTATGATACATATTATGATTTCAGTGTTATGTTCATGACAGAATAACAAAATACCTACTCAAATTGGTATAAGGAAAATGACACGCGAGTAGGTAACCTACCTAATTATTTTGTGAATCCCTAGTTCCATAGACCATTTACAACGTTAACGTTATTCATAACGCTTAACAGTAACTAGTTATGTCAGACCATTTTTTTACCTAGCACATTTGCTAGTGCCTAAGTAGGTTTTATCATTGAATGTGTTAACTTATTACCTACACGTTTCAAACACAGATTGGATTTTTCTTTTGGGAACGAGATACCGGTAAAAAGTACGTTATGTCCTTTCCTAAATTAGGCATGCCTACTAGTCGTGGATACCCAGGAAACTATACACAGGAAACTGAAGGAACAGGGGTGGGTTTTAGTCATTAAAAGTCTGACACGCCCTCCCGCTCCACCCAGAGCGTCAGCGGAGGTCATTGTATGATTTCCCAACGCAAAAAAAAAATGGTATGCCTACTAACAGTGCTCCTCTACGTCATTGATGGATATTGCCGCTCAAAATAGACCTGTTTGCTCGTGACCACCCACCAATCTATATTGATACACAACACATGAGTTAAACCACCAAAATAAGTTCAGGGCCAAAGTTCTAACGATACTGGCCACACCGTAGAAGCTTTTTAGGCCAAGGGCGAGACGCAAACATCAAATAAAAATAAATATCTAGATCTGTTTATTAGTTTTGAATTAAGAATAATTTTATTCGTTGCGTGATAAAAGGGAAATGGGTATTTTGAACTTTTACGATGTTTTTATTAAAAGTAAATGGTGACTTGACCCAGACACGTGTCTAAATATTGTCTCTTGTAATTTTCCTCGAAATTTATTCTAAAACTCAATTGAAGTTTTTACTTCACACAACCAACTGGCTATTTCTGGCTATTTCTACTACTTTGTTTACATCATTTTGTATGGCAACTTTTTTTAAAGTCGTACATTTAGCGCCATTGTTGTTTCCTAGAAACACGAGATTCTGCATCGATATATGGGTTCAACCTTTCATTACCAAATAAACAAGAAACTTTCAATGAAATACCATCTTTTAATTAAGCTATTCGAAGACACTAGGTCAATTCACAGCCTCTGGTTGAAAGCCTTTCCCTGATTAAGGTCGATTATATTAAAAATTTGGTTTACAGCATTCCACGAAAAGCAAGTAGTTTCACGAAATAAATATATGTATTTAAGAAAGTATCATACTTTTTACTACAAATTTTTACAGTAATTCGTCTATCATCAAAGAATACCCACCACTTTTTGTCTCTGTATCACCCAAAAATTTACTGGTAGAAAATGCTTAGCTAGTCTTATATTAATTTCGGCGTGCAAATTAGTCATAGAAGTCAAAACTTCAAGTCAAAATTCATGCAAGCAGTCAAAATAACTTAATTAAGATTAATTAACATAAATTACTATTAAATTAAAAATAAATTATATTAGAATGAATTCATAATACATCTGTTGTTGGATGTTAGCGTGAGAAAAGAACAATAAATAAGCAACTTATTAACAATGTTCTCTCTTCTTCCCCAGATATGAACGCCTCCTGCGTCGCGCGCGCACAGAGGACCTGAGTGAGATCTCCGGCATCGGATGCTTGTACCAGAGTGGAGTGGACCGGCTCGGCAGACCCGTGGTCGTGTTCATCGGGAAGTGGTTCCCTATTGGAGATATTGATTTGGATAAGGTGAGACTTATATCCTCTTAGATATTATTTAATTTGTAGACAGATAGTTTTGATATGTCATGTAAGAATATGCAGTCAAAATAAAAAAAAAGTCAAGTCATTTATTCAAACTAGGCTGAGAGCCAGCACTTTTTGATCGTCAAAGTTAACCAATACCCAAAAACGCCTGCCTATCAGTTGTAAATGCTCGCCAAAATACCTTGGTCGGTACCTTTATATGTATGCAGAAAGACTGTTTATTGGTTTAAAGTAAAACCCGCTGACGCTAACGTGGCTCTTACTTCAGATACGGATGTAGCAACCATAAAGGATTTTTTTTTACATAATCCAAACAAAGCATCTAGCTCAACAGAAATCACTCATTACTAGGGTCTGTCATGCCAGAAGTGATGCCACTTCCTCTTCTTTGTATTGCTGGCATGAAGTGTTTTGTTAATTTATTTTATTTATTATGATGTGGATTTTGGTATCCAAGAAATCTCAACAAAACACGCGTCTTCTAATCTCAAATCTCCTCACCTTCCAGGCTCTTCTGTACCTGATAAAGCTGTTGGATCCAATCGTGCGCGGCGACTATGTGATCGCTTACTTCCACACGCTCGCCTCTTCCAACAACCACCCGCCCTTCTCCTGGCTCAAGGAGGTGTACACCGTGCTGCCTTACAAGTAAGTACTTGTTAACAGCTTCTGATAGCTAGCTAGCTAGCCTAGTCAAGTCTCCGCTTGGGTAATGCGCCGTGTTTTGGTTGTTTTTAGACTAAAAAATTGTTGGTAATTACCATGAGTACCTGGTAATGACTGATTGACTAATCCTGTGTATATATCAGTTGTGACCAAAATAACAAAATCCAAGCTTTTTGGTGTTTTTCCTTAGAAGAGCACCACGTGCAACATGTCTGTCAACTCTCGAAAAATTACACCTACGAAAAACCCAATTAGGCCTATGTGAACAATTGAGTTACTTAAACATCCTCATGATCCTGTGGCAATTTCATTAATTAACTTTATTATTGAATCTTTTCAGATATAAGAAGAACCTCAAAGCATTCTACATCGTACATCCCACATTCTGGACGAAGGTAATAACACTGAAATAGTAATGTATCCCTCTTTAATCTGAATGACCAGCATTCAGATTAAAGAGCATTTTTGCATACCTATAAATGTTGGCCATAAAACTTCCTCCAACAATCTTCTAGAGACATGTTACTTTTACACTTCTGGACACATCTATTGGGCCCACCTTAGAGTTTAGGTTTCGATGGCCCCTACCGAAATATGATTGCTAGATTGAACAAAAACTGTTGATGCAGTTTTAATCCTGATACATTTTACCATCTTTTTCGATCGTATTGTTTTAAATTTGAATTCAGAATACCATACGACATGGAGCTACGCCTAACAAGTCGGATATGCGCCTTGTTAAAGGCAATTGATTTTTGAATAAAAAACATGTTTTATCAAATAAAGGTTTAATTTAATAACGCGTGTTGCCTCCATGGGCATCTACCACAGCTCTCATACGATTAGGCATAGATTTTATCAACCGCTCTATGAAATTTTGAGGGATCATCTCCCATTCCTCTTCTATGGCAGTTTTCAACTCCTGCATCGTCTGGGCAACTGGCTGACGAGCCCTAACACGTCTTTTTAGCTCGTCCCACATGTGGTCAATGGGGTTCATGTCTGGGCTTCTGGCTGGCCAGTCCATAACTGTGATGTTCACATCCCGAAGATATTCCCTGACGATGCCGGCCGCATGGGCTCTTGCATTATCATGCATAAAAAGGAAATTTGGGCCCACATAGTCCGCGTATGGTATCACGTGAGGTTCTAAGCACTCACGAATGTACCTTTCAGCATTTAATGTTGGCAGCCGTGGTCCTGTAACAACCTCAAGTTGAGTTTTGCCGCTCGCGGATATACCGCCCCAGACAGTCCATGAGCCACCGCCATAAGCAACCCTCTCTTCAAAGCAGCATTGTGCGAAACGCTCTCCCTTACGTCGGTAGACCTTCTTCCTTCCATCATTGCCATGTAACACAATTTTAGACTCATCAGAAAAGAGTACACGGCTCCAATCTTGCTGTGTCCAATTTAAATGACTGCGTGCGAAATGAAGGCGCGCTGTTCGGTGGGCTCGCGTTAGTTTGGGCCCATTAGCTGGCTTGTGTGGTACCATATCGCGTTCTTTTAACCTTCTCCGAACAGTTCGAGCGCTCACAGATACTCCGTGGAAGTCGCGAAGTTGGTTTTGTATCTCAATGGAGGTAAGGTGACGATTTCTCAAGCTGGTCGTCACGATGAATCGATCCTGCCTTTCAGTTGTGACCCGAGATCGTGGCCTTCCTTGGCGACGAACAAAGCCGCCAGTCTCTAGGTACCTCCGATAAACATTTCGGACCGCAGATCGACTTAAATTAAGTTGAGCACTCACGTTTCTTTGGCTGTGTCCGGCCTGAATAAGTGCCACAGCTTGGGCGGCGACTTCAGGTGAAGTATCCATAGATTATTGATAGAACCTCACCTTAATGTTAAGAATAAGTAATGTTTGTTGCAAAACCAAAGATATCAATCACTTTTTCAAGAATTAAATCCAAGTAAACCAATAAAACCGAGTTTTCTTAGTATTCGATTGTTTGATATCAACAAACAGGCTCCAAATTGTCTTTTGTTTCTTTAAATTCTGTGTTCGAAATTAAAAAAAGACTATTGAATGAAATTGTGAATGTGCCAGGTTCAAAACTGCATAAAAACTTTTTGCTCGACCTAATATAAAATTTTAGCTAGGACCAAACGAAACTGAAAATACAAGGTGGGCCAATAGATGTGTCCAGAAGTGTATAACGTACTTATTAAACACCTGTCAAGTTTAATAAATCAATATCATGACTAACCAGCCAACCCATCTCTCCTCAGATGATGACGTGGTGGTTCACAACCTTCATGGCGCCCGCGATCAAGGCGAAAGTGCACAACCTCCCCGGTGTGGAGTACCTGTACTCGGTGATGGCGCGGGACCAGCTCGACGTGCCTGCCTTCGTCACAGAGTATGATATGACGGTACGTAAATTCTGTACTGGAGGTACCTAGACATTTGAAAAGCAATCTGACATTTTCTTTCAGATACTATCTTCTACTAACACTAGAACTGCTCTCAAAAATCCTCAATCATCATCAATGAGGGGCCTATGTTCACAAGAATATTTAACAAGATGAAAGAGGGAATAAAGTCCTAGTAAGGTGTTAGGGTGAACCCAACATAAAATAGCGACAAAAAAATTAAAATTAAAACTTTTTGACATGAAGCAATTGGCACCTGTCTTGTGCCAGTTGCTTCGTGCCATAATGACTTCAATTAAATGACTTCAATTATTTAAAGATATCTGCCACATAGTAACAGGGATCACTGGTGATGATGCATTCCTCTCCGAACCAATGCTTGTGTGCGTGTTTGAACTGATTCAGCGTCAATTTTAATCTAGTATATTCAGCGTATCGCGGTAATATGTAATTAAACTTTTTTGATACTGGGCAGACTATTATTTATCACTGCCAATTTTTCCAAGATATCACAAGCAGGTCCGGCCATTTCTATCTCAGTTTGTTGCTACTCAACAATGTTTATTTTTATCTTCATTTTGATAAGTAATATCCTTGTGTTTTCCAGATAAACGGTCTCCATTACTTCCAACCGGACACGAACAACACGTAAGACGCAGCAGTCGTTCCTTAGCTATATGTTCTGATCGTTGTTATAACATGTTCCGGGCCAGTTGCCAACATCTCTCTGTGTCACTATCATAGGAAGACGCTTAAACGACTAGAAGGAAGGGTTTAGAGTGTTTCTCACTCGCTTTTCGCTGGCTACGCTTGGTTCCAGCAATATTTGTACCTCCTACAACTATTGCTAGCATCACAGCTAAGTTTTAAAGTTTGTCTTAGGACTAGATGTCGTGATTTTACAGTTTTCTTCTAAAAGCGTACGTCGACACATAAAACTAGTATTTCGTATAAACTTCGTAATAAATAAGTCGGCGGAAAATAAAATTTTGCTTAAATTTTATAATCAATTCGTAGAATTTCACAAAGATATGCTGGCAACACTGCAATTTGAATTCGAGTGACCGTTTGAAACAGAGTCAATGATGTACGGTGAAAATTAAGCCATTGCTGATTGTCTAAAATGGTGACTCGTTTTTTAAGGCCGCTGTTATAGTATTTTTGTGGATTTTTTATTCAATGTCTGATAACGTTGCATTTAAAACGAATCTCGTTGTCAGAAATGTGCAAATAATACATATGAATAATAAAATTCCAGTTGAATTAAACTGTTGTGTCGCAAGAATTTGGCGTAGGATAAAAATGTATTATGTATGAGTAATGTAAATTACAGATTCCTATCAGTGACATATCAGATAACTGTTGGGTCCAGAAATTCGAATGATCGTAAGACTTAGATGTTATAAGACGCCAAAAATATAGATGGTATAGCGACTCTGTTGATGAGAAACATTACCATTCCTATTGTTTATTCGTGTGCAGTTAAAATTACAGAATTGACCAAAGAACTATCCTAAATTCAACTAACTAAGATAAAAATATCAGACATTGATTAGAAGATTCACGAGAAAGTTAAAATTGTTGAGAATATATCTTGTAATCTAGTATTAGCGGTGCATTTTATATTATTTAATTGTAATAATTAATATAAGACATAATATCGATCGTTAGATGTTCTTATTACGTCTGTATTTTTAACTCTTGCAACCCCGATATATCTATGCCACCTATAAGAATGGTACTTAGATTTTTTATATTTTGTCTGTGTATTTAGTTGTGGACGGTATAATGTGTGCTATTTTTTGTAAACTGTATTTTCATATAAAAATAATAGATTAAACTGACATTTTATTGATGTAACCTTTTTAATCTTGCTTACAGTGCTCATGAGTGAGTTTTGGGTAAACCTCTGAATGGTCCAGTGAGGCTAGACAAGCTACTGCCATGATATCGCGCCCTAGTCTTATTAGAAAGAGAAAAATAGTTTCTAACTCTTTCTTTTGACGGGACACTTCCATTTGCAAGCTCGCCTACCTTATGAGTACTATCTTCTCCTTTAAAGATAATAAGACCTTAACATAGTGTTTTATCTACATTTTTGTCACTGTTCATGTCAAAATCAGAATCCCCCATTTCTCTGTAACTTCACTGTTCAAGCGACAGGGTATTCAGTTAGCGAGTAGCGAAGAAAAATTTATTTTTGAAAAAGAAAGGAGATGTCTCGTACCGCGTAGATTTGGTATCATTTGGAAAACGTACGTATAACACACCCATTCTCTAAAATTAGATATTTAACAATTAATTTTTACATAAAGGTGCTTGATAATTTTTGCATATTGAGATTTTAATTTTTTACATAAATAGATTTTAATATAGGCTTAAAAACGGTACATAATGTTAGAGTATTGTAAATATGTATGCTGTTAAAGATTTTTGCGGAAGCATTCACTCGTCTCGCACTACGGTAATGTAGATTTTTATATCGCTGAATGAGAAAGTGCGTTTGTACTTTTGGCTTAGATGATTTAATTGGCAAGATTACAAGGATGTTACATAATGTATTTTTGGCCTATACAGAGGTATCGCACGCAACTATTAAATTGCTGCTTAGTAACTCCACTGCCTACGAGTTCAAGGTCGATTAAGATAGAATTGTAGCCTAAAACCAACGAGACTACCAACCCAACCAACCAACGCCAATGAGCGCTCAAACTTATGTTAGTACAAACGCTCACTTTCTCGGAAAGCATCGTGAGAATATCAGTGTTGAAGTAGTTGTGTGCATTGTGGTTGTAAGGGCTAACCACCAACTTACTACCATAATTGTGTAGGTTACGATAAATACTACGCCAATGGTCAATGATCAAAAGTTGTTGGTGTGGCCCCAGTAGTGTTGCCAACGTTAAATATAATACACTGCCACTCGCTCGTAGCGGCATAGCGACACGCCTTGCGACGTGCCATAGTGTTCACAAGTGACGTTCGTAGCCTTTGAATATTTGAACTTTTAAAATATTTTTATAAATAGAACGTTTTTATGACAGGTTACTCGTTCCACGAAACCGTGGTTAGATTTTGTGAGTGAAGTAGGCTGTATGGAGCGTATTCTAGTAGCGATTTTGCCAATTACCTCATATATTATATAATTATATGAACTTCTATATTGTTAAAAATGCTGTTGTTATAATAGAAATAGGACAAGATAATTATAACATTTGTAACTTTATATTTATCATTCACGTATTAAACTGTTTAAGACAAGTGGATGTTTCGTGGAACGATTCTAATTTCTTTCTTAGCTAAACGTGTACAAACAAATAAACCTGTTTTTGTTTTCCAAAACTATTGTGCCACCATGTTTGAAACAATTTTTAAATGTTTATTATTACCGGTAGACTAAGGTCCTTGCCTGAAAGATCTGTGTAAGCGGTAGAGGTATTTGTATGAAATAAAAGCTGCTTAACATAACATACTTTCACAAGATTGTTTGATGAGGATTTCTGACTACCCACATAGAGTTAAGATTTCCGAAGTCTGATAATCTTTAAAATTATATTATGGTTGCAAAGCATTCTACCGCATTCCGCAATAGACCTTAGGAAACGACTGATTTGCGGGGTTTGACTATAAATGTGTATGAATCAGTCTGCATGTTATTGAATGAGAGAAAAGCTGCAATTTTGAATACAGTTATATTTGTAAGTGATCTTTCTGAAGAGTATGTTAGTCTTCAATATTAATCGACGATTATATAAAGCAATGTAGAGCTGTGTGATGTAAGTATATCGTGATGGTGTGTTATGATGTAAGGTATTTTGAGAAAAATTGCGACGAAGAGGAATTTCTTCTGCCATTTTTCGCCAGATGGCAGTAGTGCGGTATCAGATCGTTAGATTTGAATTTAATAAAACGGCTACCAGCAGGTAGCTCTTAGAAAATACGTCGTTTTCGTGATAAAATGGTTCACATTGAAATTATTCCTCTTCACCGTAAAACGTATCTAAAATGCATGAAATAGAATCACAGCATTCTTTTTCGTTCGTTCTCGCAAGCGGAAGAAAAATGCCATGGTTTGAAAAGATTAGTGTTTATAACCGAACTACTTATTGAAGGTCGTGATTATTTCATTAATGTTCGCACTAGAAAACCTGGGAGATAAAACAAGGCCTTAGATGTGTTAACTATTGTTATTTTAATATCGTATCTTTGTGTTGCAAAGTCTATTGCTGTTAAACATTGACGTAACACGTGGTATTCGTAACGCTAATTATATTATAGGAGTTATTTAAACAAAAAATATGTGATCAAGCGAATGTTGGTTAAGTTTCATATTTTATTAATAAAATAGAGCATTAAATAGGCTATGTAAATATTTAACAAATACAAAATAAAATTATTAATTTACTATGTGATGGTTTTATTTATTTTGGGAAACACCTAAAAGTTATTGAACTCCTGGCCTACAGCCTGCAGCACAGTAGTCATTAATTCCTCCTTCTTCTCTTCTTCTCAATCTTCCTTCAAGGTAAAATGTTACTTAAAGTGGGCGCTACCGCCGCAGGAGAAGCACTGGGCGTAAGACGTTGAGAGACGATCTCCGGCCACCGTAGACCCGGGCCTGCGGACGGCGAGCAGTGGGTACCTCGCCGTTCGATCAGCACCAGGCCCGTGAGTCGACGGCGCGTAGTGTTCCACGCGCGCCTCAAGGAGATTAGTGTCAGCCACCACTGACGGGGCCCATCTTGGCCGGTGCCTGCATGCCTAGGGGTAGCGGATAAATTCTGAAAATGAGTTACCGCACCCCTGGGCACTCAGGCAGGGAAGAAACAGGGGTGGGTTTTATTCAGTAAGAGTCTGACACGCCCTCCCGCTCCACCCAGAGCGGGAGAAGTCATTGGATGATTTCCCACCCCGAAAAAAATAAAAAAGGGCGCTGCAACGAACTGTCAGACGTACCTAAGACTGCACGTCAGAAGTGAAAACTTCTTAGATTTACGCGACGGCACGACTTCGCGTGACGGTCACGCGAGTTCAGTGCTCTATTTCCTCGCCCTAAAAGTGCCCAACGTGCTTAACCCGGCGAGGATGTGGAGGGGTCAATTTGACCCTGTCGATTTTTCATAGTGTAGTGTTTTTTTCCGCGGCTGAAATTGCTTGTACGTCTCAGTAGCTGTTGCTAAGGGGGGCGCCCGCACGCCGTACACCACTAGTCCACTACTCAGTTGGCCACCGCCTGCGAAGGGAGACACACGTGCCCGAAGTCAAAAAGGGTAAAAATGACCCTGCCACAACCGCGACGTAGCAGTTTTGTGCAATGTTACAGAAGTATTTTTTATTTATGTTATTGTGTTTTTATTTTTGGACGCAGTGAATAACCTGGAGCGTCAGGATGAGCACATACGTCATATTTTGTTACAACCAGACAGTGAAGACGACTCTTCCGACGGTAGCTATAGTGAAGATCATATGAGTGCACGCAGTCAAGATAGTAATACTGAGCAAAACCTAAGCAGTGAATATGAAGGCGAGGATGACGTAACTACCACTATTTAACTTGGGAACTAAGAATCAACTCTAAGGCTACCTAGCTCTAATGTTATAAGTACATTTGTCCAGAACACAATTTCGTTTTGCCAAGAATGTGCTACAACAACAGACAATAATATGATTTGATTAGTGAAACCGATTGATATATATACCATAAATAGTAATATACCAAATTATCCTAATTTTTGCGAGAAGTTACACTTATTTTTGTTTTTATGTTTGTATCGAAGTGCCTTGCTAAAGTTGATTGTTTTCAGGCCTCAGCTAAAATTAAAAAAAAAAACATTAGCATTAACATAGTAGGTACATAACACTTTTTTTTTTGGGGTGGGGAATCATCTAATGACTTCTCCCGCTCTAGGGTGGAGCGGAAGGGCGTGTCAGACTCTTACTGACTAAAAACCACCCCTGTTCCTCCCTGACCTGAATGCCCAGGGGCGAGGTAACTCTTTCGAATTTATCCTCAACCCCTAGGCAGTTGTAGTAACACTTGTTTTTTTTTAATCCAAATTCATAAAATAATATTCAACTAAGCTAACCATCTTCAATGACTTGCTAAAATATTAAAATTTAGCAGTTAAAAATGCAACAGAAATACAGGGTCAAATATACCCTCCACAACCTCCACGTAACTATTTTCACCACATCCTCGCCGGCTAGAAGTTTTCACTTCAAAACTTTAAAAAATTGTGACAAGATTTTCCCACAGTTATCCAAAAGTGAGCTCTTCATCGCTGCTAATATGGTAAAGAGGTGAACCCCTTGGACACCATAACCTATCCGCAGCATTTATGACATTATCCTTTGAGTTAGCCGTAATGCCTTGGAAGCTTGGTAGACGCCCTTGATCACCCCATCTTCTCAGCGCGTCAGGCTGTGATAAGGGCCTGGGGTGGCTGCTAAATGTAAAGAAAATCTCAAGCGGTGCAAATATTGGGAAACTAACGGGTTTTTTTTCATGTCATTCATATTTTGGATCACCCTGTGTGTGTGTGTATTATACCTACCTAAGCTTCTTACCTATCCAGTCCAAATACCTAAGGACTTTAGACCCATATCCCTCCTACTTATCTTATGCCCGACCTCCGATCTTGTTCAAAATTTACAAACGACCATCCTTGCTCACCACAAACACAACGCTTGCTGTATGCAGATGATTTTACTTTAGCTATGTAACTAGACACCTTAGTTTTGAAGAACCGAAGAAAGACTGGCGGAAGCTCTAAAAGTGTTCGGAAAATTATATGACGAAAATTCCGTACAGCCAAATCTTAAAAGGTCCTTGCATGAAATCTGCATGTCTTATACCCAGACCTGTGCTTTCCACCTATGCAAGCGTTACTCATATAGGTACCTACCTATCTCGTGGCAAAGCGATGCCAAGCACTACCCTCCACCTGTCTACCTATGCATCACCCTGGATAGGTCCCCGACATGCACTACACTGCCTAGAAAACTAGGCGAAAAGTTGGGAATAGAAATAACGCTCTTCAGCGCCTAAAATCTTCTGCTGTGAAGCATCGCCACAAGTTCTCCTCATAACCACCTATCCACTCGCCCGTCTAGAACCAGAATCTCAGCATTTTTAAAATAGCTCAGAACCGTTACTACCGCAATTATGGCAACCGCGGTGTGTTCCCATTAAAATCGGTTTTTGTCTATGGTCCTCAGCTTTTAGTCGGTTTTTCTCTATTAGAGACGTTACTCAACTAAATTTTGCGTCAAATAAAACTGAGCGCACTGTTATGCAAGCTATGAGAATACCAGAAAAAAAAGTTAAAAGTTGATTTTCTGTGGCCATTTTCTGTTGTTGCGAAACTGACAGGAGCTCTGCATTTACAATGTAAATACAATTGTATTTAAAACCCTGTGTATTAGTGTAATATATCAAAAGAATCTTCAAGATTCAAGCTTAACGAAAAACTAAACATGCAGTAGGTTCAAAGTGTGTTGAAAACGACAATATTGAAATAAAAAACAAGGGGAGAGCGCCGCGTCCGGCGTCCGTATTTTGTTGATAATTTTGTATGATTTACTAACTAATCTGTTAGAATATTGCTCGTAATATGGAAATTAGTTCATTATTAGTATTTACACATACTTCGACAGTAAAAATAGGACGAAAATATATAGGATTTCATGTTTTAATGACTTCATTCCACAGGTCGTCAGTACTTGCCATAATTCTGGTATAAACGCTTTTTTTAAATGTCCACGGTAAAGGTTTGTATAAACATGGAAATTACGAGAGTAATGGCTTGTTTTTTTCAACGGTTTACCCGACTACGGGGATCACAAAGAAGGGTTATTATTTGAGCTTTAGCACGATGTTTTTAATAAAGCGTACAGACTGTTGTCAGCATTACCTGACCCACCCTAAAATCAAACGACCTTAGACCCTCTGCATGTAACATTAAGGTTTATTTAATTTATATGAGCTTATCAGACAACTGCTCGAGGATTTGATGAACAAATACAATAATAATATAGATACGCAAATTTGATCTTTAAAACGTTAGTATTAGGTTTAATTTTATAACTATTTGTTATAATATGATAAGTGTAATAGCTTATTTTAATGATTAAGTTCAAGTAAATCTGGTCTCGTGGTCTGTGTGTAAGACTGAGAAAAACGAGGTTCTAGATCAAATCCTGCGACAAAGATATTGTTTTGCTTTCAATATAAAATTTATATTCCAAAACTATTTCTTGTATTATTGTAAAGAACTACAGACTTTAAATAAACTTTTTAAAATGGTAATATTTTCACATAACTTGTAATAAGTGGGTAGTTGAAAAATAAATATTCGTATTCATTATAAAGCTGGTATTCAAATGCTACTATGGAGTGATTATTTAAAATACAAAATAATTTGCACGAGGAGAAGATGGCTGCTCGTGCTGTGCAAGAATAAACTTTATGATAGTATACTATATGGTTCAAATTTTTTTGAATATTGCGTCTAGCATTACAACTAAGATCAAATTTCAATGCGGTTTATAAGAGTTGTCTTGGTCTTGTGGTAACTAAGGTAGTGCGATGTTCATCGTTGTCTACGTTCGAAACCTAGTTTAACCTAAATATAGATATTTTATTACACTTTTTTTACATTTCTTTAATAGACGACGTAGGGTATTGTCTTTTTAAACGGGCAGTTTGTATAGAAATAAAACTAAAAAATTGCAAGTTTAAAATGTTTATTATTTCATTAAAACACTTAAGTAAGATAAAGTAAGTAAATGCTCATATATTTCCAAATTAATATACTTTTTATATTAGTATTCCATATAAACATTAAAAAAGGCATGCTTATGCTTAAAAGTTTGTTATCGAGAAAATGAATTCATCTGTGAAATGCTTTAAAATTTATAGCTGCCTATATGTAGTGAATAAACATGTTATTTAAACAGAAAAAATCTGTTTATAACAATAACATCACCACATAATCTGCAACATTTTAATGGTTGAACAATCAATCCATTGAGCATTTACTTACATGGTGTGTTTAAACAGACCTACTAGATGAACTAGTAGCGGAGTGGCGCACCGTCCCCTGCTATAACCTGTTGTAAGCGGCTACGCATACCGCGCACCATGTTCCAACACAAATCTTTGCCTCTCATGTGCTCCCAAGTCGATGTCACGACCTCAGCCAAGTTGTGTTTGTTTCGCACTTCCGTTGTGTCCCAATTTAAAACCATTTGACCCCATAGATTTTCTATAGGGTTCAAATCAGGACTTTTAGATGGCCAATTAATAACTGTCACACCTTCTTGAGCAGCTAACCATTCCCGCACAATGCCTGCACGATGGATGGAGCAGTTATCGTGCATGAAATAAATATGTGACGATGGATAGGCAATTCGCACAGTCGGCAGCATGACGTCACGCAGAATCTCCAAATACAAACTGCTATTAAACCTACCACCAACTTCCACGAATTCACCAGGTCCCATGGACGACATCCAGCCCCAGTAGCCCAGGGTTATTCTACCGCTGGTTCTACAAGGTAGCAAGCACTTCTCGTTGTAACGTTCTCCTTTCCTCCGCCATCTTTGTCCGATTTAAATGATTTTTCATCAGTGAAGATCACAACATTTTCTTCCCAATTAAAATTTAAATATTCCTGGGCAAAACGGACCCTTTCTGCACGATGAGCAGGTGTCAATGCAATTTTCTGTGCCGGTTTATAATTCTTTATCCCAGCAACGTGTAAATGCCTTCTCACTGTTTCCACTGAAATATTGTGGTTTATTGCGGTTGCACGAATGGGCAAAAATGGATTTTCAACGTGGCTTGAAACAATAGCCCGGTGGCGTTCGAATTCGGGACTATACCTAATGGCTTTTGCTCCTGGACGAATCCGCTGAATATTTCCATTGTCTCCATAACGTCTTAGCCATAGCCTGACCGTATTTCTCTAAAACAAAAATAAACATTTTTGGAACCGTCTATGTAACTTGTAAGGAGTGAATGTAATGGTAAAATAGCCAACTACGCGTTCATTAATCACAATCAATAAAATAAAATAGGTATAAAAAAACACTTACTGCTATATTAAGTCGGCGACCAATCTCTCTAATTCCAACATTCTGCTCATGTAATAATATTATTTTATGTTTGGTATAGTCGTCAAGTTGCGACATGATGCTATATTACAGCAAATTGCTTAAAAATACTTAACGAGTTAAACGATTTACAAATGTGTGTGCGCAGTCACTGCTATTAGGCGTAGTGTAAATTTTGTTACGTAGGTGAATTTATGATCTACCTCACGAAGTAAATATGTTTTACTTCGTATTCAACCATTCTTGGTAAATATAAATTCTGTGAACTTAAAGTTTTTTAAATTACCCACCCGTTTACAAGATAAGTTATTAGGTGAAAATCATATTGGTCGTTCTTTAAAATTGCAAGCAATATTGTAGAAATGAAAACAAATTAAAAAAGTAACTGATGTATAGGTGGACTGTGTTTTCGAACCCACATGCTGGTCGTCGTCAATCCAGCATCAAACCGCTAAGCCACAAGAACTTGTTGGGAATACGCGAAATTAAAGATTGGGTTGTAATTATGTAGTGTGACTTAAAAGCTTTTCAACTTTAATGTTAACGAGATAATGATTAAAATAGCTTAACAAAAACATATATAATGCCGGTGGCTCCGACTTTGTTGGGTGGGTTTACCTTAACGTTACGTGTTAAAGATCAAATTTGCGTGTCTGTGTTATTATTGTATTTTTGTTCATCGAGTGCTCGAGCACTTGTCTGATAAGCTCATATAAATTAAATAAACCTTAATGTTACTGGCAGAGGGTCCAAAGTCGTTTGATTTTAGGGTGGGTCAGGTAATGCTGACAACAGTCTGTACTAACCTTAATGTGATGGTTTGGATTGAATGATTTTGTATTTTTTTCCAACGGTTTACTGACCACAATTTGAGTTTAACCACAATATTAATGCTTACTAATGTGATGGTTCAGATTTAATGATTTAGTATATAAATCTTTTTCAACGGTTTAGCCGACTGCAGCAGAAAGAAGTGTTATGATATTTTCGTTGCACTTTTTGTTCTTTCTTGTCTTTCAATGGTTTTGGACATGAGAATAATGTTTTTTTTAATGCCTAATTGCTGTCATAAATTAAAAATAAATTGGAATCTAAGACAAGTTTCGATTTCAGGTCTCAGGATAATTACAATAATTACGGTCTGGAAGAAGAGGAGGAGGATGTGTCTATATATCTGAGTTTCGCTAGCTACTTTATTAAAAAGCCTCCTCCTCGTAATCTGTGTAAACCTCGTAATACACCTTCCTTTTAATGTGTGTGTAATGTATTTCGTTAAAGTAAATATGTAAATTAAAAAAAGATATCACATAAAAAAAGTTTATTTTTAAATCTATACATATAATAAATCTGTAGAAAAGTCATTTTTGTACATTGAAGAAATTGAAACAAAAAATAGCCAGCGTGTGAAAAGATAAGTAACAGAACCCATTTCCATCATTTTTGAAATTTTTGTCTGTTTGTCTGTTTGTCTGTTTGTCTGTTTGTTTGTGCGCACATCACGTAAAATCTACGAATTCAATGCTGACAATGTTTATATACAAAAATTATACGCAACTTGAGGATTAACTTAGTTTTTGTTTCATCGAAATCGGTTCACTCTATCAAAAGATATGATTAATTTAGTGAGTTCAAGAAGTAAAATATTACGTTACGCAATTAAGTATAGTACTTGCAACGACATCTTAAGACTAAAAATAGAACTAATGTTGATAGTTGAAATCTAAATCCGATAGATGGCGTTGTGCAAATGACGTCATTTTCTGAATCGCGGTGTTAAGATTTTCCGCGCGAGGATGACGTCCACCGTGTTTACTAGGCAAATTGGGTTTCGTTAGGTGTCTTAAAAGTTCTTGCGTGTGTCGTAAAAGTTCTTTGGTTGCTTGGTTTATCGATTTTCTAAATTGGTCGAAAAAAAAGTATTTGCTTATCTTATTGGTTTCGTTTGGTCAACTTTGGTCATTGGTTTGAAGTACGAAGTAAAGATTGTATTTGATTTACTTCGTAGTTTGAATCCAATAGTGCCAATCGTTATACAGTAAGTTAGTGTTGCCAATTCGTTGAGTCACGACCACGAACAGACGATACGTTGTCACACTAGACTGTTCGACGCACCGATCTTTTAAGTTTGTAGGCTATTCAGTCATAAGTGTTGTTAATTTTGTTTATTGCTTTAATTTTCCTTGAAAATGCCTCAAAGAAAAAAAACTAACCTTTCGCTGCGTAGCCGAAATGCGAAAAGGATGAGACTTTGTAGGTCTCAGGAATCGGAAGAAGATCGTGAAGCACGGTTATCTGCTAACCGAGAGCACATCGCTCTTTCACGTGAATCGGAAACGTTCACCGAAAGGGAGTCACGTTTAAGTTCACAAAGAACACGGACCGCGACTTTGCGGTCTCAAGAGAGTATCCAGGAACGCGAAGACCGGCTGTCTGCTGATCGGGAGCGCCACTCTCTCTCACGTGAGTCAGAGACATTCACAGAAAGGGAGTCGCGCTTAAGTTCGCAAAGAACTCGGACCGCGACTTTGCGTTCTCAAGAGAATATCCAGGAACGCGAAGTTCGGCTGTCTGCTGATCGGGAGCGCCAGTCTCTCTCACGCGAGTCAGAGACTTTCACAGAAAGGGAGTCGCGCTTAAGTTCGCAGAGAACTCGGACCGCGACTTTGCGTTCTCAAGAGAATATCCAGGAACGCGAAGTTCGGCTGTCTGCTGATCGGGAGCGCCAGTCTCTCTCACGCGAGTCAGAGACTTTCACAGAAAGGGAGTCGCGCTTAAGTTCGCAAAGAACTCGGACCGCGACTTTGCGTTCTCAAGAGAGTATCGAGGAACGCCAAGCACGTCTGTCATCTGACCGAGAGCGACACGCTCTCTCGCGCGAGTCTGAATCTCTCTCCCAAAGAGAAGAACGATTACAAATAGCTAGACATAACTATGTAGGTGTACAAAGAAACAATGAAAGTTATCTTGCATCTGAAAGGGAAAGAATAGATGAACTAAGACGAGCAGAAACAGCAGAACAACGTCAATCTCGCCTAGAAATAGAACGAGCTCGATACCATATGAATAGAGAAACAAATAGCGGAGCTGATGAGTCCATGGAAAATGACGATGCAAATATTTTATTACCTTGGGACAATAGGGAAAAATCAGGGTTCACATATTCGTCTAGAATTAATTATGCTGGCTTTACTTTCGTGGGTGACATGAGAGAAATTTGTAATTTTTGTCATGCTTTGAAATGGAGGAAAGAGACAGATGGAATGTGCTGCTCAAATGGAAAAATTGTTCTTCCAAATTTCCAAGATCCACCACACTTACTTAAAAGTCTCCTGAATGGCGATCATCCCCAGTCGAACCGTTTTTTGGATAATATTCGTTTATATAACAGTGCTTTCCAAATGACTTCCTTTGGGGCAAAACAAATAACGGAAGGACCGTTCATGCCAACCTTCAAAGTACAAGGTCAAGTTTATCACCTTATTGGATCTTTGCTGCCAGAAAATGAACCCAAATTTCTCCAAATTTATTTTGTATCCGATTACACGCAACAGCTCAATGTTAGAAATCACAATTTTCCCCAGCTCAATGCTGAGCTTTTGGGTCAACTTCAAGAATTGCTGCATCACGTTAACCAGTACGTTCGTGAATTCAAAGCTGCATTGGAGTCAATTCCACAAGGCAGCAATGATTTCAAAATTGTTATAAGTGCCGATAGACGTCCTGTGGGTGAACACCGTGGAAGACACAATGCACCCGTCGCAGATGAAGTTGCAGTTGTTTTAGTCGACCAGGAGTGTGAGAGACGTGATATCGTGTTGCGTACACGCGACGATCGCCTTCAACGCATTTTGGAAACCCACCGAGCTTACGACGCCCTGCAATATCCACTAATTTATTGTCATGGTGAAGATGGGTACAATTTTGGGCTGTACCAAGTGAACCCTACTACGAGAGTCACTAATTATCAAAAAAAAATATCTGCTCAACAATACTATTCCTACCTTTTACAAATAAGGCAAAACAGTTTCGTATATTTGCAACGATTTCGTGGTTTGTTCAGCCAATTTATTGTGGACATGTACGCAAAAATAGAAACTGAACGTTTAGTGTATATTCGCACTAACCAGCGACGGTTACGCGCTGAAGAATACGTGCACTTGCGGGACGCCATGCAATCAGATAATAACGTCGAAAACTTGGGTCGATTGGTTATTTTGCCATCCAGTTTCACAGGCGGTCCGCGGTATATGCACGAACGAACGCAAGATGCTTTTTGTTACGTCCGTAAATACGGCCGGCCGGACCTTTTTATAACATTTACAACAAATCCAAAGTGGACGGAGATTTGCCAGGCACTTCTCACAGGACAGGCGTCATACGACAGACATGACATTATTGCTAGGATTTTTCATTTAAAACTCAAAGTCTTGATTAATCTACTTACAAAGGAGAAAGTTTTCGGTTCAACTCTTTGTTTTATGTATAGCGTCGAGTGGCAAAAGCGTGGTTTACCCCACGCGCACATTCTTCTGTGGCTGGAAGAAAAAATTCGTCCCGATGCTATAGACAGTGTCATAAGTGCAGAATTTCCGGACTATAATGCAGATCCGATTTTGCATGACATAGTAAAAACACATATGGTTCACGGGCCATGTGGCCTCTTAAACAGGGAATCACCGTGCATGAAAGATGGTCAATGCTCAAAAAAATACCCCAGAGCACTGAAAGAACTAACTATGGCTGGGGAAAATGGGTATCCGCAATACCGGCGAAGATCACCGTCACAAGGTGGTTTCACAGCTACTGTCAGATTCCGTGGACAAGAAATAATTCTAAATAATAGTTGGGTGGTACCGTATTCTCCAGTTTTGTCAAACGCTTTTCAAGCACACATTAATGTTGAAATTTGTAATAGCGTCGAATCTATAAAATATATATGTAAATATGTTAATAAAGGTAGTGATCAAGCCATGATAGCACTAAGAAATAACAACCAATTTGATGAAGTGACAAGGTATCAATCTGGCCGATACATAAGCTCTTCGGAGGCAGTTTGGCGCATTTTGAGTTTCCCTATTCATGAAAGGTATCCGCCAGTCATCCATCTTGACGTGCACCTGGAAGGCGGGCAGCGAGTTTACTTTCAGCCAGAAAATGTGGCAGAAAGAATGAACAACCCAAGACAAACCACCTTGCTCGCATTCTTTCGCCTTTGCGAAAGAGACAATTTCGCTAAGTCTCTGTTGTACAATGAAGTGCCACATTATTATACTTATAACAAGCAGCAAGGTGTTTTTAATCGCAGGAGACGTGGAACTGCTGTAGAAGGCGAGTCCGGCATTTTTAAAGAACACGTGATTGGAAGAGTATACACGGTGCACCCAAATAATGCAGAGTGTTATTATTTACGCCTTCTTCTTCACACAGTGCGAGGACCTACTTCTTTTGCTGAGCTCCGCAAAGTGGACGATATAGAATATCCCACATTTCAAGCTGCTTGCCGCGCACGGCATTTATTAGATGGCGATCAGCATTGGGATGATGCTTTAGCCGAAGCATGCGTCAGTGATAGTCCACATCGTTTGCGCCATTTATTTGCCATTTTGTTGACATTTTGTGGCCTATCGGACGCTGGGCAGTTGTGGCAAAAATATAAAGACGCGTTTGCCGAAGATTTTTTGAGACAGCAAAATATAAATAGTGAAACTTCTGACCAAGTACGTGAAAGCTGCCATAATAGGGCTTTGCTGGCTATACAAGATATAGTTACAAGTATAGGAGGGAACCCCCTCAGTCAATACGGCTTGCCGACACCGACAGTTGGTGGGGAACGAATTAATAGGGAGTATACATCTGAAATAAATTACAACCCCGAAGAGTTAGCAGAAATATTGCGAAATGGCTGTTATGAGGTTATCCTCAAAGAAAACAATGTCTGGTAGATAAAAAGTTTATTACACGTCACAGTTAGATACATTCACAGACACGTTATGAATCAACAAAGAGTAAGAGTTCGGTTAATCCCTAAATACAGCTATTTCGCGTAATAATGGAGGCACGGCAAGAGCACGTGGCGACCTGCGCGGGATTTTATATAATACAAGTGCGCGGTAAGCGAGAGAGCGGCGGACTGGCGCGCAGCGCCGAGCCATGCGCTTGTTCGCAACGGGCGAGTGAGTGAAAGAGATAGCATTACATTTATTTAGTCTATGTATCTTGGCGGCATGCGACCGCGGGACGCTCTTACGGGCCGTAATGACGTTATAGGTTGTGAGTGGGTTTCTACATACTCCCCCTCCAGTTCTGGAGAACGCCCACGCTCCTGGACTGGTAAATCAACAGCAGCCTTAGCTGGACGTCCGCGTTTCCGTTTTGGAAAAACGGGTTTTGGTAATGAGTCGTCGCTACTTCGGTAACGTGTTAGGTCTTCGGAATGATATTTGCCTATATCTACATCTGGTTGTTCTGTGCTCGCGATGGTGTACGTAGTTGGACTTACTTTTTTACTGATCTGGTAAGGGCCATCTCGGCGAGGGTAGAACTTAGAAGTGAGGTCTTTAGACCCTTTACTCAACAAATGAGATTTGAGCATGACTAAATCACCGACCTTGAAAGCGTCAGATGGACGGCGCGAGGCGTCAGCGTACTGCTTTGTCTTGTCCTGTTGCATTTCGACGCGTTCTCGAACGGCTGAAAATGAATTCAGGAAGTTTTCGAGGTAAGGTGTCACTTGTGGTACAAAGTTTTCTTTGGCCCTAATTGCACGAAGGTCGTGAACGACCTCTGTAGGTGATCGCATCTCTCTACCAAAAGTCAAATACGCTGGTGACTTGCCTGTTGTGCGACATTTCGCGCTGTTCAGAGCAAATCGAATCATCGGCAACTTCGTCGGCCATGAAGTGTGGTCATCTGCCACGAGATGGGCCAGCATCGCTTTAAGGTCGCGGTTTTTTCGTTCTGCAGGATTAGCTTGAGGATGATAAAGTGGTACAAAATTTTGTTTGATATCTAGGACTGACATACACTGTTGCATCACTGCGGAAACAAATTGTACACCATTGTCCGAAATTATTCTGCGAGGCAGACCGAATCGCATGAAATATTCCTCTATGAGAACATGAGCACAAGCTTCTGCTGTTGCCTCTTTTAGGGCAAACAGCTCTGTCCATCGGGTAGCCGTGTCTTCAATGAGAAAGACCCAACGCTCCCCCTGGTCTCCTTCCGGTAGTGGACCGAAAAGGTCCATGGCCAACACCTCGTTCCGCTGGTTCATGACCGGTGTCTGGAGAAGACCTGGTGGTTTGGCGTTGTTGGCCTTATACCGCTGACAGTGGATGCAGGCTAAGACATAATCGGTGATTATTCTCCGCATCCCTGTGAAATAATACAGTTGTGCTACCTTTTGGTAGGTTCTATCGATACCTGGGTGACCAGCTGTTTTTGAGTCATGTAACTCCTTCAAAATAGCTGCAACTTGGCCGGCAGGTATTACTATCTGAGGGGATTCACTATCGGAGTCCGGATTGTAACGGTAAAGGACTCCTTGATCCATGAGGTAGCCTCTTTCTAACCATCTTTTAGATGCAACATCATTGATTCCTTCTAGCTCTTTCATTATTTTTTCCACTTCAGGATCCGAAGTCTGTTCCAGGCGAAGCTGACCAGGTGTCTTCGCGGGAAGATCGCATATAACAGAACAAATACCACACTTGTCACTTGCATCGCTGGAACAAATAGGTCTACTTAGCGTGTCAGCCACGACATTCGCTTTTCCTGGGGTATATTGAAATTGGATGTCGAAAGATTGTAATTTTAGAGCCCAACGGACCAGTCTGCCAGCTGGTGACTTAAGTGAGAGCAACCAGCGTAGAGGCTGGTGGTCGCTTCCAATTATGACTGGTTGCCCATCCAAGTAAGGCCGGAAACGCTCCACCGCCCACACTACAGCTAGTGCCTCACGTTCGGTGGTTGAGTAGTTTCGTTCTGCTGCATTAAGGAGTCGGCTGGCATATTCTATCGGTCTCTCTTGGTTTCCGTCTCCCTGCAATAAGACTGCACCTAAGGCATAGTTGCTTGCGTCGGTACGCAGAATGAAGGGCCTACTAAAATCGGCCTGCACCAGTATTGGAGCTGTGGTCAATAGATTTTTCAGCTCCACAAAAGCTTGGGTTTGATCTGAGCCCCAAGACCATACCTGACTTTTCCTAGTCAGACGTGTTAATGGTTCGGCAACTTTCGAGAAGTTGGGTATGAATTTTCTGAACCATGAACAAGTCTGTAAAAAGGTTCTCAGGTGTTTAAGGTTTCCTGGCACCTTCATATCGAGTACCGCACTCACCTTTCCTGGGTCGGTAGAAACACCATTTTGTGTTATCACGTGACCGAGATATTTAACGTTTTCTCTAGAAAAAGCACACTTCTCCCTATTGACATGGAGGTTAAACTCGGCCAGACGTTTAAAAACTGCCTCGAGATCTTGGAGATGTTGTTGGTATCCCTGGGATATTACCAACAAATCATCTAAATAGGCTAATAAAACTACATCTTGTAATGCAGAGCAGGATCGGAGACGATCAATAAGACGCTGAAAGGTTGCTGGCGCATTCCGGAGGCCGAACGGCATCCTTTTAAAGCGATAAGTACCTAAGGGCGAGACAAAAGCAGTTTTGTCTCTGTCTGCTTCTCTGACCTTGACCTGCCAATATGAAGATCTCAGGTCCAGCGTACTCATGAAACAGTCTCTTTTTGTACTCTGGAGCAGTTCATCGATGCGTGGCATCGGATATGCGTCAGCTTTGGTGACTGCGTTCAAGCGCCTGTAATCGACGCAGAAGCGGATGCCACCGTTGGACTTGGGTACCATCAGTGCTGGTGAACACCAAGCTGACTCACACTCTTCTATTATGTCCTCTTGAAGCATTTTCTCTATTTCAACTTTCATCTGCTCTTTTTTCGAAGGATTTAAGCGGTATGGAGGAACAGCAATTGGGGGGTGCTCACCTGTGTCAATACGGTGTTCCGCATATGGTGTTGGACCTCCCCCTGCTCTAAAAATGCGAGCGTGCCTGTTGAGGACGTCAGCGAGCGCTTGTCGCTCTGCTGGTTTAAGATGAGCCCCTTCATCTTCCCTAAGTATATCTGTAGAGGCGCAGGACACATCACGCGAGATAGGTTCAAAACACAAGTTATATTTTACCGCATCACAATTACTGAAATACCAGACTTTTTGAAAAAAATCTATAACTACTCCCGCCGAGGTTATAAAATCGATACCTAATAAAGTCTCGTTGTTTGTCGAATCAGGAAAAATTAAGAATGGAATCGTAACAACTACCGTTTCTAGGCGCACCTCTAACGTGGTGGTAAGTACATCCATCGTCCGGATTACACCATCGGCAAGCTTAACTTCGCGTGTCGAAGAGCTGAAGGAATTACCCAGACGTAAAAGGAGAGTATATAGCGTATGACCCGCAATGCAATGTTTGGCGGCCGTATCTATCAATGCTGTGCCGGTAAAACCCAAAATTGAAATATTAAAAATAGGTCGTAACTCGCGACCAATAGAGGGTCCCGTAAGATCGTTACAAAAAACATTGGTACATAAAATATTAGTTGAACATTCATCAGCATTGCCCTTTTTGTTATTGAATTCGGTACATAAAATATTAGTTGAACATTCATCAGCATTGCCCTTTTTGTTATTGAATTCGGTACATAAAATATTAGTTGAACATTTATGGGCATTTCCCTTTTTGTTATTTAATTCGGTACACAACATATTATTTAAAAAATTTTGGCCATTCTCCTTTTGATTATTGGTAAAATTAGATTGGATAGAATAAAAACTAGTGTTCTTATCACTCTCACCTTGATTGTTTAACTTACGGCACTGCTCTCTAGTGTGACCGAACCGCTTGCAGTAGCTGCAGGAAGGACGCTGTCTCCTGGCAGAGTCCTCCTTCGCTGGAAGAGGCGCGAGGGATGCAGACGGAGCGGGCGTCAGGGGCGCCGGCGGGCTATGCGCTGCGGCGGCGGTTGCGCCGTGGGACTGCGTCCGTGCGGGGTTTCGGCAGTTATCACGCGCGGCGGCGCGGCTGTTATCACGCGCGGCGGGGCGGCTGTTATCACGCGCGGTGGGGCGTCTGTTATCACGCGCGGCGGTGCGACTGTTCTCACACGCGACGGATTGCGTAGACGGCGTTGCTGATGTTGACGGCTTTTGCGTTCGACACTCACCCGCCATCTGTTTTACGTTTTCTTCGCCGAAAGCGTCCTCAACGTTGCGTGCGAGTCGTAGTAACGTATAAAAATCTAGACATTCTTCTCGGCGTAGTCTTTTCCTTATCCTACTATGGAGGAGGCCGTAGGTCATATCTATTTGAGCTGACTCTGACACGTCACCTTTAGGTAAGCGTGCTAAAAGGGCGCGAATGCGCGCCACAAAAATATCGGTATTTATATCTCCCTGCGGCGTCGCAAAAATTTCCAGATATATTCGGTGAGGCGGCCGGCGATCGCCATATGCACCTATTAGGTTTTCCCTGGCTTCGCGCCACGACGACACGGAGTGCTTTATTCCCTGCCACCACGTGGCCGCTTCATCCTTGAAGAGGTAGGCTAAGCCGCGCAGGATGTTGGAGTCCGCCACCTGCGCACAGTCGCTATAGGCCTCAATGGCATCGATAAAAGCCTCAACCGACTCCTTCGGTCGGCCGGAGAAGGTGGATTTGCAGCGGGCTAGGGTGTTGTGGCCTTGAAGTGTAACTGACTCCGGGGTAGACGCGTTTGCGCGCGAAACCGTGTTGAGCAACTCTCTAAAAGCTTCTGTTTGAGAGCGTTGGAGAGAGGCGATTATCATCGCCACGTTATCCCCGGTGAACGTAGCGTTATTGTCGGTGCCCGGAGAAAACGTGTCGTTACCATCTTGGTTGGCGGGCGCAGCGGTCGGCGTGTCTGGTCGCGAGGGGACGGGCAATGCGTCATCAGCATCTTCCCTCCGAGTCAGACTAGCCGCTCTACTCCTAGTCACCAGCATTGTTACGAAATCACAGCACTACTTTAGTTCGTCACTGGCACACTGCAAAACTTTATCACACGAAAGAAAAACGTTGGAGCGCCACATATGAGGTTATCCTCAAAGAAAACAATGTCTGGTAGATAAAAAGTTTATTACACGTCACAGTTAGATACATTCACAGACACGTTATGAATCAACAAAGAGTAAGAGTTCGGTTAATCCCTAAATACAGCTATTTCGCGTAATAATGGAGGCACGGCAAGAGCACGTGGCGACCTGCGCGGGATTTTATATAATACAAGTGCGCGGTAAGCGAGAGAGCGGCGGACTGGCGCGCAGCGCCGAGCCATGCGCTTGTTCGCAACGGGCGAGTGAGTGAAAGAGATAGCATTACATTTATTTAGTCTATGTATCTTGGCGGCATGCGACCGCGGGACGCTCTTACGGGCCGTAATGACGTTATAGGTTGTGAGTGGGTTTCTACACTGTTCAAATTTGACGACAGAACAACGTCAAATCTTTGATAGAGTATGCTGTAGTGTAGAACATTCATTAGGAGAAATGCTGTTTTTAGATGCACCTGGTGGAACAGGTAAAACTTTCCTCACTAAAGTTATCTTGGCTCAAATAAGGAGCCAAAACAAAATTGCCCTTGCCGTCGCTTCCTCAGGAATAGCTGCCACTTTATTACCAGGAGGAAAAACTGCACATACAACATTTAAAATACCAATCGACTTGGACCGCACAGAAAACCCTGTTTGCAACGTGTCTCGCAATAGTGATAAAGCAAGGGTTTTACGCGATTGCGCCCTTATCGTTTGGGACGAGTGTACGATGGCAAATCGTAAAGCTGTGGAAGCTGTAGATAGAACGTTGCGAGATATAAGACAAAATGACCGACCGATGGGAGGCTTAACGGTGCTATTCTGTGGAGACTTCAGGCAGACACTCCCTATAATACCCAGAGGAACGAGGGCCGATGAAATAGGTGCCTGTTTAAAGAGCTCTATTTTATGGCGTAGTGTCATATTAACTAATTTGAGCTTTAATATGCGAGCATATTTGGGAGGTGACGCAAACGCGCAGGTTTTCTCAAATTTACTACTTCAAATTGGTAACGGCACATACCCGACTCAAGAAGGAGGTAAAGTAACTTTAGTCGAAAGCCTGTGTTCTTCTGTTGCCTCACAGCAGGAACTCATTTCCTCTGTATACGGAGATCCATCAGAGATCTCGAACCATGACGCTGCTTGGCTATGCCAACGAGCTATTTTGGCACCTCGCAACGACCAAGAAGCAGCAATAAATTCTCAAATATTGGTACATGTTTCTGGAGAAAGTAGGGAATATTTATCTATTAACACGGTTTTAGAAGAAGGAGATGCCACCCACTATCCAGTAGAGTTTTTAGACTCTCTAAATACACCAGGTCTTCCAGCACACAAAATTTATTTAAAAGTCGGAGTACCAATCATTCTACTCAGAAATTTAAGCCCACCAAAACTATGCAATGGAACTCGGTTGAGAGTAACAAATCTCCAACGAAATGTCATCGAAGCCGAAATCTTAACAGGTTGCGGCTCCGGTGATGTTGTTTTCATTCCCAGGATACCCATTATCCCCAATAATTTTCCGTTTACTTTCAAACGTGTGCAATTTCCTGTAAGCCTCTGTTACGCTATGACTATTAATAAAGCCCAAGGCCAGACGTTATCCGTTGCGGGTGTAGACCTTACTTTTGATTGTTTTTCACACGGCCAACTCTATGTTTCTCTATCACGTGTTAGCAACCCAAACAACCTTTTTGTATATGCTCCGGGTAATTCCACCGCTAACATAGTATATAGAGAAGCATTAACGTAATCAACTATACCAAAGTCAGGACTCTTATCTAAATCATCAAAAAGGTGATATACTCTTATCTAAACGACGTTGTTTTGTTCTCGACAACCACGCGAACGAAGTCGCGGGCACAGCTAGTAGGTAATAAATTTTTTACAATATTAAACAACTATGTACATTAATCATTGTCTCATTTCAACAAAAATCACAAAATAAACTAAATGTCGAAATTAAAATATAGGACGGGCAGTATGCAGCCATACGTATGAGCCCTACGGGCGGCCATCTTGCCGTATTTTGCCTTATTTTTGCTAGCGCAGGCGGCATGAAATTAATGCGGGAAGGGGTGTTTTGTTTTCACCTTGTGTGCTACTTAAAACCGTCCAAGTAATGACTTATGGGTATCAAAAGAAAGCTTATATAGTCTAGTTTTATGATACATAGGTTTAAAAGACATAAACTACAAAATTATTAGTAAAAACTTAGTAAGAACAAAAATTTTACTGTTTTTCAACCCAAAATCTCAAGTTTAACTTTTTTTTTAAGTACTTAGAACTAGTTTTTGTGACTTAGTTATCACATAAGTCAATTCTATATAGTATCAGCTATACACACGTATTTTTACTTGTGTGTAGAAGCAGGAGATTACGAGATATTAAGCTTTAAATTGGCAACGGGACCCGGCGCTTGCGCGGAAAAATACCAGAGCGAGCGAGCGGACGCAGGTTGTCACTTTTTGGCGTCTGGACTGACGTTATATTTCTTTTTCTACTGCATTGTTCTGCTCACGATACCTGCTGCATCGTGACGTGGGTTGCTTTAAACCTACCCCTCTTACGATATTGTAGCTCCATCAGATGTTCGCCGCGAAACAGCAAGGGTACCTAACAGGAACGACACAGCCATCACCCCTTGTATGAGCATCAGTTTCGACCATCACACTTGAAAGAGTCGCACAAGCTTCCTGTGACGTAGCTACAACCTCCTCCAAAGACAGTGCAGCAGACGAGAGATGCAAACTGTGGAAAAACAGATAAGTACAACACACACATTCCACACTTCCATCACTCCGGCAGATCAGCTGCCCCCTGGACACGAACTGCAGTGCCTGTGAAATCTAGGAATTGCTGTAGAGACAACCTGATCATATGGAGTATGATAGACCCATCCCAAACACAGTGCCAGAGTATCCAATCAATCCATTTCGGAGGATATTTTATGTAGGTCTTGGTCTACTATATTTATTGTAAGAGCTCAGAAAAACAAGGTAAAAGATTAATAAAATATTTATTTTAAAAAATACTCGTAATAGGGTAGTACAAGAAGTTAGGTAGGTGCTAAGCCGTCGGTGTCCGCCTGTCAAGAGAGCGATCGCCTCGGTACAATGTGCCAGCATCCAGCAAGGCCCGTCGCCCGCTCGTTGCTACCTTCGCAGTTGTCAACTTCATGACGGATCTCAAGCGCAATCTGCCGTACATTTTATAGACTTCATACACCAAGTTTCAAAGAAAGGCGGATAATGCCTTAGGCATTCCCTACCCAACAGCCTGCAGTTTCCAGGATCTGAACGTGGCAATAGAGAGCTGTCCAGTCCATGTAGCCGGTCCAAAAAAAATTTAATCGACACGAAACAACACCTATCTACATTTTAGTTCCCTATTTTATAGTAGGTACATTGCTACGTTTACGACACACCTAGATTAGATAATTATGTGTCGTGTACCTATATATTTGTTTGTCTACCAGTACCTAGCTAAGACAAGGTGCCACATGCATGATCTAATTTGCGTCAATAATGAATCCGACAGCGCGCATAAAAAACGTAGGTACCCTAGTAATAGGTTCATTCATTCTGAGAATACTCGTTTATCTCTAATTTCGAAATGGTCCCGGTTATGCGATGCGTTAGCTGTATTTTTATTGTTTCTGTTGCTGAATTTCACAGTGCACAAAATAAAGTTGTATCCCACAGATAGTGAGGCTCTCAGCAAGGAGCGTGAGAAAGCGACAACCTTAACGAGTTCGCCATCATGTTAGCCAGATTTAATGAAAGAAAAGTTCAGATTAATTTATTTATTTGTTTATTGACAATTTGATTACACAGTTTGACTATTGATTACCTTATAGTTATGGGTAATAAGACACGTCTATTGATTATGCTACAATAGGACATCAATCTATCTTCTAATTTCTGAAAGCTTACTATAGGCGGCTTATAGACAGAAGGATAGGAAAAGAGTTTGTTCGGTAGTTGTGAATGCGATGTGCCAAAAAAAGACCAGCACACTTCTCACTAAGAAATAATATGCTTCGTTTTCTAAGTACTATGGTTAAATATTGAACAGCAAATTGTATACATCTACAGATTGACTTTTATTTATTCTAAAACTTATATGCAACCTCTAAATAATTCCTTATTAATCATCTAAGAATAAATGTCTCAAGATTATTGTGAACAAAGAACATCTAAATCCAAGAAGTATCAGGATAGGCTGATCTTAATGTACTAAAATATTATAAGTTTCAAGTGTCTTCTAATAGTATGCATTATTTTTCTATAAAATGGTTGAGCTGAATAGTGCAGACTAATTCTGTGTTACGTTCATGAACAGGCAACATCTCTCTTCTCTCCACTGAATCAGCTTATTTAATTATTTAATTTCTAAATTGCCTTTTTAATATTTTTGCTCTGTGCTTGTCTTGCTTGCTTGCTCAAATATTTTGTATTGAAAGAGTTTGTAGTTCTTCGCCATAGAGATCTACACTTTGGTATAAAAACCGCTTCATCATCCACTGATTGAATCCTTGACAATTCAAAATTGCCAGTTACGATTTAAAAACTGTAATAAATGCTTTGAATTAGAATAAAAGAGATTTTAGAGAAAAAAGCAAAAGAAAAAAACTTGGAACCCGTTTTTTAAATAATTTATTAAAAACATAAAATAGAACTGCATAATAATAATTACTTATATAATTGACATCCATTGACGATCTGGACTAGAACATTTAATGAAGGATATTTTTGAGCAGCACTTGTGATTGTCACTCTGAATACTGTTAGTACATTGGCAAGCAGAAATCCTAAGACTGCGCCCAAGTAGCATGGTATCGGCCACTTCTGCCAAGGAGTGTTCCAGTCAAGAGGGATGACTATAGCCCCCAACCAGGATCCGCAAATTGTCATAACGGCATTAATGACGAGCATCTGTACAATAGTATCTTTTCCATAACTACGGGCTCCAAACAACAATTGCACCGATGACTCTATCCCAACATGAAGTAACAGAGGAAATACTGTGAGTAAAGTAAGTAACGATGACAACATCAACGTCTCCTCGTGACATTCCAGTACCGGCGCTCCAAACAATATAATCCCGACGAAGAATGAAAACTTAGCACACAACAGGTACACAAATCCTTTCAGAATATCTCCAGCAGTATTCCTGCTCGCCTTGTGTTTCTTCCCGTGTATATCATTACTGGAGTTCAAGTAAAATGATTTCAACAACTCCGCGACGAAAATAAGACCTAAAATAAAGCACGACGAGCCATTGCCGACTGAGTAAAGAATCCCCTTATAGCAGATAAATGTGATGATGCTCGGTAAATAAATGCATGTTAGTAAACTAGATACTGTTACTTTTCGTAGTTCCAATTGATGGTTTAAGGAAAACATGTCCTCTTTGTGCTTTATTACAAAACTAAAACCCGTGCTTCCAATGAATGGTGCTCTGAATTTGACATTAAAATGCAGTGATGACATGATGATCAATTTATGACATTTTAAAACTCATAGTCTCACAGAGTATGCTAAAAATATCGATCATGTTAGGTATCGATTCAATTTGACACAAACAGCTGACACTAATAACGCCGCGTTCCGAGTCACGCCAACATCGCTTTTAGCGAATTAGCGATCACAGCGCTAAAAGGCGTTCCGACTCAGATAGCGTGCTAATTTCGTTTACAGCGCTGTAACAAGTCAAAACGGCTGACGCGCTAATTGCGATTTTGTCGTGTGATTGAGTGATTTTCAGCAGTTCTTGTTGACATGTCGATAACAATCGACCTAAGCGATACATCATCGTCCTCAGACGATTATGCAGAAGACATTGTCAGTAGGGCTCATGTTCAACTTATTTCCCGAATTAAAGGATACGTTGAAGACGTCGTTTCAAAATACAACTCGGAAACACTCAAAATTCATTTCAAATTATTGAAATATAATCAGATTTATCTTTGTTATTTTGAATGTTTTCTATTTTTAAGTTTTCGACAAATATAATTGGATTCACCGATTTTGCACTACGTCATTGATTAAAACTATTTCTTTTTCTAATGAAGCAGTTTCTAAAAAGTAACACTGTTATCGTAAGATGGCTTGTCAATTGTTGATGGTCGCGTTTACGGATAGTTATTATACTCTTTGGTTTACGGTAAGTCGGAACGGCTGTTGACCCGCTAATAGCGATGTTGGCGAGACGGAACGCGGCGTAAACTTACCATTTTAAGCAACTGTTTTTTTCCATGGCAATGAAATGTTACTAATCTCGCTATCTATATAGCCCAATTTACACGATTCAAGTTTTTCCATAGTCTAGCCATTGTAACTATGATTTAAAAGTTAATAACAGATAAACACATTCTTAAAATTTCAATACTAGAGATTTTTATAACTATGGACGATGGAATGCTTCCACAAATCGATACTATATCTAGCACATAATATCTATATTACTTATGTGTTTGATTTGTGCAAAATCTACTTTGACAGTCATACATTGTTGTAATTTAGACAATTAACTTTAATAAGTACCCACCCCTAAGAATACAGAAAAATTGTTTCGTGCACACCATAATGTGGTAAAACATCTAGCTAGTTTTCTTAGATCTATTTAGATAGAAATAAATCCATTTTCCTTTATCCAAGTTTTTAACAATGTAATTTTGTGTGTAGACGTGAAGGTTTTGAAACCAGAAGCGTGTGCACTTGGCATTAGATAGTGAACAGCTGTATATGTGTTTTCATGTTAAAAATAAAAATTTATTTCGTAAATGGCAACTAAAGTTTTGACGTTTTGTCAAAACTAAATAAAATGCTGCGAAATTCTCAGTGAACTGAATGAAGTATTTAGTCAGACGTGATCGATGTGACGACACCAACTTTATAAATGAGAGGTGCCGTTGGCCGCGCCACCAGTTGACTTAAAACCGTGAGACGTTCGGCTACAGTGCGAGCCAACGTTCATACACAAATCTCGTTTAATAACATATTATTTCAAAACTACTTTGTGGCGCAAGTGTTTGGTGTGTCATTGATTACATAAAAAGTAAAAATGCGTTGCCCGTTCATAGGATCGTTGAATCAGGCCTTCGTAAAGAATTACGGGGCGACTCTTATGAAACAATACGGAAACTACTGCCCTATTGTAACTCGCGGATTCCAATCTCTCGGCGTTGATGAGACCAAGTGCCCCTTCATTCAGCAGAACGTGGGCATTTCCGAGGCGCCCAAGGAAATGACCGAGGACATCACGGAGCCCGCGCAGTCGTACCATTACGAGAAGTTCTTCCACGAGCAGATCAGTGCCAAGAAGAGGGACTACTCGTACCGCATCTTTAGGAAGGTGTCGCGCTTAGCTGCGGATGGCGTGTACCCGCAGGCGCTGGAGGGGCCCGACAACCACCGCGTGACCGTCTGGTGCGCCAACGACTACCTCGGCGCCTCCCGCCATCCTGTCGTGCAAGATGCAGCCATCAATGCCATCAAGTCTTATGGTACCGGAGCAGGAGGAACAAGGAACATCGCTGGAAACTCTCAGATGACTGAGAAACTTGAAGCTGAAATAGCCAACCTGCATAAGAAACCAGCAGCTTTAATATTTAGTTCATGTTTTGTTGCAAATGATGCAACATTGTCTACATTAGCAAAAATTTTACCAGGCTGTTTAATTTTTTCTGATGCTGGGAACCATGCATCTATGATACAGGGAATTAGAAACAGTCGAGCACCAAAGCAGATATTCAGGCACAATGACCCGAATCACCTTAGAGAGTTGTTATCTCAATCGCCAGAAGGCGTTCCCAAGCTAGTCGTGTTTGAGACTGTCCACTCAATGAGTGGAGCCATCTGTCCTTTAGATGAAATGTGTAACATAGCCCACGAGTATGGTGCTCTAACATTTGTTGATGAAGTGCATGCTGTGGGGCTGTATGGAAAACATGGTGCTGGTATAGGAGAAGAGCGAGGAATCCAGCACAAGTTAGATATAGTATCTGGAACATTAGGAAAAGCATTTGGTAATGTCGGGGGCTACATAGCTGGGTCTTCCCTATTGGTGGACACAGTGAGATCTCTGGCTCCCGGCTTCATCTTCACGACGGCGCTGCCGCCGCCGGTGCTGTCGGGGTCGCTGGCCGCCATCAGACTCCTCGCGAGTGAGGAGGGCAGGAGCCTGCGTGGGAGGCACCAGGCTATCGTACGCTATTTGAAGCTGTCGCTCCTCGTGGCCGGCCTGCCGCAAATGCCTTCAGTGAGTCACATCGTACCTGTACCGATCACGGGCGCCGACAAGGTGGCGGCCGTGGCGGAGTCGCTAATGAAGCGCGGTCACTACGTGCAAGCCATCAACTACCCGACGGTGGCGCGCGGCGAGGAGCGGCTGCGGTTCGCGCCCGGGCCCTACCACACGCCCGAGATGATCGACAGCCTCATCACGGCCCTAACCGAAGCATTCCATGAAAACAATATAACTTTCAATGAGTTCATGAAGAATGGGACGTGCCGCGAATGCAGCATGGAGTACAAGGTGGACATCGCGTATGAAGAGCCCTTCAAATATACGCAGGTTGCGTAGTGACCTTACCTTGACATGACCGTATATTCGACCATGACATTGGGCGCTTAATTAAAAAAAGAATATGTACCTAAAGCTAAGCTAAAAATGTATGTTTATATTTTGTTGTTGTTCTATTGCGGTTTGTGGTTCAAGTTAGGTTGAAAATTAAAACGTGGTATCATGGAGCTCAGTCATTTTATTTAATCCCAGTACTTGATGACGCCGTCCCAGCCTGCCGTGAGCAGCTTGCTGGGCTCGTGCGGGTGCCAGAGGGAGGTGATGCAGACGCCGTCATGCGCCTTCCACTTCTTGTAGAGTTTCGTGGTCTTCCAGTCCCAGATGTAACACTTGCCGTCCGCGTCGCCGGACACGAGGTAGCTGTAACAAACATACGATGTTATGTAACAGTGGACATAGTCTTGTTTTTCCTTATTCATAGATAGGTATGTCCGCCTAAAATGATAACATAAACATTGAAGACCGTCAAACGACTGTTTATCAACAGTCGTTTGACGGTCTTCAATGTCAAAAAAACAAATGCCATTTTTTTGTTTCTCCTTAGTTATCACTTAGTAGAAACAAAAAAAAAGGCATAACATCCGTACTTTACGAGTTACTAATAGACAGACCATTCGTTAGAAATGGCTTACCCAAATTATTGGAAATACATACATGAACGCACATACGTGTACTAGTGATTCAGTACATGATTCTGGACCCCCTAGCGTTGGAATTTTTCGTCGGCATTTTCCTAATTTTTAATTTATTTTTTTTCACTTTAAACTATAAAATCGTTATAGGTAGGTATCTATCTACCCCAAAGAAATTTTAAATGAAAAAATTAAATTAATTATTTTTTCATTTAGTCTAGGGGGGTCCAGAAACATGTACTGAATCACTAGTACACGTATGTGCGTTCATGTAGGTACCTTACACCCTGTATAGTAATAAAAGAGTTACCGCGCCCCTGGGCACTCAGGCAACTGAAGGAACAGGGGTGGGTTTTAGTCAGTAAAAGTCTCTCTCGACCCAGAGCGGAACTGCGATGGTCTTTGAATGATTTCCCAACCCACAAAAAAAAAACTAATGACAACAGCATGACTCAGCACTAAAAAAACATGTAGAACGGTAATGTATGAGGTAAGTGCAGTATCAGTTCGCTATTGCATTTCCTCATTGGTAAGTCGGCCAACTCGGCAACGAAATACCGTTGGACGTAAAATGGTTTCTTACTTTGCTACATAGATGGTCCTACAACTTCTACTTGATTGTTACTTACTAACTCGTTTTTCTATAGATAAACTAAGTAACCTCCGATAACCGGAATAACTCTTGAATTATACAAATACAGATTAGAAAGCTAGCAATCAATTCGAAAAACATTGTAACTAAGTGCTAAATCTACTTTATAACAATATTATTACGTTAAGAGTTTGGATTACCTATCTCGCTAACGTAATTCAGGATATCATAACAAACAATATCGATATGGAGTGGGACTTATCATGATTATGCATTACATAGGTACCTACCTACACTTAACTAACTATGAGTGCCTATATCCTTTTTTTTCGTCGGTTAATTATCAATGTAGATACTTATTTGCATGGATACAATAACATTATATAATAACCATAGGTACCAATTAAAACAATTTGCAAGAATACGCAATTTTACTGACCCCTGTTCTTTCCTTGTCTGAGTGCCCAGGGGCGCGATCACGGATGGGTTCCAGTCAGTAAAACACGACATCTGATGATTTCCTAACCTCGAAAAAAAAGCATAGCTACGCTTATGAATCCATTCATCTATTACAGACATGCGCAACGACTGCACATTTCAGAGTAGCAATACGCACTTGACCTTGGTAAAGGACGTATCCGATTGGGTCAATGTTTGTTTCTGGCTCCTAATAGCTAGGTTATAAAATATATTTAAGTATGATTTATTGTTGTTTTTTTGTTTTCCGTTTATTCTGTCCCATAATTACTACCTCCGCATAAGTGGCGCCCTCATTGAATAAAAAATCGTATCTTAGCATAGAAAATAAAAATTAAAGAATCCTATGTTGCGTTTGTTACAGAGAGGATAAGGTGTCATAAACGGCTGTTTTTGGTACTTTTGCTTACTACCTTGGATACGAAACATTTTGAGTCCTGTTTTAACCACGTAAAAATACCTTATCCTCTCTGTAACAAACGCAACATAGGATTCTTTAATCTTTATTTTCTACGCTTTGCTACGATTTTTTATTCAATGAGGGCGCCACTTGGCGGATATATACGCCTTAAGTTGCACCTGCCACGTTCCGTCTCTACACCACCCTAAACTCTACTGGTAGAAAATGCGTAAGGATTTTTACCAGTCCATGAATAATAAAATAATACTGCAGTTAGTCTAAGTTACTTCCGTCATTACAGACTATTTTTTAAATTGGGAGTCCTTGTGTAGAATTTGATAGTAAAAGAAATAGTGTTGTATCAAACAAACTAGTGTAACTACCTACACAAAATAGAGGCGACGAAATCGTCGACGTCAGTTCGACCTCGGGGCCAAGGTCCTGCCCATTTGTTTGCATACTTTCAGCATGTTTTGAAGTGCCGTCTTTCTTATATGACATGGCAAGGCTTTTGCATTTACTGAATGTAAGTAAGTAACTAATTATTGCCAGGATTCTGCTAGGCAAACTAGCCATTGCATTACACAGAAAATGGGTTCCTCATTTCCGCTGTGGTATTTAATTTTTTTCTGGCTGGTAGCAGCTGGATGAGAGTTGCCGAGGACCGAGCTGAATGGCGTGCAATTGGAGAGGCTTATGTCCAACAGTGGACTGCTATAGGCTGATGATGATGATTTTATTTTTAATTTAGATAGGCACGCGTTTGACCACTATCTCACCTGATGGTAAGCGATGATGAGGTCGACGATGGAGCACGCTTGCCTAGACGAAATAGGTAGGCGGCTTTTACCTGCCTGCAATAGGCAAAACAGCCCATCACAACCCAACTTTTTTTTTTTTTAATTTGCAACAAATCTTCAATATCTACCTCGGTCGGTAGCTATTACAACTTTCAGTGATTTTTTTTTATTTTTTATTATGAACTTCAAGATTTAAGTGCCCACCTACATATTGCCACAGTTTAATTGTATTTTATTTAACGCTAGCACTTCGCCCGCAACTTCGTCCGCGTTGATTTCAAAAATTTATAGCCGACACTCACAAATAACGTGGCTTTCTATTCGTAAAAGAATTTTCAAATTCGGTTCAGTAGATTCAGAGATGACACCCTACAACCTTACAAACTTTACCTCTTTATAATATTAGTATAGATTTATTACTGTTGTGCTGTCTTCGGTCCCCTTGTGTGTCCCGTAACAACTCATATCCTACTCGAGTTGCCAACCTAAGGGCCCCCTCATACTCCATTAGTACAGGTGTCCTGAATGATGTGGGAATACAAATGAAGGATTTTCATCGTTATGAGGATAGCGAACTAATGTTTTGCTACCATAATATGAAGCCCTGGGTCTTGATTATTTGATTAAGGATCATTTTGGTCCAACCATTAAAGAAGACTTTTGGAACAACCTCTGCGCATGCATCTCAAATTTTAACTAAAATTAAGACTTTTAACCAACTACCAGTAAAATGTATAATAATGGTGCCGATTCTCTTGTTCAATAACTAAACTAAAATTAGAGAATCGCTATCTTTTACTAAAAGGCAGTGCGAGAAAAGGACGACTATTAAACTAAGTTAACTAAGAACTAAGTTAGAAATGTAAAACTAGTTTACGCCTTGAGCTTTACCGTGTTTTTACTCCACATGTTTTTACGTGTAGATACCCTTAATTTGTTTGAAAATATTAGTTCAACTAAATTTGACAGCTCTAATTTACGTCCGTCTCTTTCTTGTTTTCCATCATCAACCTTTTTAATATCCCCACTGCTGGGGCACAGGCCCCCTCTCTGTGAGAGGGTGTGGGCCGTAATCCACCACGCGGGCCCAATGCGGGTTGGTGGATGTCACATATCTTCGAATTTTTGGTTCTAGGGCATGCCGGTTTCCTCACGATGTTTTCCTTCACCGTTTTGAGAGCAATCATGGTGATGAAATAATTTACACAAAGTAAAGCGCCTGCCTGGGTTTGAACTCACGACCTACAACTTGTAAGTCGCGGCCGTTACCACTGGGCCACCACTGCTTTCTTGTTTTATTAGAGAGTAAAAGATAGCAATAGCTTAAGTTAAGTTTAGTTGCTAGATACTCCTGAATTTATTACAACACGTCATAAGGTTTAGGTCTTATTGTTCGTAAGTTTTAAAATAAAACCAAGGTACCTAAGGACCAAACCCGGGCCTGCGGACGGCGAGTAGTGGGTAACTCGCCGCCCGATCAGCACCAGGCCCGAGAGTCGACGGCGCGTAGTGTTCCACGCGCGCCTCAAAGAGTTGTCAGCAAAGTGTAGGGGCCTGCCAAGGCCGGTGCCTGCCCGGGGGTGGAGGATAAATTCGAAAGAGTTACCTCGCCCCCGGGCACTCGAGGCAGGGAGGAACAGGGGTGGGTTTTAGTCAGTAAGAGTCTGACACACCCTTCCGCTCCACCCTAGAGCGGAAGAAGTCATAGGATGATTTCCCAACGCCCCAAAAAAAAAAAAAAAAAAGGACCAAAATAAATCATACCTTGACAAGTTACGGATATTTAAGTTAATAATCTGCCCATTAAACTTGTAAACAGACTTTAATATTTTACAACTTCATGTTCTAAAGACCTTAATAATGTCAGCGACCCTAAAATGTAGGTACTAAATAAATAACAAACAATATTTTGTAGGCATTATATCTTTACCGGTTATTTTTGTTGTTAAACTATGTAATTTAAGATAAAAATTAATTGGTAAGTTATCAACATACCTACTAAAAACAATAGCATTTGAAGTCAAGCTCAAGATAAATTTGAAAATAATATATTTTGTTTAGTAAATTGATACCTAAAATGATCATATGCTGTGCCTTATCATAATCAAACTTTATAATTATTGTCTTCCCTCTTGCAAAACAGAGATAAAAACATCCCAGAGCGATTGAAGAATTGGACAAAACCAGATTTAGCCAGTTTCTTGATCAATCGCCATTTAGAACATTCCATCATATAAGAGTACCTATCGATGTTAGCCGTTAAAATATTTTGATAAACTTGACATGATAACAAGTAAACAAACGTGTTAAAATGACAGTATCGAGCACTCATCAGTGAAAACTCTATGAGATAATTTAATCTATGAGATATAACTTCACGGATGTGGCTACAAATATTGTGAACGACGCAACCAGCTCAAATTTAGATTCTGATATTTTCTTTCTAAGGGCCGATTTCACCAATGAAACTAATCGCGATTAGTTAAACTAAACTCAGTTTATGCGTTTAATCAAGATTACCAGCTTCATTTTGCGTTTCACCACTACAAACTAAACTAGTTTAAGCTTCACTTAGTTTAATTTCTAAATCCCCAGTTTTCGGTGAAACGCAAAATGAAGCTCTAATCTCGATTAAACGCATGTACTTTAAATTAAATTAATCGCGATTAGTTTCATTGGTGAAATCGGCTCTAAGATACGAATGTTGACTGAAAGGGTCGCGAGAGTGTAGCTCGCCGTCCGATCAGCACCAGGCCTGAGAGTCGACGGCGCGTAGTGTCCCACGCGCGCCTCAAAGAGATGTCAGCAATCATGACGGGGCCCGTCATAGCCGATGCCTGCCCGGGGGTTGAGGATAAATTCGAAACAGAGTTACCTCGCCCCTGGGCACTCAGGGCAGGGAAGGAACAGGGGTGGGTTTTAGTCAGTAAGAGTCTGACACGCCCTTCCGCTCCACCCAAGAGCGGGAGATGTCATTGGATGGTTGCCCACCCCACAAAAAAAAAAGGTCGCGAGTGTTTGAAACAGTCATCGCGGCCCTGAAGGCGCGGTATTACCTCAATATTAAAAAAAATGGTTTTTTGGATAGTCGAGTATGACGTAATGCAATGAAAATATCCTTTGCAAAAATACAGTGGACAGAGAAGGGTCTCAAGAATTTTTTTAACCGAATAGAATAGTAAAAACAGTTTAACATTCTCAATAAAAAAATTTGGAAATTGCTCCACAAAAATAAACTTTGGCGTCGAACATTTCTGTATTTTCAGCGATAACAACATTTTTTTTAAGAATTGAATAGAATTAGCATTTCATTAAAACTTTGACCGGCCAATTATTTAATTTATCGTGTATATTCTGGATAATCTAAAGAAAACCCGTAAAATGAATGCCTATTCGCATCGTCAACACAACTATTATGTTCAATTTTCAACCTTATTTGAAGCCATCTCAAATCGTAGTCAGTCCGCGCCTGAAGGAACACGGGTGCGTTTTAGTAAATAATAGTCTGACACGCCCTCCCGCTCCACCCAGAGCGGGAGAAGTTATTTGATGATTACCCACAATAAAAGAAAAAAACTAATGTTGGCGCAGACCTTCAGAGCTGAATCTCTCTTATTACAAATCGTTACGAAATCGCTGCAGGCGTCTGTGTCAAGATGCTAAGAGACGCTATTTCCACGAACAACTCGATAATCGCAGTTCCTCCGATGTTTGGAAATTTCTCAAGTCTGTTGGCATAGGCAAATCATCTAACAGCCAGTGCAAGGATGTGAACCTTAACGACCTTAATAAGCATTTCTCTCTACTTCCCTTTTCTCTTGATCCTTGTGTCAAAGCTGCGACTTTGGAGAGTCTTTCTACTTTGCCGTTGCCTCAATGTTCTCACTTTAAGCTAAGCGATGTTACCGAGGTTGACGTCAAGAAATCTGTTCTTGCGATTACTTCTTCTGCAGTTGGCAATGATAAGTTGTGCTCTAGAATGATAACTCTCATCCTTCCCTCACTACTCCCTGTTCTTACTCATATCTTCAATCATTCCATTACCTCCTGCTCCTTTCCATCAGTCTGGAAACAGGCTCACATTATTCCTCTGCCAAAAACGAACAATCCTTCATTATTAACTCACTTTAGACCTATCTCTATTCTTCCATTTCTCTCTAAAGTTTTTGAGCACATAGTTCATAGACAACTATCTTTTTTCTTGGCGTCGAACTCGATAATATCCCCTTTTCAATCCGGTTTTCGCGCGGGTCACAGTACTGTTACTGCGCTTCTGAAAGTAACTGACGATATCCGCTGGGCTATGGAGAGTAAGTCTCTTACTGTTCTGGTATTGCTTGACTTTAGTAGTGCCTTTAACTCTGTGGATTTCGACATCTTACTAGGTATCCTAAAATCTATTAATCTCTCTTCTCCTGCTCTAGCCTGGTTCAATTCATATCTTCGGGGACGCTCTCAGTGTGTCCGCCTCGATGAGTCTTTCTCTGATTGGTGTAGCCTCACTGAGGGTGTTCCTCAGGGTAGCGTTCTCTCTCCTCTTCTATTTTCCATTTTTATTAACTTTGTTACCAGAGTAATCTCCTCCAGTTTTCACCTTTACGCAGATGACTTGCAGCTTTATCGTCATTTTCCTGTGGCCGACGCGGATTCTGCTATTGCTGCTGTGAATCATGACCTGGCTCGTATCAGTGCCTGGGCTAAGTCCTTTGGCTTGCAGATCAACCCAGCAAAATCTCAGGCCATGATCATAGGCAGCAGGTTCGTTCGTAACGCGGCTGTTGTTTCGTCTTTATCGCCTCTATATCTTGACGGTGTTCTTATTGAATATACCGAAACTGCCAAAGATCTGGGTGTTATTATTGACTCCAATCTTTCGTGGCGTGCGCAGGTGAACGAGATCAGTCGAAAGGTTAATTACTCTTATCATTCGCTTAAATGCCTCCAGAGCCCTTAAAAACAAAAATCTCCCTGGCCCAAACTCTTATTCAGCCGATCATTGATTATGCCGACGCCTGCTACCTGGATGCTACTGAGGAGCTACTAAACAAGCTTGAGCGCTTGCAAAACTTATGTATCCGGTTTATTTTTGGTCTGCGAAAGTATGACCATGTCTCTCACCTTCGCAAGGAACTCAAGTGGCTCCCTATCCGTCTTCGCAGGAACACTAGGATTTTATGTCTCCTATTTAACATTCTACACAATCCGTCTTATCCCTCCTACCTGCGTGAGCGATTCACTTACGATCGCCCAAGTGACGCGCCGTGCAGATCTCACCTTAAATCCCTCCTTAAAACCCATCCTCATAAATCCAGCTACTATTCCTACTCTTTCTCTGTCCATGCGGTAAGGTTGTGGAACTCACTTCCGCCTAGCATCCGTGATTTAAAATCTATTGCTGTCTTTAAAAAGCGTCTAAAAGATGTATGTGTATGTTGTGTATATATATATTATTAGGTATATATTTATGTGAATATATATTAATATTAACATTATATGTGTAGGTTTATTTAATTCCTTAGTTTAAGACTTCTCGTACTCTTTTTTTTTCTGTTTTTTACACACTATTGTCTACATTTCTTTTTCACTTCTCTTTTCGCGGGTCTGCTGGCAGAAATTTCTTTAGAAATAAGCAGTACCTTTGTGCTAATTTTTATTATGTTGTTTATCTATAGTTATCTTGTGTGTACATAAATTGTTAAATAAATAAATAATAAATAAATAAATAATTCAGTAACTTTTCTTCAATTGGTCTGAGTAAAAGAACCACTGCATGGTCTTCATGGAGGAAAACTCAATAAAAGTGGGTCCTGATTGATCAACACGCTAATGATATCAGAATACGGTAGGTGTATGAGATTTCCTGATAGTGACCAGCTATCAGCAAATGAACCATCCAAGTCGTAACTGTAGTACGCTAGGATTAAAAAGATAATCAGGCTTAGAAATATGTTAGTATCTTTATCATATCTTTACAAATACGCGGTAATCCCTTCAAATATGGTGCTCCTACTCTAGACAATAATCGATCACTATTTTGACAACAGAAGTAAGTACTATATTGATAAATACTGAAACATAATTTATAGCCTAACCGAATGTTCGGCAATTTCGACCGAAACAGAAACTCTACGTGAGTTTCTGTGTATGTAACAGAAAACTTGACAAAAATTAAAAATGTTGACTTGAAAAGTTATCAGACCATTGAAAATTCAGCCCCTACTTTCATAAATTACTAAATCTATACTCATCATCATTTTCCTGCCCTTATCCCATGTTACTTGGGGTCGGCGTAACACGTTTTTTTCTTCCACTCTGTCCTGTCAGCCGTCGCGCTATCACTCCCTTTTCTTTCATATCACTCCTCACACAATCCATCTATCTTTATCAAACGCAAGTTCGATCGTGTATGGAGTACTGCTCTCATCTTTGGGACGGATCTGCCAGATACCAGCTTGATGCCCTTGAGAAAATTGAGAAACGAGCCAAGAGGATCATCGGCAATGATAGGCTCGTCGAGTCGAAGCTCCAAAGTCTTGAGCATAGACGCCGAGTTGCTAGCCTGTCGGTTTTCTATCGGTTACATTTTGGAGAGTGTGCGACGAAATTGCATAATTTGATTAAACAATCAGTTTTAGGTCGTGCAACCTTCAGCTCAAAGACTGAGAGCTTCGGTCAATCCGAATATTGTTCACTTATTGGCGGTATCCAAAACTCCCGCCAAAACCGAAACCTTTGATCAGACACTATTGATAATGGAAAAGAAACAAACAATAGGTAGATATGTGTCACACTGAAGATTACAGGTTGTGTTACTTACAAAATGTGTTCCAAATCGATCGATATCTTTATTATCTAAGAATATTTCCAATCTCACGGGGATGCCTCGTGATGAAAATATACGATTCTAAGAAGTCTTGTTGTTCATTGAAACTTGTTTTAAAAATTCATCGTATTGCTCGTTTAAACTGATTAGGAGAGTTTCACAAGTTACTGAGAAGAACCTTGCATCAATGACGTGCGCAAGCGCAAATAACCATTGTTTCCAGGAAATACGTTTAATCAATTTTATAAGTCCGTTCACAACCTGTAATACTAACTCTAAAAAATATATAATCAAATCAACTGTAAAATTAGAATGCAATTACTGAGCTAGATTTAAAAATAAAACCGGTCAAGAGCGATTTTGAGTCGTATACGAAGAGTAATATTTTTATTATTTTTTGTTACAATTATAAATAGTTATTACCAGTAGAACAAAAAATAAAAAGTGTAAAATAACTTCAATTTCGGAAGTCGGTGTCAAATAACGAAGACACAAAACCAGGAACACCGACTTCCAAAATTGAAGTTATTTTGCACTTTTTTTTTAGTCGGTTCTATTTTTTTGTAATAAAAAACTTTTTTTTATTACAAAAAAAAATTCATAGACATACGATAGCAGCAATCGCGGTTGATTTGCTGTCAATTTTTGAAGAGTTCCGTTGTCTGTCTCCGAAACCCATTATCAGATCTATATGAAATTTAAATGGGACCATTTCGGAACAAACCCCTTTCGAAGAAAAAAAGAATTTTGCAAATCCGTCAATATATGACGCAGTTCTGCCCGAACATACATAAAATACAAACATCCGAATTGATAACCTCCTTCTTTTTGAAGTCTGTTAAAAAAGTTTATTATTCTTGCAAGTTCTTCTCCATGGAGATCTACAGTTTGGAACGTGCAAATGGCTTCATCTGTTTTTTATGACCGATTTTAGAGTATTTATGAGTATTTTACTAAAAAAATCTAATTAGTCCGTCAGTTAAATAACCAAAAAATATTGCTTAAAATGCTTGCTGTGGTAACAGCAAGCATTTTGATTTTATTAATACGTTTGCTGCTATCGTATCTCTATGATTTTTTTTTGTAATAAAAAAAAGTTTTTTATTACAAAAAAATAGAACCGACTAAAAATAGTGCAAAATAACTTTAATTTTGGAAGTCGGTGTTCCTGTTTTGTGTCTTCGTTATTTGACATCGACTTCCGAAATTGAAGTTATTTTGCACTTTTTTTGGAAGTCGGTTCTATTTTTTTGTAAAAAAGTTTATTATTTTTCACTTTTTAGCTGTGGTTCCCTATTAAACTGTGTTAACAATTCATAGACATACGACCGCAGCAATCGCGTTTGAATGTGCTGTCAATTTTTGAAGAGTTTTGTTGTTTGTCTCCGAAACCCATCATCAAATCTATATGAAATTTAAATGGGACCATTTCGGCAAAAACCCCTTTCGAACAAAAAAAGAATTTTGCAAATCCGTCAGTATATGACGGAGTTATGCCCGAACATACACAAAAAAATATACAAACATCCGAATTGATAACCTCCTTCTTTTTGAAGTCGGTTAAAAAAACAATTTACACACGCTTTAGTACCTACCTACTATAAAAAAATAAAGAAAAACTGCAGTATAAGTGCTAAAGTCATGACTTGCCGTAATTATTTCACACAATAGTTAATAACTCAATCACGTTCCAATAAAAGTTAAAATAAATATAAAAATAAATCATTACGTGTATTGAACCTACCTCATGCCTATCGAAAATAGTTTCAAGACATATTTTTCCTGTTATCACCCGCTTTAGAATCTATGACACACACAAACATGATGACAGTAAGTCATTCATGGCACAGAATAGACTATGGAGTCATAAATGTATTGGGAAAAGCAAGAAAATTATGTTTTAACTAGCGGCAGCCAGCGGCTTCGCCCACGTGGAATCAACATTATAAATAATAGCCTTTGTGCTATTCCAGACTATAATCTATCTCAATCTGCCCGCGCCTTTTCTCAACTATCTTGGGGTCGGCTTTCAGTCTAACCGGATGCAGCTGAATACCAGAATTTTACATGGAGCGACTGCCTACCCGACCTCCACAACCCAGTTACTGGGTAATACGATACACCTTGGTAAGACTGGATGTCAGACTTTCGGGCTTCTGACGACCCGTAACGAGTGTCAAAGATTCACGATTGACAGCCGCGACCAACGGCTAATCGTGATTTCTGAGGCACGGAGGAGTCTTGGTATGTAAAGATGGTCACCCATCCATGGACCAACAACGGTAATTGTAGCTTTCAACCAGATGGATCGACCCGTGCGGCTGTTATTACTTTAGCCATATAGCTCTCGTTCGTTAGCTCCTCCTCCTCCTCCTCGAGACTATAATCTATCTCTGTGCCAAACATCGAGATTCGTTCAGCCGTTCTGGCGTATTTGAGTAACAAACATCCATCCATCCATCCCTCCAAACATTTGCATTTAAAACATTAGCAAGATGACATGACACACAAAGTAAGCCATTCATGCCATATGATAAACTATGGAGTGAATGTTTTGGCAACAGTAGAAAATTGATGTTGGAATTAGACACAATAATAATATGTATGCTTTATTCAACAAGAAGCTTAACTTACTTTGTTTGAATAACATCCTGAACACTTCAGTCAAGAGCCACTACTTCTGAACAAGATCATATTTCTATCATATAATTCGCATAGTTACTCGTATCATCATCAGCTTTTTAATTTCCCCACTGTTGTGGCACAGGTCTCCTCTCCGTGAGAGGGTGTGGGCCGTAACCCACCACGCGGACCAAATGCCGGTTGGTGGATGTCACATGTCTTCGACTTTTTGGTTCTAGGACATGCCGGTTTCCTCGCGATGTTTTCCTTCACCGTTTTGAGAGCAGTGGTGATGAAATAATTTACACAGTAAAGCGCCTGCCTGGGTTTGAACTCACGACCTACAACTTGTAAGTCGCGGCCGTTACCACTGGGCCACCACTGCTCGTATAAGCACTGTTAGAAAATGGATCTGATTTATATAGGCAGTGTTTACTAAGCAAACCTCCGAGAGGTCGTAGTCTACTCAGATGGTCGGACCAAATCCGCTCTACGCTGAACACCAAGCTTCAATTTGCGCTCCATGGTGCCAAAGATAGTAACAGGTGGCGCAACATAATCAAGACAAAGATTACTTCACGTTCAGGGATCACGACCTGACGGAGTCCGCCAGGAGTGGCCGGGACTGATAGCTGTCTGGGTCGCGAATAAATTCGAAAGAGACTGAAGGAACAGGGCAGGGTTTTAGTCAGAGTGGGAGAAGTGATTATATGATTTCCAAAGCCCCAGAAAAAAAGGGGATCACGACCATCAACAATGAAGAAAACAACGCGAAGAAGAGGAGGATTAAAGCTCGAAGCGGTCTATAATAGATTTGATTAGAAAAAAGAATTGATATTGATAATTTGATAGCTATAACCTGGGAGTATTTAATTAAGTCAAGAGTGAATAGGTTACTTCTAGGCAAGCGTGCTCCATCGTCGACCACATCATCACTAACCATCAGGTGAGATAGTGGTCAAACACGTGCATTCATCATTCTCCTGTCCTTATCCCAATTTATTTGGGGTCGGCGCAACATGTCTTTTTCTTCCATACTCCTCTATTAGTCGTCATCTCTGTAGTCACCCCCTTTTTACCCATATCCTCTTTCACACAGTCCAACCATCGTTTCTTTGGCCTTCCCCTACTCTTATAGCCATCCACATCCATACACAAGACTTTCCTCACGACATTTTCTTCATTCCTCCGCATCACATGCCCATACCACGACAACCGATTTCCACACAACTTTTCAGTCAGCGGTGCCGCTTTCAGACTTCCTCTTATATACTCATTCCTAATTCTATCCATGCGCGTAACACCACACATCGCTCTTAGCTCTCATCTCAGCTACATGCAATTGCTTTTCATTTATCCCTTTTGTGGCCCAACATTGTGACCCATACAAGACAGCAGGTCTGACCATTGTTTTATAAATCTTCCCCTTCGTCAAACACGTGCATATCAACAACAAAAAAAATAAAAAAATGAAAATCAATTAATAATGCTATATTTATGTCTCATAAAAAAAATGGCCAAACAAACGATGGTTGGACTGTGTAAAAGAGGATATGGGTAAAAAGGGGGTAACTACAGAGATGATGACTAATAGAGAAGTGGAAGAAAAAGACATGTTGCGAAAATGATGATGGTTCATCAGATGCTCTGTCTATCTTTATTATACAGCATCTTTCTAAAGTTTTAAAAACTAAGTTAAGAGTGTGTATGTGCTATAGTTATGAAGTTATTATTGCCATGCAAACCAACTATGAGTTTAGAAATAAGAACAAAAACACATCCTGCAAAGTCTGAAATAAGAATTATGTTATAATAAAAACAAAATAATTGCTTCCTAAAATGATTAGACGTGTTCTCATTTTATATGACCTTAATGAGTTTCAATCTCAATAATGCAATGTAACTTCAACATTGGAGGTTAAGCAGACATGAGCATGTTACATTATCATACGTAATCAGCCTTTTTAATGTTCCAACTGTTGGGACACAGGCCTCCACCACGCGGGCCCAATGCAGGTTGATGGATGTCACATGTCTTCGAATTTTTAGTTCTAAGATATACCAGTTTCCCCACGATATTTTCCTTCACCGTTTAGGCTTCATGCCTTTTTTTTTTGTGTGGTGGGAAATCATCCAATGACATCTCCCGCTCTGGGTGGAGCGAGAGGGCGTGTCGGACTCTTACTGACCAAAACCCACCTCTGTTCCTTCCCTGCCCTGAGTGCCCAGGGGCGCGGTAACTCTGTTTCGAATTTATCCACAATGGCAGGCATCGGCCATGACGGGCACCGACATTATTTGCTGAAAACTCTTTGAGGCGCGCGTGGAACACTACGCGCCGTCGACTCTCGGGCCTGGTGCTGATCGGACGGCGAGCTACCCATTACTCGCCGTCCGCAGGCCCGGGAAAGTGCATGCCTAAGTTCAAACCTACAACCTACGACACGTAAGTCGGAGCCATTACCACAGAGCCACCACTGCTCCATGACATGACCATGTATACCTACCTAATCAATAAGAATAATATTGTAGGTACGAGTAGGTATACAGAAAACTCGAGGAGCTCGTGGCTAAAGTAATAACAGCTTCACGGGTCGATCAGTCAGGTTAAGCTACACTTGCCGGGGTTGTCCAAAGATGGGTGACCATCTTTACATACCGAGACTCCTCCGTGGTTGGTCCCGGCTATCAATCGTGAATCTTTGACAGTCGTTACGGGCCGTCAGAAGCCCGAGAGTCTGACAACCAGTCTTACCAAGGGGTATCGTATTGCTCAGTAACTGGGCTGTGGAGGTCAGATAGGCAGTCGCTCCATGTAAAATACTGGTAGGTATTCAGCTGCATCCGGTTAGACTGGAAGCCGACCCCAAGATAGTTGGGGAAAGGCTAGACAGATTGATTGTATACAGAAAGCCAACAAAACATATCACCGTCACTAAGCTAGGCTCATAGCAACTGGTTCCGTCTACCCATAGATTGACGTACAGCTAGACAAAAAAAAAACTAGACCATTTTTTAGGTGTTGGCCAAAAATCCTTTAAGCTATGCCAAAAAATCGCTCGTCGTCACTACTCGTCACACCCAAGAAAAACAGCCAGAAAGGGCTTGTTAAACGCCGGAACAGACCGTGTTACTTCCGCAAGTAAGCCAATAATCCAATTCTGGTATTATGTTGGTCACTCGGCCATTGACCTAGGACACTGTTTAATTTTAGGTCGATAATTAATAAGCCGTGTTATATTATTATATTTAATTACAATTAATCTGTGCACTAACAGTTTAAACCGACACGTGCAGAGTCACGTGCATCTTAACACTTTCGCTAGTCGTGTCCTGGACTGCTGGGCATGAGCACAAGCCAACTATCCTGCCAGAGTTGCGAGACTGTTTGGACTTTGAAAGTCACCTTGCAAGAACACAGGTGGGCTTTAGTCACGCCCTCCTGGTCCACCCAGAATGGGAGAAGTTATATTGATGACGTCTCAAAAAAAAAATACCATAACTAGGTATAACGACGACTCTAGAGGCGGGTTGTGGGCACTCGAATGAATTACTGTACGACCTATATGTTGAGTGCTGGAAAGTGTAAAATTTCCATGCGTATTGAAGGACCGTTTTTAGGGTTCCGTACCCAAAGGGTAAAACGGGACCTTATTACTAAGACTTCGTTGTCCGTCCGTGATAGTTAGACAGTTGAAATTTTCACAGATGATGTATTTCTGTTGCCGCTATAACAACAAATACTAAAAAACAGAATTAAATAAATATTTAAGGGGGCTCCCATACAGCAAACGTGATTTTTTTATAGATACGGAACCCTTCGTGCGCGAGTCCGACTCGCACTTGGCAGGTTTTATTTCATTGGATGCCCTCTTGACATCGACAACCGTGAACGATGAAAATCTGATCAGTATTTTATTTTGTCCTAATTCTGTGTGAAATTATAAAGCATCAATTTAAAGATAACGGCCTAGTGACATGTTTACAAACGTATTAATTATAATTATCCTCGAACCACTAGTTTAAACTGCTCTGCATTTAGATAAAAGTATTAGACGATTTATCGTCGTTGAAGCAATGCCTCTGCTAATTAATAGCTCAGTGGAAAAATCCAAATGCGTTACATAAGAACTCATTTGTAAGAGACCGTACAAATTCGACAAAAGCTATACGAAATTATGAATACGTCTTCATTCAATGTCCTATATTTAGAACATCAAATATTTTCGTTTCAATAAGAATAATTAATATTCGGGTTAGTGTTTTTAAGAGTTTTAGCTGTTTTAAGCGCCCACATTAATTGGATTCACGCCTGACTTGCGTATCGAAGCCCTACGTTGTTGCCAAGAATAACGCACCCGAAATACATACAATACCAGTTATAACCAAAACAGTGGCAAAGGTCGATCGTCGCGGCCATAGATTACAAAACATTTACAGTCCGAGTAACAAATCAATTGGTCACTAAAATATTATTATGGTTTGATCTAAAGCTGCGGTCTCACGGCCCGTTAAGAGGCCGTATACGAAATTTTACAGAAAATATTTTACAGTAAAATAATGTATTTCTATAAGTTATAATACCCACAACATGAAAATAAAATGAATCTAATGTATGAGCTACTTTTTTATTTTTATTATAATTACGTTTAATCGACCACAAACCGACGACGATTTTCTGATTTTTTGCTGTAAGAGGTTTAGAATATCACTAATTACGAATCGTATTAACGTCTAAACGGTATAAAAAAATTAAAATGTATTGTTGTGAAAGTCGTCTATACAATGTTTGTATCACTTTTTACCATTTTTATATAAAATTTTAGAGAAAAAGGGCAAAGAATTGCTTTAGATTTTGGCTAATTAGAAATCTCGTTTATAAAATTAAAACAGCAAAAAATAAAATTGAGTTCAAAATCAATCCTTTTCCTGAGAAAAAAATGAAAAAATTACAGAAATTTGGCAATAAAAATGTTTTAAAATAACCCTAATCTTGACTTTAGACTCTAATATCATTATGAAAATGAAATTTCATGTTGTTCATTAAAACTTATAGAAATACATTATTGTAACTGTAAAGTCACATCAGTAACATCACGTAAATCAGCGAAATTGGCAAAATTTCGTATACGGCCTCTTAATCGACAGGCCAGGCTTGTTAGCCTGGCCGTGGCCGTGGGAACCGTCGCATGATCGCATCCGATGAAGCACGCTGTGGCCTGACGTCGCCCGTCCGATCCATCGGAAGTCGGTAAATTTAAAGGCGCGGCACGACGCGGTGCGGCCTGTCGATTAACGAGCCGTGGGACCTCATCATCACTTGCCACGTTGGAATGGCAGCCAGCAGGCCGCACCAGGCCGACGAACGCCGTGAGAACATTCCGCTGCTACCTCACATACTTTCTCATCAAGAATTCTTGTATAACAGAGGAAAGAAAGGCAACAATAAATTACGTTATTGTAATACAATAGGAGAATCTCTTGTTTAAAATAATACTCATGTTAATCATGCCAAAACGGAAAAAGCCAGCCAATTCGCCAAGTTATCTCATCTCATATTTTCATTAATTTGTAGGTACTGAATAATGATTTGTTGAAAATCTACGTTGCTAAGTAAATATGAAGATTCGAATGACGTTATTGCGACGCACGCTATATCGAAAAACTTTACGAGTGGTACGCCAGTTCGAAAACACATTGAGTCGAAAGCCGCTATATCGAATGATGTTGTCGCCTTGTCGCGAACACGCTGATTCGAAAAATTGTTCCGTACGTTGTACGCAAGTCTTGCTATCGAAATCCACTTTTGCGAACACTGGTTAACATGTTGATTTCAAAACAGAAATACTACAAGAAAAGAAAGGTCTAAAACAGTCAAGTCACGAGTGTGTCCTAGATATTTGACCTCCTACCAGCCAGACGAAGGGTCATCTGTACAGTAGGGTTGCCATACGTCTCGTATATTATACGGGACTGTCACCGTATGTAAGAATCACGTCCTGTATTGTTACTTGTCCCGTTTATCAATATACTTGTACTATATACTGATGAGATATATGCACAATATATAATATATAGATATACCCACAACGCAAATGTAGAGAGAATATTTTCTCTTACTATGGACGGACGATTGACTGATAGACACGGTTGAAGCATTTCTGATTTGCCATTATTATTTTAAAATGACATGCGCCCAATTTTACGAATATGTCAAAACCCGGCCAAGTGCGAGTGGGACTCGCGCACTAAGGCTCCGTACCATTATCTATAAAAACGGCAAAAAAAATCACGTTTGTTGTATGGGAGTCCGCTTAAATATTTATTTTGTTCTGTGTTTTAGTATTTGCTGTTATAGCGGCAACAGAAATACATTATCTGTGAAAATTTCAACTGTCTAACTATCACGGTTCATGAGATACAGCCTGGTGACAGGCGGACAGACAGACAGACGGACGGACAGGGTCCCATTTTATCCTTTGGGTAAAACGGAAAGCAGGAACCACTTCTTGGTGTTTCTACTCAACAGTAAATTAACTGGTTTTCTACTAATTTATGATGATTTTGTAATGAATTGTTTTTTTTTGTTTTTCATTGATTTTTAACCGACGCGACGAAAATAAAACGGAGGAGGTTCTCAATTCGACCGCATATTTTTTTAATTATAATAAACAGTTACTACCCTCATTTTCAGTTTTTATTTATTTGGCACTAATAAGTCCGGAATCAGTTCCCAACAATGATGGCAACCATACCCTGTACTTCATGTATAGCTATGAAATGGTATAGCAAACAAAAATTAGGGTCAAGCTGCTTAATCGAAACTTGACACCAATGAGGTAGGTAGATGGAAAGTGGACGTTAATCGATTTACGAGTTCAATTATTTACAAGTGTTCTATCATTGCTCACGTTTACTCACGTGTCCGTCTGTCTATCTGTCCGTCGTTTGTCACACAGGTTTTAAACCCAAACGGTTGGAGCGGCTCAAATTTACACAGTACAAGCATCTTGTTGACCCAAAGCCATACAAATAGTCAAAAATACATTTGGTACGCACTTGTCCAGTTTTTTTTTTATTAACGATAGGCTCACGTATGACTACTATCTCACCTGATGGTAAGCAATGATGTGGTCAACGTTGGAGCTCGCTTGCCTAGAAGTAACCTATTCACAATTGACTTAAGGGTCTACTACTGGCCAAGTGGCGCCCTCAATGAATAAAAAATCGTAGCATAGCATAGAAAATAAATATTAAAGAATCCAACGTCACATTTGTTACAGTTACCGTTTCTGACACTTTTGCCTACTACTTTGGATACGAAACATTCTGAGACCTGTTTTAACAACATAAAAATACTTTATCCTATTTGTAACAAACGTGAACGTTTTTATGAAACCTTCACCATTTTAAAAATAATTTTACTATTTATCTTTTAGTATAATACCTGTTGCTATATGAATAATAACTTAATAATACGTCTAATTTGGGACAGCGCTCCTTGATGGGCGAGTCCTATTAATACTGAGTCGACGTACGACGTGTTGCGTGAGCTCAGCCCAGAACACGCAAGCTAACCACTCAAAGTCAGTGGCAGTTAATAGCGCCTTAAGAGGCCGTACACGAAATTTTGCCGATTTCGCTGATTTATGTGATTTTACAGATTAAAATAATGTATTTCTAAAATTTTTAATTCACAACATGAAAGATCATTTCAATTATTATCTAATGTATGAGCTAGTTTATTTTTATTTTTATTATAATTACGCTTAATCGACCACAAACCGACGACGGTTATGTGAATTTTGCTGTAGGGGTTTAAAATATCACATAATTACGAATCGTTTTGATGTCTAAACGATATGAAAACATTAAAATGTATTGTTACAAAAGTCGTCTATATAATGTATGAATCACTTTTTACTACTTTTATATAAAAAAAGTTTGAGTAAAAAAATATTTAACTTAGTCAAATTTTAGAGAAAATGGGCAAAGTATTGCTTTTTATTTTGGCTACATAGAACTCTCGTTCATAAAATTAAAACAGCTAAAAATAAACTTCAGCTCACCATCAATCCATTGCTATTTTTTTTTCTTGTGGGGTGGGAAATCATGCAATGACTTCTCCCGCTCTGGGTGGAGCGGGAGGGCGTGTCAGACTCTTACTGACTAAAACCCACCCCTGTTCCTTCCCTGCCTGAGTGCCCAGGGGTGCGGTAACTCATTTTCAGAATTTATCCGCTACCCCTAGGCATGCAGGCACCGGCTACGATGGGCCCCGTCAGTGGTAGCTGACTACATCTCTTTGAGGCGCGCGTGGAACACTACGCGCCGTCGACTCACGGGCCTGGTGCTGATCGGACGGCGAGCTACCCACTGCTCGCCGTACGCAGGCCCGGGTCTACGGTGGCCGGAAATCGTCTCGCGACGTCCTACGCCTGGTACGCCCAGTACCTCTCCTGCGGTGGTAGCGGCCGGGGCCGCGAGGTCCACTCCGTTGAGCTTCCCTCACGCGTCCCGCCTCCGCCTTCACGAGCATTACTGCTTCGCAGAAGGCGGAGACTGCCTCCCATTCCCTCTCGCTCAGTACCATGGCCTGAACCAGGGCCGGGCGCGAGAGGTCGCCGCCACCTATCGCATCCACGAGGACACGGCGCTGTTCCGCCCAAGCGGGGCAGACCTACACCGTATGCTCCACCGTGTCCTCTGGATCAATCCATTGCTTGAGAATAAAATGTAAAAATTACAACACTTTGGCAATAAAAAATCTTTTAAAACAACCCCAATCTCGACTTATAATACGCAACGAAAGCTTCGAATCTAGCTCATTCATTAGATCATAATTGAAATGATCTTTCATGTAGTGCATTAAAACTTGTAGAAATGCATTATTTTAACTGTAAAATCACATCTGTAAAATCATGTAAATCAGTGAAATCGGCCAAAATTTCGTGTACGGCCTCTTAAATACCAAACTGGCATGAACAGATTATCTCAAAAGCGTGAAAATACGACAGTACAAACTTGTAGGCATACGTAACATAGTAACTGACACACTATTATCTAAGACTGAGACATGTTTTTATTGTTTGAATGCCAGAAGTTCTCGCTAATCTAATCTGATATGATGCCGATAAGAAATCACGCGTGTTGTGTGGTCAAAGTCTATGGAACTGTTTGATAACGATCGACCACCATCGCGTCAATCGGAAGTTTTATATTCTATAAATAAAATAAGGCATTTCATCGTGAGTAGTTAGTTTTTCATTTTCATTCAATAACACGATAATGTGTGTCTCAGGATGACGTGAACTACGAAAAAAAATATATTGCTCACTTGGACCATCTTCTCGTTCTTGTCATATACTCATCCATCCTACTATACAATCTGCCCGCGCCTTTTCCCAACTATCTTGGGGTCGGCTTCCAGTCTAATCGGATGCAGCTGATACCAATATTTTACATGGAGCGACTGCCTATCTGTCCTCCACAACCCAGTTACCGGGTAAAACGATAACCCTTGGTAAGACTGGATGTCAGACTTTCGGGCTGCTGACGACCCGTAACGACTGTCAAATGCCCACGATTGACTGCCGGGACAAACTGCTTAACATGCTTTCCGAGGCACGCAGGTGTCTCGGTATGTAAAGATGGTCATCCATCCATGGACCAACCCCGGCCAGCGTAGGTTAACCTGATGGATCGACCTATGCGGCTGTTATTACTTTAGCCACGAGCTCCTCCATCCATCCTACTATACATATACTATTATTATGTAGGTATTATCTATACACCCTCTCACAGAGAGGAGGCCTGTGCCCCAGCAGTAGGGACCTTAAAAGACTGATAATGATGCCCAGCAGTAGGGACCTTAAAAGGCTGATAATGATGATTATCCTGCTAATAATATTATAAATGCGAAAGTTTGTGAGGGCGTATTGTTTGTTAGTTTGTTACTCTTTCACGCAAAAACTACAGAATAACACATAGGCTATAGTTTATAATTCGGGGAAGTACCTACTAATATCACGCGAGCGAAGCCGCTGGCAGAAGCTAGTTATACAATAAATAAATGTGAAAGTTTGGATGGATGATATACGTTTGTTACTCTATCACGCCAGAACGGCTCAACGGATCTGGATGAAGTTTGGCACAGAGATAGATTATAGTCTGGAATAGCAAATAGGCTAAAATATATAGTGGGGGGAAGTACTACGTCCACGTGGGCGGAGCCACTGACAGAAGCTAGTGTCAAATAAAACAAAATTGAATATTTTCAATAAACCCCGATATTAAAAACAACTAAACCTGTCGTACTGTATGGATCAGAATGTTGGGCTGTGAAAAAGACGGATGAAAAAAGATTGCATGTGGCGGAGATGAGAATGTTGAGATGGATGTGTGGAGTAACGAGAATGGGTAAAGTGAGAAATGAGTACATTAGAGGTAGTTTAAAAGTGGCGCCAGTTACAGAAAAGTTGAAAGGCAGCCGCTTATCTTTGTATGGTCATGTGAAGAGGAGGGATGACACATGTAACTAAAAGAGTTATGAATATAAATGTGGATGGACGGACAGGGAGAGGGAGGCCAAAGAAAAGATGGACTGATTGTGTGAGGAGTGATATGAAAGAAAAGGGAGTTAGTGATAGCGTGACGGCTGACAGGACAGAATGGAAAAAAAAAACGTGTTGCGCCGACCCCAAGTAACATGGGATAAGGGCAGGAAGACGATGACAATTTAATTTACAAATGTTTTATGTATGTATGTTCGGGTCAAATCTTGTAAACTGAATAAGAATCACTTACTCTTATCCTACGGAGTTGAATTTTTTCATGTGGGTTCAGTTCCGATGTCAATGCATTTTTATGGTAAGCATGATCTTTTTCTTTTTTTTTTTTTTTTTATAAACAAAATCTGAATCTGGATCTGAATCGACGAATTGGATTAGCACCAGATAGCGGTATTCTTCAATGCTCAACAGCACGGACACGTTGTGTACCTTTTTTTTTGGACGCTTTTAAAGGCCTACCTCCCCATAAGTGGCGCCCTAATTGAATAAAAATTCGTATCTTAGCATAAAAAATAAAGATTAAAGAATCCTATGTTGCGTTTGTTACAAATAGGATAAGGTATTTTTACGTGGTTAAAACAATACTCAAAATGTTTCTTATCCAAAGTAGTATGCAATAGTACCAAAAACGGCCATTTTTACTACTTTGGATACGAAACCCTTTCGAGTCCTGTTTTAACAATGTAAAAATACCTTATCCTATTTGTAACAAACGCAACATATGATTCTATAATCTTTATTTTCTACACTTTGCTACGATTTTTTATTCAATGAGGGCGCCACTGGGCGGATAGATACGCCTTAATTATGATAGCCGGTTTAAAAGATTGTTTTTTTTTTTAATATCAATGCATTCCAATGATATGGGTTTTTTAACCGACTTCGAAAAAGGAGGAGGTTATCAATTCGGATGTTTGTATTTTTTTTTTTTATGTATGTTCGGGCATAACTCCGTCATATATTGACAGATTTGCAAAATTCTTTTTTTGTTCGAAAGGGGTTTATTCCGAAATGGTCCCATTTAAATTTCAAAAAGATCTGATGATGGGTTTCGGAGACAGACAACGGAACTCTTCAAAAATTGACAGCAAATCAACCGCGATTGCTGCTATCGTATGTCTATGAATTGTTAACACAGTTTTATGTGGAGCCACAACTAAAAAGTGAAAAATAAAAAACTTTTTTACAAAAAAATAGAACCGACTTCCAAAAAAAGTGCAAAATAACTTTAATTTCTGAAGTCGGTGTCAAAAAACAAAGACACAAAACAGGAACACCGACTTCAGAAATTAAAGTTATTTTGCACTTTTTTTGGAAGTCGGTTCTATTTTTTTGTAAAAAAGTTTTTTTTACGTGGTTAAAACAATACTCAAAATGTTTCGTATCCAAAGTAGTATGCAAAAGTACAAAAAACAGCCATTTTTTACACCTTTGCTTACTACTTTGGATACGAAACACTTTCGAGTCCTGCTTTAACAATGTAAAAATACCTTATCCTATTTGTAACAAACGCAACATATGATTCTATAATCTTTATTTTCTACACTTTGCTACGATTTTTTATTCAATGAGGGCGCCACTTGGCGCATAAATACGCCTTAATTATGATAGCCGATTTAAAAAATTGTTTTTTTTTAATATCAATGCATTCCAATGATATGGGTTTTTAATGAAAGGATTTGCTGAGAAGAACACGGAAAATAAAATGACGTCACTCTTTTTTTTTTTAATTTTTTTTATTTATTTATTTATCATATAAACAAAAAATACAGGATTATTCATTAAATAGCAACTAAAAACCACTAAGGTTTAAACTTGTGCTATCATGAGTCTATCTCAATATCAAACTATAATACAATAATGGATTTTATATGTGTAGGTAACAATTAACATCTTTCGTTATAATCACTCCATAATACTAAGGTAATATTGCTTAACTTTACATTTTATATTTTTACTAGCGACCCGCCCCGGCTTCGCTCGGGTACAAATTATACATATAAACCTTCCTCTTCAATCACTCTATCGATTAAAAAAAACCGCATCAAAATCCGTTGCGTATTTTTAAAGATTTAAGCATACATAGGGATATAGGGACAGAGAAAGCGACTTTGTTTTATACTATGTAGTGATGTGTAATAGGTACATTACATACTTACTCAAAAGTGTGTTTGTCAGTTTCTAGGATTCCGTACCCGAAGGGTAAAACGGGACCCTATTACTAAGACTCCGCTGTCCGTCCGTCTGTCTGTCTGTCAGTCTATCACCAGGCTGTATCTCATGAACCGTGATAGTTAGACAGTTGAAATTTTCACAGATGATGTATTTCTGTTGCCGATAAAATTCCCCGACTCACTTGTACAGCAGCACCCCGACTCACTGGGGCATCACCGCAGACAGTTCCGACTCACCGTGAACTATGCGGCTCTTCCGGTTCCGACTCACTGGAACCAACCTTCCACTGGCCCGGCAAGCATCACAAGATGTATGGACGACTCATCAAGAACCATCGATCTCCGATCTCCGGAGGGGAGTGATGTAGCGACATCTATGACGCCACACACGAACTAAAATAACAAGATCCTACATCGCGCAAGCAGAGTTCTCCGCGCGATTTGAACATATACAACATTCCGAAATCAACCATCGGGCAGTTGCCCGGACCAGACACAGCACCCGTCTGGTCAGAGGATCCTCCCTTTTCAATGGAGGTTGTGGGACTTTACACTCTGTTCCGCATGCCTCCACAAAATAAAATAAATATTTAAGGGAGCAACAAACGTGATTTTTTTTGCAGTTTTTATCGATAATGGTACGGAACCCTTTGTGCGCGAGTATGACTCGCACTTGGCCGGTTTTCTTAAACTGTAATATTTTATTTTAGTTAGCATTTCGACGTTGTAATCATTACAAAGAGAATAAAATGCCCAATCACGGGACATCAGCAGTTATTTGTTACGTAAAAATAAAATAACAAAACATTAAGTATATAACTAAACAATAATATCATCAATTTACTGTAATCTAGGATAGTAACTTAAAGTAACGATGACAAACAGTTTGCGTGAAATGCTGTATCATTGTGCGGATGACACAGCGGGTCAGTCGGACGAAATGACAACATACAAGGTGTAACGGAAAGGTGTTGTCATATTTTAAGAGCTATATCTGCCCATCGATATCAACAACTATCTTCAAGAAAACCTGAGGAAATTATAAAAAAAAAATTACCTCCCATACAAATATTGACCAACTGATGACAACTTTGTATGGAAAGTTCAATTTTTTTGTGGGCATTTTCTATTTTTTCCTAGAGAAAAATGTTCATTTCCATGAGCAGAACCGGTTCTTAAAAGATGACCACACCTTTCCGTTACACCCTGTATACAGGGTGTAACCGGTTCTGCCCATGGATATGAACAACTAATTTTGTGAATTTCCTCAGGTTTTCTTGAAGAAAGTTGTTCATATCGATGGGCAGATGCAGTTCTTAAAATATGACCACACCTTTCCGTTACACCCTGTATATAATATACTAGCTTCTGCCAGCGGCTTCGCCCGCGTGGAATTAGTACTTACCCCGTTATAAACTTTTAACCCCTTTTTCACCCTCTTAAAGGTTGAATTTCGAAAAACCCTTTATTAGTGGATACCTACTCTTCACAAAGAACACGATCTCCAAATTTCATGTCTCTAGGACCAGCGGTTTAGGCTGTGCGTTGATATATCAGTCATTTAGTCAGTCGGTCACGAGTTCAGGACTTTGAATTTTATATACCTGCAGATAGGGTTACGTCCCTTACTTAGGAAAGCAAGCAGAGCAACACCATGCAAAATCCTATCCCAGTTGTTATGGTAACTGGTAGTTGTTTGGGAGTCGGTCAATATCCCCCAGGGTTGTGGGAGTGCCTGCCCAGGGGTCGCGGATAAATTCGAAACAGAGTTACCGCGCCCCTGGGTACTCAGGCAAATAAAAAAAGGGTTGCGGGAGTGCCCAGGGTCGCGGTATGGTCTGACATGCTCTCCCGTTCCACCCGGAGCGGGAGAAGTAATCTGATGATTTCCCACCGTCAAATAAATAAAAAAAGTGCCAAGTGCGAGTCGGACTCGCGCAAGAAGGGTTCCGTACCATTGTCTTTAAAAACGGCTGGTGTGGCGAGTTGCCGCCACTCTGCAAGTTGGATGGGGGTGGTATCACGACGTGTGTGTCTTGCTTTAACTTGTGAGGCAAGTGTGTAGCCGGCTTTACGGGAGCCATAGGCAATCTAAAAGGCAGCAATCGACGTCACTTCAGTGTGCCTTCCGCTGCGAAGCCGAGCGCATTCACCGCAGACTAAATTAATGTCTTATTAACATCGTCCCGCAAATACACTAAAATCCCGAGTAATATCCCGTAAACGTTGGGGATTCTCCGGGAATAATAAATAACCCATATTTACCGCGTCCGTGTAACTAGTGAACAGCCAGGAGTGTTGGTGTGAAGAGAATCGAGTGGCCACTCGTCAAGTCGTCGGGTTCCAGCGTGGCAGCCAAAGAAAGAAAGTCAGGTACCACTTGTTTTTGCTAATTTAGAGTAAGGCCACATGCGCCGTCTACTGCCAACCACTCCTAACTTGAAGTTATACAGACAAATATAGGCAATTTTGGGCCAGCATTCAATCCAAGTGTTTGGCCGTAACATTGTCCTCCATCCGCAGAGACCCACGGCTATTTACACGCTTGGGCAACTCCAACGGCAAAAAAAAAATCATTCTGTTTGATGTAGGTAATATTTGTGCGAATAGTATTTGATGTGAGCGGCAACAGAAATACATCATCTCTGAACATTTCAAGTATCAAACTATCACGGTTCATGAGATACAGACAGATCTGGTGACAGACGGACCGACCGACAGACGGACGGACAGCGGAGTCTTAGTAATAGGGTTCCATTTTACCCTTTGGGTACGGAACCCTAAAAAATGTAAATTTTATCCTGGTAGTGCGTTTCGACGAAAGCTAGTTGAAAAGAAATAGCCAGTTTGTAAGGTGGGGTTTTCCTATAGGTGTAAATGCTTATCAGAAATAGATCTAGCTCCATACGGAAACATATCAAGACTAACGCTTACAGTACTCGCCAAACATCTCGGCCGCCCTGAAGTTGAATTTCCGATGCGCAAGGCGCAGCGCGAGTATGAGATTTACTACTGCGCAGCCATTGTAGCGAACTTCAGAGCGGCCAAGAAGTTTGGCGAGAACTGTACGTCAAATGTTTAGGAGGGTGGAGGCTGAGAAAGAAAAGAAAATACGTTATTTGCTTTAAACATTTAGCAAAGACAGAAAACCAGCGCTGGGTGTCTGACGCCTAGCAAATGCTGAGATGGTAACCCTTTTGGTATGGGCACGCTCAGCACAATTTTATTGTATCTTTGTGTAATTCTCTTTTCCGTTTGTTTGTTGCTGTTGTGTTGTGTCTGTGTCGAATAAATGTTTTGTATTCTTTTCTATTCTATTCTTTCTAAAACACAACAAATAAAAGAACAAGCTGGGGGAAAACATGCGTCACACGCAAATCGGCCATCGCTCAGCATAATGCTGCGACCCTATGAAGTTCTGCTGCGTTCCCAGACTGCTTTATAAGGATGACGCACATGGACTTCGGTTTATTGTGTAGTTTACAGGTTTTTCTTCACATAAAAACACCTGCAGGAAACTGGGAACACCAGTGTAGATAACTTGGGTCCGTAAATAAGCTTGTGCGTCATACCTAGTAATTTTTTAGATTATTTTTATTCATAAACGCGCTATGGTTTTGAGTTTAAATGTGGTTGGCTATTATAAGAGTGTGAAAAAACTAAGGAAATGGTGGATGGAGTGTGTGACTAGAGAGGAGGCGACTACTGAGATGGCGATTAACTCTTCACACGTCGATTGCACACCAGTTGTGCAGATAACAATTAAAATCTATTGTGTCTGCTAATTGGGCGCGCGACGCGAAGGGTTAATTGAGAAGTATGGAAGAAGACATTGCGGCGACTTCAAAAATTGGGATAATGTCAAGAGAATGATGATGGAATGCGCCATGCCGTTACGAAAATAGAAAGACACTGATGAAAAAATCCTTATACAAATGAAGACATAAATTAACACTAGTTTCCTAAGGAGAAACCCAAACTCCATAGAAACTGGGCCTGGGGCTGGAATTTGGCCATAAATTAGAGCATATTGGAAGGTTTCATGAGCCCAATTTTTACACTCCTAGCAATTGCCAAATTGGTAAAATCAGACAGTGTTTACCTACAGTTTAGGTTTTTTTTTCTACTTTTGAGGCTTTGTTTTCCTACGTAAATCTGGAACGGGCATCAATCACAAGCGTGGAAATAATTTCAAAGTGTCGTCGTTATAGAAATCTATACGGAGGACTATTTATATATATTGTGCTGCAGCGCCTGCAGCCTATCAGGATGAGGTTTTAGGTAGGTTAATAAAACACTCAGGCTTTCAGTTTCACTTAGAACTCTGAGATTTTCAGTAATGCCGGCTGTACACGCTCGTCGAGACACTACGAGACAGGCTGAGTACTAGTGTGTAGATGGTGCTCTTGTCGCGTCGCCTCGCATCTCTCGGTGGTTTTGGTGTCGAGCCTCTACACGACGAGTGCCACGCGACGCGAACAAGACGAGCGTGTACAGCCGGCATAAGATCAATCAGATAAATCTGAAGTGAGTGACTTCAGATTTGGCAGGGTACGGTGTCCAATATTCAAGCGAGGGTCAGTCAGAAGGCAATCAATTTCGTAGTCCAGTATTCGAGCAGACGTCTTACGAAATAATAAATCCCGAGAAATACGAAAAAACACATTCACTTGCGCAAAAATACGAAAAGCGAATGATATTAATGACATGACATGACAATCGACAGACGTTGACATTGACACCTACCATTTAATAATTGCAATCCGTGTCGCAATCGATTTTATTGATTATTTGTTTTAATGATTTTTGAATGGTAGGTACTTAACGTAAGCTCGTTAAAAATCAATTAAATTCCAGATTTTTTATTATACTTTGATCTGTTATAAATTATACTAAAGCAATGGAGCATTATTTAATTATTTGTAACAGTATCGATTTTCACTAAATCGATCATATATTTAGGGGATAAATTCGAAACAGAGTTACCGCGCCCCTTTTGGGGGGGGTGAGAAATCATCCAATGACTTCTCCCGCTCTGGGTGGAGCGTGAGGGCGTGTCAGATTCTTACTGACTAAAACCCACCCCTGTTCCTTCCCTGCCTGAGTGCCCAGGGGCGAGGTAACTGGCCACTCAGACAAGGGAAGAACAGGGGTGGGTTTTAATCAGTAAAAGTCTAACACGCCCTCCCGCTCTGGGTGGAGCGTCATAGGACGATTTCCCACCCCACCCCACAAAAAAAAGGGTACGCTCTGTTGATATCACAGAACAGAAAATACAGATTTTTTCTGTTCTGTGATTGATATAATGCCAGCGTTTGTGAAGTTAGTGACGTATAATGAAATAAGTGTTGACACGGTTTACAAAGGTTGTTAAAAACAAAAAATAGAAATCTACTTATTTTTTAAACTTGACCATTGTTATTGAGACTATGCTTTAAATGGGTTAATTAAGCAAAATAGAGGATTTTTTAGTACATATCTTCGTGTAGCAATTAGGCACAGAAACGGGTTTCTCCTTATTAATCTTTTTTTTTATGTACATCGAAAGAAATGTTCATAAATATGTTTGACTACCTTCCCTAGACCTAAAATTCTTAGCAGAAATATTCTATCAAGTCACATTTTTTTTCTACAGACATTAATTTTTTCCACATACCTACGCACCCAACATGGTGTTTGTAGTTTGATGTTCATTTGTTCCATTAAAACAATAACTAGCTGGTTTCTCATTCAACAAAAATGAAGAGTAGAAGCTACTCAAGTAGTTTAAATGAAGCTCTGATCATCTTTGCTACATTTGCGGAGAGTTGATCGTGTAAACTGGTGTAATTAATGTTTTATAACAATTCAGTTGCTAATCTGCAAGGCATGCAGCACGCACAGTGCATAGGTCACGTTTAACATAAAATAATGCATAAGGTATGATGACGATCACGATTACTGTCATTATAGCTAACAAGCTATTACGAGCATCAATATAGGAACCACGGCCAATGATATTATATATTTAAAAAAAAAAACTGGCCAAGTGCATGTCGGATTTCGCATATTAAGGGTTCCGTACCAAAAAAACATTATCACCAAAAGTCAATGGGAAGTTAAATTCTTCGTAACAACCAAATTTTGTGACAGAAGACGGACGGTCAGACAGACGGACACGTGAGTGACAACAAACGGAGCCCCCGTTTGTACCCTTCGGGTACGGAACCCTAATAAGAGGTAGATATCGTACTAGCGCGCGCAAATTGTTGCAGACAAATTCAGACAATAGGGAATATGCATGATTTTTTTTATTTGTTGAATTGAAGACTTATAAACTACGGTGAACAAATATGAAGGCTTGATAATTAGAAAGAGAAGTCCGACGGAATCGTCCAAAGACTTCTCTCGCTCTGGGTGGAGCGAGAGGGCGTGTCAGACTCTTACTGACTAAAACCCACCACTGTTACTTCCCTGCCTGAGTGCCCAAGGGTGCGGTTACTCATTTTCAGAATTTATCCCCTAGGCATGCAAGCACCGGCCACGATGGGCCCCGTCAGTGGTAGCTGACAATCATCTCTTTGAGGCGCGCGTGAGACACTACGCGCCGTCAGACATTCTATGCCTAGCCTTTTCCCAACTATCTTGGGGTCGGCTTCCAGTGTAACCGGATGCAGCTGAATATCAGTATTTTACATGGAGCGACTGCCTATCTGACTTCCACAACCCAGTTACCGGGTAATACGATACCCTTTGGTAAGACTGAACGGCAGCCTTTCGGGCTTCTGGCAACCCGAACGACAGTCAAAGATCCACGACTGACAGCCGGGACCAACGGCTTAACGTGCTTTCCGAGGCACGGAGGAGTCTCGGTATGTAAAGATGGTCAACCATCCATGGACCAACCCCGGCAAGCGTAGCTTAACCTGATGGATCGACCCGTGCGGCTGTTATTACTTTAGCCACGAGCTCCTCCTATGTAAAACCAGTAATAAGATGTTTATCTTCCAGTAGAGTAACGAACAGTAGAGATCTTTGTTTATATTATTATTCTTCTCTCTGCAACCCAAATCCAATTGTCCAAGACAATGCACAACAATGCTCTAGATTGTGTCTATTGTCTATATTAAGTTGTGCCTATTATAAAGGCTGATCCAATTCTAGCTTCCTAACTTTCACAGAAAAAAGAACATACAAAATGTCGTATTATTCAAGTTATTTTTTATTAATATAATAATTTAGTATCATTCATTGATTATGTAAAGATGATGTCAGACCAATCACGACCTTACATTATACAGCAGCTGATTCACTCAAGGTTATTTTTGACTAATTTTTCGTCGATTTAGGCAATTATCTCGAGTATTAGAGGCTCCAACGTTGCAAGTTTGTTAGTATAGACGTATCTTTTTTACACAGACGATAAAGAGCATAAAAATGTGCAGCAAAATGATTGAATTGACCGTTATTTTCTTGGAAAAGTCGACACGAATTGTTGTTTCTGTATTCAACTGAACAATTAACACTTTCAACGGTAGTTTTAGGATCAAGCGATTCATATCGTAAATGCATTGTTTCAAGCTAACATTTGACGTATAAAACACGCCTCATTATTGATCGCTGTCTAAATTACAGTGGTTCAAACATTGGAACTTCGAATTGTATCATCCTTTATAATCTGTTAATATCTGTCAATATTATCACTGACCATAGACTCAAAGATAACATTGACCGACGAATTACTGCGTAAGTTTTGTCTATGACTTTATAACTAACCCACTGTTTAGCCTAACATTGCCAGTTAGTTGCATAACAATTTAAACAAACAATGGAACGTCACGCGGCTCTTAATTAACCGCCAATTCTTCTTCTCCTTTTCGTTTCCGTGGCATATACATATTTGAAATTAAATAGTTTGGGGCCACGTTGATTGCTTCATTGGAGGCTTTAAGGCCGTACTACCGGCAAAGTGGAGCCCTCATTGAATAAAAAATCGTAGCATAGCATAGAAAATACATATTAAAGAGTCCAACGTCACGTTTGTTAGAAAGAGGATAAAGTATTTTTACGTTGTTAAAACCGGTCTCAGAATGTTTCGTATCCAAAAGTACCAAAACCGGCCGTTTCTGACACTTTTACCTACTACTTTCAATGAGGGCGCCACTTGGCCGGTAGTAGACCCTTAATCTGGGCCTGCAGTCTCGACATTGATAGCGAAACTTCAGTAAGCTACCGATCTCTAAATTACTAGCCGTTAAAAAAACTCCCTCATTTGTAAGGAAAAATTTTAGATGTCAACCGGAAAAAATAAATGATTTTCTTGAAATATGTACAGAGACAGTGTAAATTTTAACTTGCAAGCACTGTTTTTCATGAAACATTAAATTTTAATGAATAACTTTTACCGCTTGTAACAATTAAATTAACTTGTAAAAATATTAAAGGACATAAAAGTTTGCCTCCTTGCAACATTAATTTCTTAGCGAACGAATTCGGTCGTTACGCTATCGTTAGCGATGTCGAGATCGAGACTGCTGGTCCTGGTCTTCTAGGGTACAGGTGAACGGATATTTGGAGCACTCCAGCAAATGAGTCATAAGCTCAGCAGGAGCACCACACTCGCACTGGGTGTTTGAGGGGTCAACTATCCCCCATTTCGCCAAATTTTACTTACAAGTTGCAACGGCCTACTTGGGTACCTACGAAACCGCCATTAAATTTCTCTGTTTTCTTTGCCATCAAAGAGAAAATGGTTCTAGAATTACTGACTTAACAACCGATAAATAAAGATATGTTTTGAAACGATGGCTTTATTTGTAACACCAGTAGTATATATTTTATTTTATATTGGTCACGTAGTCTTTTTATAGTTATGCAGTAAAATGACAAACACAGCTATTTGGCTCAGATAAGTTTTTCATAGAAGAAAGACGACACCGCAAAATATTATACACACAGACAGCAGTAGACAGATCTATGTACACATCTATCACACAATCTATAACATCTTTTCGAAAAGAGAGACAGTGATAGTTTCAAGTTTGAACGTTGAAAAAATATATTGGACAAGGGAACAATGCTAAATATGCATTAGGATTTGTCGGCGCTGAGTAGCTAAACAGACAGACATTTATTGCAAAGCCGTTGTGTGACAAACAATAGGCCTAAATATTATAATTATATATATTAGTTTTCGGTTCAGGAAAAAGGAAACAAATTTTGACAAACTGCCAACAGGAAAGTTAACATTATTCCTATCAACCAATTGATAGGAAGACGCGTGGCATCCTATTGTTGTATGACTTGTACAGTTTACCTACATATAACCAATTTGTTTATCTCCATAGACAAACAAGCAACACGGAAGGTTTAACAAAATATTTCATGATTACGATTTTATTATTTTAATTACTGGAAGACGAACCGGGTTTTGCGCCAAAATTAATCTAAGGGCCGATTTCACCAATTCTAAACGCCCAGTTTTGCGAAGTTTAAGCTCGCTTAAACGCGTTTATACCGAATAATACCGATGTCATAAAGCTGAAGAGTTTGTTTGTTTGTTTGGTTTGTTGAACGCGCTAATCTCAGTAACTACTGGATCGAATTGAAAAAATATTATTGTGAATAGTCCATTTATCGAGGAAGGCACACTGCGACCAACAGGAGCGAAGCATTAATGAAAAATGTGGCAAAAACGGGGGAAAAAAATCCTTTTTAATTATGTATAACTGAATTGTTCTCCTGTTAAAGTTCTAAAAAAAGTCCGCGACAGCATGTATCTTTTAAGGTTAACTAACTATAATCTTAAAATTTAAATAAATTATAAGTTTTCATTTTGCATTTCATTTTGATTTTCTTGGAATATAGAGACGGCGTAAATTTTAACTTGCAAGCAATATTTTTCATGAAAACTTATAATTTAGGAAGAGAATGAATGTTTCTATTCTTCAATCGACAAAAGTCTACAATGTAAAACATGATGCTCTAGCAGAAAAGACGTCAAGTTAGATAAAAAGAACTTTGTCTATTCTTGGTAGAATAGAGATAGAATTAATAATAATAATAATAAATTTATTTATTTCTCTCTCCACAAAGGTTGGCTTAGAACTAACATCTTAGGACTAGACAATATATATTAAGTAGACAAAGCTCCTTTGCGAGAGACTGGAGTCCGTACTAGGGAAACCCTGTGTTACGGACCTCCAGGCTCCCAGTGTTTAGGTCTTCATACGGTACATTACAGCAGTTTAAAGTACAAGCAACAAGCATTTTGTTATTTCTATGAAAGAGAAACAAAGAAAAAGTAGTTAACATAAATATTAAAATAAAAACAATAATAAAAACAATAATAATAATAATAACTGTTATGGGATGTTTTGTATGTACTGAGGTGGGTGGTCGTGTGTGTAGTGACTGGAGTGTGACGCTGTGTGTGTGTGTGGAGTTTGACGTTGTGTGTGTGTGTGTGTGTCTAGAGTGTGACGTTGTGTGTGTGTGGTGCATGATGTGTGAATATAAGGAGTACTGTGTGGTGTATGTGTGAAGTCTTGTGGGTAAAATGATACAGTGAGATGAAAGATGTGTATGTTGCGTTGTGATTATGTGTGAGTGCCACTGTATCCGTCTGCGAGTTAAATGATTAAGATGGGATGAGAAATAATTTCTCTGTGGTATCGTAATCCAGCGATTTCAGTCAGTTAAATATCGTATTTTTACAGGATTGTTTACAAAGGGGGTAAATTGACAAGATTTCGTTTAATTTATTATACAGGTAACTGCCAAGAAAGATGAAGTGATGCCGTGAAAATTTTGTATGCAATCGCATTGTCGGACATACTGCGTATTTACGTCGCTTATGTACTAAAGCCGTGGGATCGTAGTGAAGCTGGGAATGTTTACGGAGGGTTACATGTAGTATGAATAATTGGCGTACCGTTAGGACACCAGTATTTTCATATAAGTCTTTAGTTGGGTGTAGGAATGGTAAGAAGTGACCCACCTTCAAGACTGCCCTCTGGGCACGCTCGAGCTTCAGCATGGATGTTTTATTAGCTCCACCCCATATGGTTATGCAATAAGTAATCAATGATTGACACAGTGCGAGATATACCATTTTTATAATTTTAGGGTTTGCGACATGGCGGAGGTTTTTAAATATGTAAATTAATTTACGTGTTCTTGAGACAAGAAGATTAATATGTGGATGAAAGCTAAGCGCGCTGTCCAAAATAACTCCCAAGTACCTAATCGCATCCGTCCTATGCAGGGTGGGGCATGAGCAAGTAGCAGAATGTGCGGAATAACAGTTAGAGGTGTGAGCCGTTAAATTATGACAGGGAAGGGTAGAGGTTTTGATGGAAAAAGAGACATATTTAGTTTTATCCACGTTGAGTGTCAATTTATTGGAAGCTAACCATGCCTGGACCAAATCAAAGCCCTGCTGAGCGCAACTGTAAACCTCTTGCCATGTGTCACCCTGGAACAAGAGCGCCGTATCATCGGCGAACGAAATAATCCTCCCATTGGGCATGTTCAGATCGCAAAGGTCATTGATGTAGGTTAAAAATAACGTGGGACCGAGGATGCTGCCCTGCGGGACTCCATGCTCAATGGGGAGATCACAGCCAGCCCATTCCCCCACCCTGACCCTCTGAAATCGGTTTTGCAAGTAGTCAGAGAACAGTTCGAGCTGAGTATTCCTTACCCCCAACCGCTCGAGCTTACTTAACAGTATCGGAACGGAAACCGTGAGAAGTATTGGTCATGCTACGCCTGCTGGAACGCAAAGGGCAACTGAAGGAACATGCGTGGGTTAATAGCCAGTAAGAATCTGACACGCCCTCCCGCTCTACCCAGAGCGGGACAAGTCATCTGCCCACCCCACCTCAAAAAAAAAAAAACACGTTGCAGTGGATTTCTATAACTTGATAGTTAAATAAACACAGTACACCATCTACCTGGTACCTATGACCGTAGTACAAAACTGACAGTGCTGGAAAATATTACCACAGCTTAGATGCAGTTTTTTAGGGTTCCGTACCCAAAGGGTAAAACGGGACCCTATTACTAAGACTTCGCTTTCCGTCCGTTTGTCTGTCCGACTGTCACCAGGCTGTATCTCATGAACCGTGACAATTAGACAGTTGAAATTTTCACAGATGATGTATTTCTGTTGCCGCTATAACAACGAATACTAAAAAAAAACTTTTTACAAAAAAAAATACAACCGACTTCCATAAATAATACTAAAAAATGCAAAATAACTTTAATTTCGGAAGTCGGTGTTTCTAGCTTGATTTCTTCGTTATTTGACACCGACTTCCGAAATTAAAGTTATTTTGCATTTTTTAGTATTATTTATGGAAGTCGGTTGTATTTTTTTTTTTGTAAAAAGGTTTTTTTTTTCACTTTTTAGTTGTAATACCCCAGAACTAAAAACCCCAATACCATGGAACGTGGAATTAAAACATTTGGAGAACACCAATACGTCATCGAGGTATACATATTTTTCGTTTTTGTTTAGTTTCTCAAAAAGCGCTGAAGCAATTTCGATAAAATTTATATGGGACCAACTTGGGAGTATATTCTTTCGAATAAAAAAAGAATTTTGAAAATCGGTCCACAACTGACGGAGAAATCGGCGGACATACATAAAACGTACATACAGTCGAACACAGAACCTCCTCCTTTTTCGAAAGTCGGTTAAAAACAGAATAAAATAAATATTTAAGGGGGCTCCCATACAACAAACGTGATTTTTTTGCTGTTTTTATAGATAATGGTACGGAACCCTTGGTGCGCGAGTCCGACTCGCCTTTGGCCGGTTTTTTATAGTTTGGTAAATCATCAAGTAACTTCTCCTGCTCTGGGTGGACCGGGAGGGCTGTGGTAAATCCCACCTGTGTTCCTTCAGTTGCTTATGACAGGGCCGCGCCCCGGCAGGGGGGAGATTCAAAGTTTAAATAAAGATGTGATGGCAGTGACAGGGAGATTTCAAGAAGCATAAATTCTATTCCAACACTGGTTCATACCTGCTATAATTAACTCTAAATCGTTTCCAATGGAATTGTTGACCTCGTAATACCAATGAGTAGTTAATGATACAACAATTGACTGGTTTTGAATTAACACCTTCGAGTACATGTAGGTATGTTAATATGTGTAGACAAAAATGCCGGTGATAATGTAATCGCGCGTTGTATTCCATTTTTATAAGAGTACCTGAACCCTATAAATAATGTAAGTACCTCATTATCATTGAATGAAACATTAATAACTTTTTAAACACGGCCAAACTGGCAAAAACACAATTCATTTCCCAAAAAAGTGAACAAACTACTCGAAAAAAAAATACACAGTTCAAAACAAACTTGGACTTGGAACTTTAAATATGGAAATGTTTAACAAAAATTAAAATAAACTGAAACATTTGTGTATACAGGGTGTAACGGAAAGGTGTGGTCATATTTTGGGAGCCGGTTCTGCCCATGGGAATGAACAACTTTCTCTAAGAAAAAATTGAAAATTCCCAAAAAAATATTGGACTTTCCATACAAACTGATCATCAGCTGATCAATATTTGTATGGGAGGTAAAAAAATTTTTTTAGAATTTCCTCGGATTTTTTTGAAGAAAGTAGTTTATATCGATGGGCAGATGCAGTTCTTAAAATATGACCACACCTTTCCGTTACACCCTGTATACAGCATGTAACAAAAACCCTGTTCGATCCTGAAGGGTATTATTTGGTATCGTAATGCGTACACATATACGTAATCATTTAATGGATACGAGATTATTATTTTTCCGCAAAATAATTATTTAAAAAAAAAAGAAAACTTATCAAAGGCAACACTGAGCACTCGACAAAGTTCACTTACAGTTTTGTGTCAAAGAAGCCGCCTGAGCAAGGCAGTCTTGTTGATTTAAAGAGTGCCTACAGCGCGGCTTGTGCAGGGCAGTATCGAAATAAAAATAGGTAAAAATGAAAAGATTTCGCCGGTCGGTGGAGTGTTGTCAACTTATGAAAATTTGTCATATTTAGTGTTAAATTTTGCGTAAGTATTTTATAAAAATAAAAACTATAACTTTTGGTATTTATTATTAATTTTTTTTAAATATTTTTTCTAGTACGTATGTTAAACCAGGAATACGCCTTTATTGAATCGGACAGGGTTTTTGTTACATGCTGTATACAGCGAGCGAATAATTATGCAAAGATCCGACGTCAGTCATTCGATTCAGGTTACGATCACGTGTCAACGATTTACCAATCTTTGGTAAATACGACGAAAATGGCAGCCATGACTCGAGAATTTTGTACCTATGAACCAATTTATTTATTTATTTAGATGGATGAGATAGTGGTGTAATTTTGACCTTAGTGTCATGATTAAGAGGTCTGTAAGAGATTTTTAAGATACAATTTTGACCCGGTAACATGAGACATTTTGGACAAAAAAAAAAATAGAGGCTCATGCAACAGTGCCTCCTCTACGAATCTAATGAACAAAAACCTTGCTTAAAAACTATGGATTTGAATAAAGACAACCCCATGCAAATCGGATCAGTAGTTTTCGAAAAAATCGCGGACTAACAAGCTTACTTACATACATACATACGGGTCGAATACAGAAGAATCTCCTTCTTTAAAGTCGGTTAAAAATATGATTGTATACGATTCCAAAAACCCTTAGGTCCTAAATATTTAATCCTAGTTCCCCCTGATTTGTGCTTGGTCAAAAAATACTTTGGTCCTCCACGAAGCCGTTATTAAAATTAAAACTCTGGCGCATTTGTACAGTTAGACGATGAACAATAATATAGCTTCTTTTTAAAACCAGTAATTTTTGTGCATTAATAAACCGAACTGCTAAGTCACGGTGAATTGCAAATCGATTGAAACCTGTTTCACGCACTGCGTATTGTTTTAAAAAGATGAAGATTGTGATCAAGGATTTTTAACCGACTTCCAAAAAGAGGAGGTTCTCAATTCGTCTGTTTTTTTTTTTTGTATGTGTGATACCCGATTTCTCCGTCAGTTGTGAACCAATTTTCAAAATTATTTTTTCATCTGAAAGAATATACTCCCGAGGTGATCCCACATAAATTTTATCGAAATTGCTTCAGCACTTTTTGAGAAACTGAACAAAAACGGAAAATACGTGTACCTCGATGACGTTTTGGTGTTCTCCAAATGTTTAAATTCCACGTTCCAATATATTGGGGTTTTTAGTTCTGGTGTATAACAACTAATAAGTGAAAAATAAAAAACTTTTTTACAAAAAAAACAACCGACTTCCAAAAAAAAATACACTAAAAATTTATAAATAACTTTAATTTCGGAAGTCGGTGTTTGTATTTTTACTTCTTCGTTATTTGACACCGACTTCCGAAATTAAAGTTATTTATAAATTTTTAGTGTATTTTTTTTTTTTGGAAGTCGGTTGTTTTTTTTTGTAAAAAAGTTTTTTATTTTTCACTTTTTATATCAGCCTTTTTTCTATCGGGTGGAATCATAAAATAACTTCTCCCGGTCTGGGTGGAGCGGGAGGGCGTGCCAGACTCTTACTGACTAAAACACACCCGTGTTACTTCAGTTGCCTATGCCAAAGCCACGGTGACTATTTCAAACACCCTATTAGTGTGGCGTTGAAGTCCTGTTATAGCACATTCTTCTATAAACTATAGGTACAGGCTGAATATCCGCATTTTTTGAAGGTTTGACCTTCAGGCTACATACAAATTCCCAAGCCAATAGACCGACCTCCTTAAGGCGTATATATCCGCCAAGTGGCGTCATTGCATAAAAAATCGTAGCAAAACGTAGAAAATAAAGATTAAAGAATCCTATGTTGCGTTTGTTACAAATAGGACAAGGTATTTTTACGTTAAGGTGAAAGCTCCACCCTAGCCCGCGAAATTCAAATTTTCTTACGTTTTTTGCAATTTGCAGGTCAGTGTCAGGTTGTATCTTGGTCAAAATTTGATTCGCGAACGTAGCAAGTATGTATTTATAGAATTTAAATCATTAAAATCATCAATACAACTCTTTCAGTTAGAATTGATGCCAAGATACAATCTGACACTGACCTGCAAATTGCAAAAAACGTAAGAAAATTTGAATTTCGCGGGCTACCCTGGAGCTTTCGTCATAAGCAAAAGTACCAAAAACGGCGTTTTTGACACTTTTGCTTACTACTTTGTATACGAAACATTTTGAGTCCTATTTTAACAACGTAAAAATACCTTGTCCTATTTGTAACAAACGCAACATAGGATTCTTTAATCTTTATTTTCTACGCTTTGCTACAATTTTTTATTCAATGTGGGCGCCACTTACGCGGAGGTAGACCCTTAAGATATTTCAATGCATACACAGGTAACCTCCAACTGGATTGGACTAGATGAAAAAACTGAATCAAAGAAGGAACTAGAAGCACCTTATCTAACAAAATCAAAATGGAGCTTTTTATTTTTGATTGAGCAGAAATAAGTGAGTTACTAAAACGTGCGATCAGTTGAAAACGTGATTAATATTGCAGCGTCTGTAGGCTGCACGTCCGTGGTATCACAGCCTGTATAGGTTGGCCTCTTATTCTATTGAAATCTTCATTCTATACTAGGTGTTCCAATCCAACTGTCATAATGTGCTTCGGAACGCAAAACCTCAACTTGTTGGATGATGCTTCATGTGTTCATTCTTAAGGCACAGTTATACGACTTTTAATGGTTTTTAATTGAACATGACGTCTACACGACTATACTATGTTTCAGATAAATTTGCAATAAAGTACATTGACCTTTCCCTAATAACTCTTCGTAGGTACCTGAACAATTAAATATAAATCGTTTTTCATCATTAGACAATGTTAAGGATCACGAGAGATGTTGATTCGGGACAGCTTTGAGTCATTAATGCCGTTTTTCAAATTAAAAATGTCAATAAATGTAGGTGGGGCAATGAACGTTATTGCACGTTTATTTGGAACAACCTTTAGTCAGTTACTAGGCAGTTAATAGCGCCTTAAGGGCCGAATGTTACATGGTCAGTATTTTTAAAACTCATTATGCAGTGACACTGAAAATTAAGAGTGTTTTAACTATCAAAAACTTATGAATAAAATTTTAAAATTAATGCCATTAAAACATGATTTACCTCATATTAAAATTATCATGTTACGCTTATAATTATTGCGTGTTTAACTATCTTTTAATTTTGTTTCAGTTACCAATTATCACGCACCGGCCTCAGAACGGAGTTAGCGATAATGTGCTTCGGAACGCAAAACCTCAACTTGTTGGATGATGCTTGAGTTCGTTCTAATTGCATTATTTCAGTATTTTTAAAATAAGTTCTGCAATGACACAGTTAATTAAGATTGTATTAACTATAATAAAAATACGATTGAATTTGTAAGGATTTACCATGCCTTTAGAATATGAAGTTACGATAAAGAATCTAACGAGTAGGTATTCCTAGGTATTACCTACTACTTCCTACCTATATTATAAATTTGAAAGTTTGGAAGAATGGATGTTTGTTACGCAATCACGCCAGAACGGCTGAACGGATCTGGATGAAATTTGGTACAGAGATAGATTATAGTCCGGAATGCATAATTTATAACGGAGGAAGTGCTGTGAATTACACGCGGACGGAGCCGCTGGCAGAAGCTTGTAAACAATATTCTAAACTGACGATGATTCGTGGTCTTTCGAACCAGATTTGATCAAATGACCTTAGAATCTACGAATCAGCGAATAATGGCAAATATAATTATTTATCTCTAAAAAAATGTTTTTGGTTATCAAAGCCTAAATTATTCTAATTTTAATGAGATACCACAAACAAAATTAGATAAATCTTTTGAGACTAAGTTTCTAACCTGTAAAAAGTGTTATAAAAAATAAACAAAAATGTCATGAATTCATGATATACGTAAATAAAATTGCAATATCACAATGATTGTGATTTCAGCTTAACATGATAATAATATTCAAATCTTGTTTGTTTGACACCAGTCGAGGTCTTCAGATTTGATCAATACCTATTTATTTTGACGTTTCACTATGACATTTGATAATATACAATAGTATTGTCGTCAACCCCTAACATATACAATATCTACCACCAATTCAAGATCAATTGTAATTTCATTAAAACATTAAGGGCTAGGGCCCTTAATGTTTATAAAAAAATTGAACATGTGTGTTCTGCCCGCGCCTTTTCCCAAGCATCTTAGGGTCGACTTCCAGTCTAACCGGATGCAGCTGAATACGAATATTTTGCAAAAGTGTCAAAAACGGCCGTTTTTGGTACTTTGGATACGAAACATTTAGGTATAAAAATACCTTATCCTCTTTGTAACAAACGAAACATAGGATTCTTTAATCTTTATTTTCTATGCTTTGCTACGATTTTTTATTCAATACTTGGCGGCTATATACGCCATTAAGTGATCTGCAGACAGGAAGGCGCCGTTATGCGATGCGATTTCTAAGAATTGGTACGAGTAAATTTCCAAGTTAGTTTTGAGTTTTGTTAGTCTGAGAATTCCCAGATTTTTTAATCGTCATTACTGTTCATTGCAACAATACAAAAAACGTGACTACTTCGACTATAAGAAAACGACAATCAATTTTTCAGAATCCTAAATACCGTATTTCCGTCCTTGCCTGCCTGTTTTTTCCTCATAATGTTATGTGCATTTTTATCAGCATCTGTTGTTTTCGTCTGTCTTCTCAGTATAAATATTAATGCTGTTAGGCCATGCATTAAATTGATTGAGAGAGTCTCTTAAAAACTAGTGAAGTTATCGTTTGGGACACATCTATCGTAAAAAAAAAATCCATAGCTAACTCCCGGACTGCTCAAAATGGTGATTTGTATCCGGCTCGAAGGACCAACAATGTTAAGTTCCATGACGTAAATTCTGAGCACTGACACTGGTGACGAGATTTGGTTATGACCGCCACACTAGTGGGCGGGAAAACCCGATACCAATTTTTATAGACTAGCTATAAACCTCTTTTCTACAGCTTCACCTACTAACAAACTATCATCTATAGTAGCTCTTGTGTAAAATATCGGTAAAAAAAATTATAAAATCGGGTCAGTACTTTTAGGTTTTGCCTTTTACTAATAATTTGAACTCTATAATATTAATTAAGATTGCTCGTAGTGACACGTAGTACCTATACATACATAGTTTTCATATGCATAACTGTTTTTTTTTGGGGGTGGTAAATCATCCTACGACTTCTCTCGCTCTGGATGGAGCGGGAGGGCGTGTCAGACTTTTACTGACTAAAACCCACCCCTGTTCCTTCCTTGCCTGAGTGCCCAGGGGCTCGGTAACTCTGTTACGAATTTATCCGCGACCCTTCTTAAGCATACGTAAGTGGTGAGTCTAATCTGCCAAAAAAAAGAAAATAAAAAATGTATGTTCTAAAGTGCAGTTATTGAAAGCTGTAGGTAGATACCTGCAGCGTTAATCAATAATGAAGCCTGTGTTCGAAAGGTGTACGGTATGCCTTAAGGCGCATGACTTCTAATGGTTTTTAATTGAAAATCACGTCTAAACGACTAGTCTTATTTCTTTGAAAAAAATATATGTTACTCTAGACAATTTCCGTCGTAATTTGATATGTGAATATTTGAAATTAAATTTTTATAACATAGTGTAATTCATTTGTAAAGTTATGTCTAACGCGGATAAAAAATTGCGAATCACGCAAAAACTATAAAGCGTATTTTTATGAATCCTTCACCATTTTAAAGATCATTTAATTATTTATATTTTGGTATACGTGTTTTATTATAATACCTGTTGTTTTATATATAATAAATTAATAATGCGTCTAATTTCGGACAGCGCTCCTTGATGGGCGAGTCCTATTACTGGGTGGACGTACGACGCGTTACGTGAGCTCAGCACAGAACACGCCAGCTAACCACTCAAGGTCATTGGCAGTTAATAGCGCCTTAAGGCTCTTGACTTTATGATGTGGATTAACCTGAAATAGAATTGCAAGGTCTGATGACGTTCACCTACACTGTTCAAGGATTTAAAATGTATGAGTGAAAGAGTTCTAATCTTTGTTCTTCGACATACGTGGTTCAGTCAAATACTGTGTAGTATTTGAATTAATACTAATCATACGTCATACATGTTTATAGTATTAACATTTTACATCGTACTATCTAGTCAATGATTCCGCATTCCGCACTTGATGGCCCCTCACATCATCATCATTCTCCTGCCCTTGTCCCAATTTATTTGGGGTCGGCGGCGGCGCAACATGTATTTTTCTTCCATACCTCTTGATTAGTCGTCATTTCTGTATTCACCCCCTTTTTTACCCATATGCTCTTTCACACAGCCCCTCACACTGTCTTTGTGTATGTGCAAGGAAGAGATCTATAGAGAAGATGAGATTTCTTCGACATATATTGCACGTTAACTATAATCTTTGAACTGTAATATTAGGTATTACCTATCTATTTCAGTAAAATTTATATTCGGCAGCAACTCTGCTCCGTACCGCATAAAGTTTATAATTATTCTCAATTAATGATGACGCTCTAAAGGCACACTGCCTTATTTATTTAAACTTGTTAACCTTATGCTTAGTTTAAATACTGATTAACGGATTCTAAATTCCAGTTCTCCATACAAAAATTTGAATTAGAAACCTGCTAATCAGTGTCATGGTTATTTTTTTATTTTATATGTAAGGCTGCGTTCAGATGATACGCGGCGCCTAGCACACGCCACGCGCTTCAGCTCCCGCGTCTAACTTAGCTTTGAATTGTTTTGTATATGATAGTTTGTTAGTAGGTGAAGCTGTAGAAAAGAGGTTTATAGCTAGTCAATAAAAATGGGTATCGGGTTTTCCCGCCCACTAGTGTGGCGATTTTGACCAAATGTCGTCACCAGTGTCGAAGGATTTTGCTCAGAATTTACGTCATGGAACTTAACATTGTTGGTCCTTCGAGCCGGATACAAATCACCATTTTGAACAGTAATCTGCTAATCAGTGTCATGGTTATTTTTTTTATTTTATATGTAAGGCTGCGTTCAGATGATACGCGGCGCTTGGCGCACGCCACGCGCGGCAGCTCACGCGTCTAACTCGCTTTCAAAATTTTTTGTATATAATTTGAGTCTTAAGACATATCAATAGATCTCAAATTGCATCTATCGAAGTCCAACCGCACACGCCACGCGCCCTTTCGACTTCGATAAATGCAATTTGAGATCTATTGATGTTTCATAAGACTCAAATTATATACAAAAAATTTCAAAGCGAGTTACACACGGGTGCTAACTCGCGTAGCGTGCGCTAAGCGGGCGCGTGTCGTCTGAACCCAGCCTAAGGCTCTAAGCTCAACGTAGGATAAAAAAAAGCTGATGATACGATCTAGAATTGCATACAGTCATAATTTATTTAGTTTATCATTGCAACAGTCAAGTAGCTAATTGATCGTCTGCGAAGACCATTGGGTAACATATTTATGAAATGAACAAGGACAAGATTTCGAAATCATCATAGCATTTTCCTCAAGCTTCAACATGAAGGCTGCTTTACTGAAATGGGACTCGGCAGGACATATCTGCCGGGCCATGATGGACATACTGCGAGCTAAAGTAGTAGGGCTGTGTCCTGGGACAGTGAGACCGGGTCGCGGCAGACCACGAAGGAGATGGCGGGACGAATAGGGGTGTTAGTAGTAAGCTCCTACTTGTTGCTACGGGCGGTAACCTTGACACAAAAACTGGGTCACAGCTGCTGACACCATCAGTACAAATGTGTGGCAGAAGGTCCAACATTGAGCGCGGGTTAAGTTAGGTTACATAGGCGATGAACGATGCAGAATGATCAATGGAGAGATCGTCATTTTGTTTGATAATTCTATTCCCACGCAGTAAATATTTGTATGGCATTTAGGTTGTTCCGGGTCTAGGTGACTGGTTAGTGAGTTTACATGTTTGTAACTGTTTTTAACCGACTTCGCAAAAAGGAGGAGGTTCTATGTTCGACTGTATGTATGTCCACCGATGTCTCTGTCAGTTGTGAATCGATTTTATCTAAATTGCTTTAGCGCTTTTTAGAAAAATCAACAAAAACAAAAACTGTTTATACGTAGATGTCGTTTTGGTCTCCTCCAATTACGAGTATGTTCAAATTCCATGTTCCATGTTATTGGGGTTATCAATTCGGACTTAACTTTAATATTTAGTGTTAGTTCTGGGGTATAACAACAAAAAAGTGAAAAATAAAAAACTTTTTTACAAAAAATACACTTCCACTTCCAACAAACAGACTTCCAAAAAAGGAAACACACTTAAAATTGAAAAATAACTTTAATTTCGGAAGTCGGTGTCAATTAACGAAGAAATAAAACACAAACACCGACTTCCGAAATTAAAGTCATTATTCAATTTTAAGTGTATTTTTTTTTTTTGGAAGTCGGTTGTTTTTTTTTCTTTAAGTAAAGCACGGTAAGGGTGTTATTTCACCAATTAATCGATCGACGTTGATCGACTGGTGTAATAGCTTTGGCTGATCGACGGATACCGGTCGATAAACAATCGATCGGTCGACGTCGACTAATGCATTCTACCATCGATCGATGACATCAATCCACGATCGATCGATTGGTATCATAACAACCTTAGAAAGATTTCGCCAGAACTGGAAGAAGGAATTTTTGGCTCGTGTTAGGTGGAAGGAGTAACGGAGACCTTCTCCCAGTACTGGGACGGAATATAATATCAAAAAAAATGCTGCAGTCGTTGACTTGATATTGCAAAATGTTAAGAACAATAACTAAATAATCCTTTTATGGAATTTGTATGGTTGTACGCATGTTTCTTGATACTCGTAAAATTTTTGCAGCATTGATTTTATACAACTTCCCTTTTTCCAACTCTCCTTCCGCAGGAATGCTGGAAGATTTCTTTACAAATAAGCATCACCTTTGTTGTTGTGTTTTCTGTTTACTTATTCCTTGTCTGTTTATTTTATGTGGGTACATGAATTGATAAATAAATATACAATAATATAACCCGGGATTGATTTTTATCAGCTCGATCACCGATGAGGTGGAGTGGACCGATCAAAACCGCAGTTGACTCTTTTTATAATCAGGCCCTTTTTATAAATGCACCAGAATCATCTAACTAACATAGCCATTTGGAGTTGGGATCATGAAGCGAGTTATACATAACAATAGAAAATCTATTTTTACCGTGACGACAGTGTCACGCCGGTACTTCAGAGGTTAAACACAGTTCATCGTAACCACGAACGCTCTGTGATAACCAGAGGTCGGAATTAGGTAGAGTTTTTCATGTACTTACACTGATTTCATACAGCGAAAGAATAAAGTGGATATGCCTCAAATCCCGAGATTAATTTTAAAGAAAAATCCCGTGATTTATTAAATAAAAAAGCTATTTACTTTTACACAATTTAAACCACTGCACGCCCGACGTTGCCAAATTTACATCAAAGACATCGGATGTCCGAAGTTGCAAAATTCCAATGCGCACACGCGCGATTTTGCCACATTTGTAGTTCACACAACATAGCTTGTGAGAACAAAAGAAAACAATAGAGGTTTTTATTATTATTGATTTGTAATATTTTTGGCCACACGGGATTGTCCATTACAAATCCCGGGAAGATCCATATTAACATCAATATTTCGATGCAAGTACATAAATAACTCTACCTAATTCCGACCTCTGGTGATGACTCAGGGGGGAAGCAAGGAGAGGAATCTATCTAGTTAAGCTCCTATTAAATACCCATATCATGGGAATGTATAAAATATAACCAGTCCGCCATCTTTGAGTCCGCCATATTGGATTTAGAATGACGTCACTTAGCTAACCATCCATTATCAACCAAACTAAACATGTATGCAAAAATTTAGCTCAATCGGAAACCGGAAAGTGGTTCAAATTTAACTTCTAATTTTTTTTTACATACACGTGAAACTAATAACAGCGTGATAGTGAGTCACCTTGAGGACTATGCATGAAGTAGGGCCATCTATCGGGAGCGTCTCAAAAATATTAGTACACATTGCCAAATACCAACCAATGTTATCAACGTCAACCTAACGCCAGATTATGTAAATGAACTGATCTTTGATAAACAAAAAAAAATTTTACAGCTGAGCCTTGAACCAGTGGCTGTGGCAATGTTTGGGGGAAGGCTATGTCCAGCACTGGACATCTTGCGGCTGACAATGATGACGAAGAAGAAAATGTAAGTGTTATACAAAGACGCAACGTCGACGACGCGTGTCCATCCTTCTTGCCAGGTCACTGCAGCCTGGGTTTAAGTCAGTAAGAGTCTGAGACGCCCTCCCGCTCCTATTGAAGATTTCCCACCCTAAAAATAAGGTTTTCATAGCATACCTCATGGTTTTCTCGTCCTCTTAGAAAAGAAGAAAATATAACTGACCGTGACTCTTAAACATGTGTGGTTTAGAGCAGTGTCTCTAGACTGTTGGGCAGTATGCCAACGACTTGTCACTACGCAATATACTCGTATTATTGCAGTATTCATCTTTACAGTCTCTTGTTTTTGTTTACCTGCTCTCAAACGCACTCGTGTGTATTTTTAGTTATATCGATGCGATTATAAAACCCAAATGAGGTTAAATAAACATTTTTAAGATCGGTTCATTTTGACACTTTGATGCTTCACTTGACCGGCAAAAACTGGAATCTTTTGAAATTGGTAGACATTCAAAATGAAGACAACTACCTTTAATGCAACATGTGCAATTTAAAAGCAGTTGGTTATTTAATCAAATGCGTCTATCAAGTCTAAAAAAAGGGTAAGATAAGACAAAACCCATAATAGTAAGTACTTAATAGTGATAAAACGACAAGTTTTTCGAAAAAAAAATACTATATTTCCCATAAAGCTAAGTCTCAAAAGATGCTACAAATATTAAAAAAAAAAAGAAAACTAGGTGAACCACCACGTGCCACACATCCGGCACATCACAAAACAAAAACAAAACTTAACGCTATTGCATAACTTGAAACAATTAAGAAACACAACATTAGGAAAAAAACTGAGCTGAGACACCAAAAGAGGAAATCTAGAACAGCCACTCCTTACAATGTGACATAGGGAACAAAAGAGGAAAACTAAGAAGGATAGATCGAAAACTAGAGTAACAGACGTGATTGTAAAGAAAGATCAACTAAAGTGGAGATGGTAGGGCCATATTCTGCGAAGTTCCCAAGAAATGTGGAGTAAGATTATAACTGAAAGGTGTACCCTAGAAATGTTAAAAGGAATAGAGAAAGAGATGGGAGAATAAGATAAAATTAACAGCCCGTCCTATCTGGAGAAAGGTTACTAGAGATCGAAAACAATGGAAGATGTCAGAGGAGGCCTATACCGAGAGGCACACTGAACTAAGAGACATTCTGTAAAACGTTACAATATTGTAAACAACAATCTTAAAAGTTCAGGATAAAAGGCACATTGATTGACTGATTGAAGAAGGAAAGAGAAAAAGTTTTAAATCAACTGAATTCAAGACCGCAGTCAGCCTGTTACGCAGGAAGACGACTGTAATCAACAATAGATTTGGGTGGAATTAAGGAAGCGAGTAGCCTGATACCTGAAGAACATTAGGTACATTTACAAATGTTCTTTCTTTCGAGTGGATGGTGACCCTTAGACAGTTTGAGTCCAGTAGGTGAACTCGCTGATAGCGGTTTTAGTGGGGTTCATTAAGCCCTCAATGGTGCAGGGGTCCAGGGGCACTTAGGCCACCCTAACAAGTGGATCATCATTATCATTACAGCTAAAAGACGTTCACTGCTGAATCTGTTCACTACCTCAAGTATCGCCACAACGACCGGTCCTCTGCGTCTTGCATCCATCAGCTACCCGCGACCCTCACAAGGTCATCGGTCGACCTTTGGCCTTCGTACGCTACGTGGCTCATGTTATGTTCTAAGTATTTTTGGCAAGTAAAATCAATGACGAATTACTATACAGGGTGTAACGGAAAGGTGTGATCATATTTTAAGAACCGGTTCTACCAATGGGAACGAACAACTTTCTATAAGAAAAATTAAAAAATCCCATAAAAAAAAAAAATTGGACTTTGCATACAAAGTGATCATCAGCTGATTTGTATGGGGGGTTAAAGGTTTTTTTGAGAATTTCCTTACTTTTTATTGAATAAAATGGTTCATATCGATGGGCAGATGTACTTATTAAAATATGACCACACCTTTCCGTTACACCCTGTATAATTGAGTAACATTGATTACAACACCATGTACTTATTCATGTTGTGACGTAAGCTATTAGACGCCTGGTGTGCCATGCGTCTAATAGCTTACGTGAGGATGTCAGATCTTCTGTACTATATTATTACATATAGCATGGCTAAGGCGACTTGGTTCGGTTCCATTGAGCGAGGTCGAGGGGAGAAAGTTGTGTGCTGTAATGAGAACAGACGTACAAGGCAAAGTACTGCGAGGAAATAGGGTATGGTGACAGTGGCAGCGGGTTGTTACAAAGCTTTTGAAGACTGTAAGCTATTTTATGTGGTGGCCCAGTGGTAACAAGCGCAACTTACAAGTTTTAGGTCGTGGGTTACTTTGTGTAAATTATTTCATCATTTTATTTCATTTGTTTTTTTTTTAAATCATTTTTTTCATTATTTCATTTACTGTTCTCAAAACGGTGAAGGAAATATCGTGAAGAAACCAGCATGTCCTAAAACCACCGATATATACCAATCCGCATTGAGCCCGCGTGGTGGATTACGGCCCAAACTCTCTCACAGAGAAGAAGAAGAGGCCTGTTTCCCAGCAGCGAGTACATTAAATTAAAAGGCTGATTATGCTTAAGGTATTTTACAATGACCGGTCGACCAACAAGAACTTTAGAATGATCTGATCACTTAGAATAGAAAAGTAAATTATATTTAAAGTTACAAACTTTCAGTTAGAGATGCTCTTGAACAGAGGTTAGACAAACATAATACTTTGTAATTTTGAGCAAATATATTTGTCAAACTGTCTGGAATACAAATTGCAAGCTATAAACGATAAATGTCGTTTATAACTTGCAATTTGTATTTGAGAAAGTAATAGAGGCTATAAAAGTAAACTGTTTCTATTTTATGATTCAAATAAAAATATTAACTGTTACTGCAAATAAAGTCAGTGAACATAAAATTAAACTGTTTATAGAGTTAAAGTTTCACATTTTACTGCATAACATTTTTATCATAGTTTGTATGATTTCCTCTAATTTAACATTTTTTAATTCTTCACAGAGTGGACTGCCAATGTTGGCCTTAATCGTAGCTTTGCTCTTGGCATGTTGCCACTAAGTACTGAAGACTGATTCAAGATTTGTGTAAAAACCTACACGAATCACCTACTTATGCCAAATTTATTAAGACCTATATTAACTCAGGCAAAGCCTTTATGCTTCGACAATTTAACAGACTATGATACAATAGGGTAGATAACTAAAAAATCTATTTGGCCCGTCAGTTAGATTAATAAATAAAAAACTTTTTCAAAAAATACAACCGACATCTAAAAATTGCAAAATAACTTTAATTTCGGAAGTCGGTGTATATATTTTTTTGTTTCTTCGTTATTTGACACCGACTTCCGAAATTAAAGTCATTTTGAAATTTTTAGAAGTCGGTTGTATTTTTGGAAAAAAGTTATTTATTTTTCACTTTTTAGTTTTTTTTAATTTTTTTTATTGTTGTTGTACACCAGAAGTAAAAGTAAATATTTAAGTTATGCCCGCCACCACCTCTGAGGTATGACCTACCGAACAAAAAAAGAGTCATCAAAATCGATTCACAAATGGCAGGATATCGCGTAACAAACATACAAAAAATAATAAACATACAGACGAATTGAGAACCTCCTCTTTTTTGAAGTCGGTTAAAAAATAGGACGATTATGTTGAAATTTCGAGTGACGTCACACCCAGGTAAAAATGTCATAGTTTTTACAAGCCCCCACTCCTGAACCTTGATGCGTTTTATCTTTGTCATTTATTATTGGTTTGGTGAAGCAAAAAATACGTCCAATATTTTTTGGTAATCTTACCTACGGACTAAACAGTTTTTTTTACCCTGGATTCATCCCTATTGTACGTAAATCTACAAACAGCTAACGTTTTCCCTCCGTTACTGGAACCCCACCTCACAAAGATCACATGAGCATCACGTCACCGTAAGGTCATCAAACAACATAATTTAATACCTACAGCGTTATGACCATTTCGCGCATACTTGCATACCATCTCTAAATAGCCAGGTATTAATAACTGGTCTTACTTACATAATGAGACATTGGGAGATGTAGTGATAGGTGATAGGTGTAAATAGATTTGTGGATCAGCTGATTGGTGACGCTGTACTACGTTATAATGTAGGAAATGTAGAATGTAAAAGAGATAGTAGGCGTCTTTTACGAGTACTTTATATTTGGTTTCCTATATTGTCTGTCCATTCCATAGGAATATAAGTCTATTTTATTGGTGGCGTACAAATTACACGGTCAAGGCTCAAGGTCAATCGGCGGCAGGGACCTCTCGCGCCCGGCCCTGGTCCAGGCCATGGTACGGAGCTAGAGGGAATGGGAAGCAGTCTCCTCCTTCTGTGAAGCAGTAATGCTCGCGAAGGAGGAGGCGGGACGCGTGAGAGAGACTAAACAGCGGAGTCGCCCTCACGCCCTCACGCCCTCAGCAGCAGCCGCCTCAGGAGACGCCTGGGACTTCCGGCGCCGCGAGACGATCTCCGGCCACCGTAGACCCGAGCCTGCGCACGGCGCGTAGTGTTCCACGCGCGCCTCAAAGAGTAGTCATCAATAATGATGGGGCCCGTCATGGCCGATGCCTGCCCAGGGGTGGTGGATAAATTCGAAACAGAGTTACCGCGCCCCTGGGCATTCAGGGCAGGGAAGGAACAGGGACGGGTTTTAGTCAGTAAGAGTCTGACACGCCCTTTCGCTCCACCCTAGAGCGGGAGATGTCATTGGATGATTTCCCAGCCCATAAACAAAGGCTCAAGGTACATGTCACATCATTCCTCATTTTGGATTAAACCCACTTGAATGTTCCTACATCCTAAAAGTTAGGTTAGATTAGGTTTTAGGTTTACTTTTTACAAGTTTTTATTGGATGGTATTATCTTTACAACATTAAAGATCAAAGTCGTTTTCCGCGGCTGTCTATTTCGCCGCAAAATCCTCCTAAACCATGCAACGGATATTAATGCGGTTTTCACAGAAAATAGCGTATAACATAGAAATAGCGATAAACGAGGAAGATTTTGTGTACAATTTGCACCCATGCTGAGTCGAGGCGGGTCGCTAGTACGAATTATACCTATGATGCGAATGAAAAGGTCAAGGGTGTCAGGGGAGAAAGGAAGAGAGAAATATTTTGCGCCAATCCCATGTTAAATGGGACCAGGGAAGACAGAAGAAGATAGTCACTGATTTACTGAAACGATATTAACTTCTACCAAGTTCTCTTGAAGTAATTAATACATTTTTATTACGCCCAAAGAAAGAGTTCAAACCCAGGCAGGCGCTTTACTTTGTGTAAATTATTTCATCACCACTGCTCTCAAAACGGTGAATGAAAACATCGTGAGGAAACCGGCATGTCCTAGAACCAAAAATTCGAAGATATGTGACATCCACCAACCCGCATTGGGCCGGTGGGGTGGATTACGGCCCACACCCATTCACAGAGAGGAGGCCTGTGCCCCAGCAGTCAGGACATTAAAAGGCTGATGATGAGGTAAGGGGGAGGAATAGAGGGAGGTCTTTGCCCAGCAGTGGAACAGTACGGGCTATAATAACGGAAGGGATGGTCTATTTTCTTAACTCTACAGCTACACGCGCGAAGTTTGAAAACATTCCACTTGCTTAGAATATTAAAGTTTCTTTCAATGCATATTAAAATCAATGGTAGTAGGTAGTCACCTCAACTACGCAAATTAATTACATGGTAATGAGAACAAAGTATTTGCTTTGTTTTAAAATACTTATACATAAAAAAACAGCTGGATAAAATGTACCTAAGTAAGTAAGTACTCATTTACACAAACATTTTTTAACATTATACCGGGTTCACATGTGTTGTGTTTGGGCAAATAAAACCGTCTATTTACGCTATAATGCGGGATAATACGAGTACGTGTGTGTAGGCTTTACGGCAAATATCCTAAGTTCATACGAACTCTAGACATAACACAATGTCACTGGCTGAATATTCGGGGAAACCACGCATGTAACGATGTAATATGTTTCCTTGTATGTGAATAATTTAATAACTAGCTTACCGATGAGTCCCCATCATAGCAAACCTCTTTGTAAATATGTGGAAAATGTTGTGGTTATTACATTGACTTTGGTTTACCTTACTGATGTAAGTAACGTAACATCGTTTTATTTATTCAAACAAAATAATATGTGCGGCGTGGAAAGAAAACTCAAGCGTCCAATCATCGTGTGGCGACATCTATGACGCCACATTTTTTTTTTTTTTTTTTGCTATCTGTAGGTCATACAAATATTTGTTACGTGCGGGGATCGAACCCGCGACACGCAGCGCAGCAGCCGCACGCTCAACCACTGCGCCAACCGTGTCGTCATCGTCATTACATACGAACTGAACACACAAATCCTGCATCGCGCAACAAGCAGAGTTTTCTGCGTGATTTGAACATATACAACAGTCCGAAATCAACCATCGGGCAGTTGCCCGGACCAGACACATCCACAACCCATCTGGCCGGAGGATCCTCGAATCCCTTTTCAATATAGGTTTGCGGGAGTTCACACCCTGTTCCGCATGCCTCTAAAATCGCACACGTCGTCGTGTGTGGCAACACTGACCTTGAGCTGCCGGAGTTTTTAGCGGGATTCCCTCAAGTGAAGTTCAGTGGCTGTTTTAATTATTCGCTTTGATTCCTAGTGGATATTGTGATGTAAAATTGGTGTAGTTTTGTGTCTCAAGTGTCTACGCAACTTGACAATATGTGGAATCATTGAAACAGGCGCGATCTTGGTAAAAATGGAGCTGGGAATTTTATTGTAGTATTGACTACCTCAGCGAAGTTTGCCGAGAAGGTTAACTTGACACATTTGTTGCCAAATACTGCAAGATACATTAGAATGTGTTACATCTGCATTCTAATAGAAAAAGAAAATACTGTATTCTGTATCTAATTACTATGTATCCGACTGAGAGACTTGAATCTATGGTCATGAATAAAAATTTAAAAAAAAACCTAATAAAAAACAACCGACTTCCAAAAAAGAGAATACACTAAAAAATATAAAATAACTTTGATTTCGGAAGTCGGTGTTTGTATACTATTTCTTCGTTATTTGACACCGACTTCCGAAATCAAAGTTATTTTTTATATTTTAGTGTATTTTCTTTTTTGGAAGTCGGTTGTTTTTGTTTTACGTTTTTTTTTATTATTTGTAGTTTCAGTTATTATCTTTTGAGTTGTTATACCCCAAAACTAAAACCCCCAATACCATGGAACGTGGAATTTAAACATACTCGTAATTGGAAAAAACCAAAACGTCATCTATGTATACGTATCCCGGGCCTGCGGACGGCGAGCAGTGGGTAGCTCGCCGTCCGATCAGCACCAGTGTAAAACACTGATATTCAGCTGCAGCCGGATAGACTGGGAGCCGACCCCAACATAGTTGGGAAAAGGCGCGGGCAGATTGATATGCTTTGACAATATTTTTGGATGAAATGCCTTATATCGTGCACTATCTCTGCCTCGTCTGAACAAGGCTTGTTTGACAACCATTTTCTCGAACTAAAAACAACTGTTTAAATATTATTGGATTTAATACAATGACTAAAATAACCAATACCGCGACATGTCTGTTGGGGGACAATAAAACTGATGTTATTCTTGAAGAAAAGTGAATAATATTTTCTAAATGAATTTTACATTTAACCTTGACAATGTATGACAGTAGGCGGTAAATGAATAAACAAGGCACAATAGACTCCCACATATTATGTAGCAAGGTATTTTACTAAAAAAATCTAATTATTCTGTCAGTTAAATAACCAAAAAATATTGGACAAGTATTTTTCACTTTACCAAACCAATAAAAAATGACAAATATAAAACGCATCAAAGTTCAGGAGTGTGGGCTCGTTGCGACACTTTGGTGGTAAAAAGTGTCACGCCGCTTGACGTCACGCGACATTTCAACGCACTGTATCGCCCTCATTTTTTGTTTAAGGCTCAATTACACCTTCCGATTTCAAGGGACCCAATTTAGGAACAAACTAACTAGGAAGCAGGAAGCGAGCGATTACACTATCCTAAATTGAACTCCTAAGTCGGCAGTGTCGCCAACTCTTACAAATTCGAGTCCCTAAACAGAATATCAAAAGTCGCTCTAAAGTCTCTTATAAACTGATTCTACCAGAAGCGGACTTAAAAATAAAAAGAGCGGACACAGATTTTTTTTCTGGGAAAGGGACTTTGTGAAATTTAATTTAATTTTAAACACAAACAAAAATACTACTAGCCCATTTGTAGCGACAAAGTCTCTAAATTGGCTACACTTAGCTCTAAATCGGGGTGATGCGATTACACTATCCTAAATCGTACTCAATTTAGGAAGTCAAATCGGGACCTTTCAATCTCACTAAATCGGACACTAACTGCTCTAACTGCTATTACACCTTCCTGTTTCCTAAATTGGGTCCCCTGAAATCGGAAGGTGTAATTGAGCCATTACGTGACAAAAGAGAAAATACGCGTCCAATATTTTTTGGTTATTTAACTGACGGACTAAATAGATTTTTTTAATAAAATACCCCATTGGTAAGGATTATTAATTATTCGCATTATTTTAATAATGAAAGTTGCCTGATAAACAAAAAATAGCGTAGTTAAATCAATTTCATTTTATTATATGAAACAAAATAAATAATTTTTCTAATTCGTTCAAAATTAAGTAAGATAGAAACCTTCCAAATTAGGTGGAAGGGAAAACTGTTAAATCACAGAAAAGCAAACACTGACCTATGACGTCACCGACATTAGGTTACGCGTGTACAAAATAGATAGCGAGATGTCTCCACCACGCTCCCACTCTTCCTTATACCAATATTTGAAATGCTCATTGCTGCCTCATTTAATAACCAATTTTGATGCTGTTTTCAAAAAATTGTTTATTGCTTGTGGTATTTTTTGCTTAATATAAAATATTGTACAAAAATAAGACCCAAGGAGAATAAATATCCTTTTTTTTTTCTTTTATTACTATCGATTTGTTTCGCGTTTAAGGCGCTATTAACTACGACCGACCTTGAGTGGTTAGCTTGCGTGTTCTGTGCTGAGCTCATGTAACGCGTCGTACGTTCACCCAGTAATCTGCCCGGGGGTGGAGGATAAATTCGAAAGAGTTACCTCGCCCCCGGGCGCGTAGGTCTGACACGCCCTGAGCGGAAGAAGTCATAAGATGATTTCCCACCCCCCAAAAAAATAAAATAAAAAAAATATTAAAAAAAAAAAGAAAAAAAACGTTCACCCAGTAATAGGACTCGCCCATCAAGGCGCGCTGTCTCAAATTAGACGCATTATTAATTTATTATACATAAAACAACAGGTATTATACTAAAACACGTATACTAAAATATAAATAATAAAATGATCTTTAAAATGGTGAAGGTTTCACAAAAACACACTTTACAGTTTTTGCGTGATTCACATTTTTTTTATCCGCGTTAGATATAACTTTACACACACTATGTTATAAAAATATAATTTCAAATGTTCTCATACAAAATTACGAAGGAAACTGTCTAGAGTAACATATATTTTTGTCAAAGAAATAAGACTAGTCGTTTAGACGTGATTTTCATTATGAAATCATTAGAAGTCGTATAACTGCGCCTTAACTACTATCTCACCAGGGGGCTTAGACAAAGTAACTACTACTAACTTCGTTATCGCAAGTTGGTAGACAATGTTATTTATAATTGGTAACGAAACCATAAAGAAACGAATTGCTATCGTGTTTATCCCATACAAATGCGTAGACAAGCAGCGCTTTCAGAGTTCGCCTTCGCCTCGATCGTGATCGCCAAAAAAGATAACGAAGGAACGCTAACGCTAGGAAATGTTTATCGATATCTCAGAGACGATTACGAATTTAGATATCGTTTCGCTACGAAGCCATGTTACTTTGTCTACAGGGCCTGATGGTAAGCGATGATGTGGTCGACAACGGAGCACGCTTGCCTAGAAGTAACCTATTCGCTCTCGCGCTTTTTCCGTTTCTGCAGCTAGAGTAGGTACGTACCAAATATATTGATTATTTTTACGTGATATTACTTGGTCACTCAGTTGCCGGTTAACTTGAAAATTAGGTACCTATGCCACTTTTATTTATTCTTTAAAAAGTGGTCATTCAGTTTCAGTTGTCTTTATTAGCTATCCTACTAATATTAATACTAGCTGACCCGACAGACGTTGTCCTGTCTTAGCTATGAACTTTTAAAACACGCGAAGTTTAAATAGTCGTTCAAGTTTTCTGAAATTTTCTAATTTTCGCGCAACTTTCTTATTTTTTACTTTCATAAGAACCTTCTCCTGACAATAACAAACACAACTAAAAAAGAATTAGCTAAATCAGTCCAACCGATCACGCGTGATGCCGTGACCTAGGAAATAGAGATTCATTTTTATACAGGGTGTAATGGCAAGGTGTGGTCATATTTTAAGAACCGGTTCTGTTCATGGAAATGAACTACTTTCTCTAAAAAACAAAAACTTTCTTCAAGAAAAGCCGATGAAATTAAGAAAAAAATTGTTACCTCTTGATCAGCTAATGATAGCTTTGTATGGAAAGTCCAATTTTTATTTTATGGGAATTTTCAATTTTTTCTTAGAGTTTGTTCATTTCCATGGGCAGAACCGGCTCTTAAAATTTGACCACACCTTTCCGTTACACCCTGTATAGGTAGGTTGCGACAGTTTGGATGAATGTTTTTTTTTTTTTTTTTTTTAAAAAAAACGTCCCCCACACTAGGAATTACTCCTGTATCGTGGGTGCGTTCACAAACATGTATACTCACATACACAAGACACCCAGACCCGGAACAACTATCTGTAGGTCATACAAATATTTGTTCCGTGCGGGGATCGAACCCACGACACGCAGCGCAGCAGCCGAACGCTCAACCACTGCGCCAACCGTGTCGTCCCGTGTGTTTGTAACTCAATTACGCCCGAACGGCTGAACGGATCTGGATGAAATTTGGCACAGAGATAGATTAGATCTGGAATAGCAGATAGGTTATAAATTTACAGTTGGGGAACTACTAATTCCACGCGAGCAAAGCCCCTGGCAAAAACTAGTAGGTAATGAATTATTATCAATAGGTACTACTTTAGGTAGGTAGGTACATATTTCTTGTAACTAATATGCAATTTGTTCTAGCAATTTGTATGACGTAAGAACTACTTAGGAAGTAGACTAACCTGCAGTAAGTAAGCTAAAAACATGATGTATTTATTGTACCCGGTTAGATGTGAATTTGGTGGTTTTCCACCGTTTGTTACTTTTATAATGTATCACTACATATACAGGGTGTAACGGAAAGGTGTGGTCCGGCTCTATATATATTTGTATGGGAGGTAAAAAAAAAATTACAATTTCCTCAGGTTTTCTTGAAGAAAGTTGATTATATCGATGGGCAGATGCAGTTCTTAAAATATGACCACACCTTTCCGTTACACCCTGTATATGTATAGGTACCACAGTCTTCCGCCGTGTCTGTCTGTTTGTTCGCGGATAAACCCAAAAACTACTGAACTGATTTTCAGAAAGGTTTAGGTGTACAATTTGTACCCGTGCCAAGCTGGGGTGGGTCGCTAGATTATTTAAAATGTCAGTTTAGACCATACAAGTGGCGGCTAAGCGGATAATTACCTAGTTTATTAGCTGACCCAGCAAACGTTGTTCTGCAATTTAAAAATGGAGGGTGGGGTAGGAGGGTGAAAAATAATTTACGACCTATTCTCATACCTATCAAACATACAAAAAAAAAATCTTTAAAATCGTCGAGCCGTTTCGGAGGAGTGCAACCATAAACACAGTGACACGAGATTTTTATACAAGGTGTAACGGAAAGGTGTGGCACGTTTCAGCATCTGTCAGTCTCCGTTGACAGGCGGCCATCGTGTAACTACAGACTTTGTCAGGTTCCGGGTGTATGAACCTTGTCACAGGTCTAAAGACCTTGGCTAATAGTGATAATAGCGGTTTAAAACGCGTGAATCGGGTTTTTGGCAATTTTTTTGGCAAGGCAAACTAGCGGAAAACTAGCGGCACACATGAGAGCCGCTTGGGGTTTAAAGGTTAACCTGTTCTGCCCATGGAAATGAAAAACTGTCTCTAAGAAAAAATAGGAAATTCAAAAAAAAAATTATCCTGAGGTGATCAATATTTGTATGGGAGATAAAAAAAAATTGAGAATTTCCTTAGGTTTCCTTGAAGAAAGTTGTTCATATCGATGGGCAGATGCAGTTCTTAAAATATGACCACAGTTTTCCGTTACACATATTAGAAGAAGACATAATTAAGGAGCGCGCGTTAATTCTTTCCCTGTGAGTTCCCGACTGTTAAACCGGTTTACCAGAACAATAGATTTATTATTGTGTCTGTTGTCCGGTAAATGATACTTTAATTATTTTTTTCTTTATTTATTTATAAGGACTTTTACGCATAGCTGACAATAGTTAATCAGTCATCAAAGACCATAATTCTTTATTTAGCCTTCCTTTTTTTCTCTCCCTACCACATAATGTGTAACACATATTTTATCTTATTTACATAGATTTATAAATTATTATATTTATTAGCAGTACACCAATGACTACCCCCTTTTGATTTTTATATCTTTCAATCCATCTATGGATGGAGCTTTACTTTTTTAGCTACCTACGTCGGCAGTTTGCGTTCTGGAGCGCAGCATGGTTTCTTGTCCGGTCAGAGAGTTTAACATTAGGGCGCAGATATACGACTAGTCTTAATTCTTTGGAAAAAATATATGTAACTCTAGATTATTTTCTTCGTAAATTGATATGTGAATATTTTAAATTATATTTTTATAACATAGTGTATTTAATTTGTAAAATTATGTCTAACGCGTATAAAAAATTGAGAATCACGTAAAAACTATATAGTATATTTCTATGAAACCTTCACCCTTTTAAAGATAATTTAATTATTTATGTTTTAGTATACGTGTTTTAGTATTACACCTGTTGTTTTATGTATAATAAATTAATAATGTCTAATTTGGGGCATCGCTCCTTGATGGGCGAGTCCTATTACTGGGTGGACGTTCGACGCGTTGCGTGAGCTCAGCACAGAACACGCAAGCTAACCACTCAAGGTCATTGGCATATAACAGCGCCTTAAGTATACGCTCCATCGCCCTTTGGAAGACCTGTAGGTACCTAAAGGTAAATAATAAAATCTCTTACCTCATATCCGGCGAGAAATCCACGGAGCAAGCGTACCCCGCCACCATATGTCCGCTGAAAGTCTTTTTCCTGTTCATCTTGAACCTGTTCAGGGCACTGAAGACGATGACCTTGTTGTCCATGGACTGGCACGCCAGCCACTTGCCGTTGGGGGACACGGTCACCGCCGGTAGAGAGTGCATCGTAGGGTCGGCTATGTACTTCATGTCTACTGGTATATCCCTGTGGAAGAATTAAGACGGTTTATTCATTTGTTAAGAGATTCATTTATAGTTAATAAAATTATTGCAGTAATATCTTTGTTGTTGTATTGTAGTTAATACCTGGTATTTTTGTAGTTTCGTATATTCACTTAAATAACATATAAATTAGATTTTTAAATATTTCAATTAAAAAAAAACATTATTTTAAATATAAAAAAGGGTCTTGTACCTATGAGATACTAATTACTATCCCACCAGTGACCCTTGGTCCCTTGGTCCAGGGTTTGAAGCCTGGCTACCCATGTGGTCAGAACTCCAGAGATAGGAACCTCCTAACAATGCGAGCCGTGTCCAGAAGTACCGCTTTTTGAATCAAGCTCTTTGGCTCTCGTTAGGCGGCTGCACCCCTTAGTCCAGCCGCCTAACGAGAGCCTCAGTATATGTATATACCTATTAATTTATTTATTAGTTAAATTGTGTATATGTATAATTGTATACTGCAGTTATATCCCGTTGTAAATAAATCCTCTTTAAATGAGTGGTTAGCAAATCGATGTTTATCCTTAGTTGAATATACCAATTCCAGTTATTTATCAAACTTAATTATGATAACATTGATAAACTAAGTAATTGTGTATTGTTGTTAGAAGAATTGAAAATAACCATGACTTTTTTATTCAACTAATTTAAATACAATAATAAATTAACTTTGTTTTGAATGAGAATGCCAAAATTAAACATTATTCTTGGATAGTCAAATATCACTGTGACACAGCAAGTTCTATATTATTATAAAATGTTTTTTACTAAATAAATATTATTAAATCATGTGATTTTAGACAAACAATGTCATCATGACGCGATAGAATCGTAGCACATGTCTTGTCACGTGTCTTGGGTTAAAAAAAACTAGATAAACTGGTATCGGGAATGCAGTATTTTGAACCTTACATAACATCACATCAGTATTCATTATTTACATATTTATGTGCCATCGTCGAGGCATCGTGAGGAGCTCGTAGCTAAAGTAATAACAGCCGCACGGGTCGATCCATCAGGTTAAGCTACGCTTGCCGGGGTTGGTCCATGGATGGGATCTTTACATAGCGAGACTCCTCCGTGCCTCGGAAAGCACGTTAAGCCGTTGGTCCCGGCTGTCAATCTTGGATCTTAGACAGTCTTTACGGTTCGTCAGAAGCCCGAAAGTCTGACAACCAGTCTTACCAAGGGGTATCGTAATACCCAGTAACTGGGTTGTGGAGGTCAGATAGGCAGTCGCTCCATGTAAAATACTGGTATTCAGCTGCATCCGGTTAGATTGGCAGCCGACCCTAAGATAGTTGGGGAAAGGCTAGGTAGACTAGGTGCCTTCGTCGAATTTTTATTTGCAAGATGGGAATCCCACAATAGAGAGCGAATCTTCTGATCGTTTGTTCTATAAAGACAGTTACCGTATGGTAATCATACTAATATTTTAATGTGAATGTAAGTTTGTTTGTTACGCTTTCACGCGAAAACTACTCAACCGATCAGCATGAAACTTTGTACACATATTCTTGGAGGCATTAGAAGTAACATAGGATACTTTTAATGAAAAAAAAAAATATTACGAAAGATACATAAATTTACGAAACCAAAAATGTAAACTTCTATTCTATTTTTAACAAGTGTGTTAAAAATATTAGTTTTACTTGTAACTAACTAAGTAAACAAACCTTAGACGTCAAATTTGACCCACTTTCCGGTTTCTGAGTAAGCTGAAACTTTGCATACAGCTTTGATGAAAATGCATGGTTTGCTAAGTGACGTCATTCTAAATCCAATATGGCGGACTAGTTATTTTGTATGCATACCCATGATATAGATATCAAATGAAAGGGTTTGGTAAGAAGCACACGAAAAAAAAAAATAAGTGTGTTTCTTTGTTATTTTTTAACTACAGAAAATTAATATTAATGGCAAGTAGAGCCAATGTCGACTATTCTGCCAATGTCTAAAGTAAATTGGAAAAGCAAGTATGTTTAGTATTAATAAAAAAATTGGACAGCAAATGTACTCATTGAACTTGATCAGCACAAGAGAGCTATCAATATCAAAATTCCACAGCAATGATGACTCTGTCACTCAGCTGTTTTACGCAGTTAAGATGAAAGCTCCAGGGTAGCCTGCGAAATTCAAATTTTCTTACGTTTTTTGCAATTTGCAGGTCAGTATCAGGTCGTATCTTGGTCAAAATTTGATTCGCGGCCGTAGCAAGTATGTATTTATAGAATTATAATCATTAAAATCATCAATACAACTCTTTCAATTAGAATTGATGTCAAATGTAAGTATTTCATGAAATCATTCCATGAACATATTATTTCTGGTATAGATGTTTAAAATATAACATTATATTGTTAACTTAAAATATTGTGTACTGTGCTTAATTCTACGGGGTATATAGGCGTGTTGTTCAAATATGTATAAATAGTTTTAACGTGAAAAACCAGCTAAACGCGCGGCGGGCCACGCGCAATGTAGGGATCCGTGGTCACCCGTTATTCAGTCTTTAGACTAAGCCTCGTACGGACAGACGGATAGAGCGAAACTATACAGGTTCCTTGTTAGGATAGTGGAACCCTAAAAATGGGATATCCATTAGGTATAAATAAAGTAAGAACTACTTGTACTCACCACTCCCAAACCCTTAAACTCTTGTCATCCGATGTGGTGACAAATCTTCTGTTCTCATCCACGAAGGTGATGGTGTTGACTGCTCCCAAGTGCCGGTCGTACTCCTGCACTATCTCGCCACTGCGGATGTCCCACTGTTGGGCAAACAAGGCAAATACGTTAGTATTATTGTAACTGGCACATGTATCAATGAATAGGCATTAAATTATTTATCCAAAAAGATCATTTTTATAAGTATGGTAAAAATCGTACGGTGATAATAAAAAAATGCCTCTGGGTTTATATTTTTTCATGAAAAAAAAAGAGTATTGTTTCTTAGACAGTTTACCCGTATCTTCTAAGGGGTTAGATATCACAATACACTGACAATGCAATGCAATGACTATTAAGCCTCTTGACTGGTCATACGGGCGACTCAGGTTCACGACTTGTGGCGGCGACCTCTCGCGCCCGGCCCTGGTTCAGGCCATGGTACGGAGCGAGAGGGAATGGGAAGCTGTCTCCGTCTTCTGCGAAGCAGTAATGCTCGCGAAGGCAGAGGCGGGACGCGTGAGGGAAGCTCAACGGAGTAGCCCTCACGGCCCCGGCCGCTACCACCGCAGTAGAGGCACTGGGCGTAGGACATCGCGGGATGATCGATCGATCTCAAAGAGATGAGTGTCAGCCACCACTGACGGGGCCCATCGTGGCCGGTGCCTGTATGCCTAGGGGTAGCAGATAAATTCTGAAAATGAGTTACCTAGCCTACCTTAGTCTGACACGCCCTCCCACTCCACCCTGAGCGGGAAAAGTCATTGGATGATTTCCCACCCCCCCCCAAAAAAAAAAACTCACGACTTATATATGAAATTGCACTTATAATATGAGTGGTCATTTTAGTTACGACCAGTTGTTAGATCTCTGCACACGCATTTATTTTGATAACTTTTAAAACATTTCTGCGTTAATAAAAAATAATTATGAGTTCCTGGTCAATTAAATGGTGTGGGAAATCGTCTAGAACATTCAGCTATAAAAAAGATGGCATAACTTTTCATCAGTAAGTAAAATATATTTATTAGTTATAATATTATGAGTAAGTGCAGGGCTCAAGCTAATATGGTTGGTTACGTAAAAATGTATACCGCGTTGATGTATTTTTGAAAAGTCCCTTTCTCTCACTGAGTATTGTCAATACGTCTGTCCCTTTCTGTCTGTACTAAAGCTGTAGTGCTGCAACAACTTCAAAACAAAGTCAATTTTGACGAAATTATCGATTTTCCCTAATGGTAAAAAAATATTTTTACTTAATGTTTACATTTTAGATTTCCAAATATTCAGGGAATATGTTTCCAAAAAAAATATAGCGTTGTTTGTTCAAGGCATTTTATAGATGTTTTCTTTAAACTAAAGATCTGACGCCGTCTACTTAGTTCAGCAACACTAACACTGTTTTTGCCTGTTTTGGTATGTTTTATATGCATATTTCAGTTTTATAAACATGTAGTAATAGACGTCGAATTTATCGATATCGATATTATTGTTGCAAAACTGACTTGTACATCACTATGTCAGGAACATTCGTCCTGACATTGTTGCATCGGCAAATCACAACCGTTGTAATTTCGTCGTCCCCCAGCCCGACGTGAATCGCGTTATTAGACGAATTCGGTCTATCAGCTCTCAAGTGGTTAAATTCTCTTTGATGCAATGACATGAAACTGAGTCGATAAACATTTTAAAAAAAAATTGAGAATTTTACAAGTTTAAAAAGTAACGTAAACAAAAAATTGAATTTGTAAAAAAAGGTAATGGTTCTGAGACAGCTCACGCGTCATCGCCATCTATCGAGCTTGTCGAAACGAACTCTCGCCAATCTACCACCGCCGAATTTCATCTAACGGCCAATAAATATGCAAGTAATTCAAAACTTTTTTATTTTTAGGGTTTCGAACATCCGAATGTAAAAACGGAACCCTTATAGGATTACTCGTGCGTCTGTCTGTCTGTCCGTCGTCGATGCTCAAGACTTTGGAGCTTCGATTGGACGAGCTTATCATTGCCGATGATCCTCACGCTTCTCAATTGACTCAAGGGCATCAAGCTAGTATCTATCAGATCCGTCCCAAAGATGAGGACAGTACCGATTGAACTTGCGCTTGATAAAGTTTCAGCAGCTGTTCCAGCGTCTGGTACCGTCTCACCTTTGCTAGGATTCCCAGCTTTTTGGCAGCCAGTTGAGCTTTTTCCTCGATATATGGCCCAAAATTGGAAGTAAACGTGACATCAAGAAGATCAAGATGGTCGGTTATCGGCACGGTTACACCTCGGAAAGATGGAGCGTTTCTGCCAGCCTGCTCCGATTTTCGTTATCTCGGTTCACTCGTGCAAAACGATGGCGAAATAGATCGAACTGTCAAGCACAGAATTAACACTGGTTGGATGAAATGGCGGCAGGTCACCGGGACTATCTGCGACTCCCACATTCCCCTTAAACTTAAAGGGAAGATTTATAAAACAATGGTCAGAACTGCTGTCTTATATGGTTAAGAATGTTGGGCCACAAAAGGGATGAATGAAAAGCAATTGCATGCAGCTGAGATGAGAATGCTAAAAGCAATGTGTGGTAAGTATATAAGAGGAAGTCTGAAAGTGGCACCGCTGACTAAAAAGTTGTGTGGAAATCGGTTGTCGTGGTATGGGCATGTGATGCAGAGGAATAAAGAAAATGTCATGAGGACAGTCTTGTGTATGGATGTGGATGGCTATAAGAGTAGACCAAGGCCAAAGAAACGATGGATGGACTGTGTGAAAGAGGATATGGGGAAAAAGGGGGTGACTATAGAGATGAAGACTAATAGAGAAGTATGGAAGAAAAAGACATGTTGCGCCGACCCCAAATAAATTCGGATAAGGGCAGGAGAATGATGATGATTGTTATTTGAGCTTTCCAAAATACTACGTTATCACAATATTAGTTTTGATGTCAAGACGGAGCAACGTGTTTCTCACTGCACCCTATACCGGAATCCTTTTATCCCGTTTCTTTTGTTTTGCTTATCTTGCCCCCCACTCCACGCCGCATAGTTTCCGTGCACTGTGCAGCAGACGTGCAGTGTCCAGGTTTTCGTCATAAAGAGAGCACGCGCGTGTAAGTTTTACAACAAAATAATATCTCTGAGCTTGTTTATTATTTTTGAAGTTTAGAATTATAACGCTATGGTATTTTTTATTACAAAAAAAAAATAAGTTTAATTCGTGATTGTAGTAAACCAAATTCTGCCATTGACAGTAATTGACAAAATCTTCATAAGTGTAGTGAATAATATTTTGTTATTATTAAAGTGATTAAAGTAACGCACTAATCTATATTTTCATATTATATTGAAACAAAACTCAAAGCTATTTATTTCAAATAAACCTTGTGACTATAACCAATTGACATCGTTTGACGAAAAAGATTATGATCGTATGGGTCTATGGTTTTTTTAGTATTTTTCTTTACTTATTAAGTAATTTTCTATTTTTAAAATGATTAAAGTAATTAATTTTGTGCATTTATGGTATGTACAAATTAATAATTTGATCTAACTTTGACAGTGCTTGACGAAAATATTCATGATTGAGTCTAACCGGCTTTTTCTTATTGTTAAAGTGATTATTAAAGCATGGTACAAATCCATATTTTCAGATTTTCATTTATTTCTATCCTTTTGTTTGTAAAATAACAAAATTGACGTTAAATAACGTAAGTAAAACTGAAGGTAGTATTTATCCGCTGTTTTGGATAAACACTCAAGTAAAAACGAACATTTACGAGTATTTATCCATTTTGAGTATGTATCCGGATAAAATCTCGACACTAATTACCTATAATAATACCTACAATTTATAATTCCTTGTTAAAAGTGGTTTAAAGACTGAAAAAAGAGTATCACAAAAAAAAAACTGAATTAGAACGTGTCAACGTGATGATTTTACGAGTACAATAAGTCGGATGTCGTAACACAATCACATACATATTGTTACGTCGAACGTATTTCACTGGAACGTTCGAGAATGTAGTCGAAGTTTCCACTACGTTCGAGAACATTCCATTGTGGTACTGTGTGGAAGTTCATAGATGTTTCTAGAATATTCCAGTATAGGATAGTTCGACAATGTTCTAGAAACTTCCATGACTGTATAAAATAGGCCGGACGGCGGGCGAGTGAGTCAGTCTGTTTTCGAATACGGATGCGAACGGAAGCGAGTACAAGCGATTACAAAGAGAATAGCGATTATAAGCGATTTAGTGTTTGTGTTAATAAGTTGTTGAGTTAATGGATATTTAGTTAATTAATTGGTGTAAAATAATTTATCCCATACCCAGCTCGTAACAATATAAACTTTATCAATAAGAATATGAAGTATAATGGTGGCACTTCACATCGCTATTCGTCTTCGCGTATTTGTCTTATTCACCCAAATAGGACGATGTGAAGTAGCTCTATTCGTCTATATTTGCCTATTCTCACGAACAAGACGAATACGCCAAATACCCGATCACCCGTATCCGCCCGGCTGTCGGTTTTTTGCAACATATGAAAGAATAGCGAATATGGCGAATATGTTCGTTTACCGGCCACACATTGCTCGCTCAGTAGTGTGCGGTGCGCGTCAGCAACTTAGTACGATTTTTGTGAATTTTTAACACCCACCAGCGTCTTCTTCTCCATGTTCTATTTTTTAACGACTTTGTTTTTACGTACGCATAACATGTACTGGTAATTAGCACAATGGAAATAATAAGCCGCTGCTGCAGTTAACACATCCATCGTAAACTATAGCAAAAATATTCGTAAATGTTCGGCATATTTGCTGTTCATGAACGATGTGTAGTCGGTGTATTCGTGTCATTAGGAATTCAACACGAATATAGCGAACAAAGACGAAAAAAAAAACGCGAACATCGAATAGCGATGTGAAGTGGCACCATGATAAAGTTGCAAGTCTCACGACTGCAACATTTTCAAAAATAAGCGGAAGTAAACCGCAGGAAAAGCTAGTTTCTGACAACCTGTTTGTTTGTAGGGTAATCTCTACCAGTCGTGACGAAAACTCGGCTCCCTAACTAAACCGTGTGAAGCAAACGATAGCGCGAATTTAAACGCGGCAACGCCATCTATCGAGCTCAGCGGAACTACGTATTTTGTTGGGTCGGAAAAAAATCTTGCATGGTCTGCTGTTTTGAACTCTAATATAGAAAATTAATATCATGTATTCCTAAAATATTATATTGCCAGGGAACAAGTCATTATATTAAAACTATAAACGAAATCTTAAAAAATATAATATATGAAAGAGTGATGGTACTGGATCAGTTGATCAGTGCATCTTGACTTATCATGTAAGTTAGTGATACCTAAGAGAGCCGGGTGACATACAGGGTGTAACGGAAAGGTGTGGTCATATTTTAAGAACCGGTTCTGCCCATGGAAATGAACAACTTTCTCCAAAAAAATAGAAAATTACCAAAAAAAATGGACTCTCCATACAAAGTTAACGTTAGCTGGTAAATGTTTGTACGGGGGGTTAATTTTTTTTTTTTTAATTTCTTCAGATTTTTTTTTTTTTAATTTCTTCAGATTTTTTTTTTATTGTTGATAAGCACGCGTTTGACCACTATCTCACCTGATGGTAAGCGATGATGTGGTCCAAGATGGAGCACGCTTGGCTTGAAGTAACCTATTCACTCGTGACTTAAAGACTCCCAGGTTGTAGCTATCAGGAAACACAAGACTCCTGTAGGGAATTCCACTCCCTAGCTGTACGCACAATGAATGTGTTCTCAAAACGCTTTGTGCGTATGGATGGAATTGTCTACCATGAACCGGTGGCATTTCGCCGTACGTCTTGTGGTCCGTTGATGAAACGGGCTTGGCGAAATCAAATTATGTAATTCCGTCGATTATCTTGAATAAAGATGTTCATATCGATGGGCAGATGCAGTTCTTAAAATATGACCACACCTTTCCGTTACACCCTGTATAATGTAACACAGCCACCAGTCTTCATCAAAGGTTGTGCAAAATTGTGTGATTTTATATCTTCGTACGCCATGACAACAAAGCGCTTCAGCCCCCTAACCAAATAACTTTTATAATAGCGCTAACGCTTCGTGCAAAATGTCAGAACTCACGCCGAGAGACCAATACTCGCCCGTCGCACAAGACACGATTTAAATCTTTGGGGGTATCAAAATAAAGCGTTGTTCCGTTTAAAAACTTCAAGAGTCTGTACCATTTTGCACGAATGTCATAGTTATGTACTCACACAAATGATCTTCTTATCCGAGGTGCCGGCCACGAAGAGGTTCTGCTTGTCCTCGTCAGGGTTGAACTTGGCGCAGTAGGGCACCTTGCGGGATGTGAACCGCGATATGCATTCGCCTGTCTCTGTGTCCCATAGTTTTATGTAGCGGTCATATGCTGAGGACAGAATTAGAAATTTATGTAAAACCGGTCAAGAGCGAGTCGGACTGGCGTACCATCATATATAAATATTTTGGATTTGTTATTAATACGTCAGAGAAGTAATAACAAAAAATATTTCTTTCTTTTTTGCAAAATAGTTGGGCACACGTCATCTAAAACTATTCCAAATTTCAAGTTGATAGCATAAGTAGTTCTTGAGATATCCAGCTGTGACAAACGGGCAGACACACAGACTGAGTCGATAAGACCCTCCTTTTTACCATTTTGGTACGGAACCCTAATAGTGCAAGGAAGCCTTTAAACTCATGGACTGATGATTGTAGCGACATCTGTTATGAGCAAGTGGCAGTTTTATCTCCGTACAGTGTGATTTCCAATACCTACATTAAAACGAGTTTTTTTTTTTAATGGTACCAAATGATTGTTCTGCTTACCTGCTGACAAGAATTTATCTCCAGTGTTGTTGAAGTTCACATCTCTGACAGCTTGTCTATGACCGAAGTACGTTCTTATGCAGCGACGGTCACCGTATACCTCCCATATCTGAAACAGACCGGTGTATCCATTAGCCAATGGATGTTATTAGGGTTGGACCTCATCTGGCAGCACGGAATCGCATTTGTTCCACCTGTGCTACCACGTGCTGCAGTATGCTGCCGCATGCGAACGCGCGCTGTCGCATTCCGCAGACAAAAAAGGCGATCGCACGCGTCAGCATGCTGCAGCATGGGTGGCATACTGCCGCGTTCTTTCATGATCAGTTTAGTTTCAAGCGCGAGATGGATAGGACCACGGAAGAGAGAGCAGTGATTCTAGCGTGTATTTTGCAAGAAATGCAAAATCAAAATAATAAAAAGATTCGTCAGTCATTGTTATTTCCATCTGTACGGCATGAATGAACAGGCTGCACTGAGCTGACGAGCGGCCGCGTGCGCCATTGTACGATAGAGTGAGACAGCATGCGAAGCAAGTGATCGGCGGTGAAAGGATGCGTTAGCATGCTATCGCTCACTTCAGCGTTCCGGAGTCTCCCTGCCGACCATTGCATTTTGTCCGTGATGCCGATCGCCTCGAGGATTCCGCCGCGTGCTATCGCATTATGCTTTCTGTCTCGGTCTAGCAAATGGCAGTTCTAAGCGACAGAAAGAGAAAGGGCGACGGAAAAAGGCGATTCCGTGCTGCCAGATGAGGTCCAACCCTTATAGGCCACCCTGCAGTCCATGCCAGCAGACAGCAAGAGATGTGCAGTGCCTGAGAACCAGCCCAACATACAAACATAAGGAAGTAGTACTTGTTATTATAGGCCACAATACCTTGACCCTGCAGTCCATGCCAGCAGACAGCATGAGATGCGCAGTGCCGGGGAACCATCGCACTGTGGCCACACCCTTCGTGTGACCCTTCCATGTGTAGATGTGAGCCTGGAATCAACAATGTATCGAAATATTATGTGAAACTATGGATTGGTAACAGGAATTTATTTTTACAAACTTTAGAGTCATTCACCAGGCAGTTTATAAAATAATGATATCATCTTTCGTATAAATAAATTGAATGGGGCCCAAAATTGGTCCCTGTGGAACTCTCACTGGAAAGTTACCTTTCCATTCACTCCCTCACAAAGGGTCTTACCGCTGCTATAGTGGTGACCCTAAACTTCTACTACCTACCATCTTCCGTTAGTAAGCCTATACCGTTAGTATTTTCAAGAACCTGTAGAATGAAAGCCTCATATTACCTTAGGCAGGAAGCACTTATCAGGCGGCGTGTCACTCCGCAGCTGGGTCTCACTGCGCGGCGGGGTGATCCACGACCTGCCCTGGTAGTCCGTCGGGTTGTCAACTGTAATGGACGAGAAAATGTGGTTTAGGAGAATTTTACAATGGGTAGTTTTAAAAACTTAAAAATAAGTATTTTTAAATCAAAGTTTGTTTACCCTAATCTTGAAAAGAGGTTACTATTTCATCATAATGACAAAAGTCTGACCTTCATTGTGACACAAAAACTGAAATTGCAAAAAATAAAACAACTTCCCTATACATTTTTTCGATTTTTTAATAATCAGGAGGAGCTCTTGTGTTTATTGTTGTACGATATTTAATCACACTAATATTATCTTTAAGAAACATAAATTTTTAAAGGATCTGAAAAATTCTTTCTAATTTCGATTTTGGATTCAGTTACTTTCTGATACAAAAAAAAATAGTAAGGTACCCTATTATAGGAATAGGTTAAACAGAAACAAAAGTTGTATAAAAAATATTACAGTTGCTATGAAGTACAACATCAAAGATAACATATATATATATATATATATGGCATGCAACTCACTATGGAATATGGATTTCTCCTCCAAAGGTTTGTCGTCATCAACTTTGCCTTTCTTCTGTCTCTTGGCGACGATCTCTTGTAACTCTTTAGCTTCGTCGCCTTCTGGCCTCATCACCCTGAAATAATTTTAAAATATTGTGATTAAGGTGAAATGTACAGGGTAGCCCGCGAAATTCAAATTTTCTCAGGTTTTTTGCAATTTGCAGGTCAGTGTCAGGTTGTGTGTTGGTCAAAATATGATTCGCGGCCGAAACAACTATGTATTTACAGAATTAGAATCATTAATACCACCTTCTAAGTTCATATTGATGTACGGAATGATCATGACATTTGACATCAATTCTAACTGAGAGAGTCAGTGACTGTCCAGTCATTCTTCACTACATAGTATAAAACAAAGTCGCTTTCTCTGTCCCTATATCCCTATGTATGCTTAAATCTTTAAAACTACGCAACGGATTTTGATGCGGTTTTTTTTAATAGATAGAGTGATTGAAGAGGAAGGTTTATATGTATAATTTGTACCCGAGCGAAGCTGGGGCGGGTCGCTAGTAAGATATAAATGGTGTAACTAACACAACTTTGTTTTATATTCTATAGATTACAATACGAAGTCATTTTTACTTGTTCTTCTTAACAACATATTGGATTTTCATGGGGTTTCCACTATCATATTGAAATTAACATCCGGAAGGTATGTGTATCATTACAACCGAAATATGTCCACTGCTTGACATAGGCCTATTTTTTTTTAAGCCCAGAAGTATGGCCGAACGGGCCGAAATGTTTTGGTTATGGTTCCGAAGCGTTCAGTGGCAGCCGCGTATCACACGACGCAACGTTGGCGCTGCCTATCGTAAGGCGAAATGATGTCCTGGACAAGGCCGAGGGAGTCTGCAAGATGCGAGAAGCACAGTGTGTAGCACATAGCATAAGAATAATAATATCACAGATAATATAATACTAGCGTACAGATGCCTCATTCCATACAAAGAAACGGTACCGCCGTAACTACGGGTTTTCGACTTGCACAAGCAACTTTTGTTCTTCGTTCGGGCCCGTCTACACCACGGTAGATGGTGCTAGCAGCGACGGATTGCAAGTTGAATGAATTTACATAATGTCTTATCAATATTTTCTCACACATTGAGGAATTACTTTATAGTATTGTTGGGACTAAATACTGGTATTCAGCTGCATCCGGTTAGACTGGTAGCCGACCCCAAGATTGTTGGCAAAAGGCTAGGCAGATGATGATATTGTTGGCACTTCATAACAGTTTTACTGTTTCAAAATGTGTCACTATACCAATTTTAAAGTTGCGAATGGAGAAACTCTAAAAATTCAAACAGCGCCATCTATTGGTGGAAAATACACTTTTTACCATATTTTATTTCAAAATATTAATGTTACTTAAATTTCAATAAGAAATCGATGCATATTATACCATTGATTGAAATAAATTTTCTTTGTTCGAGATGAGACCCCGTGATAATATTAAACTCATTTTTTACTTGTCAAGTTGTTAAACCATGCAAGGCTTGAGTAAAGCCGCAAGTTAGCTATAAGGAAGAATTTCTAGAATTCTCATAAGGGGATATAGGCTAGTTAGTAAGAAGTATGTAGCATGTGTTCGCAGATATGTGACATCCACCAACCTGTACTGGTCCTGTAAGAATTAAAGCCCACTCCTCACAGAGATAGTGCCAGTGTCCCAGCAGTGGAAATATTATAGGCATTAGGTTATGTTTTGTCATGATGGGAAAAATAGTTACAGGATGGTTTCACTACCTTTGTTCTCCAACATATCCTCCCCAAGGTCCTAAGAAGCCTGTGATATCCTCAGGGTTGTCATTCTTGGTCCTCTTCTTCTTGTCCAGGGGTCTTTTTTTGATTGTCTCAAACACTGACTTGCCTACTGCTTCCTCAGGTGGTGCTACCATTGCTGATACTGTGAAAATTTATGATATTTATTTAATTACTTGGGTCGAAACGCTCGGGTCATGGGGTCCGAGTGCGCATCTCCTTTTCAAGGATATTTCTCGCCGACTGATCGACACTTTACGTGACCAGAGGGCTGGCTCATTCTTTGCTCAAAGAATAAACATTGCCATCCAGCGTGGCAATGCTGCAAGTCTTCTGGGCACGTTTCCAGATCACAGCGATGTGGAGGAGTACTTCGATGCCTGAACGTATTTTGTTTATCTATATATGTACGTAGTTAGGTAAGGTTTTATTTTGGTTTTAGTGTAGATATAGTTAGTTAGCAAAAGAAAAAGAAGAAGAGGCCGTCCAAGGAACAGATGGAGCGACGAAATAATAGCAACAGCAGGAAAAGAATGGAGAAGCAAAGCGAAAAATAAGGAAACATGGAGCAAGCTGGAGGAGGCCTATACCCAGAATGGGGTACCAATAACATTATGAAATATATATATGTAGTTTTAAGAAAAACAGGTTATGTAAGTTGTTGGTAATAAAAAGGTTCTTTATTTATTATTTATTTATAGTTAGTTAAGTATGTTATAAATATGTAAACCTAGTTTCTAAATAAATATATTTTAATTGGTGTTCAAAAAAAAAAAAAGTTACATGTAAATATTGGTGTGTGAAATAAATAAATAAAATCTGGAAACTGTGAAGGAAAACATGTTATGACCATGTAAGCGATGTTGTGGTCGAAGATGGACTTCAAGAAATTTTGAAGACATGTGACATCCACCAACCCGCATTGAGCCCACGTGGTAGATTACGGGCCACACCCTCTCGCAGAGAGTAGGCCTGTCTCCTAGCGGTAAGAACATTAAAAGGATGATTAAGCTATGTTATGCTTTTAACTTATTTCTGCCTGCTATTTGAGTGGAAGTTGACTTTTTTCTTTCCTGTACCACTTGGCAATGGCATAGCTTCCAATCAGTAAAATAACTTATATTGAAAAAAAAATAAAAAAAAAAATGAAAAAAAAATAAAAAAAAAAATGAAAAAAATAAAAAAAATGAAAAAAAATAAAAAAAAAATTTAAAAAAAAATGAAAAATGAAAAAATGAATGAAATGGTCTACACACAACAAAAATAAATACCTCTAAATAATTTTAGTTTAGATTGAATTCTATTCTCATAATCATGAGAATAGAAGACAATCTAAACTGGTCCATGACCTTCTCTTTCATTTTTAAATTAACCAAAGAATAGGACTCAGCATACATTATTTTTTCTGCCACTGCATTACATACCCAGTCAAGCTTTGAAGCTAGCTGGCCCTTTCTTGATTTAAGTTTTTTGAGAGTGAAGGTTAATTTTTATAGAGGAGCTCGTGCCTAAAGTAATAACAGCCCCGCACGGGCCTATCCATCAGGTTAAGCTACGCTTGCCCGGGTTGGTACATGAATGGGTGACCATCTTTACTTACCGAGACTCCTAAGTGCCTCAGAAAGCATGTTAAGCCGTTGGTCCCGGCTGTCAATTGTGGACAGTTGTTACAGGTCATCAGAAGCCCGAAAGTCTGACATCCAGTCTTACCAAGGGGTATCATATTACCCAGTAACTGGGTTGTGGAGGTCAGATAGGCAGTCGCTCCATGTAAAATACTGGTATTCTGCTGCATCCGGTTTGACTGGAAGCTGACCCCAAGATAGTTGGGAAAAAACTAGGCAGATTAAGTTTATGTTTGATGATCTTACCAACTATAGCATCCCCACTCCCTGTATCACCATCCGTAGACGGATCAACAGCATGTCCATAACTTGTAAATGTTCTTCTCTGATTTTCAAACTGGAAGTCGCTGATGTGTGCCCTTTCTACATAGCCAGATAGCATGTTTCTATTGGCTCTCATTTGTTGCGTTTGAAAGGGATGCTCTGGTCCGAATGTGGGGGCGAAGAGTTCTTCATATTTAGGATTGTGCATTAACTCTTGACTGTTTGGCAATAACACTCTAGTGTCATCACTGTTCTGAAATAGAAATATAACATAGTTGTTATTGAAATATTAAGCACTTTGTAGCATCATTTTTAGATGACATATCGTTGGTGATACTGCAATTCAGTATAACTGACTTTTTTATTTTCAATGTTATTTCATCCCAAGTTCAACCTTATGGAAAAAGCTAATTACGCTGTATTGTAGTATCACCGACGATATTCAGATATCAAAATATCTTTGTACACTGAAACATAAGACATAAGTATTGAAAAGGAATATTATATATATTCCTTTTCAACACTTATGTCTTGTTTATACCAATATTGTGCAATAAATAGGACACTGTAATGATAGTTGATTGCTCATTAAATAACCTAATTAGTTTGGAAACATTGACACCATAATTAGCCCCCATTGCAAGCATTACCACTTCTTAGCAAGGAAACACCTAGTTGGTAAATGTGGAGGTTTTCATGCATGCAACTGTAAACAAACTTTGATCTGCGATAATTATCTTACTCTAAAGTTCCAAGTAGGTGCGTTAACTAATAATACGTACTGTGGGCATAACGACAGGAGCAGCGCATATTTGCAAAGATTTAGCTACGGAAAAGTTAGAATCAACGGGTTTCAAATGCGCTAATAACTTTTCGTTACTCTCTCCTAAAATAGTCTCGGTTTCATTGTCTTCTTCGTCCTCAGAACTACTACCGTACTTTTGTATATTCAACATTTCTATGAGCGTCTAATTAACTTATTTCTATTCCACTAACAATAATAGGTTCATAACAAAACAACGTGTGATTAAAATTAAAACAAAGTTGTGAAGTGCAATTTGATAAATTTGATTTGCCAAAGCAAAACGAAATACGAAGCGTCATAAAGACAGACGACGTAAATGTCATAAAGACAGAGATACAAGATCTATATTGTAAAGGTAAAACAAAGACTCACGATTTTCTATGCTAACAAATAAAAAATTGTATGGTTGGAACGCAGTTTCCTTTTGACAGGAAAAAAAAACGTTCGGAAACTATCATCCCGTTTAGCGTGTCACAATAATTTACGTAAGTCACTCGTCTTGCTACTAATCTAATGTGATTCAAACACAATGAAAAAAAAAATGTATATTTCATGTTTTTTTTCTATATTTTTAAGCTATTGCGTAGCTTCTATCGCGGGCCTTGAGCGTGGAGACCTAGTGCGTGTAAAAAGTGTAACTTGAATTAATATCAAAGAAAAAAAAAGTGCCACACGTCTTTTTTTTTCTTTTAAATTCCCTCGTTGGTACGGAACCCTACATGTGCGAAGTCCGACACGCACTTGGCCAGTTTTTAGTTTTACACATATATTATCATCCAGTCTCTGTTAACTACATTTTGAGTTAGCTACGAACAAACTTTGAGTTAGGTTTACACTCAGGAAATTAGGTACAATCTAGAAATACTACATGTAAATCTCACCTACATTTTACTATACATAATAAATTCCCGATAACGTAATGCTATCAACAAGTAATAAATTGCCTTATCCATGCGAAGTTAGGCCGGTAATTTAGGGCCACTATTTCAGTTTTCGTGAGAAAAAATGTTTCCCAAACGGTTGTGTTAGAAAACCAATATTTATACAAACACTGGGAAAACGGTCCGTAGGGCGATGGTGGTTTTATATTATACCATATTATTTAGAAAAATATTTCGGTTAGAGATAACTATATTCTGAGAATATCATTTATTCACTTCATCATCATCATTTCAGCCGAAAGACGTCCAGTGCTGGACTTCGCACATTTGGGGTTCCGTACCAATTTTTGCAATTTGATATGGCTTTGGGTCAACAAGATGAATATATTGTGAAAATTTGAAGACTGTAGTTCCAACCGTTTGGCTGTAAAACCTGTGTGACAGACGACGGACAGACAGGCAGGTGAGTGCCAGCAATAGGACTCCGTTTGGAACCTTCGGGTACGGAACCCTGAAAACTAGCTATTAATATAATTATTTTTTTTAAATAATAAGAATGAGTTTCGTGTTGAGTTTGTGTGGTTCCATAGTATTACGGCTAAAGAACCTTTAAAGTTTCGGTCTGTCTGTCTGTCCGAGGCATAGCTGACTGACTAAGATAGCATATAAAAAGGCAGATATGTGTCTAGCGTGCGAATTGTGAAGATTCGAAAACGTAATTTTATTGGGATATTTTCTCATAAATAGCTATCTCTTTCACTTACAGTCTTACATGCTCTATCTTTTGTATCTTACATGCTTTAGCTCTATCTTTTGTACTATTTATTCATTAGCGCAACTTGTCAACATGGGTGCAACGCGAATAGATAAACGTTGCCGTTGGTTATTATGAACTTACCTAAAAAATATTTTTGCGTGGCTAAAACAAAACTTAAAAAATAATTGAAATAGATGTAGGGGGTAAAGGGATAGGAGTAGGACCCGCTCCACTACATGAAAACTGGGGATATTTTATTTTATCGCATATGCTATAATGTTGGGCATCGTTGGATAGGTCTTTCAAAATCATTGGGTTGTGAAGACTATTTTTCGATTTTGTGATCAAATTGGCATTGGTAAGACTACCTAGAATATGAATTTATTTTTCTTTATTCTGTTTCTGACAACAAGACTATCTGTGCCACAATACTGCCAACCGAACGCCGAAAAAATCTATTCAAGTCAGGTGACGAGCCCTTGTGACAGTTTATGTTATTCTCCAAATTTAATAAAAATCAAGAAAAACACTAAACATGGCCATGCACGCGCTAGCAAACAAGGGAAAACTGATCAGCGTCATCGGTGACGAGGTAAGAAAATCGTATAACAAATAATTGTAAGCCATATCATTGTGTGACAAATAAACAAATATCACTAAGTTTTCATACATACAAAATTACCTTAGAAATGTTAATCTCATTCCAGGACACCTGCGTTGGATTCCTACTGGGCGGAATCGGTGAAATCAACAAAAACAGACATCCCAACTTCATGGTTGTCGACAAAAGTAAGTATTGGTTTTTTACTTACACAATGAAAAGTTCAATAAATTCCTGCTGTACACAGCTGAAGGTTCCAATTTTAACAAACTGATATACTTCTTTTCGAGTTGATGGTAAATGTACAATTAAAATAGATTGAAATTAGTTCTTCGCTTGTTTCGCAGTATTCTGTGAGTAATTATTACAAAAATAGGCTACTACAGCCTGACATCAACAACAATTTTACCTTTGTTTAGCTTTGACCAAAGAGCAAGGGATATTAGGCTGTTTTGAATAGGTCAGAAATGCAAGTTAAATAAAACTTCTGCAAAAAAATAAAAAAGGTGTGTGTGCGATTCACACACGATAGAAGTGAAACTTCAGTAAATCGACAAAAGAATGAGATGAATATATATAACAAGGGTAGGATAATTACAAAGTTTAATTGTTTAAAAATGAAAGTATTTTGATTAATTTTAAAAGATATTTTATTTAAATGTTACATAATCTATTGCTCAAGTTCCATATTTTCAGTTTCAACAAATGATACAAGAGGCTTATGATAACTAAAATACGATACAAATGTTTTAGTTTCAATTTGGTTGATATATCTTTGGAATACTGCATCTATTACCGTTTTTGATCTCTTACAAGATATAAAAATACTCACAAACACACAGTTAAATAATAAGACACCACGCTGACATCTTACTAAAAAGCTGTAATACGCAGCCACATACAGTGTACAGTAGCTCACGTAGTTTTCACATACACTAACACATGTTAAATGCTCAAATACAAGCACGTATTAAACAGTGTGCAATATACATACACACCGACATCTGCTCTCTCGCTCTTTTGTATTTGTGTCTCTTACCTGTCGTTTTTTCCGTTGCATCCGGTTTGAAATCACAACGATTCTAAAGAAGTTTCACTTCAAAAAAGTAACTTCCAAAAACACCTAGAAATGTAAATTATTTTTAACTTTTTAGTTGTTGTACCCGATAGCTAAAACTAAATTAAAGTTATGCCCAAATTGATAGTCTCGATAAATAAAATGAGAACATCTGCAATGTAGACAAAGTCAATTAAATATGCATTATTAAGGATAACTCAAAAACTCCTGCTCTGATCTTAATCAAATAAGGGACCACATGAGAAGCACCAGCTTTCAAATAAAAAAAAAATCATCAACATCGGTTCGCCTAGAAAAAAGATCTGAGGTAAAACACATAAAAAAGACAGTTGAATTGAGAACCTTTTTTGAAGTCAGCTGAAAATGGAATCATCAATTTAAAATTAATTGTGTGTAACAAAATTTCTGTTTTTCGGTTTTAACTTATTTATCATCTCACTATGTCATTGTGAAGAGACCTCTTTGATTGTCTCTATTAAATCCATAGATTTATATCTGTGAGTTGACATATTTTAGATGTCATTGTGAGAGATTGAAAAACAAGATAAAAAAAAGGTTTTTTTATAACTTCGTATTTTTCTGTATTGTGATCGCTAAAATTACTAATAAATAATATTACGCTTTCCACAACTTCTTATCGTTATATTTGGGGGGTTCGCTTAATTTCTTTACTTAACTTAACAGTCATTCACTCTTTAAGGCATCTTTCAAATTTCGTGATAGACATGCTAATTGCCAATTGGCATTGTAAATCTGAGATGTCATCTTTTCTGAAAAAAATATGTTTTATTAGCATCCAAGGTCATATAGTCAAATGACTTTATGACCCTGCCTTTGTCCATGGAGTTTCTTGCATGTTCTTTTCCATAGAGATTGGAATGTGTAATTAGCTTCATCTTTCTGACTGACCAACTTATTGACAATTCAAAAAAGCCTGTAAATGGTTTATTTGAAATAAATGCTTTGAATTTGACTCCTTTTTCAAACCTTTAAAACAAGAGTAAAAAATATCTTTTTTTTTTATTTTATCCCAATCTGACAATTCAGTGCAATGTTATTATTTTTAACCGACTTCGAAAAAGGAGGTGGTTATCAATTCGGATGTTTGTCAGTCATTTATTGACGGATTTGCAAAATTCTTTTTTTGTTCGAAAGGGGTTTATTCCGAAATGGTCCCATTTAAATTTCAAAAAGATCTGATGATGGGTTTCGGAGACAGAAATCGGAACTCTTCAAAAATTGACAGCAAATCAACCGCGATTGCTGCTATCGTATGTCTATGAATTGTTAACACAGTTTAATGGGGAGCCACAACTAAAAAGTGAAAAATAAAAAACTTTTTTACAAAAAAATAGAACCGACTTCCATAAAAGTGCAAAATAACTTTAATTTCGGAAGTCGGTGTCAAAAAACGAAGACACAAAACAGCAACACCGACTTCCGAAATTAAAGTTATTTTGCACTTTTTTTGGAAGTCGGTTCTATTTTTTTGTAAAAAAGTTTTCGTTAGCTATGTCAATGTCTTGTCATGTAATCTCTGATAAGAGTGATGAATTGTTGCTGAAATTAGTTTACATAAGATAAGATACTTTGTTTTTGTTATATTATTTAAAAAGAAAGAGAGATTTAAAAAGAATTATGTCTATGATTTCATGCCACCAACTGCATCATCAGACTGCTTGAAAAGTGACTTGTTTGGAACTTTTTAGTTGTTTTTTACATTCAGGTTTTTTGAAAATATTCCATTTTTTTATTTTCCACATTTTGGTGAGTTATATGTTTTGAATCACCTCCTCGAACTCTTCATTTTGATACCCCACTTAATATAGTTCGTCAATTTTCATTTTTTTATTTAATATTCATTTTTTTTTCTACAATTTCATCATTCTCCTGCCCTTATCCCAATATAATTGGTGTCGGCGCAACATGTCTTTTTCTTCCATACTCCTCTATTAGTCATCATCTCTGTAGTCACCCTATTTTTACCCATATCCTCTTTCACACAGTCCAACCATTGTTTCTTTGGCCTTCCCCTAACTCTTATAGCCGTCCACATCCATACACAAGACTTTCTTCGCGACATTTTTTCTACAATTTATGAATTATATTTTTGGAATCGCTTCCTCAAACCCTTCATTTTGATACCCTACTTAATATAGTTCGTCGACCTTAATTTCTTTTTTTATTAAGGCGTCTGGTTGTCGTAGTCACAAAAATAATCTCCTTTATTAGAGATTCCCTTTTACAGACATATAAACAAAAACAAAACATTTTACCTCTTCTTCGCATTCATTAATTACGTAAGGATGATTTTGGCTATTTTGAACCCCCCTACACTCATTTAAGGGTACATAAGATTTCTCGAAACCCCTCTCCCACCCCTGCGTAAGTTCTGTGTTGTTTTTCAGAATAATAAAATGTTGTTAGAGAAGCTAATTGTTGCTTAAAAATAAAAGAATCCTTTTTTATTTTCCAAATAATTAAAATAATATTATTACGCAGTAAGACTATAATTGTTATTTATAACATTTAAAATGGATAGAAATGAACACATTTAAGATTTTAATAACAAGTAAAAATTTGTAAAATAAGTTAATTGAGTTGTTATAGAATGATGAAAACCATTCGGTATTCGGAATGGGACTAGATTTCTAATATTAAATTTCGATTTACCAAATGTTACGTTCGAATGGGTCCCCCAGCCCCCCCCCCCCCCTCTCCCCCAAGAAAAGGGCATGTAGAGATTTTTGACGCCCCTCCGCCTCGGGACCCTTAGGTAATTAATGAATGGTTCCTTAACATTTTCCTCGTAAAGGTCTTTCAAAATGCAGTGTGTTTGTTGCATATGAGGTGAGGCATTTTTGAGATGTACCTAGCTCCACAATCGCATTGTGGCTGATTGGAGTACCCCATCTTTATTATTCGGGTTTAGATGAAATTGAAGATATTAAATCTTCCATCACCACTTTCCAGACACACCGGTTAGCGAAGTCGAAGAATGCTTCAAGCGTTTCGTCAAGCGCGACGACATCGACATCATACTGATCAACCAGAACATTGCGGAGCTGATCCGGCACGCCATCGACGCCCACACCGCCCCGGTGCCCGCCGTCCTCGAGATCCCCTCCAAGGACCATCCGTATGATGCTAGCAAGGACTCCATCCTCCGTCGTGCTAAGGTGAATATTTTACTTATATTCTAGTAGCTTGTGCCAGCAGCTTCGCCCGCGTGGAATTAGTACTGCGCAATTTTCTAATGAGACATCGCATTTCGTTGTATGGACTGCCACGGGGTCTCATCTCGAACAAAGAAAATTTAGTTCAAATAAATCTCAATAAATATGGTAAAAACTGTATTTTCTTATTTAATAAACTGCCCTAACCATAAAATTGTGGAATAATTGGCTTGTAATTCAAATTAAGACGATTATTGGAACGAATCCTTAGACAAATATATTTCTTGTACCAATAGATGGCACTGTTTGAAGTTTTAGAGTTATCCATTCACCTCTTTAAAATTTGAATAGTGACACATTTTGATACAGTAAAACTGCTATGAAGTGCCAAAAATACTAGGTATAAAGAAATTCCCCAATGTGTGACAAAATATAGGTAAGACTTTAATTAAATTCATTCAGCTTGTAAGCTGTCGCTAGTAACACCATCTAGCGAGGTGTAGAGGACGGGCCCGAACGAAGAACAAAAGTTACTTGTGCTTGACGAAAACCCGTAGTTAAGGCGGTACCGTCTCTTTGTAAGGGATGAGGCATCTGTACGCTAGTATTATATTATCTGTGGGACTGCATAGAAAAACTTAAACACAATATACAGGGTTTTACGGAAATGCGTTGTTTTATTTTAGATACCGCTTCTACCAATGTCAATAAACAACTTTCTTCAAGAATGTTATAGTTATTTCCAAAAACTTTGATAAAAAAGAACTTTTTTACAAAAAAATAGAACCGACTTCCAAAAAAAATGCAAAATAACTTTAATTTCGGAAGTCGCTGTTTCTGGTTTTGTGTCTTCGTTTTTTGATACCGACTTCCGAAATTAAAGTTATTTTGCATTTTTTAGTATTATCTATGGAAGTCGGTTGTATTTTTTTGTAAAAAGTTTTTTTATTTTTCACTTTTTAGTTGTTGTACCCCATTAAAAGAACTACATTAATAGTAAATGATAGCCCCAAAAATAGGGAATTTGAACACAGTTGGTGAAATTAGGGTGTATCACGGTGAACTGTACGAATCTGTATACCCCTTTAGAGCGTATCAGCGTGATGTAATGTTGTGAAGTGGTGAAAACAATACACAGACATGCGATTGCAGCAATTCTGGAAGGTTTGCTGTTATTTATTGAAGAGTTCCATTGTGTATCTACGAAGTTCTTTATCAGATTTTCACCAAAATCGGTTCACCTACTAAAAAGTTATGAGGTAACACACGAATTGAGAAGCTCCTCCTTTTTTCAAGTTGGTTAAAAATAGATCCGAATTCCAAAAAAAAAAATGCAAAATAACTTTAATTTCGGAAGTAGCTGTTTCTGATTTGTGTCTTCGTTTTTTGATACCGACTTCCGAAATTAAAGTTATTTTGCACTTTTTTTTGTTTTTGGAAGTTGGTTCTGATTTTTGCAAAAAATATTTATAATATTTTATATTTTCCTTTTTAGTTGTGGTTCCCCAATAAATTGTGTTACTGTTAACAATAATAATAATTATTTATTTATTTGTATAGAATGCAGGTGTACAATACATAGGTCTATGTACTCGCGATTGCTGTTAGTCATTGAAGAGTTCCACTGTCTATCTCCGATGATCTTCATCAGATCCTAATGTATTATATAATATACTAAAACCTTCCTTGAAAAATATGCATTTGAATAACGAAAACCGCGTCCAAATCGGATCAGTAGTTTTCGCGAAAATGACAGACAAACAAGATACATACATACATGTGGGTCGTTTACAGGACCTCCTTTTTAAAAACCGGCCAAGAGCGAGTTGGACTAGCGCGCAAAGGGTTCCGAACAAATCATATTTTTTTCAGGTTTCTTTTAAACTACTTCCTCCTAATAGGATTTCCTACGGCCGCGAATTATATTTTGACCAATATACAACCTGATACTGACCTGTAAATTGCAAAAACGTAGAAAATTTTAATTTCGCGGGCTACCCTGGAGCTTTCATCTTAAGGAGACAATCTACTTTGAAGCTATGTATTTTTCAAACCTTTCCAAACTTGTTATTTCTCCTGTATGGTGGGCGTGGGTTCGATTACATACACAAACAGTCGGATCCAAAAAACCATTACTGGCTATACAAATATAAATTTCGTGAGGTTGTGCTAGAATTGAACCTTAGATACGGAGCGCTATTCTGTCAACCACTGTGCCATTCCATCTGCCACTGCGCCATTCCGTCGGCCAATGCGCCATTCCGTCGGCCACTGCGCCATTCCGTCGGCCACTGCGCCATTCTGTCGGCCACTGCGCCATTCCGTCGGCCACTGCGCCATTCCGTCGGCCACTGCGCCATTCTGTCGGCCACTGCGCCATTCCGTCGGCCACTGCGCCATTCCGTCAGACACCGCGCCATTCGTGCCAATTTTTCACCCATTACCCAGGCATTTGACCCCGATTTCGAATATCCTCCTCTAGCCCAAAAAGCTAACTTTAATTTTTCTTTGTTCCAGGGCATGTTCAACCCCGAAGACTTGGTACGCTAAAACTAATTTATTGCATGATATCGTTGTCTGTGCATCAGACGGCACGTGTATATAAGCCCGCTGTGTACCAACGTTACAAAACTAACCATTATATGACCATCCATTCACATTTCATCCGTTATTTCACTTGGCAACGCTTGACACTAATTGCCTGAAAGAGGTTGCTTTTGTTAATTCTAGTCCTAAATATAAAGGATTAAACGGCCCACACATTGAACGGGTAATGTTTTGATTTAAAAAATGTAAAAAGAACAAAACTAAAAAGCGCCATTTCACAATATTCGCGCGCTTTTGTTCAAAATGTGTTGCGCGTCAATAGTTGCCAAATAAAAAAACGGCCTTACAGTTTTAAGTGTGCAATTTTATTTCAAACTAAAGCCGTTGTAAACTAATACATTCCACTTCCCAGAAACATTTATTTTAACTGTTACAGCGAATGAAACCGTTATTTAATGTGATAAAATTATTCAAATATGTAAGGTTGGAAGTTCAGTAAAGTGGCAAGCGCCATTCTCAAAATATTATGTGTCATAAAATTTATCCATTTTTATTTAAAATATATCGTAGGCACTAAATATTTTATAATTTATTCCAATGCGACTTTAGTGTGTTTCCAGCCTAAATTTACAGAGTATTAATCAATCATATTGTATAGATTTGTTGAACTTGTATTATAGAATATAAAATACCAGTTTGTTGTTTTATTTTTATGAGTTTTCAGTTTTTTGAGTGATTGTTTGCTGCTTGACTAACAAAGAAATAAATAGTGCTTAGTTTTAAGTAGTAACAGTTTTGGTCAATTTTAAAGTCGGTCAGCGCACAATAAAGGCCTTATTTATTAAAAAAAAAAAAGTTTTTAGTTTAAACACCGATTAGGAGGTTCTTAGTTTTACGCATGAATATGCTAATCAGTATTTAAACTAAGCATAAGGTTAGTTAATTTTATAAAAAATGACGTAAAAACGCTTGAGCATTTTTCAAATACGATATTAATAGCGTGCGGAAGAATCTCCAGTGGCGTATATTCGCGCATGCAATTTTCAACTCTATCGTACTTAAGATTTAGTTCATGGTTAATATATCGTTGAAAATTTGGCTGAAAAGTGTCTGTGACTGAAGTGACTGACCCAGTCTCCGAACACACTAAGCCCAAATTTTCGAACCGTGTGTTTATTTCGGCATTTATAAAGTTCATATATTCGGATGTAAAATCAATTTTTGCATTTAGAACTTAAAACCAATCGTAATAAAGTCCAAAATACAACAACTGACTCGAAGTTTTGATGTAAAATCAATTTTTGTATTTAGAACTTTAAAGCAATAGGAATAAAGTTCCAAATACAAAAATAAAATCAATTTTTGCATTTAGAACTTAAAACCAATCGTAATAAAGTCCAAAATACAACAACTGGCTTGAAGTTTTGATGTAAAATCAATTTTTGTATTTAGAACATTAAATCAACAAGAATAAAGTTCAAAATACAACAACTCGCTCGATAGTTTGGGCTTGGCCTAAAGTAAAAACTCTTCTCGTAATTAAAAGACTCAATTAGGACCTGCAATTAATTTTGCCTCTGCCAAGCAATCGATAGATCGTTATCAACTGGTAATTGCAATGTTTGAATTGAATGCGAAAGGATGCGAACAGCATTCCATGCTAATCATGCGTTGCATTCCAAATAGGAGAACTATCGACCGAAGTGGAGCTCGAGTAGTGACGTCATGAGCACTTGCAAAAAATTACGAGACGTCTAGAGTCTGATTCAATTTCATACAGTCCGCAACAAATGTCGCTGTATTTTTTTTTATTAAGTCATAATAACTGAAAATAATAATTTAAAAATATGTTTTGGAAGTGTAAAATTGAAATAACACTAAGAAATTAAATACATAATTCCATAAAATTTTGATTTTTGATAAAAACAGCTGGTACTAGAAATGCTGAAAAGCAGTGTTTCGAATAATTTTGTGCCTATGAAGGGGGTTTGGAAAAATGTTTTTAATGTCCCTCGGGAATCATCGCATTTCCGAATTCAAACGAATGCTAATTTCCATGTCCATTAATTATTTGATATATCGTGTACTAGCTGCGCCCCGCGGTTTTGCCCGCCTAGACCGGATAAAAGGTAGCCTTTATGTTAATCTAGGCTATAAGCTATCTACATACCGAATTTCACCCAAATCGGTCCAGCCGTTTGAGCGTGAAGAAGTAACAAACATACACACTCACAAACTTTCACATTTATAATATTAGTAGGATAATCATTTGAATTCAGAACTAAGTACCTACCTACTTTTATTACCTTTTTACCAAAGTTTTATTTAGTTAAGAGTTTTTGTTTTAATTACAGTTTTTTAAGTATTTTATAAGTTTTTAAATAAATACTACTTCGTGGTAAAAAAAAATGTGAATGTATGTATTCAAAGATATTGCAATTGTTTAAATAATTTTTGTACCTACTTAGTTCATACAGAAATCAAAACAAAACAACAGTACTTAGTTCTGAATTCAAATTATTATACACGATAAATCTAATAATTCATAGACATGGTAATTAGCATTCGTTTGTATTCGTAAATGTGATGATTGCCGTGGGACATACATAGGTATAGGTATTGTGAGTAGGCTTCAGAATTTATCCGCTACCCCTAGGCATGCAGGCACTGGCCACGATGGGCACCGTCAGTGGTGGCTGACTACATCTCTGAGGCGCGCGTGGAATACTACGCGCCGTCGACTCACGGGCCTGGTGCTGATCGGACGGCGAGCTACCCACTGCTCGCCGTCCGCAGGCCCGGGTACTGTGAGTAGGCTCAACTTTCGTTGCTGACTGTACCGTTACAGTATGACTTGTGGTACCGAATCTAAATAAAAAATAGAATAGAATAGAAATTAGAATATGGAGTTTGTACTGCAAGATGTGTTAAAAAAAAGAAAAATAATAAATGATAATAATTTTGCCATAGGTAAATAATGATGTTACAAAATATATTTTTTTAAACAGATGTACTGATGTTCACTCAGTTTTTGAAATAAAGTCATAGGCCTTATATTAACCTTGGCTACTGTTTTTTTTTTTAATTTTGCCACTATCTATTTCGATGTTATTTAAGCAGTAATAATTATTTACATCCATTCCATTACTTTTAACAGAAGCATGTTCGGAATATTCAAAAGTGTGTTTTTTCTGTGATTTTTGGCATTATGAGTGTATTGCGGCTTCAGGAACATGAATAGTGATGCGCTGTATGCCCCAAGAGAATTGTACCCTAGTCCTGTGTTTATATGAAAAAAAAGTGTGGATTGTATCATTGTCTATACCCAATGTTTTATACTGTTGTTTTACTAATGGTTACTTTTTTGAGTTGTTCAGTGTGTTGTGAAAATCTGAGTGAGTATTGCGTTGTTTATATTTTGATGATTTGAATTAATGTTAAACATGTGATAAATGATGTTCTTTGTTTTACAGTCAATGTTTGGGCAAGATAACTACGGAAATTAACTAAATTATCCAAAGAACTATTGTAACAAATTGGCCTCTTCACTTATTTATATGTATTATTCTTCTAATAAAACAAAATATTTTTTTTATTAATTTTTATTTAAAAGATTATTAACAAACTTATTAACACTATAATACTTCTATTCACGCAAATATACATTATACAGTGCACACAACCATATTTTATATTAAAATATAAAAAAAACAAGAATGGTAACAAATACCTATTTGGTATCATTAAAACATAAGCTACTTATATACCCGTATAGAAAACGTCGTGTTGATTAGTAGATTTGAGATAGACGGTGGTGTTCTCTGATTATTTATTCATCGAACTCAGCGACGTCATTCTCGGCTTTCTTGTGTCCAACCCAGTCCCACTTGGAGTAGTGGAGCTTGGTCTTCTTGAATTTGGGGTTCTTGGATGTGATGCGGACGAAGATGCGCCTTCCGAAGAGTGGTTGCAGTTGCCTGAAGTTGTCCACAAGAGGCAGGTTCAGGTTGGAGAGGAGACCGCGGTAGTTGTCCATCTGTAGGGGAGTAAATGCTGTATAAGATTGCTTTGGAGATGGTCGAATACGCCTATTGTCATGCTGCAGAGATATTTTTTGGCATGCGTGTCTTATAGGCAGGAGGTTTCTAAATGGAGTGACCAGACGCTTTCATTCAAGTTCTTGAGGTCTAGAGGAATGTGTTTTTTGTTAACATGAATAAAGTTAAATATCTTACCTGGAATACGGAGATTGGGAGGTAGTCAGAGAACACAACCCATGTGACGGCTTCAGCGCAAGGGGGGGTGGTCAGGGATCCCTTGTAGGTGTAGAACCTCTCGGTGTCAAGACCGGACAGGATGGAAGACAGGGAGAAGGTATGGGGCAGCTGCATGGATGTGTTGTAGTTCTCGATGGCGGACAGGTTCTTGACGATGGGGGTCAGGAGCTTGGCGTCGAATTCTACGACCTGGAACAAAGATGGCGGCTTGTGAAGATGCTGTTTGAGAGACTTGTTAGCGAGTTTAGGTGTAACTGTAGAGAATTGTAACATGAGGTTATTTGTATTTGATGCAATGGTTTCATCAAGAGAACTGTTTTGCTTCTGCGTATTTTCTTTTGCGGTTCCCAATAGAAGATTTCTTGTTGATCAAGGGCTTTTTGTTTGGTGATGGGTCATTGCTCACCCTGTTTATAAGTGATTGGTGTCGGACTCTTACCTGATAGAAAAAGGCAAGCACGCAAAGACCATCGGGATGCTGGAGAGCTTCAGCGAGGTTCCTGTACTTCTTGTTCCTGTGGATGATATGCATTTCCAAAGGCAGGCGCATATCATTAAGAGTATGCTCGGAACCGCGGTTGTTCTTGTCTCCCCAGTGGAAGTGGAGGCCTTCGATCTCGTACTCATTGTCCAGGGGTCCTCCGAAGATGTAGGGCAGACGGAAGCCTTTCTTTTCTTCTTCGGAACTGTATTTGGGAATGGTGAGGGCCACTGGAAGAATAAAGGAACAGTTTTTGTATGTGCCCAAATTCCGGTAGAAGTTTCGGTATCAAAAAATGAAATAAAATTGATGCTGTACTTATTTGAATTTCTTTTGAATTTTATTTCGGAAGCTGACCCCCAAAATAGTTGGGCAAAGACTGGTCCTGATATTGAAGCACGTTATAACCCAATTGAGTGTATAACCCCTTACCTGAATGTCCGTTATTGGTGATAGTAAGAGGACCAGGCAGTGGGTTCTGGTAGCCGATGAGTTCCATAGCAGGGATCGAGATAGGGATGGCTTGGCGGGCAGCAATGGCGATGGGGGACTGTTGGCGGCCTCCGCAAGCGGGGTGGAGGACAGCCCAGCGCCTCTGGTCGGAGGCCCTGTAGCCCCAGCCGAGGACAAGACATACTGCGAAAGGAAAAATGGACCATTGCTGATTTTTGTATTGGAAGCTACGACTCGCGGCCTAAGAAGCGAAGATTAGACGCTTTGGTGAGTAGATTTAGATAATTTTTGGATGTTGATATTACGTAAAAGTAAAAGCGTGAACTGAATTTTCTTGCTGATCGTACCCTGCCATTAAAGTCGGCAAAAATCCAATGCGATGGAAAGAACTATTATTGAGAGTTTACCCTGTCGATGCTACCAGTAGGTTATTAACCATTCAATTCTATTCGTTTCGATGAAATGAAAATGTTTATTTGAAGTTTAATGACTCGCTGCCATACAGGCATAGCATGTTATCAAAACATTGAAGTTGATATGATATTATAATAATTGAATTATCTGATGATGTTTTGATAACACAGCTACATTGTTGCACTTGTCTTGCGGTGATAGAATAAACAATATAAATAAACCTTTGATGTTTTTAATCATAACTGTGGAATGATTCATGTTTTTTTATTAAACAATGAACTGTTTTCTTTTGATTGTGAGGCGTATGATTCCAGGCGGGATTGAAAAATGGCTCACTTGTGAAAGGCAATAATCCGAGCATAACATGCAGGCTGCCAAAATATTTACGATTACGTTTGTCTAATTAATGTCTAATTGTTTAGTTCTTTCAAAGCCGCGACAAATGGTCATTTAACCGAACATACATTGATCGTTAGAAGCCATAAAAGCAAACGCAAAGAGATTATAAATTGCCAGATTATAAATAAAAAAGTCATCAATAAATTTAAAATCCTAAGACGTCTTATTAATTATTCTATAAGCGATCGGGAGTATCCTTTTTGGCTGTGACAATCGTAAATTTTTTGTACTACAAGAATGTTGAATTATGCTAAGCAGACCATGAATAATCTGATTAATGGTAATTTATTGTATCGTAATTCACTTGCGATTTAGCTGTGCACATGTAGATTTATTCCACTGTCAATCAAATATCGATTTGAAATGTAATCTAGAAATAGAGCGGGTTTTTTAATACAAGATAGACACTGAAGTATGTCTATGCGCAATATGATATTACAAAACAAAAAATGACGTTAATGACCAAAAAATATGTCAGTCATATCGATAATAATTTGCATGCAATTATACAATAACAGAAGCAGGCGACAGAGCCGAGCTTTGTACATAATTAGGTGTTGAAAAAATATTTAAAAAAAATTTAGAGTAAAAAAATCGAATTCATTTTAATTTTTAACCCTTTAAATGCGACATGCTTTTCAATGTGATTAAAATTTAATATTCGATAAAATGACATGAAAGGATTTAAAATGTCATGCAGTTAACTAGAATGATTAAATTACCCTTTCTTGATGATGGTGTGTTACCTAAAAGGGGAAGAAGAATCTTGTAATTTTTGTTTAGTTTTGACTTTGAGTAAAAGGTGCGAATTTATATGCATTTATTATTGCTCACATTTTAATTAATATTTACGATGAATACAAAGTCTAGTTTTCGTCGCATTATTATAATCTAGCGTGTTAAACTTTAGAAAAATAATGCCTAGATCAGTGCGTTATTAAAATAGCTAGCTGCTAGCTGCAAAAACTTATCTCTTGCTAGATAAATTCGTGACTACTGGGTCGAATTCCTTTGTAAATACATAACATTACATGTTTAATATCGATTTACTATAGATACATTTAGGAGAAAAATGATTTGACAAATAAAACCTGACCTCAGATAGATTATCTAACTTAGATTTGAGGTCAAGTATGCATATTAAGTTTGCACATGGTTGGGTGTTGCAATTTAGAGTGCAATCAATTATAATAAAGGCCGTAGATATAGTGTGGCCGTGTGTATCGTTTATGCATTTCTTCCCATTTAGTTGGTTCTAGAGCTGACGCGATACGTTCTCAATATATTAAATATTCTACGCTCGGGAATCGCGTTTCACGTTACCAAGCGGGAAATCGTATCCTGGAAGCCTGATAGTAACTACTGATTTTATATAGGTAACGCTTTCACCTTTCAAATTAGGTTTGGGATGTTTAATTTACAAGAGAATGTGTTCTTTCCTATAAACAATTTTTATCTAAGTGTCACACGAAGTAACAAGTTATATTTACCATTAGCAAAAACGCCCTTCAGCTTTGTTCGCTATTTTGGATAGGTTGTACTAATTATTTAGGCTGTTGCGTGTTTGAGTGCCATAATATGGGTTCGGCAATCTATTCCAGGCAGTTGCCCAGTCACCTACCCTAGGTTTTCGTGTTTAATACAAGTAAATGCGGCTATAGGTACTCTCACGAGTTATGGGCTGTGGTATGCTCCCGTGTTCAAATATTGTGAATTTAGTTTGAGCTATGAAGAATCCTAATAAGGTGGTTCAGTTTGTCTTGCGATCTTAACCTGTTTTCAGCAAACACATGATATATTGTTGATGTTTTGGTTCGCGCATTCCAATTGCTGTTTTTATTCCGCGGTTTACAAGTCACATCGTTAAATTTTACTAAAATAATTGTGCGATAAAATGATGTCCTTTTGAATTTCTAGCTGTATAGTGAAATATTAATATGAAAAATTACAAAAACAGTTAGCCAATTAAACCGTGACAAAATAGCGACAAAACAATAGAAAATAATTAGGAATCGATATCTTTAATAGTCGATAGCAATTTCATTACATTTTTAGGGACTGAAAACTGCCGGATGCTTTAAACATTTAAAATAAAATGTAGTTCAAATCGTTATCAAAGTGTTAATTGCACACATATTGGTAATTAAAACTATCTAAGTCAACGAATTGTTTGGAGTACGTGGCCGAGATAGAATGCAGAGCGAATTATTTGAGTTTTGTATTCGCTAAGGCAATGTTTGCTCCGATTGTCGGATGTTTGTGCGATCCGGCGCACCAGAGGAAGATACTGCGTTTTTCGCATGTTTCAATTACCTAGCTGATGATTAACTTTACGTGTTGAACCTATGTTTTATGATAGCCAATAATTATTCGGCCTCATTCTACTTTAGCTATATATTTTAAAATTAAGATTCAATCTTGTAATTAATTGCAGCCTATGATTGGCCGATAAATTGATGATTTGTAATAGGTTGTTAATATCCCGATTTTTTTCCTTTTTTTATCTTCTTGCACTTACTCGAATGATGGTTTTCTGTTGCACAAAAATATTTTTTTTTTTAATAAATTGAATACTTCACCATGATTTTTGTTTCGATGCACGATGTGGCACTTAATTTTTTTTAAATATTTGCACTTTAATTTTTAATAAAGACTTAGTAGATTATTATTTTTTATCAACACTTTATGATTTTAAATTGATAGATAATACTGATTTAATTTACTTTGAAAAATCACTTTGTAAAATTTTATTTTATTTTTTTGACTTACCGTTTACCGCCAAAATGGCGAAGACAGTAGTAAGCACAGCAGATCTCATGTTAAATTCTTTATTATTTGTTAATATAAAAGATGAGATGATTAGTGGTGGACACTTCGATGCTTCCTGCCTCGCAGCCCGCAGTTTATATACTACACATCCACATCTTGAGCACTGCGTTTTCAATGGCCTGACGCGTCATCGGCGTGAGAATTAACCCTCCAATAATGACACATTTAGCTTCAGTACGGAGCGTATTTTCCCTAGGACTTTAACGAAAAATTGTCCTGATATTCAACTTTGGTACGTCCTATATTTAGGCAAATTATTATAAATCGCGGCAATAAAATTGCGATAACTACGATCTGAACCACAAAGTGTGGTACAGCAAAATGGTATGTAATCGATTTGAATACTTACACGTATTTAAAATATATTATTTTATTACATTTTCACGGTTGATAATTGTTATACCGATGCAATTTGGCCGACCTCGCAGTTTCAATGTTAAACTGGTAAGCATGAAAAATTTCTCCAAACATGGAACTTATTTGATTTTGTCCTGAAATGTAGTTTAAAAGTTATGAAAAGATTTATGTATACTAGAACAACTAAGCAATGCCAAAACATGACAAAAGTCTTCCGCCTAATTAGTATTTTTAATAGTATTTAGGATACTAATCGCATATTTAGTGACTGCATAATGTTGCGCTATCAGTATTCAGAGCATAAAATATCTGCATTCAATGGGGTTTGACGAACGCTGTTGTTTTGTCTTTTAAAAATACCTGTCTTATTTTTGAATCGACAGTATCCCTAAAGGGTGCATATTGCTCAATTATCGAGTTTGTAAACAACGATTATTATGTGCAAGACGACACAACTGCATACATTTATCGCTTTTAGGTGCACATATTTTTTATTTTAGGATACTTTCAAGAATTCAGTCACATATAATGCTAATTTATTTATCTTTAAATAACAACATCTAAATTCTGCCTCAAATTGTTAAACCCATCTTCTCTCCTAACTGTGTTTTCGGGGTATATTTTACCCCGCATGTCTTTTTCATGAAAAGTAAAAAGCATCAGCATTGACAGGGTTAAACGACCACTGCCTAACTGAACGAATGTATTGGAACAATTGGTGATAACATATAGAAGAGATGATGTAAATTATTTGGCTGCTTGTCATAATACATCCATTGATTAGAGCGAAAATATTTTATAAAAGTTTTTAATAGGTACATGAAGTTATATATTGGACAAGTGGCTGTCATTCGGTGGGTGAATGCAGAGGTATCCGCTAGGGTAATCGCTGCAGGCATTCATTTAGACTTCTCATATAATAGTAATTTTGGTTTTAATTAGTTCAAAACTTGTGTTTTAGGTACTTCAACGTTCATTCATAAATTTTTAAACTACGTTTTAGGTTACAGTAGTTGAGATAGGCGCGCTAAGTTTTTCTTCGGGGGTTTATTTAAGAAATCGGAGTTCCGTTTTTTTATTTGCCAATAAGGGATGAGATGTGGAGTCTCCATAAAAGCCTGTGTCTCATAGTGATTGCAATCGGATGTGATCATTCATTGATTTCGGTCGACGATAGGGTAAATTGTTGGACATAAATTACGGAGTTTTTACCAAGTTGCCTATAGGGAGAGAGCCTTAGTTTATCTGTTTCCTAAAAACTGTATTAGACGGGTTTTTTTTTTTTTTTTTTGGGGTGGGAAATCATCCTATGACTTCTTCCGCTCTAGGGTGGAGCGGAAGGGCGTGTCAGACTCTTACTGACTAAAACCCACCCCTGTTCCTCCCTGCCTCGAGTACCCAGGGGCGAGGTAACTCTTTCGAATTTATCCTCCACCCCCGGACAGGTATTAGACGGGTGATTTTGGCTCTTTCTTTCGCTGTCCCACCGATGAAACATTGAAAACAAAGTGCCTTTTTGAGACATTTTATCTTTAATCGTGCTTTTGTGGTAAAATCACTACTTTTCCACCCATTTTGTTTCGGCCGGTATGCCCGGTATAATATATTGTCTTTCAACCGATTAATTTCAGTTTAATTGTCAAAATTAATGGGTTGGTCGTTCTAGGCCTGTAACGTATGGTGACTCTGTCCGCCAACCGAGTGATCCCAGAAAAGACGCTGGCATAGCAATCACGTGCTGCCGTGCACAGCGAGGGTCAGAGGAGACCATTTTACAGTCTCCCTAGGGATATGCTCGAATAGGCGTTGCACAGAAGGGGGTTCAGGGTGGTCTTTAAGAGGTCACGGAGCCGTTTCTATATCCGGATGTGATCACCAGGGTAGTTTTAGTGAGGCAAAAATCTCACAGTTTCTGGTCTTTTCCCCAAAAGACCAGACGCCTTTTAAAGGTAGGCAAAAAAAGGGCCTGTTACGTTGTCAGTTGGTGCTGATCAAAGGGCCAGCTATCAGCTCGTTCCCGCGGTAGAGTAGCAGTGTTTGAGCCAGCTTCAGCAGTTATCTCTGCTGTAGCTGGCTCAAAGTCCACATAAGGTACCCATCAGGGTACTTACAAGGTGCAGAAAATTGAAATCCTCTTTAAGGGTCATTGTACTTAGCATTATGAACAACGTTTACTTCAGGAACAAACCCGAATTCGCGAAAAAACAACGCCTGTAGCTAGCTAAACAGCTGCTCCCTAAATTTTTTCAAGTATAATAAATTATTAGGGACCTCTCGACGAGTATAAGCCTCCTCCAATTTTCTCTACTTGATCTCTTGGCCAATGTTATCCAGTCGCATCCTTCCCACACGCACAAATCGTTTTGGGAACACATTTACTGTGCTTACAGCTAAGGAGTGGAATTCCCTTCCGCGAGTCGTGTGTTTCCTGATAGCTACAACCTCTTAAAATCAAGAGTGAATAGGTTACTTCTAGGCAAGCGTGCTCCAACGTCGACCACATCATCGCTAACCGTCAGGTGAGATGGGGTCAGACGCGAGCCTATAATTATAAAAAAATCTTTTTTTTTTTCGATTTAATCCGACCATCTTTCTTGTGGTCCTCCTTTTTTGCGTTTTCAAGTCACGTGAACATAAATGTATCTACCTACTGAACAACGGACTTTTCAAGGACTATCCCACAGTGAATGTTGTTCATGTTGACGAGTACAAGGAGTCCGTAAAAGGTTTTCAGTTACTTCAATTACACCTCGTATCTATAAACTTCTTTCAGTTAGTCTTGGGGCAATTTGCTGCGTTTATGAGACTGTAAAGCTAGACAATTTTCTGTAATAGCTTGATAGGTATCTTTAGGTAATAGATTCATCCACTTTTTTAGGTTTTGATATTAAATACGTCAGAAATAGGTTTGGTAACGGATGCTATTGCACCTTGTGGTCATTGAAGAAAATTGGAAATCAAAGGTCAAAGTGTTTGGGACATAATTATAATATAATAGTCCTGAAATGTTAGGGGTTTCACCTCGGATTGAGGAATAAACTTGTATAAACCTTAATTTTTGACACCCTAAAACTTGTCTCAAAACCTACTTATCGTAGGGTGTCCGCGACTACAGATATTCCAAGGTCAAAGGTCAAAAAAATCGTTTTTTTACACATTTATTGCAAAAACTCATTTCCTATGGGTTTTTTTGCTATTTGTATTTACGAGATTATAAATATTGTAGATGATTAAATTCTCTACAACTTTTGTTGAAACATTTTTTTTTTAAATCTTGAACCATTTTCGAGATAGAGGGCAGAGCGCGCACAGTGTTTAACTATTTAGAGTATCATTCGAGGTCAACCTGTAGTCCCGATTAAAAACACGCCGTATAAAGCTTATAGATTATTAATAAATATATAGTTCTAAATATTTTACATTTTTTATTAACTATTACGTTATAATTAATTTTTGTTTTCAATAATTCAGTATCTATTCATTTAATAATATTTACCTACTCGTGTAATTATAAAGTTACTAGAGAATTTAATTCTCTACAATTTTCATAATAAATACAAATAGCAAAAACCCATAGGAAACGAGATATTTGCAATAAATGTGTAAAAAATTGTTTTTTTTACCTTTGACCTTGGAATATCTGTAGTTGCGAACACCCTACGATAAGTAGGTTTTGAGACAAGTTTAAGGCGGCAAAATAAAGGTTTATACAAATTTATAGTTGACTATCTCTCATTACGAGATACTTGCCCTCATTTGACTAATATTCTTGGACTATAATATCTAATTTTCACGTAGAAAAAATTGACACCCTGTATACAGCTCGATTTTTTAAGTGTTGATAGCCAGATGCTGAGTTATTATTATCACATAAATTTTAAATACTCAAATCAGAACTTCTTTGAGTCCCTTTTTTGCTAACTCTTGGTTACGGATTTGACCATCCACGATTCAACGCACAGTTGAAAAAATCAGCCTTTGTAGTACAGTCAGCAAAAAAATTGGATTTATGTTTTATTAAAATTGGAAAAGCAGCACCTCAAATTTAAAAAGAATTATAACCCTTAGCCCCCATACAGATTTATAAAGCTAAAAAGCAATTTATTGTATCATTTGCTGTCAATTGATGACTTTGTTCTGCAGTTTACTGTGACAGGCTCTTATTGTTGACCGTAGTACCATACCTACGTGCCCATCTGATATTTGGGGAACTTATGGGCATAGAATATCTGATAGTCTAATAGCGTCCTTGAGCTCTGTAAAAAGTTACCACCCACACAAAACGTTTTGGGGACAAATTCACTGTGCGTAAAAAAAAAACCTCTTTATTTATACACAACAACAACAACATCATCGTCATAACATAACATAGTCGGCCTCATAATGTTCCCACTGCTGGGACTCGGGCTTCCTCTCTAAGATAGGAAATGGGCCGTAATCCAACACACGTTCTCAGTGCAGGTTGGTCCCATACATTTTGAACATTTTAACAATTGTTAACACTGGAACCATCGGAGATTACTAGCACTAAATGGGTATGCATTATACCCACAATCTCTAGACAAGTTTCACGATTGGGTCAGACTCAGATCTTTAGTTCCGAATGACCTATTGTCCGTCCATTGTCCTTTCACTCTATGCAAATGAAAATGACAAGGATTGTTCAGTTTTGATGTATAAATGGGGTTAGTTATTGTTTTCAGCTCCTAGAGTTAACCTGCGCTTGCGCAACCCAAACATTTTCAAGGAGTTGAGCTGAAATTGATAGATTTTCGTGGATTCCGAGTGCTCGCGACACTCGCTGAATAGTGCTGTTTTTTATTTCTATGTGGGAAATCATCAGATGCCATTTTCCGCTCTGGATGGAGCGGGAGGACGCGTCAGACTCTTACTGTCTAAGCCCCACCCGTGTTCCTTAAGTTACCTGTGCGTATCAGGGCCGCAGTAAGTCTTTTAAACACTTCTGCAACCTACTGAATAGTGCTGGCTATGTCAATTTATTACCATTGATGTGCGGCTGACTGTATTGATCTACTGTTCCACAGTGCTCTTTAAAAAGGCAACTTCCCCGTAGTTTTCCATGAAAATTCGGTCATACATTGCAACCTTTGAATGGAATAGTGGTGGGCCAGTGGTACCGACTGCAACTTATGAGTTGTTGGCCGTAGATCCGAATCCAAGCAAACCCGACTTTTTGTAAATTATTTCATCATTTACATCACTACTCTGAAAACGGTGAAGGAAAACATAGTGAGAAAACCGGAATGTCCTAAAACCAATAATTCCAAGACATGTGACATCCACCAACCCGCACTGGGCTCGCGTGGGTTACGGCCCTTTCCCTTTCTCCCTCCCTTAAACAGGAGGGCTGTGTATATCCCAGTATTCAGAAATTATAGGCTCAAAAAGCTTAAAAATTCAAGTTATTAGTCGTTGACTACGAACCAACAACAATTCAAGGAGAATGATTAATAGGCCAATACGCCCTATTAATCATTCTCTGAAATTGTCCATATATAAGACGTAGGGTAAAAGGAACAGCCTTAATGCCCAAAGCAATAAATAAGGGCTATGCCTTCCCACCAAAGGTCATTATTCCCTCTGTTGTTTAGGTTCCTAATTCCCACTGCCTGCGAACCACTGCAGGTAGAAACAACGTAGTACCTAGGTATTCAATCGTCTCCTCGTGGTGGCGATCGGCGGCAGTGACCTCTCGCGCCCGGCCATGGTACGGAGCGAGAGGGGAAGGAAGGCTGTCACCTCCTTCTGCAAAGCAGTAATTCTCGCGAAAGAGGAGGTGGAACGCGTGAGGGAGATTCAACGGAGACGCCCTTACACCCCTAGCAGCCGCCGCAGGAGACGCTCTGGGCGTCTGGGGTCGCAAGCCGATCTGCGGCCACCGTAGGCGCCGGCTTGCGGACGGCGAGTAATGGGTAGCTCGCTGTCTGATAAAAACTAGGCCCGAGAGTCGACACCGCGCGCGTCAAAGAGATATCAGCAATAACTGACGGGGCCCGCTAGGGTCGATGCCCGCCTAGGGGTCGTGGCGTGATACATTAGAAAGAGTGTCACCACGCCACTTGGCACAAGCAACAGAAGGAACACGGGGTGGGTTTTAGTCAGTAAAAGTTTGACATGCCCCTCCCACTCCACCAAGAGCGTGAGAAGTCACTGGATGATTTCCCACCTGCCAAAAAAAAAAGGTATTCAATCGTCACAATAGGGCTGTATTCCATAACACGAGTGGCAGTGTGAATGTTTGTACAAAAACACATTTGTAAGAGCGTCGGCTCATACACAAATATTTTAATACAGTTTAACTTGAAAGTAACTGGGAGGTTAAACAATAGAGATGAGTTGTAATTGTTCGATAAAATAAACTGTAGCAAGCACCCATTATAATTGATTTACATGCTAACTATACACAGTGTCTGGTCCAGTTGTTCTGAGCTTGAACTCGGACCTAGGTCAATCAATTCAGCCAATCGCAGTCTGGACATAGGCGCACCCCTAGCTGCGTCACAACAACCGATGGTCTGTTCTGCAAAAATGTCACCGTAAAAACTTAGGTGATAAATGATTTTATTTTTGCTTACACGTCAATTTTTTAAGTCAGTTTAAGCTAGATGAGGCCGGTGTTTCCTAGTTGACTACTCTGAGAAGAAACACCGAAACAAACTCAGAGGTCAGTCTCTTTTGTGAAGTGAAAAGTTAATCACTAGCATCAAGTTCTTCAACAGGTCACTTCATACCCACTTTACAGAGGACTGTTATAAGTTTGAACGCTATGTGTAAAAGAGCTACGGTGCCACAGACACATCTGTGTCACCGTAGCTCTTAAACCGGTGAACCGAATTTGAATGCGGTTTTTTTTTTCATTTTTAAATGAAAACAACAACCAATGATAACATGTCTAAGAACCATTGCTAGAAAACTGCTTTTAAGCAGTTTTCTAGCAATGGTTCTTAGACATGTTTTATCAAAGTCGGTTCAGCCGTTTCAAGGTCATCAGCTCTTTTGTGTTTTAATCGACATCGCAAAAAGGAGGAGGTTCTATGTTCTACTGTATGTATGTTTTTTTTTTAATTTATGTCCACCGATTTCTCTGTCAGTTGTGGACCGATTTTCAAAATTCTTTTTTTATTCGAAAGAGTATACTCCAGAGCTGGTCCCATATAAATTTTATCGAAATTTCTTTAGCGCTTTTTGAAAAAATCAACATAAACAAAAAATATGTATACGTGGATGACGTTTTGGTCTTCTCCAATTATGAGTATGTTCAAGTTCTATGTTCCATGTACGTAACTTTAATATTTAGTTTTAGTTCTGAGGTAGGTACTTATAACAACTAAAAGTGAAAAATAAAAAACTTTTTTTACAAATTGAAAAATAACTAATTTCGGAAATCGGTGTCAATTAACGAAGAAATAAAATACAAACACCGACTTCCGAAATTAAAGTTATTTTTAATTTTAAGTGTATTTTCTTTTTTGGAAGTCGGTTGTATTTTTTGTAATAAAGTTTTTTTTATGTTCGCTTTTCTTTTAATCGTTGGGTTTTTTTTAAATTTAATTGGTATCTTGTTACAGAATGGCACTTCCAGTGTTTTAAATGCAGATTGAGACTGACATTAGATAGCGAACGTCCTCTCTTCTCTAGATAGTATAGATCAAAGTCGCTCTCCGCATCTGGCTGTTTCTCCGCTAACTCCTAAACCAAGCAATGGATTTTAATGTGCTTTTCACTAGTAGGAAGAACGACAAACGAGGAAGGTTTGTGTGCATAATTTATACCCGTGCGGAGCCGGTCCGGGTCGCTATTAAAAATAATTCGGGAACAATAAATTATACGGCGAAAAATAATACGGGAATTGCTCCTCTGATTTCTTGTAAAGCGTTGAAGGGTTAATAAAAAATTCAACTTATTTCAGCGGGAAAGAAACGTGACAAAAAATAATTAAAGCGAAACATGGTCAATTAACTTTTTTGATAGATTGATTCGTAATTTTCTCCAACATATCACTTAAAAACGTTTCTTTTTGAATTTTGATAATTTATTTATTTAGACCACTAACTTCTGAAACAATTCAAAAGATAACAATTAATGTAGTTTTGTGTGTTCATTTTAAATTGACTGGTCTAATGCGAGTTGTATCGCCGAGTGTGGGTTCCGCACCTCAACATTTTCCACCTATTTTATGTACTGCCTCATACCTACCTATTCAGAGCCCGTTGTGGTCACCGGCCGGTCAAAGACCTGTCAACATTTTATTTTTCGAATTCCCAGAATTTAGCCTGCCCATATTCCATTTTCAACTGTGTTGCCAAGTTCACAATTTGTGTTTTGGAACGAAATAGGTAAACCTCCTTTTCCTTCCACTATGGATACATGGAATAATATAGTTAATTTTATATTAAAATTGTAACTCAGCTCTTTTATTACTCGTATATTGCACAGTTTTATCTATTTGCCTTCAAAAACGGGTCGGTGTCGGATCATCATCCGATCTGGTATTCTATTCTATTTTCTATTAATGGCAAGTAGAGTCGGCTATAGCTATAGAAAATAGAATATTTCGACTATTCTACTAATGTCTAAAGTAAATTGGAAAAACTAGTGTGTTAATTAAAAAAAATATATTTAAAACTGGACAGCAACTGTAGACACATCAAAAATCTTCGATTTATATAGTTGAGCTGATTATGTACTGGAAACAGAACCGATCATTATAATTTCGTTATTAGGGTTCCGTACCCGAAGGTTCCAAACGGAGCCCTATTGCTGTCACTCACGTGTCCGTCGTCTGTCACACAGGTTTTACAGCCAAACGGTTGGAGCTACAGTCTTCAAATTTTCACAGTGTGATCTTGTTGACGCAAAGCCATAAAAATAGTCAAAAATACATTTTTTTTTTTTTAAACGTTGCCCCACACTAGGAATTATTCCTGTATCGTGGGTGCGTTCACAAACATGTAAATTCACATACACAAGACACCCAGACCCGGAACAACTATCTGCAGGTCATACAAATATTTGTTCCGTGCGGGGATCGAACCCGCGACACGCAGCGCAGCAGCCGAACGCTCAACCACTGCGCCAAACGTGCCGTCGAATATGGTACGGAACCCTAAATGTGCGAAGTCCGACAAGCACTTGGCCGGTTTTCCACTGTCGGTAATAGAACCCTAGAACAACAATTGCATCTTTGCTAGATACTAGGAAGTCTAGGTACGAGTACCTACATGATAAAGTACCAGTACCCGTGTTAAAAAATAACCTACTTACATGCAGTTTAATTTATGTAAGTATGTATCTACATATTTATTTTCCCTAGACTTATTTACTCCCAATTTCATTTCGGCACGTTAAAACTATCTTAATTAGTACTTTAAGAGGGAACAGGGGCTGCGATTTTGCATACAAAATGTATTCCCCTCTTTTCTTCCTGAATAATGCCTCTAGAGTAATCGTTTTTTTTTTTCATAAAGTCAAGGTCTGCTGTTGACACGTCCCTGTCATTTCCTTTTTTCAGCAACTAATAAGTAAATAAAATATGACCCTCCAAAAATGACAAAAAATTGCCCTATTTTTACCGCCGTTCTTAGAAGACTACCAGACAAATTAAAAAAGTTTTAACAAATCATTTAATAGGGACCTAGACATACTCTTTCTTAAAAATTTGGTGCCAATAATAATTGAGTCGGCTCAGTTGTCGAGGAGAAAAAAGGGGAATACGAAACGTCGATCTCGTCAAAAATTTTGTAATAAAATCGGTCCGAGTTGCAGCTGTCCCTATCGCACTCTACAGGGGAAAGCTTGAGGGAGCACGATGGCAATAGTTTCTTCAAATACCTATTTTGTAAATTCCTTGCAGGCCCTGTTCCCTCTTAATTATCTAGTTACGTAATTATTTGATAGGTACTTAATTAAAAAATAGACTGGTGTACATATATTTTTTTTTATACTGATATCTTTTTATTTACATAATTTCACCTCAGTACTTATTCAATTTATTTAACAACAAAAAATTGAGTACATGTGACAAATAATTAAGGCGAGTTATGATAAATGATGTTTATTCAGTAAATAGGTTACAAGGAACAGTTTTACACGTCAATGTTTTTGTCAGTTGAAGCTAGTTGAGGCCGGTGTTTCCTAGCTGACTACCCTGAGAAGAAACACCGAAATAAACTAAGAGGTCAAAGTCTCTTTTAAAGTGTTCTACTAATCCATACAATATGTACATACTGGTCAAATCATATGAGAACCATGTAAGTTAGTTACAGTGGAGAGCAGAGCAAGACCCAGACCCGCGCTAGGAATTACCCGTGTAACAGGCACTAGGCCTATTCCATCATGACACTTGTAACACGCTTACAATCATTGGAACAGCATAGAGTTTGACACTGATTGTCAGAGGAATCAGTGTAACACTAATGTGTAGTGTAAAGGATGATTCACGTTACACCGTGTCGCCACCGGGCCGTGCCTCTGCCGGGGCACGGTCTAAGATTATAGGGTATATACATTTTGTATGAAGTGATTCATGCTAGACCGTGCCCCGGCCGGCACGGCGTCGAAATGTCGGTGGCAATTGTTTCCCGGCCGGGGCACGACCCGGTGGCGACACGGTGTAACGTGAAGCATCCTTTATACTTTATTCCCCTGAAAAGTGTCAGTCAGTGTCAAATTATATAGAACTCTATACTTCAATAGCTCTATTTGTCATCTGAATATTACATAGGCTATGTAAAAAATAACCCACTTTTCGTAAATGATTTGTAATGATAAGTTATTCGCAGCTCGCAGCTGGGCTGATCAACAAAGTATCTATGCATACCCTGACAAATTATGCGGGCGACTAATAAACCCTTAATTTTACGTTTATTATCACAGCTGTCAAATCCATCATTTTTAGCCCAATTTCAAATAAACAGCCACCCATGGAATTAGCTACCTCACATTGTTTTTTTTAAACTCCGCTATTCTTTTCTGTTTAATTTCGTTCCGGGACCCAAGACAGTTGAATCGTTTCTCCAGGACTCGTCGAGCTTCATAGCCTCGGCACTTTTCTGGTGGTTGATTCTGTCTTTGTCTCCAAATAAATAAAACCGCGGTTGTTTTACGAGAGGTGAGTCCTGCGTAGACTAGTTCCTATTGTGTGGATCGCCCGGAGGACATGGTGGAACCTGCCCTGCTTGAGCGGAGCACCGCCGTATCCTCGTGGAGGCGATCGGTGGTGGTGACCTCTTGCGTCCAGCCCTGGTCCCGTCCATGGTACTAAGCGAGAGGGTATGGGGGACAGTCATCCCCTTCTGCGAAACAGTAATGCAAGCGAAGGAGTCAGGAGGACACTCTGGTCACCGGCCCCCTTAGGCACAGGCTTACAGCAACAATGGGTAGCTTGCCGTTCGATAAGGACCAAGCCCAGGTCGGCGACGCGTTGTGTTCCACGCGCGCCTCAAAGAGACGTCAGCAATAATTGATGGGTTCCGCTAGGGCCGATGCCTGTCCTGATACGCAAAGGGCAACTGAAGAAACACGCGTGAGTTTTTAGTCAGTAAGAGTCTGACACTCAGTCTTCGCTCCATCCAGTTAGTCGTTAATTTCAATGAGCAAACGCTTTTTTATAAAATTAAAAATGACCACACCTTTTCTTAACACCCTGTAAAGAAATGGTGTTTATTTTATGTAGGAACAATAGAGTGTCCGTTTGCTATAATTAAACACTAAAAGTTGTAAGGACCGTTCGTTAGTATTTATAAACTCATATGTCATACGTTCATTGTTTTTTTCGACAATCGATATTCAATAGGCGCTAACCAAAATATTGAAAGCGACCTTATCTCTTGTTTTTCTTACAAAGAGTACGTGCTTAAAACAGGACTCAAAGTGTTTCGTATCCAAAGTAGTAAGCAAGTGTCAAAAACGGCCGTTTTTGGTACTTTTGCCTACTACTTTGGATACGAAACATTTTGAGTATTGTTTTAACCACGTAAAAATACCTTAATCTCTTTGTAACAAACGCAACATAGGATTCTATAATCTTTATTTTCTACACTTTGCTACGATTTTTTATTCAATGAGGTCACCACTTGGCGGATATTTACGCCTTAAGGAGCATGACGCGAGGAGGAGGATCCCCACGTTATTCAACCCAGCTCACGGTTCCACTCCTTGAGTAGACGTGTCCTAAAATTGCACGACTGTTTATACCCGTAGTTATTTTTTTTTCTACATTCTTTATGCAGTCTAAAATGTTATATTTCTTTGATAAGTAGGTAATCTTTCATGGTGATTAAGACATCAAATAAGCATAGAAAAATGACGAGTGAAAAGATATGAAAATTACTACCTACTTTTATTACGTGTAGGTTCTACTTCTATTCCTTGAACAATATTATGTACAAATCATTGTTGGCACGAATATCGGTTGACTTGACGTTCACATTGCAAAGACCGGTAGAAAGTGCATAGGTACATGATTGCAGGCAGCTCCAGGTTGGCGAATTAGTGAACATTGGTGTTGATTCTGTTATGCACAAACTAAACTTAATTTAGGCTTTTGCTATCTTTTTCTCTCTAATAAAACAAGAAAGAGACGGACGTAAATTAGAGCTGTCAAATTTAGTTTGAACTAATATTTCCATACAAATTAAGGGTACACGTAAAAACATGTCGTCTAAAAACACGGCGAAGTGCAAGGCGTAAACTAGTTTGACATCTCTAACTTAGTGCACAGCTATAGCCGTCCTTTTCTCGCACTGCCTTTTAGTAAAAGATAGCAATTCTCTAATTTTAGTTTAGATATTGAACAAGAGAATCCGTACCATTGTTTGATATAGGGTCTTACCTATAGCATAAAGGTTTCATAATTTCTAATTTTTTAATGTTCCCCAGCGATCTCTCAGATTTAATCCACCTATCGCTATTCCGTTGTCTTCTTCTAACTACAGGCAAAACTCATTTTTAGTGCGAGCGAGAAAAGACTTTAATAAATTGTGCAAGCAGTTCTCATTTGACTTCATTTCAATCAAAGGCTCAAGTGTACGCAATAGGCTGAACCTTGACTTTTTTATATTAATTCTTATTGTTAGTTCTTATTTAATTTAATAATTTAATTTTATGTAGTTATTTCTTATGTTTCGCGGTGCCGATGATTGGTGCTCTTCTTTTCTTGATAACTTGTCGTGTATAAGATTGTAATACTGTATAGCTAGCCGTGAAAACCTATCATTGGCTTAATGTCTCTTATTTTAGTAGACTTATTGCATTTATGCTGTTGGTTTTACATGTGATAAATAAAATAAAATGCGCTTAGTTTTTGCGTGATTCTCAATTTTTAATCCGCGTTAGACAACTTTCGTCGCGGGTAAATTCGAAATAGAGTTCCCGTGGCGGCCCTTGTCGGTTTGCCACACAGGCAACTGAAGGAACAGGGGTGGGTATTAGTCAGTTAAAGTCTGACACGCCCTCCCGCTCCACCCAGAGCGGGAGAACTCATTGGATAATTTCGCAACCCACAAACAAAAAGACAAGTAATTTTACAAATTAATTACACTATGTTATAAAAGCAGTGAGCAGTGGTGGCCCAGTGGTATTAGCCGCGACTTACAAGTTGTAGGTCGTCAGTTCAAACCTAGGCAGGCGCTTTACTTTGAGTAAATTATTTCATCAGCACTGCTCTCAAAATGGTGAAGGAAAACATCGTGAGGAAACCGGCATGTCCTAGAACCAAAAATTCGAAGACATGTGACATCCATCAATCCGCGTTGGGCCCGCGTGATGGATTATGGCCCACACCCTCTCACAGAGAGGAGGCCTGTGTCCAGCAGTGGGGACATTAAAAAGGCTGATGATGATGATGTTATAAAAATATATAAGAGGAATCCAACTCGCAATTTTTGAAGATTATCTGGGTGGGCGTACCCAGAGCGTCAAAATAGGAGAGAGTGTCAGTGACGATTGCCAAGTTAATTACGGTGTGCCACAAGGCAGCGTGCTCTATCCGACACTCTTTGTCATATATATAAACGAACTGGATATGCTCACTCTCCCGAAAGGCAAAGTCATAACTTTCGCGGATGATACAGCCCTCTTATTCACTGCAGACACCTGGAGTGAGGTCTTTGAATGCGCCCAGTCAGGTTTCAATATTGTATCGAACTGGCTGCGTGACAATGTTCTCACTCTAAATGTAGAAAAAACAAACTACGTCACCTTTTCCATAAAACAGCATACACAGACTCTATCCATGATGCCGAACACTATCATAGCCCACACGTGTGCATCTCCTCACTCCACTACATGCACGTGTATTCAAATTAACAAGGCCGGTTGCATTAAATACCTTGGTTTAACTATAGACAGCACACTCAAATTCCAGGAACATATCAACACCTTAAGTAACCGACTGAGAAAACTGATATATGTTTTTAAGACCCTAAGAATTGTGACTGACGACAAAATAAAAAAAATGGTATACTATGCTCTTGCTCAGTCCTTAGTAACATACTGCATTACCTCCTGGGGTGGTGCTCCAAAAAGTACCCTCCTGAAACTGGAAAGAGCACAGAGAGCCATTCTCAAGGTGTCCTTGTCCTTACCTTATCGTCACCCTACAGCACTACTATACCAAAAAGCGAAAGTCTTGACGGTGCGTCAACTGTTTATTCAACAAACCATCCTGAAACAACATAGACTACTATACTAACCTACAATCCATCACTCCCTCGAGCTAAGAGAAGATTTGATCCTGTTGTCAACTACCATATTTCGCCTTCAACTTCTTTTGCAAAACGTTTTTTTTATCACCTCGGTCGGTATCTCTACAATAGAGTAAATAGGATCATATCTATATATGAACTCAATAAGATAAAGTGCAAAATGAAACTATATAGTTGGCTTCAGGAACTAAATTACAATGACACTGAAAACTTATTGACAGTTTTAACGTAAACATCAGTATGCAAATATGCTACGATCCAAAAAAAAAAAAATAACAGACACACACAACCTCCACGACCCCTCTACACACACAACCACTGACTGACTGACACTGACAACCACACACTTCTCTAACTGCACAAACTACACACACTCGCAGTACACACTCAACCGTACTCCTATCCTGATACTAACAATACTAACTGCAAAAAAAAAAAAAAACTTTTTGATTAAATGTTAACATTTCCTAATTGCATAGTTTGTACGAGTACATAACATAATTTGTTAAATTTAAATGGAGGAGTCCTGGTGACCTGAAATACAGGCCTTGAGCCTAGTTTAGGCACCAGTCTCCCACAATATAATTTATACCTTTATGTCACTTTAGAAATAAGGCTAGCAATTAAGAGTATTATTGTGGAGAAAAAATAAACAATTTATTATTATTATATAATTTCAAATATTCACATAGCAAATTACGGAGAAAATTATCTAGAGTAACATATATTTTTTATAATTTTTTTCAAAGAAATAAGACCAGTTATTTAGACTTGATATTCAATTTAAAATCATCAGAAGTCGTATAAATGCCCCTTAATTTCATCATCATTCATCATTCTCCTGCCCTTATCCCAATTTCACGCCTAAACTACTGAACCAATCATCATGAAATTTGGCTTAAACGTTGTCAGGGGTACAGAAAAGGACATAGGGTACCTTTCATCCAGATAAAAGTAGGCACTTACTGTTCCCGTGAGAAAGAACAATACCTAAAAACTTCAGACGTCTGCGACGCTTTTTCAGCGAGATATTGGCGATAACGTGTTTTTCACCGTTTCAATGGCGCGGCCATGTGGTTTTGGTCTTACAGCTCCTGAAATATAAAACCTAGGCTTTTTTGTTGTATTTTTACAAAGTTTGACAAATTACAAATCTGGGTTTTAAACAACTTCAGATGTCTACGATGCTTTTTCAGCGAGATATCGGCGATAATGTGTTTTTCACCTTTTCAATGGTACGGCCACGGGGTTTTAGTCTTACAGCTCCTGAAATATAAACCTAGGATTTTTTGTTGTATTTTTACAAATTTTGACAATTTCAAATCTGGGTTTTACAAAAAACTTCAGACGTCCGCGACGCTTTTTCAGCGAGATATCGGAGATGCTTATAGCTCCTAAAATATAAGCCTAGGATTTTTCTATATATTTACAATTTTTTTAAAAATTCAATCTGTTATTTACCTAAATTTCAGGTCTCTGCGACGCTTAGTTTTAAAAATCTCCATGGCTGCGCGGTTCTCCGCTTTTCAATGGCGCGGCCACGTTCAAACCCTAATAACTTTTTAACCATAACTGGTTGGTTGGTTGGTTTTTTTTAAATATCACCGTGGGCGCGCCGTCGAGACAGACATGGACGGGTAGCTATAGTAATCCTATAATGTTTCCCCTGATGGTAGACATACTTACCTCCTTTCTGTAAGAGAGAGCGGGCCATAATCCACCACGCGGGCATAGTACGGGTTGGTGGAGTTTACCTCATGATGTTTTTCTTCACCATTTTGAGAGCAGTAGTTATATGTATAATTTACTTGAAGTAAAGCACCTGCTTGTGTATCTAATGTGTACCTACGAACTAGGACCTTCATCTCGCCAGTCAAGTGATTCCACAGGGTCACCTCTGCATAATTATGGTCTTGCGATTGGTCTTATTATCCAAGAATTTGCTCAAAACAGCAGTTCGCCAAATAGTTCTCACCATCTTCATTAGGTACTCATTAGAAACTCTGCCTTGGAGAGAAGGAAAAGGGTATCTCAGACCAAGTAAAACCACAATGGCCATCATTAGAACATGACGAAAGAATCTAAAGGGGAATAATCTGATTCACCTGGCAATCCTCCTGACTGAGGGGAATCCAGGACGAACTTGGTAACAAATGGTAACACATACCTACGTCATGACAAAAGAGTAAATTCACTAATTTGATAGCACGCTTTCATTAAGTAGGTATTTAGTAGAGATGGGCCGACTATGTACCTACCTACTTCACCAGCTAGACTGCTCTCGAGCAACAGACAATAAATGTGGCCAGACCATTGTCGAGTATTGAGTTTACTAAGGTTATCCAGTTTGCTAAGTTTTTTTTAGGTCCATCAACTTCATTATTCATATATGACCCTGACACTGATGAGTCAGGGAATGCAGGAAGAAAGATAACTCGCACCAAGTAAACCCACATGGCTATCCTTTTTTTTTTTTCAGGGTGTGGGATCTTCATCCTATGACTTCGGGAGGGCGCGTCAGACTCTTAGGTTTAAAGAATTTATTCCTCATAAGAACTTAAATAAATTTAAACAGTTCACTTAAAAAAACTGTTTTACAAAAAAAAACAACCGACTTCAAAAAAAAAAATACACTAAAAATTTCTAAATAACTTTAATTTCGGAAGTCGGTGTTTGTATTTTTACTTCTTTGTTATTTGACACCGACTTCCGAAATTAAAGTTATTTAGAAATTTTTAGTGTATTTTTTTTTTGAAGTCGGTTGTTTTTTTTTATAAAAAAGTTTTTTATTTTCACTTTTTAGTTGTTATACCCCAGAACTAAAAACCCCAATATAATGGAACGTGGAATTTAAACATTTGGAGAATACCAAAACGTCATCGAGGTACACGTATTTTCCGTTTTTGTTCAGTTTCTCAAAAAGTGCTGAAGCAATTTCGATAAAATTTATATGGGACCACCTCGGGAGTATATTCTTTCAGATGAAAAAAGAATTTTGAAAATTGGTTCACAACTGACGGAGAAATCGGGTAACATACATACAAAAAATAAAAAAAAAACATACAGACGAATTGAGAACCTCCTCTTTTTGGAAGTCGGTTAAAAATGAGGTACAAAGTGCTTAAATCTAAATAATACTGTAATGTGTGTACTTACTCGTAGTAAAAATTTTGCCTCTGGGGTGTTAGCGACATTATAGGGTATATACATACATGTTTTTTAAGTTTTTTTTTAAATATGTTTAAACTATCACATTTCTTTAAATCCTCGGGTACATCATTGAACAGTTGTGCTCCCTCATCTAGTATTGTTTTTTTGCCGTAATTAGTCCGTGCACGTGCAGTCTCTTACTGCATTCAGGGCAGGGAAAGAACAGGGGAGGGCCTGTTCCTTCCCTGCCCTGAGTGCCCAGGGGCGCGGTAACTCCGTTTCGAATTTATCCACAACCCCTGGGCAGGCATCGGCCATGACGGGCCCCGTCATCTTTTGCTGACAACTCTTTGAGGCGCGCATGGAACGCTACGCGCCGTCGACTCTCGGGCCTGATTCTGATCGGACGGCGAGCTACCCACTACTCGCCGTCCGGAGGCCCGCGTCTACGGTGGCCGGAGATCGTCTCGCTCGATCCTCACATTGGGGACACCCGAGCGTTTCCCTCCGCCTTATCCTACACAGAACCCTCCCGAAACTTCCGTGCCCGGTGAGGACCCGCGTCAGGCGGAAGGTGAGGACGCCGTGGCGCCTCTCCAGCCACTCCTCAAAGAAGGACCTTACCGCCGCAAATGCGGCGTGCCCACATGGCCATCCTTAGATCATGAATTCATGACGGACTAATCTCTGCATATCTCTACATAGTATCAAAGTTGCTTTCCGCGTCTGTAACAGACAGACGCGGAAAGCAACTTTGATACTATGCTAACTTCTGCTCCGCTAACTTCTCCTAAACCACGCAACAGATTTTGATGCGGTTTTCACTAATAGAAAGAGCGATAAACGAGGAAGGTTTTTGTGTATAATTTGTACCCGTGCGGAGCTGGAGCGCGTCGCTAGTGTATAATAAAGGGGAACAATCTGATTCACCTGGCAAACCGAGGGGAATCCGGGACGAGCTTAGTAAGAAACTAACATTAACGTCATGACAAAATATAATTTTCATTTAATTTGTGGTTGAATATTCATAACGTATTGAATGAGTCAGATTATGCATTAAATACGTATTAGGGAAGATTAGCATAAATATTGCATAGCGACAGTGATGTGATGACGGAGGAGGAAATCCAATTGAAATCAATGGGCTATGTTCTTTTCTATATAAGGTGTCCTAATGATTATGACGTTTTTGACAATTCATGAATAAATTGTAGTAAGTACCTACTTAGATGATAAAAAAAAAAATTAACGTGAAAAACCCCATAAAAATTTGGTTCCTACCCAGCCCGTCACGGTACATATTATCATAACTGGACCGGTAAGGATGGTAACCGGTGGCGGTTTGTATCAGATGTCTGCCGACCCCATGGGAACAAAGCGCGAGTCATTTTTAACCGACTTTCGAAAAAGGAGGAGGTTCTATGTTCGACTGTATGTATGTTTTTTTTTTTTATGTTTGTCCGCCGATTTCTCAGTCAGTTGTGGACCGATTTTCAAAATTCTTTTTTTATCCGAAAGAATATACTCCCGAGGTGGTCCCATTTAAATTTTATCGAAATTGCTTCAGCGCTTTTTAATTTGTTTTTGTTAGCGCACCAAAATGGTGCGTTTCGAGGAATACTTTTGGTGCGCTTCATTTGGTGCGGTTTAAAGTTGGTGCGCTTCGCGGAATACCCCATTTATATCCCCTACAGATCTAGTTGTTCCGGGTCTGGGTGTTTGTAAACGCACCCACGATATTGAAGAAATTCCTAAAAATGTAGGAAATGTTTAAAAAAATATATATTCGGCTTTGGGAGCTGCACTATCCAGACGATACGAAAGAAAGAGTATTTAAGTTTCTAATCCTTTACAGTCGTAGACAGAAGAGTATAGTTAATCTTAATGAGGGACGCATGGAACCGGGATGTATGGCAGATGAAAGGGGAGGTCTAGATCCAGGAGTGGGTGATGCCTAATGACTACACAGCCATGCCTAATCAGCTTGAACTTTGAGTGAAGAAATTTACTAGTTTGATGGCATATTGCGTTTCTAATTAAATGGAGGACTTTTGGATTTTCTTTTAAGAAACGAAACTTTTCAACGAAGCCAATTTAGTAATTACTCCTGTAACGTGAGTGCATTTAACATAAATGATTTTATTTCGTAAAATAGATTCTCATAAATATACTGAGAGGGCACAGTCATAATATTAATCTCTTTAAGTTTTTCTCTGAGGCGTCTTAGAATCCCAAATACACTTACACCTAGACCTGGAACAACTTTCTGTAAAGCCATACAAATCTTTGTTCCATGCGGGGATTGCTCAGCCTCTGCGCCATATCGTCACAAATGGAGGACATTTAATTAGAAATGCATTAATGAGTGAGCAGTGTTGGCCCAGTGATATTGGCCGCGACTTACAAGCTGTAGGTCGTGAGTTCAAACCCAGCCAGGCGCTTTACGTTGTGTAAATTATTTCATCACCACTGCTCTCAAAACAGTGAAGAAAAACATCGTGAGGAAATCGGCATGTCCTAGAACCAAAAATTCGAAGTTAAGTGACATCCACCTATCCGCATTGGGCCCGCGTGATGGATTACGGCAGAGAGGAGGCCTGTGCCCCAGCAGTGGGGACATTAAAAGGCTGATGATGATGATGATGATGCATTAATGAGTCACTGAACATTAATTAATTCAATAGTAGCGTAGGGAAGAAATCCATAGGGATAGTGGTTACGTTGCATTGTATACGTATCAGGAAATTCAACGCAATCAGTTGGCAGAGTTCTTTTCTCATACTTACGTCATGAATGACTCAAATAAAGTGTCAAATCAGAAGACCTATTACAGTGAGGGGGCGAAATAGCACCTGGGCTAAGACTTGTAACAAGGCAGCGTAAGGACCTACCTCCCCATAAGTGGCGCCCTCATTGAATAAAAATTCGTATCTTAGCATAGAAATTAAAGATTAAAGAATCCTATGTTGCGTCTGTTACAAATAGGATAAGGTATTTTTACATTGTTAAAACAGGACTCAAAATGTTTCGTATCCAAAGTAGTAAGCAAAAGTGTCAAAAACGGCCCTTTTTGGTATTTTTGCTTACTACTTTGGATACGAAACATTTTGAGTATTTTTTTAACCACGTAAAAATACCTTATCCTATTTGTAACAAACGCAACATAGGATTCTTTAATCTTCATTTTCTACGCTTTGCTACAAATTTTTATTCAATGAGGGCGCCACTAGGCGGATATATACGCCTTAAGGCTTGTGGGTTTTCCGACCTCAATTCCAAATTATGTTCTTTCGTACCCAGTTTTTCCTCCGTTCCTCTACTACTTGACAGACTGCTCCAGGCTTGCCAAAAAGAGCGTCAGAATAGCTCAGGGTCAAAATGTGCTGCTTCGGATGGAAGAAGGTGCAAATAAGTGACGGGAACTCTATTTGTTTTACATTGCATCGTCAATCCAAGTGGTCAGTAGGAATGTATTTAGGTACTGTGACGTCCAAGGGACTTTATAAGGACAACTTTTTTACAAAGAAATACAACCGATTTCCATAAAAAAAAAACTTTTTACAAAAAAAATACAACCGACTTCCATAAATAATACTAAAAAATTCAAAATAACTTTAATTTCAGAAGTCGGTGTTTCTAGTTTGGTTTCTTTGTTATTTGACATCGACTTCCGAATTTAAAGTTATTTTGCATTTTTAGTAAGTATTATTTATGGAAGTCGGTTGTATTTTTTTTGTAAAAAGTTTTTTATTTTTCACTTTTTAGTTGTTGTACCCCATTGTAAAACTAAATTAATAGTAAAGTTATGCCCGAATTGATAGCCCCAAAAATAGGGAATTTGAACATAGTTGGTGAAATTAAGGTGTATCAGGGTGAACTGTACACATCTGTATACCCCTTCAGAGCATATCAGCGTGATGTAATGTTGTGAAGTGGTGAAAACAATATACAGACACGATTGCAGCAATTCTGGAAGGTTTGCTATCATTTATTGAAGAGTTCCATTGTGTATCTCCGAAGTTCTTCAGCAGATCTTCACCAAATTAAAATGGGATCACATGTGAAGCAACAGTTTTCAAATAAAAATCTTCAAAATCGGTTCACGTAGTAAAAAGTTATGAGGTAACACACATAAAAAAAATAAAAAATACAGTCGAATCCGAAGTCGGTTAAAAACAGTCGAATTGAGAACCTCCTCCTTTTTTTGAAATCGGTTAAAAATACAAAAAATTGCAAAATAACTTTTATTTCGGCAATCGGTGTCGATAACGAAGAAAGAAAACTAGAAGTCGGTTGTATTTTTTTCTCACTTTTTAGTTGTTGCATCCCATAACTATAACTAAATAGTACCTAAAGTTATGCCCGAATTAATAGTCACAATAAATAAAATGAGAACATCATCAATGTAGGCGAAGTCAACCTAGGTATTATTATGGATAACTCAAAAACTACTTGTGTGATCTTGATCATATTTAAATGGGACCACAGAAGAAGCACTAGCTTCTAAATAAAAACCTGACAAGTGCGTGTCGTCTGCACATTTAGAGTTCCGTATCAAATGAGGGTCGTATATTCAAAGAAAAAAACTGATTTATCAATGTATTGATATTTTTTAGTAAAATAAGAGCTCGTGGCTAAAGTAATAAAAGCCGCATGGGTCGATCCATCAGGTTAAGCCACGCTTGCCGGGGTTGGTCCGTGGATGGGTGACCATCTTTACATATCGAGACTCCTCCGTGCCTCGGAAAGCACGTTAAGCCGTTGGTCCCGGCTGTCATTCGTGGATCTTTGACAGTCGTTACGGGTCGTCAGAAGCCCGAAAGTCTCACAACCAGTCTTACCAAGGGGTATCGTATTACCCAGTTATTGTGTTGTGGAGGTCAGATAGGCAGTCGCTCCATGTAAAATACTGGTATGCAGCTGCATCCGGTTAGACTGGCAGCCGACTCCAAGATAGTTGGGAAAAGGCTAGGCAGATTTTTTTGTTAGTAAAATATACGTAATAATAAAAATTGTCACCAAATTTCAGGTACATAGGGTCTTGAGGACTGTGATAAAGGAAACACCAATCTTTAATACTTAATAAAATTATATTGATACAAGCAAGTGACTACATCGGAGGTTCCTATTGAATGAATCCTCCAAACAAAAGAAATGAGTTACTAAATATTAAAGATTCTAATTTTGCATCATTTATCAACCGACTTCAAAAAAAGGTGGTGAATCAATTTTGATGATTCTTTCTTAGGGCACCGTTTGGCCCCTTCGGGTACGGAACCCTAAAACAGGTTTAATGGTACAATTTAAAAATCCCAAAAATTAAAATGGAAATGAGCCGGACATGTAGCACGACTCAAAGACAACAGACGGACAAAAACGGTAACGTCATCACATGGCATAGACTGCTAGACAAACGTCCTTTATGTAAGCCGAAATTTGGAAGAAAATAGTTGGACAACAATGGAAACAGATAGGCCAACATCGTGAGAAATGGAAATCTTTGGAAGAGGCCTTCATCTCGAGACAGAGGGTAAAATTTTGACATCCTTTTTTTTTATTAGCAGTACACCGCGGCAGCGACCTCTCGCGCCGTGCCCTGGTTCAGGCCATGGTACGGAGCGAGAGGGAATGGGGGGCCGTCTCCTCCTTCTGCGAAGCAGTAATGCTGGCGAAGAGGGAGGCGGCACACGTTAGGGAGACTCAACAGAGGCAGAGTCGCCCTAGCGCCCTCAGCAGCAGCCGCCGCAGGAGACGCCAGGGGCTGCGAGACGATCTCCGGCCACCGTAGACCCGGGCCTGCGGACGGCGAGTAGTGGGTAACTCGCCGTCCGATCAGCACCAGGCCCGAGAGTCGACGGCGCGTAGTGTTCCACGCGCGCCTCAAAGAGTTGTCAGCAATTGACGGGGCCTGCCACGGCCAATGCCTGCCCGGGGGTTGAGGATAAATTCGAAAGAGTTACCTCGCCCCCGGGCGCGTAGGGCAGGGAGGAACATTGCAGGGGTGGGTTTTAGTCAGTAAGAGTCTGACACGCCCTTCCGCTCCACCCTAGAGCGGAAGAAGTCATGAGATGATTTCCCACCCCCCAAAAAAAAAAAAAAAAGCAGTACACCGCAGACTACCCCTTTTAGATTTTAAGTTCTTTCAGTCCATCCCAAGGTTGTCTGGACTGTTCAGCGATAAGACCGCCGTTGTACCCATAGATTTATGCTCGTGTAAAACAATTCTGTGACTGTTTGGTGTATAATAAAGTTTTATTTTATTATATTCTATCTTTAAGGCGCTATTAGCTGCCAATGACCTTGAGTGGTTAGCTTGCGTGTTCTGAACTGAACTTACGTAACGCGTCGTACCCAGGACTCGCCCATCAAGGAGCGATGTTCGAAATTAGACGCATTATTAATTCATTACACATAAAACAACAGGTGTTAAACTAAAGCTCTAAGACTAAATTATAAATAATTAAATGATCTTTAAAATGGTGAAGGTTTCATAAACATACGCTTTTTAGTTTTTGCGTGTTTTTCAATTTTTTATCCACGTTAGACACATGCTGTTTGCTGATGACATTGTGCTGGTTGCCGAAAGCGGCTCAGAGGTCCAGAGCAGATTGGAGAGGTGGTGGCAAAGACTGGAGAGTGTGGGCCTGAAATTGAGCGGAACCAAAACGGAATATCTGTTCTGCGATTTTGGCGGTCTCTCCAGTCCTATGCCTGTAGCTCTCGACGGAACGCCTATACCGATCTGCCCCCTTAGCCAAAATACATTTCTGTAAACGTTAACGCTAACGCTTCGTGCAAAATGTATGGCAAAGACATTATTGGATGTGAGTCACGTGACAGTTCTCTGTCTAACGCTTCGTGCAAAACGTCGTTGCCATACATTTTGCACGAAGCGTTAGCGTTAACGTTTACAGAAATCTATTTTGGCTAAGGGGGCTGCTCCGACTTTCGGTACCTCGGGTCGCTTGTTCAGGGGGATGGCGATGTAGACCGAGACGTAACGCACAGGATCAACTCAGGATGGAGGAAATGGCGACAGGTCACTGGAACAACTTGCGACCGACGGATGCCCCTCAAGTTAAAGGGGAAAATCTATAAGTCCGTGATAAGACCTGTCGTACTGTATGGGTCAGAATGTTGGGCTGTGAAAATGACGGATGAAAAAAGACTGCATATGGCGGAGATGAGAAGGTTGAGATGAATGTGTGGAGTAACGAGAATGGATAAAGTTAGAAATAAGTACATTAGAGGTAGTTTAAAAGTGGCGCCAGTCACAGAAAAGTTGAAAGGGAACCGCTTATCTTGGTATGGTCATGTAAAGAGGAGGGATGAAACACATGTAACTAAAAGAGTTATGAATATAAATGTGAATGGATGGAGAGGGAGAGGGAGGCCAAAGAAAGGATGGATGGATTGTGTGAAGAGTGATGAAAGAAAAGGGAGTTAGTGATAGCGTGACGGCTGACAGGACAGAATGGAAGAAAAAAACGTGTTGCGCCGACCCCAAGTAACATATGGGATAAGGGCAGGAAGATGATGATCCACGTTAGACACAAGTTTACAAATTAATTATACTATGTTAAAAAAATATAATTTCAAATATTCTGAGATCAAATTACGACGGAAATTGTCTAGAGTAACATATATTTTTTTCAAAGAAATAAGACTAGTCGTTTAGACGTGATGTTCAATTAAAAACAATTAAAAGTCGTATAATTGCGCCTTAAGAATCATTAAATTCAATTTTAACAACGATAAATAGCGCAATCCATAATGAAATTGTAAAATAATTTTATTTAAACCACAATACCTAAGTAGGTATTAAGTGGTCTGGTTGTGTTAATTGTATTGCTAAGGAAAACTCAATGCTTACCTAAACCACAGGCATTGCCTCCTATTATGTACATAGGTATGCCTATATAAGTAGAGTGACGGTATTTAAGTCGTTTAGGAACTACGTAGAGTTAGGTATTGTGACGACATAGAAACTCAGACGTCATTTCAGAGTACTGTACTGCTACCGTGCCGTGCTATATACGGTGTTATAATATTTGACGACACGGTTGACGCAGTGGTCGAGCGTTCGGTTGCTGCGCGACACAAACACGCGACACACAGTCGCGGATTCGATTCCCGCATGGAACAAATATTTGTATGGTCAACAGATAGTTGTTCCGGGTCTTGATGTCTTGTATATATGAGTTTACATGTTTGTGAACTCACCCACGGAGTGGGGCAACGTTTTTAAAACAACACAACAACAAAAAATTAGATGCCTTTTCCCCGGTTACATGATTTAGTCAGTCGTTGCATCGGTGCACTTTTGTAAATAATTAAATATGTTAACGTGTTGTGAACACATAAATAATAATTATAACTACTTTATCCATGAATTCATTCATCCGTAACAACTGTACCTACCTGTTATATATTTGTTCATAAGTTACAACTACTCATTGATTTATTTTTTATTTTATTAAATACTAGCTCACGTCTAGGGGTTATAAATTCGAAACAGAGTTACCTCGCCCCTGGGCACTCAGGGCAGGGAAGGAACAGGTGTGGATTTTAGTCAGTAAGAGTCTGACACGCCCTCCCGCTCCCGTCATTGGATGATTTCCCAACCCGGAAAAAAAAAACAAAAAAACCCGACAGACGTTGTTCTGTCTTAGCTATGAACTGTCAAAGGCGCTAATTTTAAATAGTCGTTAAGTTTTCTGAAATTTTCTAATTTTACGCGCAACTTTCTTAATTTTTTCTTTCGAACCTTCTCCGGACATTAACAAATACAACAAAAAAAGAATTAGCGAAATCGGTCCAACCGTTCACGAAGGGAATTAGAGGTCCAAACGGTGCCCTATTGTTGTCACTCACGTGTCTGTCTGTCCGTCTGTCCGTCCATCGTCTGCCACAAATTTTATTACGAAGAAATACCTATCAAAATTTTGTGACAGACGATGGACTGACAGACGGACACGTGAGTGACAACAATAGTGCTCCGTTTAGACCCTTCGGGTACGGAACCCCAAAAAGGTGATTTAAAATTCGACGCAATTTTCTCGCAAAGGTCTGTGTTCTACGCCGTAGACCTCGTAGCATCCCCGTAGACCCGTAGCACAACTGGAGCGTCGTAGCATATTCCGTAGCCGATCTAGGACCCAGCTGATACTTACAACCTAGCCTTACGGTGCTGATCCACGCGTCACGTTCGTGAACGGGCGTCGTCAGTTGAGACTGGTCATCTCATAACTGCTACTGGCTTATTTTTTTTTTTTTTTTGAAATGTTTGTTTTTTATTATAATTGTTCTCACAATAGAAGCAACATGATATATATGTAACCATGGTGACCAGGTTTTGTAATAGATAACATGGTTTAAGAGTGTCCATGGAGTTTCTTGCACGTTCTTCTCCATAGAGATCTACATTGTTATAAGTCTTTGAGATCTACTCTTTGGAATGTGCAATTAAGGACGATTGACGTCACACCGTGTCGCCACCGGGCCGTGCCCGGGCCAGGGCACGGTCAAAGATATAGTAATATAAATATAGACAGTATACATTTTGTATGAAGTAATCTATGCTAGAGCGTGCCTCGGCCGTGCCCCGTCCGTGCCCCGGCCGGGGCACGGCGTCGAAATGTCGGTGGCAATTGTTTCCCAGCCGGGGCACGGCCCGGTGGCGACACGGTGTAACATGAACGTGTGCACCGGGCCCGGACGTGCCCCGGCCGGGACACTGTCAAACATCTATAGTATACTTTTTGTATGAAGTGATCCATGCTTGGCCGTGCCCCGGCCGGGAAACAATTGCCACCGACATTTCGACGCCTGGTGGCGACACGGTGACAGCCTGGTGTAGCATGAAATGAATGACTAGCCCGGTGGCGACACGGTGTAACGTGAATCATCCTTTAATTTCTGACTGATCGACTTGACAATTGAGGCGGTTTTTTTTTTTTTTTGTGGGTTGGGAAATCATCCAATGACTTCTCCCGCTCTGGGTGGTGCGGGAGGGCATGTCAGAGTTTTACTGACTAAAACCCACCCTTGTTCCTTCCTTACCTGTGTGCCCAGAGACGCGGTAACTCTGTTTCGAATTTATAACCGCGACCCGAATCGCTCATGCCTGGACGCAAAATTCCACGAAGCGCTTCACAATGCTAATCAGCACATCGTAAAGAATTTACGTACTGAGGCGTCGTGATTCCCCCGATGTGAAGCCACTTCACATCAGGGGAATCACGATCCCTCAGTAGATAATAAGGAAGTTAAGGAGCATTCGTGTCAGACTCTTACTGACTAAAACCCACCCCTGTTCCTTCCCTGCCTGAGTGCCCAGGGGTGCGGTTGGGTGAAGCCCTGAGATGTACCAAGAGATGTTCTTTATTTAGTCCTGGAGTGGCGACCGCGTACCAAAAGATGCAGCATTGGAAGTCTATCCACAAGGTGAGACTGAGTTAGCGAATACGCCTGCTGGTGAGGATCGCGGGAACGCGATGGATGCGAAATGCACAGGACCGGTGGTTGTGGCGCACTTGGAGGAGTCCTATGTCCAACAGTGGACGTCTTTCGGCTGAAATGATGATGATGTACTTTATTTGAACTGTAGGTACATACTTAATGAATATATTATTATCGTTAACAATGTCATGGCGGGCATTTGTAAGTCATGACAACGCAAAAAGCTCCGTGCTACTGGTAATTTTTGCGTTTTAGCCACATATTTATATGTGCGGAATGATTTAACTGATAAAATCAAATCATGAAATATTAGTGATTAAAGCGTGTTTAAAACAAGACGCGTCGTCATTTTCATACAATGATGTCAATAAATACATTGTTTGGGGTGTGGTGCAAGTCAAAAACTTTGCTTTTTCTGATTAAACTTCGCTTTTGCTCATTAAAATCTACAATTCTATTAAATAGAATAGAAAACATTAAGGCACTATTAACTGAAAATGACCTTGAGTGGTTAGCTTGCGTATTCTGTGCTGAGCTCACGTAACGCGTCGTACGTCCACCCAGTAATAGTACTCGCCCATCAAGGAGCACTGTCCGAAATTAGACGCATTATTAATTTATCTATACAGGCTGTAACGGAAAGGTGTGGTCATATTTTAAGAACTGCATCTGCCCATCGGTATGAACAACTTTAATCAAGAAAACCTGAGGAAATTCTCAAATTTTTTTTTTACCTCCCATACAAATATTGATCAGCTGATGATAACTTTGTATGGAATGTCCAATTTTTTTTCGGGTTTTTTTTTTTTTTAGAGAAAGTTGTTCATTTCTATGGGTAGAACCGGTTCTTAAAATATGACCACACCTTTCTGTTACACCCTGTATATACATAAAACAACAGGTGTGATACTAAAATATAAATAATTAATTTATCTTTAAAATGGTGAAGGTTTCATAGAAATACGCTTTATCGTTTTTGCGTGATTCTCAATTTTTTACATAAATTTACAATTTAATTACACTATGTTAGAAAGATATTATTTCAAATATTCACATATCAAATTACGACGGAAATTGTCTGGAGTAATTTTTTTTTTTTCAAAGAAATAAGACTAGTCGTTTAGACGTGATGTTCAATTAAAAACCATTAGAATTCGTATAACTGCGCCACACAACACAACAGCAACAAACAAAGGGAAAAGAAAACAGCAGTACATAACGTATACAGTAAAATTGTGCTGAGCTTGCCCATACCGAAAGGGTTACTGGGTTACATCTCAGCATTTGCTGGGTGTCGGACACCCAGCCCTGGTTTTCAGTTAGCTCCCCGCAGTGACGCACGGACGAGGGTAAACAAAATGTGTATTTAAACTTAATTAAATCTCGATGTTAATGTGGCTAATATGCTTAGGTAATATTGTAATTAAAAGATGTAAATAAATATAGTGTAAAATAATACGAAAGTATTAAGCAGTTACTTTGATGTTTTGATTATTTCACCTTACGTTTTCATTACGTTTATATATTAGTTTCAAGTGTAACTAACCAACTACATAATATATGTGAAAAAACCTTAGAAATTAAATTTAACCCACTTCCCAGTTTCTGATTCAACTGTTTTGGATACATGTGTAATTTCGATGTCAATGCATGGTTAGCCAAGTGGGGTCATTCTAAATCTATATTATACTCGTACTACTATCAATTTCATGATATGGGTATAAAATGAAATGGTTTGGATGTGTGTGTAGATTTAAGTGCACATTGTTTCTGTGTGCGAAAGCTATTTTCTACGACACCGAGCGCACCGAGCGGCTTTCGTGAATAAGATATTTTATAGGTGCTTTTATTAGCATTATAATTATTTGAAACCCCTATGAATTTCACATAAAATAACATCACGCATTTATTTACGCAAAGGTACACCAACATCTTCCCCAGTTATGTTTTAATGCGAGTTTTCAGGAAAATTTACGCCACCAGGCGCTACTTAGGCGAGAGGTCTTCTGCTTAGAAAAAAAAAACATATATACGGTCGAATTGAGAACCTCCTCCTTTTTTTTCGTCGGTTAAAAACGTAACATAATGATCTAATTATATGACGTTTACGTCAATTTATCTACTGACAGTTTTTGACACAAGTTAAAAAACGTTTTGGACAAGTGTCTGGACCTACCCGGGCCTGCGGACGGCGAGTAATGGGTAGCTCGCCGTCTGATCAGCACCAGGCCCGAGAGTCGACGGCGCGTTGTGTTCCACGCGATCCTCAAAGAGTTGTCAGCATACATGACGGGGCTCGTCATGGCCAATGCCTGCCTAGGGGTTGAGGATAAATTCTAAACTGTTACCTCGCCCCTGGGTATTCCGGGCAGGGAGGAACATGGGTGGGTTTTAGTTAGTAAGAGTCTGACACGCCCTCCCGCTCCACCCAGAGCGGGAGAAGTCAGTGGATGATTTCCGACACCACAAAAAAAAAAGTGTCTGGACCTGACGCCTCAGTGCTGCCTTCTGATGTATGTCATTTCAGAAAACCTTCAATGTAACGGGGGCCTTCTTTTTGTTTTTTTCTCTTTTGAATCAAACGCATAGCCTTTCATAATTATGGGAAATATTTTACCAGAACCAATCAGATAGGAGTGGACCATGCCAAAAAGAAGCTAAGAATAGAAGCAGCTAGAACTTGTCATTTGGACCACACCAAAATCACAATAAAAATTCATCGCCCGTCGAAAAGAATCGGCGTCTATCACACCGGACAGGCGGAGTCTAGCTGCCTATAAATCATGATCACTGCTAAACTTAATTGTTAATAGCACCCATAGACGTGACACGAATACTGATTTACTTACGTTCGGTGTAAACGCAGCCAATATGGCGCATGGTATGGCGCGAAGATTCCTATCGGTGGGCGGGGTTTGGTTATTATAAACTTTTTATGATGGATGGGTGGACCGGAATGACATAATAGGACAAATTGGTCGATTGTTCATCTAGCTAATATTATACAGAGGTAAAATTTTGTATGTTCGTCTAAGTATTTGTAAAAGCAAATCTCTGAAAGTATTGTACCGATTAAGAAAATTCTTTCAATAATAGACTACTGCTCTGTGTCATAGAATTATTCCGGTTCCTGATGTCTAATGGAATTCCCTGCCGGATTCTGTGTTTCCTGATATACTACAACTACAACCTGGGAGTCTTTAAGACAAGAGTGAATAGGTTTCTTCTAGGCAAGCGAGCTCCATCGTCGACCACGTCATCGCTTACCATCAGATGTGATAGACAAGGTCGAGTCATTCAATTTAAAAAAAAAAATTGAGAAAAGAAAAGCCGCACGAAAGTACTACTCTATTATATTTATGTGAATGTGAATCGCGGTAGGTAAACTAAGGATTAGCAATTGAAAATAATGCGTAGTGTCATCAATCACTGAAAATCAAGCAATTTAAATTCTAAAACAAGCTTAATGTGTCCATTGAACATGTTTAATTAATTAGCATCTTTAAATGGCACGGTTATGGCTAATAAACTTCTTTATAATCTTAAATCATTTTCTGATTAAATATTTGACGGTACGGTTGGCACAATGGTTGACCGATTGGCTGGTGCGCTGCGTGTCGCGGGTTCGATTCCCGTACGGAATTAAGATTTGTATGACAAGACAAGACCTACAGGCCTACAGGTTCTGAGTGTCTTGTGTATGAGAGTTTACATGATTGTAAACGCACTCACGATACGGGAGTTATTCCAATATCGTGAGTGCCTATAAAGCATGTAACAAAAACCCTGTCCGATCCTGAAGGGTATTACTTGGTATCGTACTGCGTATATACGTAATCATTTAATGGATACGAGATAATTATTTTTCCCCAATGAAAATAATTTATTAAAAAAAAAGCTTATCAAAGGCAACACTGAGCGCTAGACAAAGTTCACCTACTGTTTTGTTTCAAAGATGCCGCCTGAGCGAGACAGAGTGCCTACAGCGCGGCTAGTGCAGGGTCAGGGCGGTATCGTTTGAAATAAAAATAGGTAAAAATGAAAAGATTTCGCCGGCCGGTGGAGTGAAAATATTTTTTTTTTACAACTTTTTCTAGTACGTACAACCAGGAATACGACTTTATTGGATCGGACAGGGTTTTTGGTACATGCTGCATTGAGTGGAGTAGTGTGGGGTAAGGTCATTAAAAAAAAAAACTCAAGTCTCGAGCTGAAGACACACGCTAACTGTTGTGATTACTAAAAATAAATTAAAAAAAAACTCGACTGCAATAACAATTAGTTCCAACTAGGAATTTAATTAAGTTCAAACACAGGTTTGACGCCACCAACATCGACTATATCAGATGCAGGCCAGAGATGCTGAAATCTTGCTGGGAATTGTAGGTATTGTATTGTATGTCGGGCTATTTTTAGGGTTCCGTACCCAAAGTGTAAAACGGGACCCTATTACTAAGACACCGCTGTATGTCCGTCTGTCACATGAACCGTGATAGTTAGACAGTTGAAATTTTCACAGAAGATGTATTTCTGTTACCGCTATAACAACAAATACTAAAAAACAGAATAAAATAAATATTTAAGGGGGCTCCCAAACAACAAACGTGATTTTTGTGTGCCGCTTTTATAGATAATGGCACGGAACCCTTAGTGCGCGAGTCCGACTCGCACTTGACCAGTTTTTTTTTTTTTTTTTTTGATTGGGTTATCATCAAATAACTTCACCCGCTCTAGGTGGAGCGGGAGGGCGTGTCAGACTTTAACTGACTAAAACCCACCTGTATTCCCTCAGTTGCATGTGCTAAGGCCGTGATGACTATTTCAAATTTATCCGCGACCAGTCACTGCCGACATTGGTACGGATTCTCTTGTTCAATATCTAAACTAAAATTAGAGAATTGCTATCTTTTTCTAAAAGGCAGTGCGAGAAAAGGACGGCTATAGCTATGAACTAAGTTAGAGATGTCAAACTAGTTTACGCCTTGCACTTCGCCGTGTTTTTAGACGACATGTTTTTACGTGTACCCTGAATTTGTATGGAAATATTAGTTCAAACTAAATTTGACAGCTCTAATTTACGTCCGTCTCTTTCTTGTTTTATTAGAGAGAAAAAGATAGCAATAGCCTAAATTAAGTTTAGTTTGTGCGTAACAGAATCAACACCATTGTATGTCGGACTAAAGCGCGCATTATAAGATCCACCCCAGCTCCTCAAGGAAGGCCAGCAGCGCCCCGGTGTACTGACTATCTCACAGAGGCTACTGGGTTTCCGAAGTATTTTGCCCTGTATCTAGCTACCACTGAGCAGCTTAGCAGCAGATGAGTTGCTGTCTCGTCCTCCTCCATGCAGGCTCAGTGCTGAGAGGCTGTCTGAAAATCATATGACACAGAGGTGCTTATTAAAATCTTGCCGGGAATTTAAGGAAGAGTATTTCCACCTACAGTTTGCTTAAATACACAGAGGTACCTATAGTTAAAAAAAATATCGGATTATATCATTCTGTGAATGATTCCCAGACAAAACCACTCAAGATTGAGTAACTAAACTATTTCAGTAGCACAAAGTGTTCATTGAATAGGTGTCAAGTTACCAAGGTCTCGGCCAATTCAGTAGCTCTCTATATTTTCAATTTGAAATTCTGATAAAAAAAATATGACATACCTACCTAATTAATGATGATGGGCTAATACAGCGTAATAAGATTATAATTAACGTACGAATACGTATATCAAGTTTAGGCAGTTGTAGATACCACCGCCGGCGAGGAATCGACTATTTTGACGCTCATTCATGCATATATTAATAGTTGATCGCTGACTGTGTACACCGCCAGCTAGGACTCGCTCCACAAGTTTGTCGCTGAATAAAGAGCTATCAAAGCTTACTCGCTCAGCGCCGAGAGACCAATCCGAGCGAGTGGTGCGAGTAATCGCCCGCACTCTAACACTCGCTTAAGAGGGAAACAGTGCCTGCGAGGAATTTACAAAATAGGTATTTGAAAAAACTATTACCATCGCGCTCCCTCAAGCCTGCCGCAGTAGAGTGCGATAGGGACAGCTGCAACTCAGACCGATTTTATCACAAAATTTTTGACGAGATCGACGTTTCGTATTCCCCTTTTTTCTCCTCGAAAACTGAGCCGATTCAATTATTTTTGGCAACAAATTTTTAAGAAAGAGCATGTCTAGGTCCCTATTAAATGTTTTATGTTAAAACTTTTCGAATTTGTCTTGTAGTCTTCTAACGGTGGTTTGTCATTTTTGGAGGGTCATATTTTCTTTACTAATTAGTTGCTGAAAAAATGGAAATGACAGGGACGTGTCAACAGCAGACCTTGACTTTATGAAAAAATAACGATTGCTCTAGAGGCATTATTCAGGAAGAAAAAAGGGAGAATACATTTGTATGGAGAATCGCAGCCCCTGTTCCCTCTTTTTTTTATCCTTTATTCATAAACTTAAATACAAATTGTTACAAACATAAATCTTCTGCCAAACTGCAGTACAGTTTGTCTCTTAAAGCCCAGCGACAAAACTGTCGGAACTACACACTCACTACTCGCTGCTCGTCAATTCGTTTTAAGTTTGAAGCTCTACTCGCTACTCGCTCATCGCCGGCGGTGGGACAAGTGCCTTAGGTAGGTATATCACTTTCTGCTGTAGGAACTTAGGTATACCATTTTTTTATTGACTAATAGCCTGCAGTGTCCCACTGCTGGGCAAAGGCCTCCCCCAAATCCTTCCAGGGATTCTTCTCCTGTGGTTCCTCAAGCCAGCACTCGCGGTACGCGTCGAGGTCGTCTTGCCCCGGTACCTCTTTCGTGGCCGACCCCGGCAACGCCGTTCATTTCCAGGCACCCATTGCGTGGAGACTTGCCCAGCGGATTATATAAAATAGTAATAATAATATTCAACAATTTTTTGTGCACTGAATTTATATCAAATACACATACAATACCTAACACTACAAAAAAACTGCCATATTAAACACTTGCCGAATACTTACCTAGTCAGATTTTTTTTACAACTGATGTTAGATAGGTAGGTAAGAATTTCTCTGCAGTACAAAGCAATTTACTATCTCAAAAAAATAAATAGGATCTCACCTTGGTTCATACCCGTGAGATTCTAGCAAATACCAGGTTTTACCCTGACAAAAATACATTTTGTAAATTACAATAATAAATTTATTTAGTCATTGTTACAATTAGTACATTTTAAGGTTATGTGAGCAGTGGTGGCCCAGTGGTAACAGCCGCGACTTACAAGTTGTAGGTCGTAAGTTCAAACCCAGGCATGCGCTTTACTTTGTGTAAGTTATTTCATCACCACTGCTTTCAAAACGGTGACGGAAAACATCGTGAAGAAACCATCATGTCCTAGAACCATAAATTCGAAGACATGTGACATCTACCAACCCGCATTGGGCCCGTGTGGTGAATTACGGCCCACACCGTCTCACAAAGAGGAGACCTGTGCCTCAACAGTGGGGACATTAAAAGGCTGATGATGAAGGTTAAGTTAGCTAAGTGTCGTAATAGTTACAGACGTAACTATTACTAATATTCATTTAGTCTTATAGTGGTTGGCATAGTTGGCAAAGCCTGTAACTTGGGGACCGGAGTTCATCATCTTCCATTCAGTCCTGTCAGCCGTCACACTATCACTAACTCCCTTTTCTTTCTTATCACTCCTCACACAATCCATCCATCTTTTCTTTGGCCTCCCTCACCCTCTCCATCCATCCACATTTATATTCATAACTCTTTTAGTTACATGTGTTTCATTCCTCCTCTTCACATGACCATACCAAGATAAGCGGTTCCCTTTCAACTTTTCTGTGACTGGGGCCACTTTTAAACTACCTCTAATGTACTCATTTCTCACTTTATCCATTTTCGTTACTCCACACATCGATCTCAACATTCTCATCTCCGCCACATGCAATCTTGGGGACCGGAGTTGTGAAACATAAAAACAGCTATTCTTCTTTGATGTTAGATGCATTACAAATCTACTCAGGATCCACCTACTGTAGAGGTTATAAACTTATAACAACACCACGCCTATGTTTCCTGGAGGGATAGACAGAAGTGTACCTGTAGGAACTCCACCACTCGGGCCTAGTGTATATTAACCGCAACTGGCATAAATCCAGACCGTTTCACGCCCCTCCTGAAAAATTCATAAAGGAAAAACTTAATAACACTGTCTGAGCTGGGGTTACGCAACCAGTTCTCACGATGTGGACAGGTGGAAGAGAAGTTGGATGAAGATAAACAGTATACACAGATGTTTGAGATGTATATGTATAATATTTACAATAGACTCAACTTAGAGCCTTCGAGGATCCAAAGATATAATTATAAAACTAGTGTTGACGATGAAACTCAACTGGACTGAATTGAATTGTAAAACTGCACTTCACTGTTCTAGAAACTCTTAAAAACTGGTAACTGTAAATTGCTGAAGAGTGTTGGAAAATAACAATAATATAGAGGAGCTTACTGTGCGGCAGCTGAATCCGGACAATATTATTGTAGTCTTTGATTCGGACTGATTTTAAAATGAAAAACAAGAGGCTAAACAGAAAATGCAAAGGAATATTCGAAGTTTTGAATTGAAAACTAGGTAGGTAAAAACGTTATTTAGAATGGAGGTTCGAAAACATGCAAGGCAATAACACCGACTTGTTACACAGTGGTCTACCCTCAGCCCGATTATATAGTCCTGCATACTTGAACACAAAAGAATACCATAAAAGGTCACACTACTAACCGGAATAACTCCGATAAGACATCTAGACGCAAAGGCAGCTTTACAATGCCTAGGAATAATCTATTACCTGCATTGAGTGATTAACTAACTTAAAATATTATGAGACAAATTGAGAATGACTTGCACGTAGCGGCGCCAGACAATTTTCGAATAAAGCGTTCGCGCAGCGCATCTTAAAATATTTTTTCATTAAGGCGAATATTTGATAGCGATCTCTAAATCGATTTTATATGTGTTGGCGCCATCATTTATTAATTATAGACGCTATTGCATTGTAGAATGCAAATTAATAGTGTGTTTAACCGAAGGAAGCCGATAAGGCTTGGTGCTTGAATAATGTAAGCTGCAGTAGCCCATCAAGAGTTACAAAAACTTTAGGCTGGTGAGTTAAGGCGCAGTTATTCGACTTCTAATGGTTTTTATTTGAACATCACGTCTAAACGACTAGTCTTATTTCTTTGAAAATAATATGTTACTCTAGACAATTACCGTCGTTTTTTGATATGTGAATATTTGAAATTATATTTTTATAACATAGTGTTAATTTGTAAAGTTATGTGTAACGTGGATAAAAAATTCAGAATCACGCAAAAACTATAAAGCGTATTTTTATAAAATCTTCACCTTTTTAAGGATCATTTAATTAGTTATATTTTGGTATACGTGTTTTAGTATAATACCTGTTGTTTTATTATCTGTGGTATAATAAAAATTTCGGACAGCGCTCCTTGATGGGCGAGTCCTATTACTGGGTGGACGAACGACGTTTTTTTTTTTTTTGGGTATGGAAATCATCTAATGACATCTCTCGCTCTGGGTGGAGCGGGAGGGCGTGTCAAACTCTTACTGACTAAAACCTACCCCTGTTCCTTCCCTGTCCTGAATGCCCAGGGGCGAAGTAACTCTGTTTCGAATTTATCCTCAACCCATGGGCAGGCATCGGCCATAACGGGCCCTGTCATAACTGACAACTCTTTGAGGCGCGCGTGGAACGCTACGCGCCGTAGACTCTCGGGCCTGGTGCTGATCGGACGGCGAGCTACCGATTACTCGCCGTCCGCAGGCCCGGGTGGGTTCTACCCGCTAGGTCTACAATGTCGTCTGTTCATCTCGCCGCTACCCGGTCGACCAACACTTCGTCAAGTCCTTAGACGCCACTAGCTGGTCTAAAAGCAACCAATATGAATAAAACCGGCCAAGTGCGTGTCGGACTTCGCACATTTAGGGTTCCGTACCAAATGTATTTTTTGATTATTTGTATCTCTTTGGGTCAACAAGAAGCTCATACTGTGAACATTTGAAGACTGTAACCGTTTGGCTTTAAAACCTGTGTGACAGACGACGGACCAACAGACAGACGGACACGTGAGTGACAGCAACAGGGCTCCGTTTGAACCCTTCGGGTACAGAACCCTATAAAGACGGATTTTGACTGGATTGTTGTTAACTACTAGACTTAAGCTGCAGCTGGAGCCAGGAGCAGTGGTGGCCCAGTTGTAACGACCCCGACTTACAAATTAGGTAGATATAGGTACGTCGTGTGTTCAAACTCAGGCAGGCGCTTTACTTTGTATAAGTAATTTATTTCATCACAATTGCTCTCAAAACGGTTAAGGTTTTGACGAGTTGTATTGATGATTTTAATCATTATAATTCTATAAATACATACTTGCTACGGCCGCGAATCATATTTTGACCAACATACAACCTGATACTGACCTGCGAATTGCAAAAAAACATAAGACAATTTGAATTTCGCGGGCTACCCTGGAGCTTTGCAAACCGGCGGCATGTCGTAGAACCAAAAATTCGAAGAAATGTGATATCCACCAACCCGCACTGGGCCCGCGTGGTGGATTACGGCCCACACCCTCTCATAGAGAGAAGAGCCTGAAACCCAGCAGTGGGAACAATATAAGAATGATTATGTGTTTTTAGGGTTCCGTACTTAAAAGGAAAAAACGGAACCTTATAGGATCACTTTGTTGTCCGCCCGTCCGTCTGTCCGTCTGTCCATCTATCAAGACCCTTTATCTCAGGAACGCGTGGAGGTATCGAGTTAAAATTAAAACCATATAATCAAGTCTACAGTTCCTTGAAGCTGTGAAAAAATCAAACTTCTAAATTAAAGTAAAAAAAAGATACGGCCGTTTATGCCACAAACGTATATTTCGACACTCTCCTCAAGGGAATCAAAATTTATAGGGTACTTCCCGCTGTCCTACAATCATGAAATTTGGTAAGAAGCAAGATCTTATAACACAAGTTAAGGGAAAAGTCCGACTACCGTAAATTTTTAATTACGAGTACATCAAAAAAATAGGGTCCCATACAAGGAATTCGGGTCCAAATTTTAAAGTGACGCGACCGTATCATCGGGCATCGTATGAAAGGACCTCATTAGCGCAAGCTCAAACAGATTATAAATTACTAGCGACCCGCCCCAGCTTCGCTCGGGTACAAATTATACATATAAACCTTCCTCTTCAATCACTCTATCTATTAAAAAAAACCGCATCAAAATCCGTTGCGTAGTTTTAAAGATTTAAGCATACATAGGGATATAGGGACAGAGAAAGCGACTTTGTTTTATACTATGTAGTGATTTTAACCACGTCTAATTACCGAAAAATTAAAAAAAAAAACTTGCAAAAATTTTCAAAACTCAATTCCCGAACTATTTAAAGAAACGCAAGCTTGTACGGAACCCTTGGTGTACGAGGCCGACGCGCACTTGGCCGTTTTTTTTATGTACTAGACTTAATCCCACAAGATGGACCGATGACCTGGTGAGGGTCGCCGGAATCTGCTGTATGTGAGACCTGTGACGATACACACAGGACCGGTCGTTGTAGAGCCACTTGAGGAGGCCAGCAGTGGACGTCTGTCGGCTGAAATAATAATGATGTTGTTGTTTTCAGCCACTGAACTTCACTCGAAGAAATCCCGCCAAAAACCTCAATGATGATGTTGACTAGTCTCAATTACCATTCAGACTCACCGAAAGCATCGACTCTACATTAGTTAGACATCCCCTTAAGTCAGATGAGTTTTAGATGATCCTATTGTCTAACATTTAGACGTACAAGCACAGCCTATGTTTATGGGAAGTCCATCAATCTTCCACAGACAATTTATTGGCGACATCTTTCGATGGATGACGTCAAATTACATCGATTACTCGGTGGAATACATTACCTACGAGGCACATTAAAATGTGTTGCTTTATACGCAATCGGGACGGAATGGCAAAGGATTTACATTTTTGCCAAAGGACATTCAAACTTAAACAGTAAAAATACGACATAAACTCTAATGTTTTGAATTGATCGGGCATCGAGAAACCCCTATCGATCGATTTTCAGCACAATTTAATACATCGAATTTATGTCGTTTTCCCATTGTTTATGTTTGAATGTGCTTTGGCAAATATTTAAATCCTTGGCCATTCCGTACCGGTGTGCGTAGGCCATAATAATAGTAGCGTTTGACGGCCCGGACAAAATATTTGTATGGTCACAGATAATATAATACTAGCGTACAGATGCCTCATCCCATACAACGAAACGGTACCGCCGTAACTACGGGTTTTCGTCTGGCACAAGTAACTTTTGTTCTTCGTTCGGGCCCGTCCTCTACACCTCGCTAGATAGTGTTAGCAGCGACGGCATGCAAGCTGAATGAATTTACTTAAAATCTTACCAATATTTTCTCACACATTGAGGATTTATTTTATAGTATTTTTGGCACTTCATAGCAGTTTTACTGTTTCGAAATGTGTCACTATTCAAATTTTAAGGAGGCGAATGGATAAGCTCTAAAATTTCAAACAGCGCCATCTATTGGTACAAGAAATATAGATGTCTAAGGATTCATTCCAATAATCGTCTAAATTTGAATTATAAGCCTATTATTCCACAATTTTATGCTTAAGGCTGTTTATTAAAAAAGAAAATACAGTTTTGACCATATTTATTTTCAAAATATTAATATTACTTAAACTTCAACAAGATATCGATGCAAATTACGCCATCTATTGAGATTTATTAGAACTAAATTTTCTTTGTTCGAGATTAGACCCCGTGGTATGGTCTACAGATATAAGTTGTACCGGGTCTGGTGTCTTGTGTATGTGAGTTTACATGTTTGTGAACGCACTCAACGATACAGGAGTAGGTAATTATTTTCCTAGTGTGGGGCAACGTTTTATATAAAAAGAAAAGAAAGAAAGATCTTGTGATGTAACTGCCTCGTTGGTTTAGTTGTCGCAAGCGCTAATGCTGAACGTAAGGTCTTGGGTTCGATTCCGGGGCCGGGATATGTTATTGTGGATTTTTGATTTTTTTTAGAAGCAGCCCGAAGTCTTAACTCCAAAAAGTGTTCACCGAGTCACAGGAGCATCACACTACCTTCCAAACTGCGCGCAGTCACTGATAAATTCCAATTGGAAGAACCTACACTTTGCAAAACGGGGTAGTCACCAAAGTTACGAGTACAACTCACAGGTACAGAGGTGTTAGTGCATTCTCAGACCCATATTTTTGCGATAGTAGGTAAGTTCAGCGGTGCGAGCCTACCTACTGCAAACTGTTTATGGTTTCTTGAGTCACACGTTTTAGTGAGTCATATTTTTGATATCGCCTCCTCAAGCCCGTAAAGACACAAACTACAAAATTATTGGTAAAAACGTAGGTTAAGCAAATGTTAACGTTTACCGCTAATGGTTACGTTTACATTTCTTTTAAAGTACTTAGAACACGTTATCGTACTTTTGTTTTCACATATGTCGATTCTCTATAGTTTCAGCTATACACACGTATTATATTTTTTTTTGTGTGTAGCTTCAGTAGTTTTGGAACCGGCGCGGTGCGCTTTATCGGCAAACCTTCCCGTGCGCGCGCAGGACTTTGGGTTCGTGTACATCGCTCCCAGATGGTCGGCTACTGGTTATTTTGATATCCCACATAACCATTTCACAAAAAAAAAAGGCCCACACTTTCCTAATGGCCCGGTGGGCGCCACTTTGTTTTTTTTTCAAAAATCATTATCTTATGATGACACTGGCCGTCAAGACCTATTTATTGATACCTCATTTATAAGAATCCATGCAGCTGTTCAGGGTACGGGGCGTGCCAAAGAAATACATACATACATAGGTACTTTCGTACATACATACGTACTCTCAAATAACATTACCCACCTTCTGTGGCATTCGGGTAAAAAACCTAGTAGATGACACGACTGCACTTGAGGCAATTGAGAGACGCGCCAAGAGGATCATCGACAATTATAGGCTCGTCTATTAGTGTTTTTAACCAGTGGTGCTTGGCAACTGGGCTTATACCCCAGTTGTAAATACCCCCTATGTGCCTAATGGCTTAGCTTTGTTCTGTCTCCCGCTTGATTAGGAGGGAAGTGGAAATTATGTTTTTCTTACTCCTCCGCTGTTCTTCTCTGATTAATTTCGTTGCCGGACCCAAGACAGTTTAATCGTTTCTCAGGGACTCGTCGAGTTTCATTGCCTCAGCGTTTTTTTCTGGTGGTCGCCACTGTTGATTCTGGCTTACAGAAGTTACAGTGGTTTGGGAATAGTGTGGCGGGCTTGTCGCAATGAAAAAAAATATAGGCTCGTCGAGTCAAAGCTCCCAAGTCTTGAGCATCGATGGCGAATTGCTAGCCTGTCGGTTTTCTATCGGTTGCATTTTGGCGAGTAGTGTGCGACGGAATTGCATAATTTAATTCCGCCAAGCCCATTCCATCATCTGACCACAAGACGTACGGCGACGGTACATGCAATTTTTTTTCTGGAGTAATACATAGAATTGTATACCAGTAGTACCTACGTTCCCGTGGGACAATTTCGAGTTTCACGCGGATGAAAGTCGAAAATTAACTAGTAAGCGACATAGTTCTGTAGCTATCTCTACAGTTATTACCTTAGGTTGTTCCTTGTACCGCGTTCAAGGCTAAACTTTCCCTGCAATGCATCTATCGATCGTTTACGTGGAGGTTAAGCAAACGTTGTACCTAGGTCATCTACAAACCTGTCAATTCACATCATTATTTATTTAATACCAAAGGGCATTGGCAATACTTTACCTCTAAGCATTTCCCTAGTAACTGGAGAGCCGTCGGAACCCGGATCCACTAAACGGATTTTTATAAAAAAAACAACCAACTTCCAAAAAAGAAAATACAGTCGAACAAAGAACCTCCTCCTTTTTCGAAGTCGGTTAATAAAAATGGTAAGTTACTGTCATACTTATTTTAATTCCGCCTAGCCCGTTCCATTATCAGACCACTAGACGCACAGAGTACCTACTTTTTATATAAGGGACTAGACGTACGGCGATGCGCCACTAGTAAATAGGTCAATGGTGGATATCACACGCACATAACGTTTTGGGAACACATTGTGTTCTGTGTACAGCTTAGGAGTAGAATTCCCTGTCTGAGTCTGTTTCCTGATAGCTACAACCTGGGAGTCTTTAATTCAAGAGTGAATAGGTTACTTCTAGGCAAGCGTGCTCCATCGTCGACCACATCATCGCTTACCATCAGGTGAGATAGTGGTCAAACGCGAGCCTAAAAAAATGTAATTAATGTAAGTAGGTACATTCGGATTCGGGTGTTGTTACACCAATCGATCGATCGTCGATCAATAGTTGCTACTAGGTACACCAATCGATCGAGCGTCGATCGATGGTAAATGGATTAGTCGATGTCGACCGATCGATTGTTTATCGACCGCTATCCATCGATCAGCCAAAGCTAACACACCAATCGATCTACGTCGATCGATGGGTGTAATAACGCCCATAGGGATAACAATAATGATAAAGACGTAAGGATCGCAGATGGTAGCGTTCTGTAGCATTTGTCTACCTCTGGGAGGGGAAGAAAAGGAGTGCGTTTTTATATGTATGATGAATCGTTTATTCCCGCTCGTCCCCACCTCCCAACTTATTAATGATGATGATCATTAACAACACAAAACTGCGTAAATTATGATATAAATTTATTATCATAAGGTCTTACCCAATACTTTAGCATACAAATAACTAGCATTAAGTATACATATCCATAATAAGTATTAATAAATCCGTTATGTAGTAGCCAGGTACCAATGATAGCAACTTATTCAGTGGGATAAGTAATAAAATCTAAAGTAAAATACAACTTTTCTAATTTTACAATAATCCAATTCTATTTAAGAATGATCCAAATATTATAATTTCAAAAGGCTCGAAAAATATGAAGCTTTAATTTTAACTTACAGCCTAATTTTATTTTGGCACAAACCTTGTACTTATTATAATAGACTATGGTCTAGTCTATTTTCTAGAGTTGACCTAGTCCCTACGTCAAGCCAACATAATTATAGTTTGCTTCTAAATATAATAATGATACATTATTATTAAGAAGCAAACTACAAACAGTTTTTTTACAGTAGCAGCTATTATGTTTCAAAAATTACAAGATACAATTTCAAACAAATTAAAGCCAATGGAAAAAGTAAGAAAACTTTTAAGGCAAACATAACTAATGAATTAAAGTCCAGGATTTTCAGTGTAAAACCAGAAACGCACTGGCATGATACTTGCTTAGTGCCTAGAGCCTAGTCTGTTGAGTAGCAAAGTAGAACCAACATTCTAAAATTTTCCTAACCATTTGCACTGCCCACTTGGTGCCTAGTGCAGGGGACTTGCTAGTCTCTAGGCACTAAGCAATCTACCTGCCAGTGCATTTTTGGGCTAAGTTAGGGTAACAAAGTAATGACAGTGACTTATTTCTATAAATCACTATTATCTGAATTATATAAAGTTACTAAAAGCTAATCAACAATATACATTACTTTTTCAATAATGAAAAAAGCTGGTCTTGGCGTAGTTACATAGATTGATTAATAAGAAGACACACTCTAAAAGTTGAAACAAAACATCAAAGTATCAACATGTCAAGTAATTAAAAACTAATAATTATCTAAATACTAAAAGAAATATATCTTTCTTAAAACACAATCATGTTTGCAGAGGTGGCCAGTTTTACTCAATTGTATGCAAGTTTACCTAAGTCATTTTTAGTCTATGTCTTTTCTGCCCTTCTATAATAACATTATAAAGTGGAAAGATTCGTTTGTTTGTACCAAATAAGCTCCGAAACTACTGGACCGATTTTAACCATTTTTTCCCCAATGAAAAGCTAAATTATCAGCGAGTATGATACTCGCTGATAATTTAGGTACTTTTTATCCTGGGAAAAATAACAGTTCCCGCGGGATAGGTCACGGGAGCGAAGCCACGGACAAAGTGCTAGCACTGACTACATATACAGGGTGTAACAGAAATGGATTTTAGAGTTTCTGCCCATGAAAATGAACAACTTTTTTCAAGGAAGGAAGACAGTCAATTCCCGAAAAAATTTTGGACCATCCCATAGTAATTCTGATCAGCTCATGATTACTTCGTAATACAAAGTAATCATGACTAAAAAATTGGATTAACTATACAAAGTTTGTATAGTTATCCAATTTTTTTTTTTGGAATTGTCTATGACCATGCATTTCCGTTACACCCTGTAGAGCACTCCCAATAGTACACCATAACTATCCTTTACCAGCTATTTTCAGTCTTATTGATATAGTCTCAGGCCTGATTAGCAAAATTATATGATTGAAAAATGAATCTGCTTAACCTGTCAGGCTCGGGAATAGCAGACACAATTAAAAACCTATTATCTCCGTCTTCGATCGGAGACGCGCGGGGCCTAGGACTTATTCACAAAAATTAATACATTAACAGGTGAGTTCAGAGATTTTTGTGAATAAGTTTATGAACGCATGGGAGAAATCATTTTCAGGCATAGCAGAACATGCACATAATTAAGTAACACTGTAAAATATAATAAAAGTAAACAAATCTCAGTTTATAGAACAAATTCTGAGTCCAGGAACTGTTTCTCCATTAGCTTCCTCATCTTCTCAGGAATTGGTACTCCAGAGTGTGCGGGCTTCGGGCGTCTCTTCCAGGAAGGTTTCTTACCACTCTTGGTGACACTGCTGGGAACAGGTACTGATCTATTGTCTTTTGGTTTCGGAGTGGCTACAGTTGGGACTGTGCTGGTACGCTGCCTTGTTGTTCTTACTTCTGTGGTCTTGTTGACTGAAAAAACGTAAGTTTTCATAAATAAAAAGAGGATTACAAAAAAGAGGTTATAATCAGACAAGATTGGTGATCCAAGGAAAAGCTCACAACAGATGCTACATTTCTAAACCGCTACAAGTTACCTAAGGGGGAATCTGTAAGACGTTTGGGATTCCTAACGTTAAACAGACGACCAAAACGATACATCGACAAGTTATCTATCCGAAAAAAAACCGTGTTCGTGAATAAAATAATCCAGAAACCGACCTCTGACAAGAAGAAACCAATTTATTTGTAAAGAATGCAAACAGCTACTCACTTTTAAGGGGAGTTTTATCCACCGTCTTCTTGACCAGAATGGTCTTTTTAATCGCCCCTACTGGTGACGCTCTGCCTTTGGTTGGCACGTCTTTTACAGTGCGTTGCACTTTTGTCGTGGGTTTTGGAGTTTCACGGGGCGCCATTATACTGGAAACTTTTTATCAATATATAAACGAATAAACTTATAATAAAGCTAAAAGCCCAGATCAACAACAAGCTGAACTAACTAAGTGAACTATATAGCATTCAAAACTAACGTTTTTGGTTTGACATGTCTATTGACTTGACAATTGACTGACAATGACTTGACATGACTTTTCTTTCTGTCAGCTAAAATTTTTTTTTTTTTTTCTTCGCCCTTTCTCGGGCAGGCTAAGGTCATAAACCATACCGCCTCGTCTTTAGTAGTGTATTTTTACTTTTTTTCCATTAGAATGCAGATGTAACACATTCTAATGTTTTTTGCAGTAATTGGCAACAAATGTGTCGAGTCAGCCTTCTCGGCAAACTTCACTGAGGTAGTCAATACTACAATAAAATTCTCAGCTCTATTTTACCGAGATCGCGCCTGTTTCAATGATTCCACATATTGTCCAGTCGCGTAGACACTTGAGACACAAAACTACACCAATTTTACATCACAATATCCACTAGGAATCAATAAACGAATAATTAAAACAGCCACTGAACTGCACTCGAGAAAATCCCGCCAAAAAACCTCCCTGTCAGCTAAAAGTGGAATGTGCTTTTATAAAGTAAGTTACAAACAGTCACAACCTTGTTGCAACGTTATTATGCAGGTTTTTCAAATAGAAACTAAAACAGTCCCAATTTTATAAATAAAATAATTTTATTGATAAAAACGCAAACATATTTATGAGGGGATAATAAACGCATAGAATAGACACTTCTTGGGCAGTTTCGATAAAGTGCATTTATGATGAACTTTTTGTGTTCCTAATATATATGTTCTGTGGTTCCTAACTTCAGCAGCCAGCACCAGCACCAGCAGCCAAAGAAACTTCGCAAAGAGAATATAATTTCGAGACTTCAGCTTCAGCACTATTCAGCAGGGAAAACGAGAGCAAAAATATCAATATTTTTTCAACTTCAACCAACTGAACTGTGGCAAAGCCAAGAGGATAGCTGGTTTTTTCCACATAGTTTGATACCTGCTTTATTTCATTTTTGTCATTCTATAGAAATCATATCACAAAAAGGATTGAGCAAATGTTGCAAAGTTGTTGTTTGTGTCCGAATGATGGATGAATTATTATTATTTTTTGATAAGGGAATAAAGCGGGAAATTCGATTTCCAACTAATTATTTATATTTCCAACTTTTATTGGAAACGGATAAACCCAAAAAAAATTAACCTTACAAAATTATTTGTAATCGAAATCATGATATTATTTATCCTAGAAATCATTTTTGCCGCGCAATGTTTAGCATTTTACGATACAATATGACTTGAAATACTTTCATAACCGCGGCGGTCATTGACATTGCTAAGCGATAGGTATTTTGCATTATCAGCAGCATCCATTACAGTACATTATATTGCCAACTTAAAAAAATCTTAAATAAATACACGAAAAACGAGGCCTAAAATGCAAAATATAGGTTAAACAGGCTGTGCATATAATTTTAAGGTAATAGTAGTGTATTTCTTTTGATTTTATTCGCAAAATATCAAATAGTTCACATTGCATTTTTTTTGCCATTTTTTACCAAGATAATGACATGCCAAATAACGGCAACATTGCTATTTGGCGTCCATCTTTAATCTTTTGATGTGTTGTGTTATTTTAACAAAATTGTAATAAAATTGTTATTATAACTTCTACAATTAAGTTAATGCACAAGTTATATTCAAGAGTTTTGTCTGAGACCTTTATCGTAAAATAATAACCTGGTATGATGTGATTTATTAAAATTTTATCGAAAGTGTCACAGTATCATTATCGTTTGTTCTAAAAGTTTCACTGTTCTTTGCTATTGACCTAGGTGCTAATTAATCGACCAACCTTCAAATGTTTTCATTAGCTTTCTTATAATCGATGAAGTGAATTCGCGTTGTGATTATTACGTACATTGTTACTAAATTGTCGTTTTCCTGTTGTCGCAGCAGATGAAGTGTGCAAATGGATAGGTTGAGCCACTTGCGAGGAGAAGCGGGGGGCTCGCGGGACTCCACGCTCGACACCACGTCCCCGCCGAGTGAGTCCTTCATGACAGCCAACGAGAGCTCCTCCAAGTACTTTTCTCTGTCAGAAGTTGATACTGTTGATTCAACATTCGACATTTCTTCTATAAAAGATGTGTCGCTGGCTAGTACCACCACTGACTCCGAAGGGACCATGACGAACGCCGATGAACTGATATCGAATCTGTCACCAATTGGAAAGAAAAGTGATATGCTAGACAGCTACAAAATTGGTAAACAGATTTCAGCAGCAAATATTTTATCAGGGGGTGTTGACATATTTGAAGATAATGATGACAATTCTTATGATGGCGATGAGCTGGTGATTGATGACAATGTTGATGATAAACCTAATTCGGAGCTGAAGCAGCCAGAAGAGATGGAGTTTAAGTCTGATGAGAATATGATAGAGTCTACTTTGATAAATGAGGGGATGGATATAGCTAGTAAAGATACCGAAGTGGTGCTACAGATTGATGGTAAAAACGTAGATGGTATAGATATCGGTAATGGATTGTACTTGTATAGGAAGGAAGGTCAGGAGGAGCTGGCCGCTGTTCAGATAATTGATGATGATCAGCAGCAGACTAGCTTCAAGTTCCTGAAAGTGCGGTGAGTTTGTTTGCTTTGTGAACACTCAGTTTTGCAATGGCTATTTGTAAATCCTTCATATTTCAACAATCCTACCCCCGAAATGACCCTCTGACTCTCTATCTCTTGTTTCATAATAATCTGTATTGATGGAAAAAAAAGCCATTACTCTATAAATATTTCTGACTTTGTTATGGTTATGACTCATTATTTGTTGTTGTAAAGTCAAAACATGACTTCAATCTGATTTTGTAGAATCAAGTAGAATACTTCTTATTAGAAAGAGTAAAATTTCTTATTTCTTCTATAAATAAACCGTTGTAGGTGTAACTATAACATAAACATGGCCTGACCTAATTAGAACTAAGATATTTCTTAGGTTTCACTCTTATAGACGCTGGCATCTTATTGTAGCAATTTTTTTTTTGTACTGATTGCAAATAATATGTGCATTTTTTTCTGAGACAAAATATCTTTAGTTTTTTTTTGTTAACTTTGATGGGCTCGCGCATGACCACTATCTCACCAGATAATAAGCTATGATGTTGTTGACGATAGAGCATACTTGCCTATTCCTTCTTGACTTAAAGACCACTTGTGTAATAGTAAAAATGTCATGGTTTTTACGGTTCCAACATAAAAAAGAAAATGTAAACATGATGTCAATCAATTTGATTCTGGCATAATGTTAGGTCTCAGTCTTTATACTTTAATTTTAATTTAGTTCAAACAAAAGCATGCTGTGACCTCCTGTAATTGAATGAGTGCACTTATTTTGAACTCATTTATATTCATTAATATTAATGTCCTCAATAAATAAATGAATAAACATAGATAGACAGCCAATGAATAAAAAAATCTTTTTACAATTTATTTTGAACTCAGATCAAGTCTTGTGATCAGCAAAGTTGTTGTCTAAATATCACATTTTCTGTTGTGATTGGTTGACCTAAATATCAACAGGTAAACAAATCACACAAAATATGAAAACAAATAATCTTGAACAGGTTTTGTATAGTTTTATGTATTGGAGAATCAAAATTGCTTTATGCAGGGTTGCAGAAGATGTCAAATTGAAGAAATATCTTTTGAATTCAAGTTGAACATTTGGATCCAACAATTTTCAATTTTTTTCTAAATATTATTATATTACCTATACTTTTATCTGACTAAAATTAAATTAACCTGAATGACTGACCACAAGCATTATAATTTTTTGAACAACTCTTCATTGAGCAGCTTCATTGGTTTAGTGGTCAACTCAGGATTCCATGTTACAGCTGAGCATGAAGTCTGGAGTTTGATTCCCAAGTCAGTCTGAATGTTATTAGGCATACTATATCTGCCCGGGGGTTGAGGATAAATTCGAAACAGAGTTACCTCGGCCCCGGGCAGGAAGGAACAGGGCTGGGTTTTAGTCAGTAAGAGTCTGACATGCCCTCCCTCTCCACCCAGAGCGGGCGAAGTCATTGGATGAATGCCCAACCCACAAAAAAAAAAAAAACTTGAGAGGTGTCAAGGGACACCCGGATGGAACGAAGTTCCTTTCGATTAATTAGTGAAGGATTTGTGATATAATTTTATTTTTTTTAATTTATAATATTTTTTTTATTATTAACTACGCACTCACGTAAGAAGTTATACTTCATCATCTCATCTCATCGCAGCTCAGCTCAGATCAGCTAAGCTCAGCTCAGCTAAGCTCAGCTCAGCGTTCCAAGCTCCGCTAGATTTAACACACGAAATTGGTTAGATAATGCTTAATCTGCTTGCAAACTTTGTACCGACCCACCAAAAATACAAGAAGTTTTTATTAGATTGTTTTTCCAACACAATCTTTTTGGATGGACAGCCTCATTAGTGTCGTCTCGACTTTTCGTAAGAATTTTTTCCGTCTAGCCCCCTTTCACAACGCGCGATAAGGAGCTTCGTTCCAAAAAATAAAGATGCATACTATATGGAATATCTCAGTAGTCCGACCAAGACCTTTTTTGTGTCTGGTTGGTAATAGGCTCGATAAAACTGAAACTAGCAGCCAAACAAGGCCAGAGACGAACTGTAGTGTGGGCCTTTGGGTCCCAAACAAATTTGTTTATGTAAACTTGTATTAAACTGAATTGTACTGTTGTTTCAACAGTTTTGAAAAATAAATGCATGCAGACATGATAATTTACTATTGAAAATAAAGTAATGTTTGTCACCACAAACTTCTACCTTAAATCCAAAGAACAATACTCTTCTCCTTATTGTTATAAACAATGGCAACAATTTAATATTTTAAATATTAAAATTTTTCTTTGTATCACCAGAATTTGGAAGAATAGTTTTGCACTCTCAATTTGTACCCAAAGCCTCAAGAAAGTTACTCTTCTCCTTTTATTTTTATATTTAATTTTAGCAGTTGATGTTTATGGATAGTGATCATATTTTTTTTTTGGGCACACGTTTGACCACTATCTCACCTGATGGTAAGCGATGATGTGGTCGAAGATGGAGCACGCTTGCCTAGAAGTAAACTATTCATTCTTGACTTAAAGACTCCCAGGTTGTAGCTATCAGGAAACACAGACTCCGGTAGGAAATTCCACTCCCTAGCTGTACGCACAATGAATGTTTTCTCAAAACGTTTTGTGCGTATGGATGGGATGTCCACCATGAACCGATGGCACTTCGCCGTACGGTCTTGTGGTCCGTTGATGAAACGGGCTTGGCGGAATCAAATTATGCAATTCCGTCGCACACTCCCCAAAATGTAACCGATAGAAAACCGACAGGCTAGCAACTCGGCGTCTATGTTCGCCTAGGACTTTGGAGTTTCGACTATCACCAAATTTCAAGTTCTATAGGCTAATGAGAAGTAAAAAAATATTTTGGAACTAAATTTTGTGACAGACGACGGACAGACAGACAGAAGGACACGTGAGTGATAACATTAGGGCCCCGTTTGGTCCCTTCGGGTATGGAACCCTAAAAATTAAAGATTTGAGTTGAAAGTTAGTTCATTGGAAATTGAGCTCTAACTTTCATAAAATAGGTACTAAATAAGTTAAAAGTTAAAAAAAACTGGCCAAGTGCATGTCTGATTTCTCACATTAAGGGTTCTGTACCATATATTGGTATTTTTAGTAAAGTATACGAATTTCAAGTTCTTCAGTCAATGGGAAGTTAAAAAATTCTTCGTAACAAAATTTTGTCTGACAAAAGATGGACGAACAGACATACGGACACGTGAGTGACAACAATAGGGCTCCGTTTGTATCCTTTGGTTACGGAACCCTAAAAAACGATAATTATACACACAGATGAACGAGACATTCAGTTTATAGGTATCTATCACAACTTTCAGCTCAAAGACGCTAGTTACGATCAAGCCGAATATTCTGCCAATTATTGGCCAAAACTGAAACTCAAAAGCCAAGTCTGCAAGAGTCTAGTAAACTGTTATAAAATTATGCACTATTAAAATCAATATTAAACCCATTAGTAATAAAATTGTACTGGGGTGTTAAAATAGCTATTATCATTTATGCACATGAAAATGAAATCATAACTTCATTGCACACTAGATTGCAAGTAAGTAATGGATGTCACATCAATACTCCCTGAAGTTTTAGGCAAAGACAAAGACCCACATTGTATTGTGTTTGATAAATTCATAAAGCCACACGATTTTCCTTACATATTTAGAAACCCAAGCCCCTATGCTCAAACAGCATATAACCAGCCGCATAGAAAGGGTGAAGCAACAAATCGACCCACGCCATCCATTGCAAAATCATAGCTCGGTGCCCCAGAGATTTAAAAGTTGAAAAAGCTTTGCTGGAAGTATGAGTCCATCTCATGGCAACTCCACTTCAGAGAGATGCGACATTTGGCGGGAGACGCTTAGACCTCCTGATGATTTCATCGAGCCGTCGGAGAGCCTACCGCTGCGCACGCGTTGCCATGGCCAACCAGGAAAACGTTAAACAGACTCCGCACTTAGGTCGGCCGCAGCTAAGACAACCTCCATGGGTGGGGATTCTTGGACGGTTCCGACCTTCAGTGTTTGTGTGGCGTCTCTACGCAGACCGTGACCCACCTTCCATCTTGCGCTTCGTGCCCTGTTACGTGCCCATGTAAAGACCTAATGACAGCGTCAGCGGACAGCATTGCTGTGGCCGAATTCTGGGCCAGGCAAGGGATTCTAAGAATACAATATTTATGCCATCAATACACTAAGAAGAAGAACATGGAATACGTCCAAAAGTTCAGCAGAATTCTCCTATCTGCAAAAACCCACTATCATGACTCATCAATAAGAATGGGCATTAATTCCAAAGTGCTTATTAGGGGAACCTGTTTCCTAATGAATATCATTGAAGAGACAATGGACAGAACCCTAATCACTTGTTATGTAATAGAGATAATGATACAAGTCAGCATTTTAGTATTGCATCTGGCTAGACTTTACCTTAGCAGAAGTGCTAACTTGCTAACCAGTCTAGTATATTTTTTGTGTACTGTTTGTCCTAACTTATGATTCATCACGCTTTTCATAGTCAATAGTTTGGTAGTAGAGTAATATTGGTTTGTGTATTTCAGTGAAAATGTGGAGGGTAATTTAGAAGTTTATGAAGAAATAGAGATAGAAGTACCTAAAGAAGTGGTAAGAAATAGTTTTGAAATTATTAACCATTTTCTTTTTAAGTTGTTGAAGTGAAGAATCTAAATCTGCCAATGATATTTATTATTTTATTTCAATTTACAGCCTGTAAAAGAATGGAAGATGGATAAGAAAATATCATCACATGTGCCTATAAAGGATATCAATAAAGTCATAAGTGAGTCTGTTTGCAACAAAGTTGCTGAAAGAAAAATTAAAACACCAAGAAAAGAACCAATTTTAAGAACAATGATTAGTGAATTTGAAATGGAAGTAATTAAAGAAACATCGCCTGAAGTAAATATTAATGGAGTAATGATGAAGTTCAGTGACTCAAGGAAATCTCCAGTTATAGGCAGTTTCACACCCATGACATACCATTCAACACCGAATAAAGAGCCTCGACCATTAACTAAAACAATGGTTGACCAACAGCTGCATCCTAACAGGCATTCAGATAATGTCAAGAAAACAATAGAAGTACACACTGATAGTAGTAAGCAAAGAAATCCTGAAACACCAACTAAAAATAAAGATGATGATGACAGTAAAACTAATGACGTGGGAAGTCCTGAGAAAGAGTTAGTGATTGATGAATCCATTGAAAAAGTTATTTTAGCTGAAGAACCTGAGAAAGTGAAGAATATTGATACTGATATACCTAAATCGTTAGAACCAAGTAGTGATGCCGTGTTGAAAGAAAAACCTATTCTCAACGATATTTCGGTTTCAATTGAACAAGATAGTGTTATTGATTCGACTGAAAAAGATTTAACTAAAGAAAAAGCAATATTTACTGAAAATATACAAAGCGAAATTGTAAATGAAGAAAACAAAGAAGAAATGAGTGAGATTATAGACGATATTGAAGAAAGTATGGACGTAGACCTTGTAATTGTAGAAACAGATGTCGAAACTGAATTCGATAAAAGTGAGGCGAAAACTGAAGAGGTCATTACAGCTGATAAAGATGAGGCGAAAACTGAAGAGGTCATTAAAGCCGATAAAGATGAGGCGAACACTGAAGATCTTGTTGAAACCGATAAAGGTGGGGCAAAAACTGAAGAGGTTGTTAAAGCCGATAAAGGTGAGGAAATATCTGAGGAGCCCGTCGTTAAAGCCGATAATGATAACCAGGCAAAGATAAACGATGTCATTCAAAGTCAAACTGAAGTCAAGACTTCTAAGCCTATTAAAGTTATTATTAATAAAGAAATTGAAATTGATGTAACGGATAATAACGATAAAGCAATAGTTAAAGACAATACTGAATGTGATAGTCAAGATGAGACCAAAGTTGAAGAAATTATTTACGATATAACGGACCAAGATAATGATGAAATCATTATTATTGATGATAGTGAATTAGATGAAACCAGAATTGTAGAAACGACAGCAGCAAATGATAATGATGAAACAGAAGATGAAAATTTTAAAAGCAATGATGAAGAAATTGAAAAAGTTGAAACAAATATTGCAAAGAAGAATGAAAATGAATCAAAAATAAAAGAAAGTGTTCAGCACAGTAGTAAAAAAGATACTGCAAATGTTCATGCTGATTCAACTTCTGCTTTAGTTCTTGATGACAAAGAACAAGTCAAAAAAGATGAGACACCTTCTTTAGTCGAAATGGTAAAAAATAATCTATCTAAAATACCAGTTGCTAAATCAGAAACGAAAAAAGAAGTAACTGAACTTAATGCTACTTCTGGCAATGAAATTCCCGTACCGAATCCGCCTAAACCGGTTGATCTCAAAGTAGGAGTTGCATTAAAACCTGAACCTGCTAAAGAAACAGGCAAAGAAGGAAAAGTTGGATTGAAACCTGAATCATCCAAAGAAACAGGCAAAGTAGAAACAGTTGAATTGAAACCTAAATCTGCTAAAAAAACAGGCAAAGTAGAAACAGTTGAATTGAAACCTAAATCTGCTAAAGAAACAGGCAAAGTAGAAAAAGTTGAATTAAAACATGAACCTTCTAAAGAAAAAGGAACAGTTCCTAAAGATGTCATTCTGCATAAAGAACCACCTCAACCCTGCAGTACGCCGGAAGAATCCCAAAAACCAGTAAAACCGCACAAAAATCCATCCAAACGAGAAGTTGTACCTTTAGCACTCAATAAGACACCAATTCACGTTTCTCCCTCAATTGCTAAAACAGAAACGGCAATACCCAAGAAAGAAAACAATTTGCATGAAAAATCTCCTCAAAAGGAATCGAAAAAGCCTGTTCCAATCGCTGAATCTCAGTCTAATGCAGTGCCTATGGAAGTTGACAGTACCACCAATGTAAAAGCGGAATCTTCTGGAAAATGTTCAGCCAGCAGTGGCAAAGAACCTAGCATGGATGTAAAGGAACAAAAACCTGTTTCTCAAGAAGCATCTGGAAGCTCCTCTGAAGTTAAACCTCAAATATCCACAAGACACAAAGAGGATGAAAAACGGGAAATAAAGATTACACCTATAGCAAGTACTAGTCAGGAAGGCAATGTCAAGAATGTAAAAGTAAGTCCAGTGCCAAAAGAAGAACAACCTAGTTGTTCAGGCACACAAGATGTCAGTAGTACGTCAACAGACAGTCCCAATGAAAGTAGAAATGAAGGGGAAGATGATTCGGAAGAACCTAAACCAGGCGGGAGTAAAAAAGCAGTACCTTTTGGGAAATGGACAGCTACTAACAGAAAAGAGTTCTTAAACAAAATAAAGAATAGGAACACGGTCGTCGCTCCCGCCGTGCCTTCTACCAGTAGCAATCAGCTCAAGAACTCCAATGATCTGAACAGAAGAGATGTTCTTCAGAAAATTGACAGCCAAAGGCAGCAATCAAGCAATGCAGCAGCTTTAGCCAAAACTCAAGAAGGTAATAAAGCTATTAAAAACGAAACTGCTTTTGTGAGCAAAGCTAGCATAAGTCAAAATAAAGATAATACTCAAGAGAGCAAGATTCCTCTAAAGGTTGAGACAGCTAAAGAAACATCTGAAGCTGAAGCCTCTACCTCAGCCTCAGCCGAAAAAGCTCCTGTCATGCAAGATCTACCAAATGATATTCAGAACGAAGAAGTATCACAAGTGGCAACTGCGACTAGTCTGAAGAAGGAGGCTCAAATAACGGAAGTAAATTACCAAGACTTGATTGATAAAACCATTGAAGATATGATACACAGAACAGTAGGGCCTTCAAAACCTGGTCAAGATGACCCCAACCAGAACTTGGTAAAAGATTCAAATGCTCCTCCAACCGGTAAATTCCCAGCAAATTACCAACCACCTGACCAAGCCACACTCGATGAGATAGAAATGAAGATGAATGAATTGCACGGTATTCCATTCATTGAAAGACCTCCTCATGAATTACCTATTGTTCCTTTATCTGAGCCTAAACCCAAAGCCTTTACTAAAACTGAAAAAGAAAAGCCAGCTCTGATTAAAACAACTAAAATTCCAAATCTCCTACCATTTGCAAATAAAACTCAACAAAAGATTACCAAAGAAAACGTAATTGAAGTAGACTCAGAAGATGAAATCATAGAGCATGAGCCTATTACTGGAGATATTGACATAAATAAGAAGACTGTAGCAGCTAAATTACCACCTAAGGAAAAGGCGCTGTTGTATGCGAACACTGACAGATCTAATGCTGATGCTGCTAAAAAAGAATCTATTATCACAGAGAAAGATTTCGACAAATTCGCGAGACGAAATTCTAAAACATACGAGAATTGTCTTACTATGAACTACGATAGCAAAGAGCTACACAATGTTATTCAAAAGGTAGTGGAAAAAGATCCCTATCCAAAGACTTACTCAAGGAATGATGTTGCACGGGTAGATCCTAAATCTAAGATGACGCATAAATATCAAACTGTGCGTCAACCTATCCAACCGGTCAAAGTACATGCTTCTAACAAGTTGGGTACTACTGAAGATTCTTCAACTAGAAATCAATCGAAGTTACAAAAAGCTTATCAATCTGCTTTATCAGCCAAACGTCAAAAGGAATGTCCAATAACTATCATCGAAGATAAACCAGTGAAAGTTGTCTTTATGGACAACATGGAGTTTGTTCCGAGCTCATTAAATATCCAGGGCCAACAACTTTCTCCTGCCAAGAAAGTAGTCACCGAACTAGACAGCTTCACTCTCAGCACCCTTGATTCTTTAGATTCTGATGCATTGGATACTACTGATGATGCGAAGTCCCAAGAAGAAGTTAAAACAAAGACTAAGCATCAGAGAAAGCAAGTTCTGACTCCTGTTGACGAACCTGAACTAGAACTGATCCAACCAAAAGATTTAGGCCTTGAAGTGTCACCCAAGAAGAAAAGGAAAATCGATGATGATAAATCAGATAAAAACCTAAAGTATCCCATGCGAAAGAAATATTATCTTCTTGGTTCTAACACAGCATCCGAGGATAAATATACACATATACCAGAAGTGATAAAAAATCCACTCAAAGAGACCGTGAATCGGAACGACAACGTTGTAGCTCACAAGAATGCTGTCTCAGCTATAGACAGTTTGGTGAAAGCCGCTGAGTTACTTGAACACTCAGAAAACTTGAACATTATCGATTCTCCAACTCCTGACAGCCAGCAGAGTACTCCCGTTAAGAGAGGAAGAGGTCGTCCGAGGAAATATCCTCTTCCCGAAGGTGGAGTTGTTGAAAAGAATAAAGTGCCAAGCCCACAAAAGAAGCCACGGTTAATAGATGCCAAAGTACCAAAACGTGATCCTGTGACAACTACCGATGATGAAGATGATGATGAAGACAGCGATGGTCAGATCATCAAAGAAAATTGGACGATGGGGAAAATAAATGAGAACATTGTTTGTCCAATCTGTAACAAATTATTCAGAACTGAGAATGTTGTGTTTAAACACGTAAAACATTGCACAGGCCCTTCGCCAAGTCGATCTGGTTCGGACAAGAGAAGTCCCAGAAGAATGAGACCATCGCAAGAATCAGATTCTAAGTCACAAGGAAGCAAATCTGATGATATGGACCTTGACGATGACAAGCCACTTGTCGTCAGGAAAGAAACTCCTAAGAAGCGTAAATCCAGAGATTCTGTTTCTAAATCGGATGATAAAGACGATATCATCGTCATTGAAGATACACCGCCAGTCAAAGAAAAGGCTGAAAAGAAAGAAAAGGAGGTTGATGAAAGAAAAATTCATGAATCTAGAAAACCAAGAGCCAAAATTTTCCCCAAAACGAATGATCTGGTTTGTGAGTTTTGCGGCAAAACATTCAGGCAGTTATCCTATTTGGTCAGCCATAAATTACAGCACAAGAAAGATGAGCCAAAGAAAGTTGAAACGGAAGCTCCAGTCGCAAACAAGTCAGTGTACAGCTGTGAGGTTTGCAAGAAAGAATTCAGGAAGCTACACCATCTAGTTCAGCATCGGATCATTCATAACCCTAGTTCAGCACCCGCGAGGTCTCTGCGAAAGAGTTCCTCAGAACAATCAGATACTAAGGTTGAAAAAGAACCGAGTACGTCTAAAATTAGCGAAGACCCAAGCGCTGGCTTCCGCTGCGAGCCATGCGATAAGTCATTCAGAAAACTCCACCATTTAGTAGAGCACAGGGAAACCCACGACGGTATAAACAGACAGAAGCCTACGGCAACAGTGGTACCAAACAATGTTGAAAAAATTGAGAAAGTAGTTGAGAAGCCTGTTACTTTGCATCAGTGCGAGGTTTGTAAGAAAACATTCAGGAAACTGCATCACTTGATCGAACACAAGGAGCAACATGTTGAGACCAGCTCCGAAAAGTCTGACGATAAAAGTGTCAAGAGTTCCTTATCAACCAGAGACATAATACACGAGTGTTCTCTGTGTTACATGGTGTTCCCGAACGAGCACTCGCTGAACAAACACACGATCATCTGTCAACGAAAGAAACGGCAGTCCAAGCAAGCTAAACCTGCTCAAGAATCTGAGGCAACCGCTGAACCAGTTGAAGACACCAGGGAGAGTCCAAAGATTGATGAAAAACTAGAAGATATTGATTCTCCTAAACTAGTTATTATTGAAGATATAAAAGAAAAAGAGCCCATAACTGAGGTTGTTGAACAGATACATATGCCTAAAGAAATACCCAAAGCAGCTGCTAAAGTAGCTGAAGAAAAACCTATGGAAGTTGTAAAAGAGATAGAAAAGGAGATAGAGCCGGTTCCACAGAAAATAAAGGAGATAGAGCCTGTTCCACAGAAAATAAAGGAGATAGAGCCTGTTCCGCAGAAAATAGAAATTAAACCCGTGGAACCACCAGTTCCTCCTACAAAAAGAAATTTCTCAGAAACGCTAGTTGTCAAAACAGAAGCCAAGCCGGAAGCCCCAGTCCCAGAGAAAATAAAGAAAGTTGAAATTAAGGAAGCTATTAAAGTTCTTGAAACACCGAAAAAGAAAATTTGCAATAAAGAGAAATCTACGAGTAGTACAAGCAAACGTCTTAAGACTACAGCTCCTGTCCCCGTTCCGGAAGAACCCAAGCCAGCGGTGGAATCGAGCGACGACGACGAAGTCAGGTACATGCTCAACCCGAACTTCAAAGTGGAGGAGCCAGCCGAAGAGAAAGTGTTTATGAAAGTGAGAGCGAACAAACGCAGCTCTCTTCAAATAGAACGGCCGCACTCCAAAGACGTGAAGAGAAGAACGTCGTTACAGCACCCGCCCAAAATACCACGCCTGAAGCCAAAGGCCGTCGAACCCAACCCGGTAGCTGTTAAACACGTAGCTAAGGCACCTAAACTAGAACCAATACCTTCAACGGACTCTGACGATAGCGAAACTGTTAAATACTCTTTCCCAAAAACCATTCCTGAAAAAGCAACGAAGCCCGCACAAGAACGGACACCTAAAACTACAGAAAAGAAAACTCAAAAGAAAACGTTAGCTGATAAGAGAAAATCTCTGAGTAGCATCGCAAAAAAGAAATCTTTGGGAAAAGTGGTTACAGCAAAGCACAAACCGTCGCCCATGAAACCGATCAAGCGAAGTAAGTTAGAGTATATTTTGTTATCTTTATCCTCAAATTCGATATCAATTATTTATTTAATGACGAATGTATCCATAATACAACATTTATATTTATTTCCTTAGGAACGTTGGAGGCGGAGCACAGATGCGACTGCGGGCAGCTGTTCGGCAGCGCGGCCCTGCTGTCGCGCCACACGACGCTGGCGCACACGCCGCCGCGCATCCGACGCCGCCGCTCGCCGCCGCCCGACGACAAGCCCGTCAGCAAGCCGGCGCCGCGCAAGGCCAGCGTCGCCGACAAACCCAAGCAAGCTTCGGCTAAAAGGAAGGCGAGCGCGCGGAGCGATAGCAACACCTCCACCAACACAAAACCGAACAAAAGTGAAGCAAAACCTACAAGGAAATCGCTTGACAAAGAAACCAAAACTCCGGCCGTCACGCGGAAACTCAAACCTGAAAAGTCTGAGGCTAAATCCAACGTCAAACCCAAGCGGACGCCGGCGCACCGCGGCGTGCCCGTGCCGGAGAAGATGAGGAAACTCATGCAAAAAGATAATAAGTAAATATTTTAATAATAGAGATTGCTTTGCGTTATAAAGTTGGACTGAGAGTTCCCTTAGATTTCGGCTGTTATTAGTAAGGGGACCGCTAGTATGCTTAGATAATATCACGCATCACAAGGCTCACAATCGTAACAAACGGACCATTGTTAAATAAAAATATTTTTACACATTTGATGAATTGTTACATCAACAAACAATATTTTTATCGTGAGTCGTTAGTTAGGCGTTGATCTTGTCTATATGTAAATGAGAACTTAAAATAATAAGTATATTTTGTCAATTTGTTTTAGAGTTTAGAATATTATGTATGTATAAGAGTAAATATTTATGTTTATTAGATCTAGGGATAATAATTTTCGTTGGCATTATCGGTTAGCACGCTGTAATTTTCAGTTAAACTGTAAATGTACGCCATTCAATGATTTATCTGATTGTTTCGAGATGATAAGCAATATATTGCAAGAAGGTGCAAACTTATGTTGTAAAATTTATATTAGAATAATGAAGTTTATAAGTAATGTTTGGTGGGTTTTAAATGAGCTTATTATTGAATTGTTTTGAATAATGATTTGAATGGAATTGTATTTACACAATGCTTATAAGAATGAATTATTGAGCTTCCCAATCCCGGAGTTTGGGTTATTTAGTGCTTCGTAGTATGTTTTCATCATTATTAGGGATTAGAGGAATTTGAGTACCAGATTTTTCTGATAAAATAAATGAAATATTTAATAAGCACAGCACCTCAAATCGGATATTTTTTAGACTTTGAAAGTAGTTCCGAAGTTGCTAAGATATTAATTATAAATGAAGATAAGTAGTTCAATACAGTAACCCTGTTGATCTTGAATTAGGGATATTCCGAATGTTATGAAATGTTGCAACTTAGTCTCGAGAGTGCCAATCAGGATGGATGGTGTTTCGCAAATTTTGCGAGTATTTGTAGTGGACAATTTTAATGATTCAGAATATCTCCGAATTCGTGATTTCGACAGAGCACGGACACGCCCACACATTGCGAACTCAAGGCACTTTTGGCGCCTCGACTTTTATTAGAACTCGTCTCGAGTCACTGCCGGTGTCTGGATACCATGCTCTGTGGGAATTGCTCACAGCACTTTACCAAGTTGTTGAGATATTTGCAATTGTTTTACCATATACATTAAGCGTAGCTACAATACATTCTTAGCACTTTAAATAAATTATTCTGCTGTTAATGTTAATACATATGTCGTGTAATGTTGTGGTGTTTAGTTTCAATAGTCTTCAAATATATCACAGTTGAAGTTTTCATGCTTGAAGTTTGTAGTCGAATTTTATCACAGAATTTTGACCAACGTGTCGTGTCTTGTTAGTCTACGAGTATTCATACAATGATGCTCCCCAAAATTTATAGTGAACTAGGACCAAAATATATCAATTTCTCTGTTTCTAATGGTAATAATATATTATGTTGTTTTTAATTTTAAATAATGTTTATTCTACTCTCGTGACTAACAGTGTAAAATGTAAAAACCTAAAATTTATAAGAGTAGTATGTATTGTGAGATTTATGTTTTAGAAGCATTTAACATAAAATTTTATATATGTAGATGATATCATTATTTTTAATAAGATGATGCAATTTTGATTAATGGGTTATAAATAAAAATTGTCTAAAATTTGACTGTATTTTTATTTTGGCTTACACAATATTAAAACATTCATAAATATACAGAAATTGGTAAATAATCGAATTTATTCTACAGTATAAGTAATGCTTTCTATCCTCTTTCACAAATAATATCTACAATGCTAGGTTCCATCAGCTGTGGGTCTACGCATCTCAGTTGCGCCGACGCAAGCGCATCTTCTAGCAGTGCGTTCAGTAGTCGCTCATCATTGCCCATACAGGACAACCTTTGCTGGAGGAAATGCACATCTACTTGCAACTGTTGCAGGCCGTGTTTACCGAACGTGCGGAGTCTCACGCACTCAACCAACGCTTTCAGAGCTACCTTCAATGCTCCATTAGATAAGGCGGCTCTATCAGCTCCTGCAGGGCTGAAAACTTCGATTCTTTCTGAAAATATTCTGTTTAGAGGCGAGAATGAAGAGGGGGCACGAGACCAAATAGTACGGCGACTGGAATCGCTCGACGGCTTGATGCTAGTTGGGAACAGTTGTGATGCAGCACTATCTGCACTTGCTAATGTTTCCACTACTCTACGACACACGGCTCTAGGTCCTCGCGGTTCAGGGGCTCTCAACCAGTCCCTTGCTAGCACAGACACCCTCAACATCTGTGCTGCGGTCTGCCCTATAAACACCACTTCAGAATCTAAGGCAGCTTGAGCAGCTGTTGACAGATGTACCAGTGCACTGTTAGTATCCTTATTCTCTACAGTCAATCCAGGAGCAGATTCCTCCAAAAGCTTCAGTAAGTGAGTGTGTAGCGTAGAAACCCCACTCTCTTGCATTTCTAAGCATAACTTAGCTAGAATTAACAGTAACTCGAAAGGAATATTATTGTTTGATGTTTGTAAGCAAGCCATCTTTTTGACCATGTCTGAAAGGTTGACCATGGTCTCTGAAATGACTTTCCAGCATGTATCAGCAACAGCCTTAGCACACCATGGTTTGAGGCCAAAAGAGAGATTGTTCTGTAGGAATGCCATGAGATCCAATAGTGATGCTTGGACTTTCTGCATCAAGTATATTTGGAGAGAATTCAGTATATCCTTTAGATCAGTGGTGTCTGTTCCCTTGCTTGCCAAAGATTGCCTAACTTTAATAAGGCTATCTTTAAACTGAGACTGAATTGACTGATACTGTATTGTAGCCTTATGATTGATGCATTGTATCACAACATCGATGGCCTTATTAGACATAGTATCACTTGAAATGATCTCAGTCATTGCTTGTAACTTTCTAAAGAACTTATCAAGTCCTCTGATCAAAATTTCAGTTCCTATATTGTCTGGTTTCTTCACAACTTCCTCAAAGAGGTGGAATACTTGTAGCATGATTTTGTCAGCAAAGTCTGGAATGTTGTTACTTTCTTTGTCTTGGAACATGTCATGGTAACATGATATAATAATGCCCAAGTCTGCTAACAGTGTGTTATTGCACTTTTCAACCCATTCTAAGATATCTGTGCTTTCCACCATAGCACTTAGGGATTGCAGGTGCTGGTCAAGCCGGCTTTCAGAACAGCTAAGGAAGATATCCTGGAGAGAAGAATCTGTTTCTTGTAATTGTCTCAATAAACCCACACTTTCAGCTAGCTCAGAAGCTGATGTATCTGGACTAAGCAGTCTTTCCCGCAAAGTTTTCTTCAAACCATAGATTATTTCTGAACATTCTGTCTGAATACTTTGGAATGAGGGCTGGTTGCCATACTTTTGTAGGACTCTTTGAGCGTGAGTGAACTCGTGTACTGCATCAGCATATCTGCCCTCTTCAATAGCTTTGTTCAGTTGAGAAGGTAACAGGAATAAAAATTGAAGTTTATCTAACAGTTGTCTTGTTCCACACAACCTGCTGACGTTATTACCACTTTCTCTCAACGAATCAGATATCTGAGCGCTAAATGTTGTGATTTTATTCATGTTTTCGCTCAGTTTGTTCATTTCTTCTTGCATTATTTTGAAGTCTGTCCTCATTTTTCTTACAGTTTCTGTCGCTGATATAAACTTGTTGTAGTTCTCGTAGACTAACGTTTGCATCTCTGACTGTAGAAACTGACTCTGGGTGACCACTTCAGCCTCTTTATCCATGACTTGCTTCAATGTTGCACATTTTAGCAAGCAGTCTAAATACACGTCGGGGTTGAAGTTACTCCCGTCTATATCCAGAGGGTTCTCCTCCTTTTCCTTTGGTTCTGCCATTGTGAAGGCAGGAAATTAGAGCACGAGTTTCTAATATTTAATGTACTCTGTGTTTCTAAACAACACAGTCGTCTATAGCTAAAACGAAAACATTTTCCAAATTTCCAGGATTTCGCTTCGTGTTGACTTCGTAATTTGTTTTGTTTGACACTGACAAGTGTGACAACAAGATGACAATGACTTTTAAGCCAACGAAATTCGTTTTACGCAGTAAGTACAAAAATAAACTATAAATGCAATATTAGAAAATAAACTATAATTATTAGAAGTACTTGCTTCGGTAGTACATATACTAAAATTGGAACGATACAGATAAGATCACCATGGCCCCTGCGCAAGGATGACACGCAAAATCGTGAAGCGATCCACATTTTTTTTTCCTGCCCAGAGGTTGAGGAAAAATTTGAAAGTTACCTCGCCCTTGGGCATTCAGGGCAGGGAAGGAACACGGTTTTAGTCAGTAAGAGTCTGACACGACCTCCCGCTCCACCGTAGAGCGGGAGATGTCATTGAATGATTTCCAAACCCACAAAAAAAAAACTGAATTCACTCTGTCCTCCGGGCAGATAAAACTCGTGTTGCGATTGCGACAGAGTGCACACAAGAAAATGCCCTTTTCCACCTGCGCTGCGTGTCCAGATTAAACGCGGCTACTTCAACAAGCTGACTGCAAGATTGTTCCAGTAGTTAAGGTAGAAAATGTGTCAATCTGGCGTTAGCCTCATGTGTAGAACTATACTCAATTTTGGATATGCCAAGCCAGTACTTGCTTACTATGCTAGCTTCCAATACCAGCTTTGTGTAATACGCATAGGATCTAACGGAAATGTAGGTATGGTCATATTTTAAACTTTCTTTTAAAAAGTAATAGTCAATTTCGAATAAAAATTTTAGACCCCCACTACACTAGTTTTGATCAGCTATGTTATCTTTGTATGTTTGATTAAAATTTTTGTGGAATTTGTTGGGCAGAAGCGGTAGGTATAAATAATACGACAACGCATTTCCGTTCCTTGCAACGCAAGTCTTGTTGGATAACTGATATTTGTAGGGACACAATGTAAGAACAAAAGGCAGAACGCTTGATAAGCTAAAGTTTATGTAATTAAACGGCATTTAACCTTCTATGTCCAGACGAAACAGTATTTAATTAGGAGTTTACCTACAAACCACAACATATCAAACATAGACTCCTAAATATTCATTCCTCGGATCTTAGTGAAAAAAAAAACAAAATTTGACGAAAAAATATATTTTATTCACTTTTTACAAATTATTCCAAAGGCTCCAATATACATTTTATACGTATAACATATTGTTCTTTGGCTTACATCTAAGGAGCAAATATACACTTAACTTGCACTAAGTTCCATTGTACGAAAATCACTCACTCTCATAACAGCCAATATTTGTTCAAATAGTTTTTATTGAAGCTTGTAACTATCACAAAATACATTTTATGCTAACGTTACGTTGGGCCAACATTTCTGCCAAAGCTAATTAAAGGAAGTCATCACTCATATGGACATGAAGACATGATGCTCCCACAGAGCACAGAACGACGTCATCTATACTAATATTAAAAAGAGGTAAAGTTTGTGAGGTTTTAGGGGCTAATCTCTGGATCTACAGAAACTATTTTGAAAATTCTTTGCCATATGCTATAAATGTTTGAAATCCACGCGGACGAAGTCGCGGGAAAAGGGTAGTTGACTAAAAAAGTCTATTTGATCCGTCAGTTAGTTTACCAAAATCTATTGGAAACGCACTTATTTTTTCTTTTGTTAGGTACCTAAAGAAAAAACGAAGACGATACAGTGCGTTGAAAATTTCCGTGACGTCACACCTAAGTGAAAAATGTACCACTTTTTACCTACAAGTGACGTAACAAGCCCACATTTTTACTGATAGCAAAGAATACGTGTCCAATATTTTTGCATAATCTAACTTACGGATTGAATACCTACGATTATTATTTTTGTACCCACATCCGTATTGCGCTGAGTACAAGTCGCAGCTGTGTATAGTCGGAATTATGACGAGCTGTATTTCTATGAGAAAGTGGTGACACACTGACACTCTCAGTTTGTTGGAAAAGTGTCTTGACAATGTCATCTCTAGCAATGGCCGCTATGGCGTCTCTGTGATCTGTGGATGCTTTGTTCGTCGGAAATGCATTGGCCAGACACGGAAATAATTATTCTCCTAACATTTATCATAACTACCATCCATAATATTAAACCTACATACAAGTTATAACATGATATAATAATATTTTTATTATTAAAACTAACATTCCTTTAAAACTAACCCAATCGCGTTGCAATAAATGCACTAACACAGTTGGTCTGTAAAACAACTAATTCATTATATGAAAATGTTAGTAACAGACTAACAGATGAATATAGTTTAGAAAAAAAAATTGATAACACATGCCATAATTCTGCCATATTTCCTGTATAAAGGACTAGAAAAAAAAACTAAATAATTCCATCTCGACCACATTATCGCTTACCATCAGGTGAGATAGTGGTCAAACGCGTGCCAAACGTTAATAAAAAAAAAAATGTTTGCGGATATTTTTAGCACGAAGATCCCATAAAAGTATTTATCTTAGTGGCAGTTTTGTAGTTTTCAAATTAATTAACTGAGTTTATTCCGAGTTCCTGCCATTCATTGGGTAAACACTGTGGAACCGCCTTGTAAATACTGGATTGTAGAAATACTGCTTATCTTGTATTAGACATCGGCTAAGGCGAGGCAAACATTGGTATTACTTACATTTTAATATACATGAGTTATTAACAAAAAATGAAGATACATTTTCTTATGCTAATTGGGGCACGTTTTATGCAATTGATAACACCATGAATAGTTATATTATTTCAATCATTCCGTCCATGGTAACTACTGTCTTAAACTGTCATCTTCTGAACCTACAATTAACAGCAAAAGCATTTATTGGTCACACCCTTAAACCAAATTCATACAGACATATCCACAAAGCATTAAAAAGAGTTTTTATTTTAAAATCACTATAAGCGATATACACGACTGTAAAATTAAATGCACACGCAGTTTTACTCCATAGGCAATCTTATAAACTAAAAAATACATCACGCAATTTTATTTTTTATTAAATTTCGACCAAACAAAATTAATAACTATTTTGTGACCTGACTAGTCTATATTAAATTATTTTCTAAGATTTTTTTTTTCGGAAGAATGTAAAATCTTAAAACATTCAACAAAGAAAACAGACAAAAAGTTCTAATGGAAAACAAAATGAGTTAATTGTCAACAAGGAAAAAAGACCAAGGCTTTTGAGACTATTTTTCCACTAACGTAAATTAAAATATTATAGGGAACGTGCACGGCGTAGTCTGTACCATCTAGTGGAGTAAATACGAAACGTTTACCCTTTAAAACTTGTCATTGACATTTCCGTGCCACATATGTATACACATTCGCATCATGCACACATGCAGCACGCATAACGTAGACTGCCATCTAGTGAGTGAAATCCGCAACTATGACTCTATAAATATTTGACATTGACATTTATGTGCCGCCATCTATAGTTCCTGCACGCTCCCTATAAATGAATAAATAAATATCAATAAAATTATATTATTAAAATAACAGATTACTAGATAAACTTTTCAATACCCAAAAAATATGCACTTCATGCTGCCAATTACACACAGATTTATTTTACTTACATTTTACTTTTACTTACACATATTATACTTTCCATGCTCATATAATATCACGCCTTCCTTCAATGGGAATAGACAGAAAGAAATGAACTTTACACACTGCTTTTGCATCTTATACAATACAATACATATCCAATATTTGAGAAGAGTCTAACCAAAAACCAATATTTCCATTCTACGAGTAAGTAGTTTTACAGAAAAAGCAAAAAACTTTTTACAAGAAGGCACTGGTTAACAGTATTTCAAAATAAATTATTGGCTTTTGATCCGCATTCGATTTTTGAAGGGGCTTTTTATTATAGAAATATTGGTTTTTGAAACATACCGAATGAAATATTTAATAATTATATATAGACAAAAAGTATTTCTTTTTTTTATAAAATGGAATTATTGGCTTTTGATGATCAGACACTCCTCATTTATCCTTACTTATCATTTACATAGAATATACTGAGAGTTTTAGATACGTGTTTAAAAGCTATAAACCGCTAACTTCCTTTATAGCAGTAAAAGCTAAGTTTCAAATACAAGTGACATCGGGCCCGCCTGCATTCTTATGGGAGTTTTCACTGAGGCGCCAATAGCATGGTAGGTTTTGCTGTCAGTTAAACCACAGTCAAGATTGTGTCTGCCGGATAACCTATCCGATAGGTTATCCGGCCATCAGTCGGCGTTCTTGACGATAGGTCCTATCGTCAAGAACGCTGACTGATGGTTGCATGATAAAATCTCAATACTTTGATTTTCGCATCATGCAACCATCAGTTTTAGAATTGAGTGACGCTTGCATGAGCGTGTAATGAACGCCTTACACTACGCAACACTTAAACGTAGTACCTCAAAATGTTTGCTCTGTTGCGCAAAGCAAAACCGGTGCGCTTTGTTTAGACATTACATTTACAGCCATATTTATTAAACTTGCTAACTATATAGGGTGACTGGTAATTAGTGACCGATACTTTAACACGTGATTGTACTCATGATAACAAACAACTTTTACTATGGGACCAAACCTGAAATCGCGAAAAAAATAGGCAGTACAGGACATTTTGACCAGTCAGTAGGCGAACATAAATGTACTGAACAGCAGATTTTTTTCACGATTTCAGGTTTGGTCCTATAGTAAAAGTCGTTTGTTATCATGAGAACAATCACGTGTTTAAGTATCGGTCACTAATTACCAGTCATCCTATATGCTTAGTTTAAATATTGATTCGCGGATTCTAAATTCAAATTATCTATAGAAAAAAATTGAATTAAGATCCTGCTAATCAGTCTTTAAACACACGTTTTTTGAAGTGAAAACTTCTTTACGCGTGTTGGGAAATTTTGAGATGGGAAAAAAATTGAACTCGCGCGCCGCCACCGACACCGATACGCGACGCGTCGTAGCACTCGTAGCGGATCGCGAGACGCGTTGGGCATTTTTGTTCAAGTTTTCACTTCTGTCGGCACTCCCAGAGTGCCACTGTATTTTTTTTTTTTAAATAAGTGCCTAAATGTGTGAAAATTGGCATTACAAACTAATTGCACAATGTCTATAAGCGCTTCGTCCACGATAAAGCAATATACAACTAACACTAATCTCTCAGATAAACCTTGCATAGACTTAGAATGTTTGAGTGTTGCCATTCTCATTCACTTCAACGTGGTGGACTTCTCCAAGCGTCATCCTTAAGCTAAGGTACCGATATCTGACATTTGAAGGGTTTTAGTTTTTGATGTCACGGTAATCAGCTAAAAATTTTCTATCGAATAGTCTAAGCACAGATAATATAATACTAGCGTATAGATGCCTCATCCCATACAAAGAAACGGTAGGTACTGCCGTAACTACGGGCTTCCGACTTGCAATGGCAACTTTTGTTCTTCTTTCGGGCCCGTCTTCTACACCTCGCTAGATGGTGCTAGCAGCGACGGATTGCAAGTTGAATGAATTTACATAAAGTCTTATCAATATTTTCTCACACATTGAGGAATTACTTTATAGTATTGTTGGCACTTCATAACAGTTTTACTACACAATTATTTCACAATTTTATACTTAGGGCAGTTTATTAAATAAGAAAGTACAGTTTTTACCATTATTTATTTTCAAAATATTAACATTACTAAACTTCAATAAGAAATCGATGCATATTACGCCATCTATTAAGATTTATTTGAACTAAATTTTCTTTGTTCGAGATGAGACCCCGTGGTCTAAGCAATATTTTTCTGCTATCAATAGATTCCAACGCTGTTTCTTTGTGTGTAACTCAAATTGTGATCTTGTCTGATATCGGTATTATAGCTTGTGAAAGGCAGTAAGAGCTCCCGACACATAAAAGAAGTCTCGGTAGAACAAATACTTAACAATACAATCAGCCAATCTCATTCACGAAAACAACTTCCTTTGGAGGTATCGGAACAGGTAATAAAGTCCTGCAGCCCACCATTGATGCGGGAGGATCCTCCTCGCAGACGGGTGTTGTGTCTGGTGGGCCACTGCCCGATGGTTGATTTCGGACTGTTGTATATGTTCAAATTACGCGGAGAACTCTGCTTGCGTGATGCAGGATTTGTGAGTTTAGTTCATGTGTTGCGTCATAGATGTCGCTACATAGAAAATTACTCTAAAAATCAATGATAATAACTGTACAGCATCAGCCTATTCCTTAGTCACTCTGTCCTCAACCGCAGCGGGTCCAAACACGGCAGGTCACTGCTCACACACTCTCCTTGATGGAACACTTTCAGCTGAACCTCCTTCACCTTGTTTAGGGGCTTCATGACCTGCTTAGGTGGACCACCACGCTTGTTGTGGACCATGGTTACTGGGACCAACTGACGGCGGCCTACCTTCTCTGTTGTTTGACCTTCGGCGGCTTCTAGGGCCGTTTCTACGTCGATTAGGGCGTGGTTTCGACATTGGAGTAGAGCTGCGAGCTGTGAAAAAAAATGGAATTAAGTATCTATAGTAATATTACGTTTGTTTTTAGGGTTCCGTACTCAAAGGGTAAAACGGGACCCTATTACTAAGACTCCGCTGTCCGTCCGTCTGTCTGTCCGTCTGTCACCAGGCTGTATCTCTTGAACCGTGATAGTTAGATAGTTGAAATTTCACAGATGATGTATTTCTGTTGCCGCTATAACACAAAATACTAAAAAACAGAATAAAATAAACATTTAAGGGGACTCCCATACAACAAACGTGATATTTTTGCTGTTTTTATAGATAATGGTACGGAACCCTTCGTGCGCGAGTCCCGACTCGCACTTGGCTGGTTTTTTTTTATGGTATTGCTTCCAAAACTATAATGCAGAGGTTTTGAAACTTTTTGCAAGATTGTACTCAATTTGAGAAGCGAGCCACTGACATTATTAACCTGGCATAAATCGGGACACTGTGGTGTTACTGAGAGCGTCGCCGGAGTTTTTGAAATAGTCACCGCGGCCTTGGCAGAGGCAACTGAAGGAACAGGGGTGGGTTTTAGTCAGTAAGAGTCTGACACGCACTCCCGCTCCACCCAGAGCGGGAGAAGTCGTCATCTGATAATTACTCAACCTCAAAAAAAAAAAAAAAACTGGCCAAGTGCGTGTCGGATTTTGCACATTAAGGCGCTATTAGCTGCCAATGACCTTGAGTGGTTAGCTTGCGTGTTCTGTGCTGAGCTCACGTAACGTGTCGTACGTCCACCCAGTAATAGGACTCGCCCATCAAGGAGCGCTGTCCGAAATTAGACGCATTATTAATTTATTACACATAAAATAAGAGGTATTAAAATCAAACACTGAGTCTAAATTATAAATAATTAAATGATCTTTAAAATGGTGAAGGTTTTATAAAAATACGCTTTATAGTTTTTGCGTGATTTTCAATTTTTTAGCCGCGTTAGACTTATCTTTACAAATTAATTACACTATGTTATAAAAATATAATTTCAAATATTCTGAGATTAAAATACGACGGAAATTGTCTAGAGTAACATATATTTTTTAAAGAAATAAAACTAGTCGATTAGACATGATGTTCAATTAAAAACCTTTAAAAGTCGTATAACTGCGTCTTAAGGTGAAAGCTCCACCCTAGCCCGAGAAATTCAAATTTTCTTACGTTTTTTGCAATTTGCAGGTCAGTGTCAGGTTGTAGCTTGGTCAAAATTTGATTCGCGGCCGTAGCAAGTATGTATTTATAGAATTATAATCATTGAAATCGTCAATACCACTCTCTCAGTTAGAATTGATGGCAAATGTAAGAATTTCATGAAATTTGGCATCAATTCTCGGCACTTCCACCTTAAGCCGTACTAGTACGTAGCCGTTATTCCGTACCAAATATTGGTATTTGTTAGTAAAGTGTACGTAATAATAAACATTGTCACCTTTCAAGTTCATAGGTCAGTGGGAAGTTAAAACAATTCTTCGTAACAAAATTTTGTGACAGACGACGGACGGACAGACAGACAGATGGACAGACGGACACGTGAGTGACAACAATATACAATTTTATTGTATCTTTGTTATTGTACCTACTGTTGTTTTCTTTACCTTTTGTTTGTCGCTGTTGTGTTGTGTCTGTGTCGAATAAATGTTTATTCTATTCTATTCTAACAATAGGGCTCCGTTTGGCCCCTTCGGGTACGGATCCCTAAAAAACTCTTAAACACTCTCTCTAAACCAGGGGTTGAATCCAAAATCTTGCTAGCGAACACCTAGACCGAGAGAGATAATAAGGCCCCACCTCAATCTCTGTCAGTCAATCTGTGTATGATACTGCGGTATAAAATGCATTACAAGTCTTTGTACTTTTGGTTCGCTATAGTCAGATAGATTATTCCGTTAGCCTAAGTTCACGCGGCATTATACAACACGGTTTTTTGCAGTATAATGCTGGGCTACTGTAAAACATAGTATAGATAAAATAAGGCAAAAAACGTGTCGTACAATGCTGTGTGAACTCAGGCTTATAACTTTTGGGGGCGTCGCTCATGTCGCGAGTGTTTGAAAGATTCACCTTGCTCTGGCACCTGGCCCAGGCAACTGGGAACACGGGTGGGTTAAAACCCACGGAGCGGGAGAAGTTATTTGAGAAGGAACAGGGGCTGCGATTCTCCATACTTGTATTCCCCTTTTTTCTTTCTGAATAATGCCTCTAGAGCAATCTTTTTTTTTTCATAAAGTCAAAGTCTGCTGTAGACATGCCCCTGTCATTTCCGTTTTTTCAGCAACTAATAAGTCAGGCAAATATGACCCTCCCAAAATGACAAAAATTGGCCCATTTTTACCGCCGTTAATAGAGGACAACCGGACAAATTAGAAAAGCGGCGGCGGCGGGGGGGCTGCGCCCTCAGCAGCGCCACGTCGGCGCCCTCGGCCACGCCCTCCGAGCCCGAGTCCCACACACCTGTAATATCTGCTGCAGTGGCTGCTGCACGTCGGGCGGCGGCTTGGGCAGGGCGCGCACGAGGGCGGCGGCGGCGGGCGGCAGCTGCGCCCTCAGCAGCGCCACGTCGGCGCCCTCGGCCACGCCCTCCGAGCCCGAGTCCCACACACCTGTAATATCTGCTGCAGTGGCTGCTGCACGTCGGGCGGCGGCTTGGGCAGGGCGCGCACGAGGGCGGCGGCGGCGGGCGGCAGCTGCGCCCTCAGCAGCGCCACGTCGGCGCCCTCGGCCACGCCCTCCGAGCCCGAGTCCCACACACCTGTAATATCTGCTGCAGTGGCTGCTGCACGTCGGGCGGCGGCTTGGGCAGGGCGCGCACGAGGGCGGCGGCGGCGGGCGGCAGCTGCGCCCTCAGCAGCGCCACGTCGGCGCCCTCGGCCACGCCCTCCGAGCCCGAGTCCCACACACCTGTAATATCTGCTGCAGTGGCTGCTGCACGTCGGGCGGCGGCTTGGGCAGGGCGCGCACGAGGGCGGCGGCGGCGGGCGGCAGCTGCGCCCTCAGCAGCGCCACGTCGGCGCCCTCGGCCACGCCCTCCGAGCCCGAGTCCCACACACCTGTAATATCTGCTGCAGTGGCTGCTGCACGTCGGGCGGCGGCTTGGGCAGGGCGCGCACGAGGGCGGCGGCGGCGGGCGGCAGCTGCGCCCTCAGCAGCGCCACGTCGGCGCCCTCGGCCACGCCCTCCGAGCCCGAGTCCCACACACCTGTAATATCTGCTGCAGTGGCTGCTGCACGTCGGGCGGCGGCTTGGGCAGGGCGCGCACGAGGGCGGCGGCGGCGGGCGGCAGCTGCGCCCTCAGCAGCGCCACGTCGGCGCCCTCGGCCACGCCCTCCGAGCCCGAGTCCCACACACCTGTAATATCTGCTGCAGTGGCTGCTGCACGTCGGGCGGCGGCTTGGGCAGGGCGCGCACGAGGGCGGCGGCGGCGGGCGGCAGCTGCGCCCTCAGCAGCGCCAGCGCCGCCAGCTCGCGCGCCACGTCGGCGCCCTCGGCCACGCCCTCCGAGCCCGAGTCCCCGTCCAAGGCCCCAACGCGCACTGACGATCCCAGATGCTCTATACTGCTCCACGGTTTTAGAGGCTGTGTTTCACTGTTGCTGTAAAAAAAGTTTCATCGTCAGCATCATCATTCTCCCAATTTATTTGGGGTCGGCGCAACAATTATGTCTTTTTAACCGATTTCAAAAAAGAGGAGGTTCTCAAGTCGTCTATGTTTTTTTTTTTGGGTACGCGGTATCTGCGCCGTGTGTGAATCGATTTGTTTGGTAGGTCATACTTCAGAGGTGGTCCCATATAAATTTTATCGAAATCGATTAAGCACTTTTTGAAAAAGTCAACATAAACAAAAAATATGTATACACAGATGACATTTTTATCCATTGGAGCATAACTTTAATATTTAGTTTTACTTCTGGGGTACAACAACTAAAAAGTGAAAAATAAAAAACTTTTAAAAAAAATACACGACGTATAAAAAATATAAAATAACTTTATTTTCGGAAGTCGGTGTCAAATAACGAAAAAACAAAATATAAACACCGACTTCCGAAAATAATTCTTCCATACTCCTCTATTAATCGTCATCTCTGTAGTCACCCCCTTTTTCCCATATCCTCTTTCACACAGTCTTACCATCGTTCCTTTGGTCTTCCTCTACTCTTATAGCCATCCACATACATACATAAGACTTTCTTCACGACATTTTCTTTATTCCTCTGCATCACATGCCCAAACAATTTTTCAGTCAGCGGTGCCACTTTCAGACTTCCTCTTATATACTCATTCCATTCACTTTCTTTATAATACGCGTAACACCACACATCGCTCTTAGCATGTTTCATCGTCATCATCAACCTTTTAATGTCTCCACTGCTGGGGCACAGGTTTCCTCTCTATGAGAGGATGTGGGCCGTAATCCACCACGCGGGCCCAATGCGAGTTAGTCCGTCATTTAGATTATCAACCATTATCATCCCTATTCTTCACTCTGCGGGAAAAATCCGACATAATTGGGTACTGTCCTAGGTATGAAAATATTAATTCTATTTAGTCCGTAAATTAGTTTATAAAAAAATATTGTACACGCGACCCCAATACGAATTGGTGAATGTCACATGTCTTCGAGTTTTTGGTTCGAGGACATGCCGGTTTCCTCACGATGTTTTCCTTCACCGCTTTAAAAGCAGTTGTGATAAAATAACTTACAAAAAGTAAAGCAACTGCCTGGGTTTGAACTCACGACCTACAACTTGTAAGTCGCGGCCGTTACCACTGAGCCACCACTGCTCTCTCTAAATAAAGGTTAAGGATGTGTTCATACTGAATTACAATATGGATTAACACTTGACGGGGCCCGCTAAGGCCGATACCTGCCACGGTTGCAGATGTGCACAGCCCTGAAAGAAACATGGGTGGGTTGTAGTTAGGAAAAAAACCATGGATTGACACCTAATCCGCGAAAGGTGTTCCAAGGGTCTCCATTTTAGAGGACAAGAGCTTAAAGACAGAAGAGATATAGTCAAATATGGCGACTAGTCTTACCAACGTAATTGGGTATTGTGCACACGGGCCGCATCAGCGCTGACAGGATCACGCTCATCTGTGTCTACTACTACTCACTTGTGATTGTTAACTTCTTGTCTAAGCGGCGGTCGCGGGTACTCCAGCGGCGCTCGGAGGTGTAGCGCCAGCGCACACACGTAGCCCACACACAGGCACACGGGCCGCATCAGTGCCGACAGGATCACGCCGGGGTCGGGGTCTAGTACTGAAAAACGAAAATAACTTGCTATTATAATTATTAAAAATTAGAAGCGAAAAGAGATTAGAGGAACAAAAGCTTCTTCGCTCTTTGTTTTTTTTTAGTCTACATTTTCCCACTGCTGGGACAAAGGCCTCCCCAAAATTCTTTCAGATGTTCTGTGAATTTATTTTTATTCTTGTATTTACTTTTATTGGCTCAAACTACCTTCTTAAAAGTTTTAAATTTGTGTTTCAAAAACTAATACAAATAAACAGAAATTTCCACCGATAATAATAATAAACATCACGCGTAAGAGCGATCGTCTAATTGGCACTGGATGACCAACAAACAATCAACGTCACATCAAAATAAAATAAAAAATAAAATAAATCTTAGCCGCACCTCGTGGACCCTTCTGTATTCGGTAGGTAACATCATGGTCACGATTCGGTATGGTCCATCCCATTTTGCTTATTATACAATTTAGGAGACTTTCATTTGCTGCGCACTGGGTTATGCAACCACACCAGTGAACCTTCGTCTAAACCTCTATTGTTTGCATTCCGGTCGTATCAGGTCTTCATCTTATCAGACATTTGTTGGTCGGATTGTCTGATATGCTCATGTACATCATTCAACTTGTTACGCAAGTCGTTCGCATAATCGGTTACACTGTGTGGGGGCATCAGGGGGGGTTCCGGTGATTAAATCTTTAATCAATCCGGAACCCCCTCTGATGCCCCACGCAGTGTAACCGATTATGCGAACGAACATGCAGGCAACCGTAACCGTACTCGAAGGCCGGTGTCACAGTCGTACTTTCGTGAACTGCACTACGGTAGGACAGAAGAAATGGCTGTATGTGCTTGTCCCAATCCTTTTGCCTGCTGTCCACAACTTTTGCCAGATATCTCTCCAACGTTTGGTTGAAGCGTTTTACCATTCAATCAGATTGTGGATGATAAGAAGTAGTTCTGGTCTTGTGAGTACCCATCATTCGACAAGTCTCCTGGAATACTTGCGATTCAAAATTTCTACCTTGGTCGCTGTGAATTTCCAAGGGTACTCCAAAACCACAGAAGACTTCCTGAACCAATTTATGAATGTATGACTATTGTAGCTTCTTGGTTAGGAACGGCGAAGACTTCTGGCCACTTTGTGAAGTAATCCATGACAACCATGAAGTACTTGTTTCCGTTTTCACTTTCCGGAAATGGTCCTGCAACGTGCAGGGGGCTTCCACGTTGTATACTTTTAAAGCACCTCTGTCGCGTATCTAGGGTCCTTTCACACCTTTTTCCTTTTACACCGCACAACTGGTACATTTACGACACCAGTCTTCAACATCCGCTCGACAGTGAATGCAGTAAAATCGCTCTCGTATCTTCAGTAGAGTTCTTTTTACCCCCATATGTCCTCCTGAACATCCATTATGATAGAGCCGTAAAACATCCGGTACTTTGGCTTTGGGGACAACAATTTGTAGATGACAGTTTTCTCCTCGAGCGTTTTCTCATTTACGGCACAAGACTTCATCCTGGATAACCACATAAAATAAACAAATAAGTCCTACACCTAGCATTCATCGCCCCAGAAAAAGCCTTTGATCGAGTCCCACGAAAGCTAGTATGGCAAGCCCTCCGTGGTCAAAATGTGCCAGAGTACTATATCGAGCTTGTGAAGGATATGTACTACAATGCCAGCACGAGAGTCCGAAACCTAGCCGGCGTGAGCAAGACCTTTGAGGTCAAAGTAGGTGTTCATCAGGGATCTGCTCTTAGTCCCCTACTATTTAATCTGGTGATGGATTACCTCACAAAGAATATACCTGCTCCATTGCTATGGACTATGTTATACGCGGACGACATTATTCTAGCTGCTGATACCGGAATCCATCTGCAGGAAACCTTAAACATGTGGACGCATGCTCTTGAAAAGTACGGCCTGAGGATGAGTAGGAGTAAAATCGAGTATCTGAAGTGCCTTTTCAGCGGAAACTGATACCATCTGTTTTGGGACAACACCTGTTCCCACAGTAGATAAATTCAAGTACTTGTGCTCTATGCTCACAACAGATGCCAACGTTGACAAAGACGTGGTCCATAGAATTAGTGCCGCGTTGCTGAAATGGCGATCACTTACAGGAGCATTATGTGATCCACGTATTCCCATAAAAATTAAGGGCAAAGTCTATAAAACTGCAGTACGCCCCGCGTTACATGTATGTACGTGTATGGCTCCGAATGTTGAAACAACAAAGAAGAGGCATGAGCAAAAGGTCCATACCAACGAAATGCAGATGCTAAGATGGGCGGGAGGTGTGAACCGGCTTGACAAAGTCCGTAATAAACATATACGTGGCAGCTTCAAAGTCGCACCTATCACAGACAAAATGACAGAAAACCACCTAAGATGGTATGGACACATTAGAAGACGCAGTGAGGATCATGCGGTTCAAATAGCTCTAAATTTACCGGCAACAAAAAGAGGTAGAGGCCGCTCGCCAATGACTTGGTGGTCCAACATCGCGAGAGACTTCAAGAAAGCCCAATTGCCCACTTCGACAACCCAATACCGTTTGTCTTGGCGCAGGAAAGTGAGGAGACCCGACCCCAAATAACAGGACCAGGGATGGAGAAGAAGAAGAAAAAATTTCCACCGATATAGAGAATAGAAAGAGCGGTCTCCATCCACAAATGAAGTGTATACGGGCAGAATAGTGTGAGAGTGATAAAGCGATTGGACATCCAGTAGTTATCGTTTTCTGGAATTCCGATTGGACAACGTCACAGGTTGGAAAGAGCGTGTGACTTCTGCACATAGACCTTGAGACTGGGAAAAGAGACAAGTATTGGGCGCACAGACTTTGCTTCGCTTCTTTCTACAGAGTCTTCAATTTTGCTGTGGGTATTGTTGTGGCTATGATACATTTTCATTCCCAAATAGACGTGATCTTCCCATTTCAATATGGCGGTGAGTGGTGTGAGGGCTTAAAAATTCAACGAACTTGCAAGTCTAGAAGCACAATCATATTTTTGTTGTAGCCCAATCATACGTCAGATTGACGTGTATCATTGCAATCAAAACAAAATGACGGTTGTTACCGAAGTGACGTAGCCGTCTTTCTGTTACTAATGAGTAATGTATACACCGAGTGTGAGGGTGGTTCAGGATATCGCCGAGATCCAACTATGCGCGCGAAAGATAGAGAATTTTCGTCCCGGAGTGTATGTCAAAACGACGTAGATGGGTTTCTAGGGATAATTTCTCTTTTTAGGGTTCCGTTCCCGAGGGTCCAAACGGACCCCTATTGTTGTCACTCACGTGTCCGTCTGTCTGTCCGGCCGTCGTCTGTCACAAAATTTTGTTACGAAGAATTTTTTAGCTTCCCAATGACCTATGAACTTGAAATTTGGTGATAATGTCTATTAGGCGGCCTCTAGACCTACAATAACATTGTACAATACTTTTATTGTACAATAAGATTGAAAGGAGCTCTGAATCCAAACGAGCAATTATATTGCACAATAATACGAACAGCACAATGTTTTCGCGTTCAGTCGGAGAATAGTATTGATCCCGTGTGCACCGTGCGAAGCAACATGTCCGAACAAGATTTAGCTGCAGCTGTAGTGTTGTTGCTTGTGGCTAAACGTAAACGAACACGTCGCTGGTCGAAAGATTGGTACAAGAAAAGGCAGAAATATACTCACGAAAATCTTTTAAAAGACTTGATGTTAACTGAGGAAGCAGACTTCAACAATTTTGTACGACTGAGCTCTGAACAGTTTCAAAAGCTACTAGGATTGGTCACGCCATTGATTGAGAAAAAAAATACAAACATGAGGGAAGCAATACCACCTTTTCAACGGCTTTCAATAACATTACGGTATCTAGCGACTGGAAATACTCTGGAAGATTTAAAGTTTCACAGTGCTATTTCTCCACAAAGTCTTTCCTTAATAATTATGGAAACATGCGATGCGATAATACATGTTTTGAAGGAATTTATCAAGGTAAATAAAGATTATAATCTTTTCATTTATTTATTAAACTGTATATATTGAGAAAATGTATCTTCGTTCGCGTCATCAGCATCATTTTCCTGTTGAAAATTGTTCATGTTCTGTTGATTATTCTCTTGGAAGTACTGCTGGTTATGTGGCAGCTGCTCAGATGGAAGTTCAGAATTTTGCTGTTGAGAATAGTTTATAAAATATCGAGGCGATGGCGTGCCGCTGTAACCTGTTGGAGTTGGCGTGGATCTGGTATATGTCGGAGATGGAGTTATCGTAACTGTTGGAGTATTTATTTTTACCGAATTGCGGTGTAAAAGCCCTAATTGTCCTTCCATGATAATGGCACCAATAGCATTTTTAGCAAAGATTTGTTGCATTGGTTCCATTTTCTTTAAATCTGCAGCACAAGACAAAGCCCAATTTTGATATTCGTCTGGTTTCTCTCTAAGACGGTTAGCTGCCAATTCCATAAGGTCATCATCAAGTTTTCTCTTTATTTTTTTAGCTTTAGTCTTCGGAACTGCATATGATGATGCTTGATTCGCTCCAACAGTTGTAGTATCTTCCTAAAAAGATAAATAATTTGTTTTTATTTTATTTTCAGTTACCGCAAACAGCCGAGGAATGGCAACAAGTTGCCAAAGATTTTGAGAGCCAGTGGAATGCCCCTCATGTAATCGGTGCTATAGATGGCAAACACGTGGAAATAAAGAAACCTCCTGGTTCTGGATCATACTACTACAACTACAAAAAAACATTCAGTATTGTGTTGATGGCGGTTGTAAATGCAAACTACGAGTTCATTATGGTTGATGTTGGGACTAATGGTCGTGTATCAGATGGAGGTGTGCTGCAGAATACAGCATTTGGACAGCAATTAAAAAATAATGCTTTAAATATCCCACCACCTGCATTGTTGCCAGGAAGTTCCCGAAAACTCCCATACTTTTTTGTTGGGGACGATGCTTTTCCAATGTCTCAAAATTTAATGAAACCATATAGCCAAACTGGATTAACAAAAGAGAAAAGAATATGCAACTATCGAATATCGCGAGCTAGAAGAATGGTTGAAAGTGTTTTTGGTATACTAGCTACTCGTTTTGGAGTATTTCAAAGGGCATTTCCTTTTGATCCAATAAAAGTAAGGAAAATTGTTTTGACTTGTTGTTATCTACACAATTTTCTGAGAAAATCGCGTTCGTATTTATCTCCATCATTCATGTTTCGTGAAGATAACGAATCAGGAATAATACACCCGCCATCTCAGGAAGTATTCCAGTTGACAACATTGGAAAATATCAATAAGAAAAATTCGCTGAATATCGCGAAGCAAGCACGGGACGAATACAGTGGATTTTGTAACAACGAAGGTGCAGTTCCCTGGCAAAATAAAATGGTCTCGTAAAACACAATTTTGTATTCATTTAAATTAAATAAATTAAAATTTACCTGTGTGTTAGTATTGTCCAAAGCAGAAGGTTCACTCTCTCCTCCCGGACTACCTATAGTAGACTGAGTATCCATACTAGACTGTGAATCCGATGCGGATTCCAGATCTTTTAAAAATAACATTTCTTTAAAATACCATAAAGTAGGTTCGTAAATGTCGTCTGTACTAGATCCGGATTTCATCGACTGGAGGTGTTTCTTGAGCTCCTTCCGGTAGTTAGTTCTTAAAGAATTGAATTTTTTCTTCACATCATCTTTGCTTGCCTGTGAAAACATCTCTTTGTATTTAGACAACAATGTTTCGTAAGCATTGTTTTTTTTATCACGGTCATGATATTCTTTGCACTTGACATTCCACAGAGACGGCAATTCTCTGTACAATTGGATACATTCGCAGATAAACTCCCTTTCCTTAACTTTTGGATTCTCTTTTTCCGCCATTTTGCATGCGCGCGTGTACTCCTCGTGACGACGAACCACAGACTGAAAAATATTGCGCAATACTGACCCTACACGATGCAATGAAAAAACATGGTGCAATAAAAATTAAACTCGCTCAAACTTTCGGCCAATCATTGTGCAATCTTCAATATTAACCCTAAACGGTCAATTAAATTGCACAATTCGCAATATTGTGCAATATAATTGACCGTTTAGAGGCCGCCTTACAACGTATACTTTACTAAAAAAATACCAATATCTGGTACGGAACCCTTATTGTGCGACATCCGATACGCACTTGGCCAGTTTTTTGATCTTTTCTGCACCATGGCAATCTGTCCTAGAACAATACGCCACTGGGTTGATTTTAATGAGAGAGCTTCCATTTGTTTAAATCAAAAAACATTTATTTCAATCCATTTATGATCATAAGGCATGTTGTACGTTTCAAATAAAATTAAAATTTCAAAAATTATAAAATAAAAACCGCAATAAAAATTAAAATTAACATTATAATCAGTTAGTGTCAGTGTGTGTCTTTGTTTGTTTAGGGTAGCTCTCATCTCTCTACGCGAATCTGGTGCTGAGACTGGGAATGTCACATCTCTTCAGCCTCGTGTGCTGTTGTCCTCCTATTCGGCTCAGCGCCAGTGCTAGCTCATTTGTGTGTTGTGGAATTCTTTTATCTTATTTTTTCTATCGTTGATATCTTAGGCTATCTTGACCTTGCCCAGGGGTAGCGGATAAATTCGTAACAGAGTTACCGCTCCCCTGGGCACTCCGGCAAGGAAGGAACAGCGGTGGGTTTTTAGTCAGTAAGAGTCTGATTCGCCCTCCCGCTCCACCGCTAAGGCTATGTTGACCTATTTCTTGCTTTACTGTTTGTATATTGAGCTCTAGGTACATGTATTTGTATTTGTTGCTTATACTTTGGGGTATATTGAATATGTGTCGTAGTGCTTTGCTCTGAAAATCTCTTTCTAGAATTGATAAATAATCTAGGGATAATAAAATTGTAAATTCACAGGAAATCATTTCCTCACTAACGCACACTGAGTTCAAGTGGTGGTCAACGGCCAAGCCTCCCAAAAAATCCCAGTATAAGAAAAATAAGCTGATAATGCGATAGGTAACTCACATGTATTCCTCATAGAGACTAGCATGGCGACGATTACATAATGCAGGTTGGGGAACGCTGGCCCATCAGCGAACAGGAAGCCCCACAGATTGGGGATCTCCGACCTGGGGAACTCGCGACCGAAGAGCAGTCTTAACCATCGGCTGGAACAATGAAAGGAAAAATAAGTAAAGAGGGTATTTGATTATTGAAACTTGAACTTTGTTGTGAGTGACATAGAGTGTAAAGTTTTAAGAACATCGGTGCACTCATAAAAACGGGTGTATGTAAGAACGCTGGTTTGGGTTTATTTGCTCTTTGTAACATTTGTGATAAAGTTTACTATTATTTATGTTTAAAAAATCCTTTGCAATAATCAAAAGTCAAACTAGGCTGAGAGCCAGCTCTTTTTGAACGTCAAAGTTTTACAGAATATAATAGATAAAGATAGTCCCCTAAAAACGCTCGCCCGTCACCACTTCCTATTGTTTTAGCTGTGAAGAAGAAGTGGCTAACAAACTCCCCAGCAACACGTCTGTCTGTTAAATTTTAAGAACTTGAAATTATATAATGTTCTTTGGACCAGAAATCCTCGCGGGCGTCCTCAGAAGACCCTACCTAAGATTCATCACAATCTGATCAATGGTTTAAGAATACATAGAGGACAAACATACAAACATTCATTTTTATTTATAAGTACAGCATGTAACAAAAACCCTGTCCGATCCTGGAGGGTATTCTTTGGTATCGTACTGCGTACACATATACGTAATCATTTAATGAATACGAGATTATTATTTTTCCCCAATGAAAATAATTAATTTAAAAATAAAAAAAAACTTCTCAAAGGCAACGCTGAGCGCTCGACAAAGTTCACTTACAGTTTTGTGTCAAAGAAGCCGCCTGAGCAAGACGGTCTTTTTGATCCTTTGTTATAGAGTGCCTACAGCGCGGTTCGTGCAGGGCGGTATCGTTTGAAATAAAAATAGGTAAAAATGAAATAATTTCGCCGACCGATGGAGTGTTGTCAACTTATGAAAATTTGCCATATTTAGTGTTAAAAATCGCATATTTTATAAAAATAAAAATCTATGACATTAGTTACATTTATTGTAGTACGTATGTTAAACCAGGAATAAGCCTTTATTGGATCGGACAGGGTTTTTGTTACATGCTGTATAGATGGATGCAACAATTGAACAACATGCATGCATGCAAGTGTCACAACTCGCGGTCCTGTGCGTCTCGCATCCATCGGATTCCCGAGACCGTCAGCAGGTCATCGGTCCACCGCGTGGGAGACCGTCCAACACTGCGATGCGCGGTCGCCACTCCAGAACTTCTCGGCCCCATCGACCATCTGTTCTGCATTATTTTTAATTATTAAGTATGTAAACTTACATTCCAAACAGCTCCATAGATATGTTGCAATTAACTAAATGTAAAGATAAGTCGAGATCCAATGGTACTAAATATTCTTCTCTTACTTTATCCAAATATCTTATTACTTCGTTAGGATTCTGAAACAAAAAATATTGGCACATGTATTGCTGTCTCGCTTTTTAGGGTTCCGAAAGTCCAAATGAAAAACGGAACCTTTATAGGATCACTCGTGTATCTGTCTCTCTGTCCGTCTGTCACGGCCAAATTACTCCAAATCTACTTGACCAATTGAGTTGTAATTTGGCACACACATGAGTATCTGTGACTCAAACACGGGCATGTAGCGTAAATAAATTAATTTGGAATATGAGGGTCACTTTTGGGGTGCAAACCAGAAAATAAAATAAAAAGTTTTTCAAACTGCAATGTGCTACATATCTAATGAAAGGGCTTATTGTAAGGATTTCAAATATATTTTTCTCATAATTTTAAAATATATAGTTTTTAAGTTATTTATGAGAAACTAGTTTCTGCCAGCGGCTTCGCCCGCGTGGAGTTAGTACATACTACATACAAACTTTCAACCCTCACTTTAACCTCTTAGGGGATGAATTTCCAAAAATCTCTTAGTGCTCCGCTACATTATAAAAGGAAGCCGTGTGCAGAATTTCACGTTCCTAGTCCCAGTAGTTTCGTTCGGCTGTGCGTATGTATGTCAGTCAGTCAGTTATTCAGTCAGTCAGTTTCTCCTTTTATACGGGGTGTAACGTAAAGGTGTGATCATATTTTAAGAACTGCATCTGCCCTTTGATATGAACAACTTTATTCAAGAAAACTTGAGGACATTCTCAAATTTTTTTTTTACCTCCCATACAAATATTGATCAGCTGATGATAACTGTGTATGTAAAGTCCAATTTTTTTTTTTGGAAATTTTAAATTTTTTCTTAGAGAAAGTAACATCCATAAAATATGACCACACCTTTCCCCACACCCTGGTTACACCCTGTATAATATATAGATGACCATTCCCGGGGCAAGTATCTCCGAAACCACCAAGCTTAAAATTTTGAAAAAAATACTGAATGTAGTTCTTTACATATTACAGGAAAACCTATAAAAAAAAATTTCTTTTCAAAAATTAGGAAATAGCCGACGAAAAATTCCAACGCTAGGGGATCCAGAATCATGTACTGAATCACTAGTACACGTATGTGCGATCATGTACCTTACACCCTGTATTTTTTTTTCAAAAATTAGGAAAAGGCCGACGAAAAATTCCAACGCTAGGGGATCCAGAATCATGTAATGAATCACTAATACACGTATGTGCGTTCATGTACCTTACAACCTGTATAGTATAAACCTGAAAAAAATTAAGAAGGAACCCTTTGCGCTTTGACTCGCTCTTGACCGGCTTTATTAATACGCAAACTTAACTTTAGCGCTTATTATAACAGAGTATAGCTTCTTACAGAATTATTCAGTACTGAGTAGTATTATTTATTATTCACTATATTTCCTCGTACAGTCGCAAGAAAATAACAGATGCATACTGTAAATAGTGATTGTCCTGTTATGATTTTAATGAACTTACGTGGGACATTTTAGAAGGAGGTAATCTGCCACACGAGGTCGGTACGATGTCGCCCGTTGTGTAGAACCTTTCTATACCCTTCATTATAGCACTGAACAGCATGCTGAAAAAACACAATTATTTATTTAGTCTGTTTTACAGGCTAAATAAATAGAAAGAGAAGCATAAATCAGTCTTAATAATGTCCCCACTGCTGGGACTCAGTCTCCTCTTTAGGCGAGTGAATGGACTGTAATCTACGACGCGGGCCTAGTACGGGTTGGTGGATGTCACATGTCTTTGAATTTTTGGTTCTAGGACATGACGGTTTCCTCACAATTTTTTTCTTCACCGTTTTGAGAGCAGTGGTGATGAAATACATTACACAAAGTAAAGCGCCTGCCTGGGTTTGAACCCACGACGTATAGTATTCGTCAAACTTAATGGCGTGTGGGAATACCACCAAGTTTTAAACTGACAAATAAGTAGGTACAGAGAGGAGCTCTGTGAGAGGGTGTGGGCCATAATCCACCACGCGGGCCCAATGCGGATTGGTGGATGTCACATGTCTTCGAAGTTTTAGTTCTAAGACATGCCGGTTACCTCACGATGTTTTTCTTCACCGTTCTGAGAGCAGTGGTGATGAAATACATTACACAAAGTAAAGCGCCTGCCTGGGTTTGAACCCACGACGTTTAGTATTCGTCAAACTTAATGGCGTGTGGGAATACCACCAACTTTCAAACTGACAAATAAGTAGGTACTGTGGCGTATGCACACACAGCCTACACGGCATGTGGGAACCGGGCTTTGCTGGCAGTTTACAACTTTTGGAGAGTCGTTCGAATATTAAGATTATAGTATAAACAGTTAGTTTAGCTCGCCCGGTCGAAGAGGGTACATGTATAATATTTGATTAATATAAAAATTCCCTGCGCTATCCCTCCGTGTTTATCTCCACACTACACCCATAAATAGTCACTCTCATTCACAACACTCGCATGCCAGCGAGTGAGATAGCTCCGCAAAGCTACAACAGCGCCCCTGGAGCCCTGTAGGCTCCACAGTACCATACACCCCTAAAAATATTCGCACTGCTTCCGCACAGTTATAAAAATCATTAAATGGCCTAAATTATTGTCGACTTGACTGTACCTGCGTGCAGTTGCACTTGCAGCTAACTTTGCACACGCCTTTAAGTTTGACGAATACTTATACAACTCCTAAGTCGGGGCTGTTACACTGGGCCACCACTGCTCCGCTGTTATTGTAGTTACTAAATAAATGTTATACTTACTAGCTATCGTGTTCTAAACAGTCTTCTTTTAGTATAAACTTTAATTTCTCGCTGCAACAAACATAAAAAGTTATCTTATAAATGGGATATTTTACTAAAAAATAAAAAATTCCAATAAAAAATGACAGAAATAAAACGCATCAAAGTTCAGGAGTGGCTCGTTACGTTACTTTGGTGGTAAAGAGTGCCGCACCACGTGATGTCACGCGAAATTTCAACGCACTGTATCGCCCTAATTTTTTGTTTATGTGACAAAAAAAATACGTGTCAATATTTTTTGGTTATTCCACTGACGGATTAATTATTTTTTTTTTTTGTAAAATACCCTATTAAACAACTATTTGTATGACCAATCATCCAAAGGAGATAACACTAGTATTTATATTCGCTTCGCCAGCGACTAGCCCGGGAATAGGGAAGACGACTAAAAAAATATATATTTGGTCCGGCACAGTTAGATTACCAAAAAATATATATTTGGTTCGGCACAGTTAGATTACCAAAAAATATATATTTGGTCCGGCACAGTTAGATTACCAAAAAATATATATTTGGTCCGGCACAGTTAGATTACCAAAAAATATATATTTGGTCCGGCACAGTTAGATTACCAAAAAATATATATTTGGTCCGGCACAGTTAGATTACCAAAAAATATATATTTGGTCCGGCACAGTTACATTACTAAAAAATATATATTTGGTCCGGCACAGTTAGATTACCAAAAAAATATATATTTGGTCCGGCACAGTTACATTACCAAAAAATATATATTTGGTCCGGCACAGTTAGATTACCAAAAAATATATATTTGGTCCGGCACAGTTACATTTCCAAAAAATATATTTTTGGTCCGGCACAGTTACATTACCAAAAAGTACTGGACACGTATTTTTTTTTTGTCACGTAAACCAAAAAATGAGGACAATATAGTGCGTTGAAATTTCGCGTAACGTCACATCTACGTAAAAAATGTACCACTTTTTACTACGAAGTGACGTAACCAGCCCCCACTCCTAAACTTTGATGCGTTTTAACTTTGTAATTTTTATCTTTTTCATTGATTTGATAAAGCAAAAAATACGTGTCGAATATTTTGTGATAATCTAAGTTGGAGGGATCTTGATAATCTAAGATCATCCCTATTCTCAACTCCGCGGGAAATATCCGGCCTAATTTCTAGTATATCATAAAAAGACAAAATATTAGCTTCCTAGGTTTATGGGGCCCTTGGTAAGACTGCATGTCAGACTTTCGGGCTTCTGACGACCCGTAACGACTGTCAAAGATCCACAATTGACAGCCGGGACCAACGGCTTAACGTGCTTTCCGAGGCACGGATTGTGCTGAGCGTCAATGAGTCAATTTTTACCCACGAAAAAAAGGAGGTTTTTTAGTTTTTTTTTCAACTATAATATTTTATTATAAGTATTAGCTCTTCGCCCGCGTCTTCGTCCTCGTGGACTTCAAAAATTTATAGCCTATGACACTCACAAATAACGTGGCTTTCTAATGGTAAAAGAATTTTCAAAATCGGTTCAGTAGATCCAGAGATTACCCCCTACAACCTCACAAACTTACCTACAAGGGTCATTCAATAAATACTTAGCCTACAAAAAGCAAACGAAAATTTTGGAAAAGTGGCAATTTATTTTTCAACATTGTCTCCTTTTAGTTCGATACACTTAGCCCAGCGATGCTCCAACTTTTTTAACCCGTCCGAAAAATAGTTTTTGTCAAACTCTGCAAAATAGGCCTCCGTGGCGGCGATAACCTCCTCATTCGATCCATATCTATTCCCGGCGAGTGATTTTTTCAGATTAGGAAACAGAAAGAAGTCACAAGGGGCCAAATCTGGAGAATACGGTGGATGGGGCAGCAATTCGTAGCGTAATTCGACCAATTTGGCCATGGCAACGGCAGACGTGTGAACCGGTGCGTTGTCGTGGTGAAACAGCACTTTTTTCTTCGCCAGATGGGGTCGTTTTTTCTTTAATTCGGCGTCGAATCGGCCCAATAAATCGGCATAGTAAAGCCCTGTAATTGTTTTACCCTTCTCGAGGTAATCGATGTAGATCACACCTTGTGAATCCCAGAAAACGGTGGCCATAACTTTTCCGGCCGATTTTACAGTTTTCGCCTTCTTTGGAGCACGTTCCCCGGTCTGGATCCATTGTTTTGATTGCTCCTTGGTCTCTGGTGTGTACCAGTGGATCCAGGTTTCATCGACGGTCACAAAACGACGCAAAAACTCCGCTGGATTCCGCTTAAACAGCGCCAAACACGTCTCCGATGTGGTCTCACGGTTGCGCTTGTTTTCTGGTGTGAGTAAACGCGGCACCCATCGCGCCGACAGCTTTCTCATGCCGAGTTCCTCGTGAAGAATATGATGCACTGTTCCTTCTGAAATGCCTACAGTCTCAGCTAGCTCCCGAACCTTCAATCGGCGATCTGCCAATACGAGATCATGGATTTTTTTAATGTTTTCCTCCGTAGCAGCTGTTTTCGGTGCACCTGGACGTGGTTCATCAAAAACCGACGTACGGCCACGTGCAAACTCGTTGAACCAATTCTTGACGGTGGCCATCGATGGAGAAGAGTCACCGTACACAGCATCCAAGCGCTCTTTGATTTCGATGCGCGTTTTCCCTTCCAAAAATAGGAATCGAATCACCGAACGATATTGCTCTTTTTCCATTTTTGTAAAACCGATCGACACGTTCGCTTCCATAAGTTGTCAAATTAAAACAAATGAAGGGATTGGAATGAAAATTTGAAAAAAGAATTAAAAAAGAATGTGCTACACTGTGGTAAAACTCTTTTGAAACTACAGCGCCCTCTGGCGATGAGGCTAGGTACTTATTGAATGCACCTCGTATTTATAGTATTAGTATAGAGCTAGCACTTCGCCCGCGACTTCGTCCACGTGGATTTCAAAAATGTATAGCCTAAGACTCTCACAAATAAGTGGTTTTCTATTGGTAAAATCATTTTCAAAATCGGTTCAGTAAATCCAGAGATTACCCCCTACAACCTCACAAACTTTACCTCTTTATAATATTAGTATATATTTATTAAGACGAAGACTTACCCTAGATCGTCAGGAGCGAACTTCCTGTCCAGGTACAGTTCGAACAGGACGGGCGCGAGTATCTCGTGCATGCCTTGCCGGTAGCCCACGTTCGCGTGAGAACGCGCCCAGAAGAATAGGATGCGGACCTACAACACATACATATAATTACTGACCAATGGAGTCACCGAGAATAGCGCCTAAGCTTACATATAATGGTGCCGATTGTCTTGTGGAGGTATGCGAAACAGGGTTTAGGTAAATCTCCATCGGTGGAGCATACGGTGGAGGTCTGCCCCGCTTGGGCGGAGCACCGCCGTGTCCTCGTGGATGCGATAGGTGGCGGCGACCCCTCGCGCCCGGCCCTCGTTCAGTCCATGGTACGGAGCGAGAGGGAATGGGAGGCAGTCTCCGCCTTCTGCGAAGCAGTAACGCTCGCGAAGGCGGAGGTGGGACGCGTGAGGGAAGCTTAACGGAGTGGCCCTCACAGCCCCGGCCGCTACCACCGCAGGAGAGGTACTGGGCGTAGGACGTCGCGTGACGATCTCCGGCCACCGTAGACCCGGGCCTGCGGACGGCGAGCAGTGGGTAGCTCGCCGTCCGATCAGCACCAGGCCCGAGAGTCGACGGCGCGTAGTGTTCCACGCGCGCCTCAAAGAGATGATTGTCAGCCACCACTGATGGGGCCCATCGTGGCCGGTGCCTGCATGCCTAGGGGTAGCGGATAAATTCTGAAAATGAGTTACCACACTCCTGGGCACTAGGCAGGGAAGGAACAGGGGTGGGTTTTAGTCAGTAAGAGTCTGACACGCCATCCCGCTCCACTCAGAGCGGGAGAAGTCATTGGATGATTTCCGAACCCCCCCCAAAAAAAAAGGTAAATCTCCATTGAAAAGGGAGGATCCTCCGACCAGACGAGAGTTGAGTCTAGTCCGGGCAACTGCCAGATGGTTGATTTCGGACTGTTGTATATTGTCGCGCGGAGAACTTTGATTGCGTGAGGATTTGTGTTTTTAGTTCGTGTGTGGCGTCATAGATGCTGCCACAGACTTGTTCACAAGATTACTTAATTAATGATATTTCCATCGTTTTCTTTCTTTTATTTATTAAGAAAAGAAGCATTTAATAAGAGCTGCAAATAAATCAACTACAGCTTACTTACAAACATTTGTGAAGAGTGTGTGCCAATATCCCTTTTGAGCTAATGGGAATTTAGTCTGAAGAACTTTCGACCTTGTTCCTCATAGACAAGTCAGAAAGTTCCTCAGTATTTATTGGGCAGAAAGGATCCTCCAACCAGGTGAGTTTGTATCTAGTGGGCTCCAGCCCAATGTATAACTTCGTGGTAAATTTTGTTTGGGCGATGTAGGATTTGTCCGAAGTCAGATGTCAAGCGAAGTTCGTACATACGTGGTAGACAGATTTCGCAACAGGAGCATCGGCTTTTTCGAAATTACTACATATTATAAAACAAAGTCACCCGCCGCATCTGTCTGTCTGTCCGCGATAAACTCAAAAACTACTGAACGGATTTTCATACGGTTTTCACTAAAAGACAGAGTGATTTATGAGGAAGGTCTAGGTGTATAATTTAGGCAAAGACTGGAGAGTGTGGGCCTGAAATTGAGCAGAACCAAAACAGAATATCTGTTCTGCGATTTCGGCGGTCTCTCCAGTCCTATGCCTGTAGCTCTCAACGGAACGCCTATACCGATCTGCTCCGACTTTCGGTACCTCGGGTCGCTTGTTCAGGGGGATGGCGATATAGACCGAGACGTAACGCACAGGATCAACTCAGGATGGATGAAATGGCGACAGGTCACTGGAACAACTTGCGACCGACGGGTGCCCCTTAAGTTAAAGGGGAAAATCTATAAGTCCGTGATTAGACCTGTCGTACTGTATGGGTTAGAATATTGGCATGTGAAGAAGACGGATGAAAAAAGATTGCGGATCGGTGGCTGAGATGAGAATGTTGAGATGGATGAGTGGAGTAACGAGAATGGATAAAGTGAGAAATGAGTACATTAGAGGTAGTTTAAAAGTGGCGCCAGTCACAGAAAAGTTGAAAGGAAACCGCTTATCTTGGTATCGTCATGTGAAGAGGAGGGATAAACAACTAAAAGAGTTATGAATATAAATGTGGATGGATGGAGAGGGAGAGAGAGGCCAAAGAAAGGATGGATGGATTGTGTGAGAAGTGATATGATAGAAAAGGGAGTTAGTGATAGCGTGACGGCTGATAGGACAGAATGGAAGAAAAAAACGTGTTGCGCCGACACCAAGTAACATGGGATAAGGGCAGGAAGATGATGATGTCTAAGTGTATAATTTGTATCCTTGTGAAGCTGGGGCAAGCCGCTAGTCAGCAATAAATTTCTGTCTGTGATTATGATTGTTTGATGAGCTATGAAGTATAAACACAGTCTCACCATCAAATCCTGCACATCTTTGTCTCTAAAGTACAGCTCCTCAGGGAATGTCCTGACCACATCTTGTAGAATTAACGTCTTGAGCTCATTATCACAGAAATGTTGTTTCCAGACACTCTGAAAAAAAAAATTCATGCAATAACCGAACATTCTCTATCTCTCTCTCTGCCTAGCTTGATCTATATTTGGGGTCGGCTCTCCTCATCATTCTTCGCCAGACGTGTCTGTGCTGGGTCGAAGAAATTTTCAAATTGAACTTTAATCTAAATAAGTCTAAACCTGTTTGTTTTAGGATGTACTGATCCGGTAACAAAAAATATTTCGCTGATATAAAGCTACACTATCGCTAAGTGGTATATAGGTTCCTAGTTATCCCGAAAAACCTTTTTACAAAAAAAAAATAGAAGACTTCCAAAAAAAACAAAAAAGTGCGAAATAACTTTAATTTCGGCAGTCGGTGTTTCTGGTTTTGTTTCTTCGTTTTTTTGACACCGACTGCCGAAATTAAAGTTATTTTGCACTTTGTTTTTGTGGAAGTCGGTTCTATTTTTTTTTGTAAACAAATTTTTTTTTCACTTTTTGGTTGTGATTCTCCATTAAATTGTATTAACAATGCATATTTATGCAATAGCAGCAATCGTGGTTGTATTGCTGTCATTTAGTTATATATATATAGACGGATTTGCAAAATTCGGAACTCTTCAAAAATTGACAGCAAATGAACCGCGTTTGCTGCTATCATATGTCTATGAATTGTTAAAATAGTTTAATGGCGAACCACAAATAAAATAAAAAATAAAATTACAAAAAATATTTCACTTATTATTTACTTGTACATAATAAGTAATAATAATCTGTTTTACAAAAAAATAGAACCGACTTCTAAAAAAAGTGCAAAATAACTTTAATTTTGGAAGTCGGTGTTCCTGGTTTTGTGTCTTCGTTTTTTGACACCGAATTCCGAAATTAAAGTTATTTTGCACTTTTTTTGGAAGTCAGTTCTATTTTTTTGTAAAACAGTTTATTATTACTTATTATGTACAAGTAAATAATAAGTGAAACATATTTTGTAACTTATTATGAGAAATGGCTCGCGGATTTTTATTTGGCGGGAAACCAGCCTGATCAAATAAATAAAAATATATTGTGACTGTGGGCTGGTCGCACTTTCCTACACTAATGCCAAACATACCTAGTGTGTTGAAAAAATATTTCTAAAACTCGATGTCTTATAAAATTACGGCCAGGTGCTATTTATACATACCTACTTCAATTATCATAAGGTCTTATTTTGTAAGAAAAAACAAAATGTATTATTTGCTGTTTAACTAAACTTAGACAATGAATATCACAGACATCTGATAAATTAAAGCAAATATTATTTCACCTTGATGAGTATAACATGTGGTGTGAGTTATTGAACTGTAGCTACATAAAAGAGGTTACTAACGGTATCGAGTTCAGTAGAAATAACATTTGAATATTATCATACTTGCAAATTGTTTTGGTAAGCGATAAAAACGAATTTGAGATGCGGGCCGAGCACAGTCCAACCATAGAGAGAGCACATGAGAGTCATTACGACTCTCATGTGCTCTATGGTTGAAAAAAAGAAAATAAATATAGCATTTATAGTGCACTATATAAGGTTCAGTTTACCTTAACGGTGCACGAGATTTCAACAAGTCATTTCCATTTGAATGTTTGTGAATAATTCCTCAGCTGTGAAACCCCGAAACTCACCGGTGAGTCGGACCAAAAAAAAAAAAAATTAAAGAGAATAATAAAAAAAAAAAAATCGGCTGTCAACCCGGGTTGTCCTCGGGGTTTAATTTGACAACCCGGATTTTGCCATGGGGCTTCACAGGTTAAGGTGGAAGCTCCAGGGTAGCCCGCGAAATTCAGATTTTCTTACGTTTTTTGCAATTTGCAGGTCAGTGTCAACAAATTTGATTCGCGGCCGTAGCAAGTGTAAGTATTTCATGAAATCATGACATTTGGGATCAATTCTAACTGAGAGAGATGTATTGATGATTTTAATGATTATAATTTTATAAATACATACTTGCTACGGCCGCGAATCAAATTTTGACCAAGATACAATCTGACACTGACTTGCAAGTTGCAAAAAACGTAAGAAAATTTGAATTTCGCGGGCTACCCTGGAGCATTCACCATAACAACAGTTACTGAATTTGAGTGTGGTGCCCCTGTCCAGAACATGACTCACATACTGGAATGACCCCAAGTGCCCAAGCACCTGCACTATGGAGCTCCTTATGAATGCTACTTACGCTGCAATTAATATGGCCGGCAAGTATTTCATATTTAGGAAACCATCGATTCGAAAGAAGAAGAACTGCTTAAGGCGCAGTTAGAAGACTAATATAAAATGAGTAGAAAATCATTTTTAATTGAACATCACGTCTAAACAACTATACTATGAATTTTAATTCGATTCTAGATTTGACATTAGCTACTGTCATTTTGTGAAATAATGATACCACATATAATTGTGTAGTGATGAACACAAAAATCGATAAACAATCAGTGTGTGTGCCATCAGTGTGCCAATTAAAGACTAAATTATTGATTTTTATTTAAATAAATACATAATCATTCATAATAATTATTTATTAATTAGTAATCGCTGCTCTATTTTATAAAAAGTTAATATTTTTATTTTTATATTAAAAACAAAACTTATAATAAAAGAGCCTAGATAGTTTTCAGTATTGGCAACCCGTGCGCGCTCGTGCAGCTATCGCCATTTTATTTATCGTGTCATTCGGCTTCATTCTCCCAGTCTGACTGCACGAATATCTTATTTCATTGCGAATCGATATTTTGTTATTTTGTTGGGTTTTTGTTAAAGTCACATTTTTTTATTTATTTCTCACACAATTATAAAAGAAAAGTCTCAGATCGTTAATTAATCGTCAAAACTAAATTATAGGTTCAGAAATATTTAATTTCCTGATATACTTAGTTTACGAGAGTAAAATTATAAACGAGAAGAATCGATCTGGAAATATTCCATTTCCATATCGAATAATTTCGCAACGTCACTATTTAGTACTTGTCATAACGTTGCAACACTGAAATTGTCAAATCTGGAATCAAATTAAAATTACGAGTATAGTCATATTTCTTTGAAAAAAAATGTTATTCTAGGCAATTTCCTTCGTAATTTCATATGTGAATATTTCAAATTATATTTTTATAACATACTGTAATTAATTTGTAAAATTGTCTAATGCGGATAAAAAATTGAGAAACACGCAAAAACTATAAAGCGTATATTTTTATGAAACCTTCACCATTTTAAAGATCATTTAATTATTTATATTTTAGTATACGTGTTTTAGTATAATACCTATTGTTCTAAGTATAAGAAATTAATAATGCGTCTATTAATGTCGGACAGCGCTCCTTGATAGGCGAGTCCTATTACTGGGTGGACATACGACGCGGTGAGCCCAGGACAGAACACACAAGCTAACCACTGATGGTCGTTGGCAGTTAATAGCGCCTTAAAGCCCATATAGCCGCCAAGTGGCGCCCTCATTTAATAAAATATCGTAGCAAAGCATAGAAAATAAAGATTAAGAATCCTATGTCGCTATTTTGCAATGCGTATGACCCATCATACCTAAATAATTACACTTAAGGTCGCAGCACACGTATCAACTCGGAAAGGGATCGTCACCGTATCAACTCGCCTCAGGACAAGCTCACGAACCGCGGTGCGGTGCGTGGTCGACTTGCAGTTCCCGCGCTTACGGTTTACCGTACCCTAGCTTACGGCTCTCCGTACCCTAGCTTAAGTCTCTCCGTCCACGCCCGATTCAAAATGATTGAACTAGTGCCGCCTAGCCGTCAACCAGCGGTCGGCGAGCCGTAAGCGCGGCGTCGCCTAGCCGTAGCCGAGTCGACGTATCGGAGCTTCTGATCCGCTTTGGTTACGTGCTGACGTTAGGTTGACGACTGTTTGACGGCGACGCAAAAGGCGATACGGTGACGATCCCTTTCCGAGTTGATATGTGTGCTGTGACCTTTAATCAGTCAATTACATTTGGGCCATGAACCTGAAAACACTTCTCCCATCATCACCATTTGGTTGAGACAGAATTCTATGGAGTGTGCCTACATCAAGTCGGTTCAACTTCAAGACCCCAAAGAGATCATTTCTGTCAGACTCATATCGAACACAATCCATCAATAGGTGATGTAGGTCCTCGACAACTCCACAATCCACACAATTAGCTGAGGTAGTTTTCCTCATCATGAACGCAAACTTATTACATGGAATGTGTCCAGATCTGAGTCTGATCAGTTAAACTACTATTAATAAACCAGGGCACACGAAAAGGCTGCCCCTGCATGGTTTTATACCAGATCCCTATTTCCATTGAACGTTTAACAAAATACTCCTTCCAATCATCATAACCAGAGGTCGGAATTAGGTAGAGTTATTTATGTACTTACAATGATTTCATACTGCGAAAGAATAAAGTGGATATGTCTCAAATTCCGAGATTAATTTTAAAGAGCAGAAAAATCCCGTGATTTATTAAATAAAAAAGCTATTTACTTTTGCACAATTTAAACCACTGCACGTGCGACGTTGCCAAACTTACATCAACGATATCGGAGCCTTTAGACAAAATACTTTTCTGTTAACGTTAACGCTAACGCTTCGTGCAAAATGTATGGCAAACGACATTACTGGGCGTGAGTCACGTGACAGTTCTCTCCGCAGGTAATGTCCTTGCGATACATTTTGCACAAAGCGTTAGCGTGAACGATAACAGAATAGTATTTTGTCTAACCTCACGGATGTCCGAAGTTGCAAAATTTCAATGCGCACACGCGCGATGTTGTCACATTTGTAGTTCACAGAACATTGCTTGTGAGAACAAAATATAACAACAGAGGTTTTTATTATTATTTTTAGATAATATTGTTGGCCACACGGGATTGCCCATTTGAAATCCCGGGAAGACCCATTTTAATATCAACATTTCGATGCAAGTACATAAATAATTCTACCTAATTCCGACCTCTGATCATAACACTTCTTTTTAAATTTAGGTAGAACTTCTGTATAATCTAGGTACATTAATTTCTTTACCATTTTAGCAGCATATTTTGCTAGCATGTCAGCCTTTTTTTATTACAGATAGGCTCGCGTTTGATCACTATCTCACCTGATGGTGGTGGTTGTTGATGAATGGATTAAATAGAATTATTATTTTTGTACCCAGGAGTCATCCCTATAATGGTGGTTGATATGTGAGTAGAAGAACTTACCTCATCATCCTGTGAGAGTGGATCGTCGCCGATGACAGCTCTCGGGTCCATAGACAGCTTATCACTCAAATCATTGTAGAAATTCCTATGAGTTTTCAGACTGAAACAAGAAATACGAAAAAATGGGTACACGTTGCCCAGAGATAAGTAAAACTAGGAATTTAGCGAGTGTACTGTCGCACCATGCTTAAGAGAGGCCTATGTTAACCAGTGAAGGTCTATCGGCTGAAATTATGATTTATGCTGCATCCTCACCATCATTTTTCATCAAGACGTCCAATGCTGGGCATAAAAAAAAAAAACTGATCCCCCAAGCGTACTGCTGCATCATGCCAAGTTTACAATGGTGCCGATTCTGGTTTGCACTAACTAAACTTAATTTAGGCTATTGCTGTCTTTTATTCTCTAAATTAGAGCTGTCAAATTTAGTTGAACTAATATTTCCATACAAATTAAGGGTACACGTAAAAACATGTCGACTAAAAACACGGTGAAGCGCATAGCGTAAACTAGTTTGACATCTGTAACTTAGTTCATAGCTATTGCCGTCTTTTTCTCGCACTGCCTTTTAGTAAAACACAGTGAGATTCTCTAATTTTAGTTTAGTTATTGAACAAGAGAATCGGCACCAATATTTCGAAATTACCTATCTGAGCGGGTAAAGCGTTTATTTGCTAAACATTCTGTGTACGTACATGTTACTAAGCGAAACAACTTCTGGGAGATGTGATAAGATCGTTTTGCTGTGACTTTATTTTGCAGCAAAATAATAGTGCGTTTGGGAAAATATCTACTGCTAACTGGATAGGGTATTTTTATTTATTTTTTTAATTATGGGTATCAAAAAGTAACTTTATCCAAAATGGTGGAAGGGAAACTGTCAAGTAACAGAAAAGGATGTACACACTGACGTATGACGTCACCAACAATAGATTACGCGCGTAAAAATGAGATAGCGAGATGTCCCCACCGCGCCTAGAAATAGATTGCTACCCAAGGCCAAGTGGCGCCCTCATTGAATAAAAAATCGTAGCATAGCATAGAAAATAAATATTAAAAAATCCAACGTCACGTTTGTTACAAAGAGGATAAAGTACTTTTACGTTGCTAAAACAGGTCTCAGAATGTTTCGTATCCAAAGTAGTAGGCAAAAGTGTCAGAAACGGCCGTTTTTGGTAAAAATCTGCCTTGCCTTTTCCCAACGATCTTGAGGTCGGCTTCCAGTCTAACCGGATGCAGCTAAATACCAGTATTTTACATGGAGCGACTGCCTATCTGACCTCCACAACCCAGTTACTGGGTAATACGATACCTCTTGGTAAGACTGGTTGTCAGACTTTCAGGCTTCTGACGACCCGTAACGTCGGTCAAAGATCCACAATTGACAGCTGGGACCAACGGCTTAGCGTGCTTTCCGAGGCACGGAGGAGTCTCGGTCTGTAAAGATGGTCACCCATCCATGGACCAACCCCGGTAAGCGTAGCTTAACCTGATGGATCGACCCGTGCGGCTGTTATTACTTTAGCTACGAGCTCCTTTTTTTTATGTTTGATAGGCTCGCGTTTGACCACTATCTCACCTGATGTTAAGCGATGATGCGGTCGAAGATGGAGCACGCTTGCCTAGAAGTAACCTATTCACTCTTGACTTAAAGACTCCCAGGTTGTATCTTACAGGAAACACAGACTCCGGTAGAGAATTCCACTCTCTAGCTGTACGTGCAATGAATGTTTTCTCAAAACGCTTTGTGCGTATGGATGGGATGTCCACCATGAACCGGTGGCACTTCGCCGTACGTCTTGTGGTCCTTAGATGAAACGGGCTTGGCGGAATCAAATCATGCAATTCCGTCGCACACTCCCCAAAATGTAATCGATAGAAAACCGACAGGCTAGCAACTCGGCGTCTATGTTCAAGACTTTGGAGTTTTGACTCAACGAGTCTATCATTGCCGATGATCCTCTTGGCTCGTTTCTCAATTGACTCAAGGGCATCAAGCTGGTATCTTGCAGATCCGTCCCAAAGATGAGAGCAGTACTCCATACACGATCGGACTTGCGCTTGATAGGGTTGGAGCAGCTGTTCCGGCGTGAAGTATCGTCTCACCTTTGCGAGGACCCCCAACTTTTTGGCAGCCACTTGAGCCTTAGCCTCTATGAAGGGACCAAAATTGAGGGTAGATGTTAAAGTAACACCAAGAAGATCAAGTCGGTCGGTTATCGGCACGGTTACACCTCGGAAAGATGGAGCCGGGTGAAATTGGCTCCTTTTAGCAGAAAAAAGACACGCCTGGGTCTTAGCAGCATTGAACTTAACCAGATTGGCATCGCCCCATTCTGAGACAGCCTGCAAGTACAAGTTCAAGCGCCCAACCATAGCCTCTCGGAGAGACCGGACCTGAGACCCACTAACTCGTGCGTCTGGCACGTATCTCTCGGCAACAGTGCTGTCGTCTGCATACCCAAAGGTACCGGGTTTTAGCAGATCGTTAATATGCAGCAAAAACAATGTTGCCGAGAGCACCGACCCCTGAGGAACACCGGCATTAATAGCCAGCAGTCCGGACGAGCAGCCATCTATGACTACTCGGATAGACCGATCCCTCAGGAAATCTGCTATCCAATCACACAATCCAGCGGGCAGACCGAAGGAAGGAAGCTTGCCAATTAAGCTGTCGTGCCAGACCCGGTCGAAGGCCTTCGAGATATCAAGGGAGACCGCAAGGGCTTCCCCTTGTTTGTCAATGGCCTCACTCCAGATGTGAATGGCATACGCTAGAAGATCTCCTGTTGACCGATTTCGGCGGAAGCCGTATTGTCGGTCACTTAGGATATCGTTAGCTTCTAGGTATGCTAGGAGCTTACCATTCAGTATACGTTCCATACTCTTACAGAGAACGGAAGTTACCGACATGGGCCTATAATTTGCTGGGTCAGCTCGACTACCCTTCTTGGGTACGGGTTGCACGTTAGCTTGCTTCCAAGCCATCGGCACTTTTCCAGTCTCAAACGAAAGGCGATATAGGCGTGTCAAGATCGGAGACAACTCAGGCGCACAAGTCCTCAGTACAATTGCCGGTATCCCGTCGGGACCACTAGCCTTGTTCACGTCTAGGTTACGCAGTACCCTCCGGACATCCTTCTGATGAATGCGAATGTCTGACATAATCGACTCGCATCCACCAAGAGTACCAGGGGGCCTCGCGCCACCAGGATCTAGACGCGAAGATTCCGCAAACAGAGAGGCAAACAAGCTTGCTTTCTCCTCAGCGGAGTGGGCCAGCGACCCGTCGGGTTTCAGCAGTGGAGGTAGTGAGGGGCGGCAGAAGTTCGATTCAACCGACTTAGCCAGGGACCAAAACGCCTTACTACCAGCTGGGTAAGAAGCAAGTTTGTTCCCAATTCGGCCAATGTGGTCAAACCGAGCCTTCCGCAACACCTTCTTGCAGAACTTGGCAGCCCTGTTGAAGGCTCTCTTCTTCTGACTCACGTCACTCGCTTTACGCGTCCGAGCGTCGACCCATGCTAGGTAGGCCGCGTGTTTAAGCGCATCAGCGCGATTGCACTCGGCACCAAACCATGGTCGAGCCCCGCCAGACATTGTTACGTCAGAGAATGGAATGTAGTACTCCATTCCCCGCCGCAACACATCCGTCACGGCGTCCGCGCACGACGAAACATCAGTCGAAGAAAAGCAAGTGGGCCCCCAAGGATAACATACGAAGAAAGATCGCATGCCATCCCAATCTGCTGACCTGTATCGCCAAACCCGCCTGGTGCCTCTAGGGCTAGGATCGGGCGGGGAGTAGACGGATTCAGATTTCACCAGGCAGTGGTCGGAAGTACCTAATGGTGAAGAAATCGACACTGAGTAACGGTCTGGATCTGTTGTCAGCAGAAGGTCCAAGCAATTGGCTGTGTGCGAATCAACATCCGGCACCCTCGTTGCCCCCTGGACCAGCTGGGTAAGATTTAACGCCAGCGCTAGCTTATACGTCTCTTGTCCAGCATGGTCTGTGTACTGGTATGGGAAGAGCCACTCCTGATGGTGGGCGTTGAAGTCCCCCAGTAACACCAATTGGGCAGAAGGGTACCGTTGCTGAGCCACATCCGCCGCTTTACTCAGGTGTTGTGTGAGCCCAGTTGTCCCCAGATCACCGCTGTGCGAACGGTAGACACAGGCGTAGACAATTTTATCTAGGCCTGTGTCCACTAGGACTCAAAGAGTTGAGAACCTGGAGTCCTCAAGGTTACGGAGACGCCGATAGCAGATGTCGTCCCGGGCGTACATGCATATACAAGCGCGTGGCTTAAAATTGTGCTCCAGGGTAAACCCTGGGTAAGATAGGTACGCCACGTCAGACGGACATCCGATCTGCGTCTCCGAAAGGAATAAGAGAGCTGGTTTCTCAGTCTCTAGGTGGTGGTGGACTGCGGCGAGATTTGAGTGCAGACCTCGAATGTTAGATAGGTGCACTTTGTGTGAGAGGGAGTGCTGCCGCTGTACAGCTTTTTTCTTTTTAGTTCCTTTTTTCATTAATAAAAGAGTGAAGGAAGGAGAGGAGAAGGAAGTGAAATGAGGTTCCATGCTGGCTACCTTCAGGCACGCACTGACAGGACGGTATCATTGGGGGACTAGTCTGGAGACTGCGGGGACGCCCGAGCCCCCCCGGGAATGTCCATCGGGCCCTCTCGTCTGGTCGCCAACCAGCACGATGGTGCATTCCGGGATTTTTCGTCAGTTGGCGGGGCAGCCTTTCGTGTGTGGCTAGTACACTACTTGGGCCCCCAACTAACTGCGGTCGGCCAGCGGCGCACCGTGCCTCGGATCCCGCTACCCTCCGCGACTAGTCTCCCGATACAATCATATCAGCGCGAGCCCGGTTGGTCTGCCTGCAATGGAACAACTATTTCGACCCAACTCCTCTGGATTGGCTACACTGAGCATCGTACCGGAACACGGCCAGGCCGCTTGGCGGTACGTCTTTGCCCAGTGGGTGGTCGCAAGCCATCGGTCGAAACCTACCACCAGTTTGTCACCTGATTAGCACCACCCGGGGACCACGTGTAGGGACTCAATGGGTATACTCCTACGGACGCGGGTTTCTCGGCCCCCAAAAATCTCCTCTTGTTTCATATAAATGTATGTTCTTGTTTCATATAAATCATATAAAATAATATGTTTCATATAAAATATTGTACAAAAACAAACACAGGAAAGTACCATAGTACTGAAAAAATTTGCAGTTTGTAACACTCTTAATAAGCAGATGGTATTGTATAAATGATAACCAGAGGTCGGAATTAGGTAGAGTTATTTAAGTACTTGTATCGAAATGTTGATATTAATATGTATCTTCCCGTGATTTCTAATAGACAATCCCGTGTGGGCAACAATATTACAAATAAATAATAATAAAAACCTCTATTGTTTTCTTTTGTTCTCACAAGCTATGTTGTGTAAACTACAAATGTAGCAACATCGTGCGAGTGCGCATTGGAATTTTGCAACTTCGGACTTCCGATTCGTTGATGTAAATTTGGCAATATCGCGCGTGCAGTGGTTTAAATTGTGCAAAAGTAAATAGCTTTTTTATTTAATAAATCACGGGATTTTTCTGCTCTTTAAAATTAATCTCGGGATTTGAGGCATATCCACTTTCTTCTTTCGCTGTATGAAATTAGTGTCAGTACATTAATAACTCTACCTAATTCCGACCTCTGATGATAACCAGGGGCCCAATTTCGTAAATTTGAGTTAAGCAACACGCCATCGACACTATCAACACACAGCAGACATTATTTTGCCACTGTTGCAAATTTGGTATTCTGCTAAAACTTCAAAATTATATTGACATATTATAGTAGACCAGACTACCAATTATTACAATAGGTCTTATTATGGCGTTTCAATTGCACTACAGTGGCAAGTCAATGTTTATAAATAATTTATAGAATACCAAATGTCAATGACTATTCCATTGAGACACCACTGACACACTACTGACAAGTTACGTATTTTACAGAATTGGGCCCCTGTATGTGTACAATATTGCTTATTTTAGTTCGACGAAACAATAATGAGTCATATTTACAAACTTGAGGAGAGTGACTCAGATCAACAATAATATTACCCACTGTTTGATACATTCACATTCCTCTGTGGAATAAAGAACTCTTATATTGTCAGTATTCAATTCTTTATTTGACAAAAATACAGTCATTACACAGTTCATGTACAAAGGCGAGTTTAACTCAAAGTTGAGTTTTCTCTCAGCAAACCTTTGAGTGATAGAGTGAGATCACATTCGAGGGTAGCATTGTGTACAATTTAAACCTATATAAATATGCCAAGTATATTTACAAAATACTAATACATACAAATATACACCAATATATACCCTAATACTATGTAATTTTTTTTTTTTTAACTTCGATGCGAGCCTATCAATGTTTATAAGTAAAAAAAAACTTGACCACTATCTCAACTAAAGGCTTTTGCCGAGCGGCAAGTGTGGCAGTGCCGGCGGCACTGTGTGTAGGAGCCTTAATGGTACGCGATGAACGATGATTTATGGTCGACGATGGAGCACGCATGCCTAGTAGAAGTACCAATTTACACTCTTTGTCTTATTAAAGATAGGTTGCTTCAGAAAACCAGTTTTTAAGGAAAGATTACAGAATTGTATCCTTTAGCTGACAATTTAGAAACGGCAATTTAAGTTCTGAGTTTTATGCACCTTTTTTTGTGGGGGTGGTAAATCATCCAATGACTTCTCCCGCTCTGGGTGGAGAGGGAGGGCGTGTCAGACTTTTACTGACTAAAACCCACCCCTGTTCCTTCAGCTGCCTGAGTGCCCGGGGGCGCGGCAACTCTGTTTCGAATTTAATCACGACCCCTAGGCAGGCATTGGCCATGACGGGCCCCATCATGCATTGCTGACATCTCTTTGAGGGTTTGAGGCGAGCGTGGAACATTACGCGCCGACGACTCTCGGGCCTGTTCCTAAGCGGACGGCGATCTACCCACTACTCGCCGTCCGCAGGCTCTAGCCTACGGTGGCCGGAGATCGTCTCGCGACCCCCGACGCCCAGGGCGTCTCCTGCGGCAGCTGCTGCTGGGGGCATGAGGGCGACTCTGTTGAGTCTGTCCCGCCTCCTCCTTCACGAGTATTACTGCTTCGCAGAAGGAGCCAACTGCTTCCTATTCCCTCTCGCTCCGTACCATGGCCTGGACCAGGACCGGGCGCGAGGTCGCTGCCGCCGATTACCTCCACGAGGACACGCCGGTGCTCCGCCCAAGCGGGGCACAACTCCACCGTATACTCCACCATGTCCTCTGTTTCACTGATAGGTTTTGATTAACTTAACTGGTAGATAGCTTCAGCCTTTATTAAATTTATCTGGTGGATAGTGTTTATACAGAAACAGGGCCTTAACAACAATATTATTTATTTTTATTTATTTTATTTTATTATTGTTAGTTTGCAATCTCTAGAAGTACTGATTGGGTTATAATAATTTGTTCACGAATATAATGCTACACTAAACCCGACTGACATGATTTTTTTATTGTAATTCAAATAAGTTTAAATAAGGAACTAAATTCACAGTTGCTACCTGGTTACAATATCCATATTTGGTGGAGGCAGAGCATTCAGCAAGATGGCCCATGCCAGGCTCCGTGGGCGCGGCAACCTCTGCTGGATGGCTATAGCCTTCAGGCTGTCTGTACTCCATGCTGGCAGGTCCAACCTGGTATGATGACGATTTACTATTACTGATCATTTTATTTAAGTTCCTATGTAAGATACACAATGCTATAATAGGGCATATGCATGAAAAAAATATTTGTTATCTAACCGGTTCATCGATGAATATACTAAAATAGAGTATGAACAGTGAAAGCAGAATATAAATTGATCAAAAATTAAACGAGATATAACAATTTTAAACAAATATATCTGTCCCTCTCTCGAAAACCTTGTTTTCTACAGCAGTTGTATGGACGTCATGTCCTTTGACGTCAAAGAACACGTCGTCGTCAAATTATCAACTTTAAAGCTTTATAACTTCGTCGCTGATGATGATGATATTTTGAAAATTCCCTCATATTTGTTCACAATAGTTAATAAGTCTTCAATTGAATAAATAAAAAAATATCATGCGTATTCCCTATTGGAATGGAAATCAGTTGGCATATTGGCATGAGATGTGGAGTTGTGAGAAAAGTATTGAGTATGTATGTGACTACGACGAACTGAAAGAGACGAACTGGAAGGACGGACTGAGATCACAATAAGGATGATTCCTGGGTCCTAAAATAAGAATTATATTTAGTCCATAAGTTAGATTATCCAAAAATATTGGAAACATATTTCTTTGCTTTATCATCATCTGCCTAGCCTTTTCCCAACTATCTCGCGGTCGACTTCCAGTCTAATTGGATGCAGCTGAATACTAGTATTTTACATGGGGCGACTGCCTATCTGACCTCCACAACCCCGTTACGATTCAGTTATATATTTTGTATGTCAAATCAATAAAAATTACAAAGATAAAGCGCATCAAAGTTAAGAGTGGGGCTTTGTTACGTCACTTTTGAGTAAAAAAGTGTAGCAAAGTGTTACATCACCTAAAATTTCAATGTACTGGATTAGAGATGTAGGAAAAAACACAACTCGATTTAACTTGAGTTGAAATTCACATAAATTAAGTTAACTGAATAATTATTTGTTTTGTTGACTCAACTTCGTAACAATATTTAAAAAAATGGAACAGATTCGGCACAAATATGTAGTGGGGTAATTATTATAAATTATTAAAGCAGGTAGAATTTAAACAAAAAAAGCAATTTCATTCATTCACTCTCCTGCCCTTATCCCAATTTATTTGGGGTCGGCCCAAAATGTCTTTTTATTCCATACTCCTCTAATAGTCATCATCTCTGTAGTCACCCCTTTTTTACCCATATCCTCTTTCACACAGTCCAACCATCGTTTCTGTGGCCTTCCCCTACTCTTATAGCCATCCACATCCATACACAAGACTTAAAAAAAGCAATTTATTTTGTGTATTTATGTATTTTTGGAAGAAATGTTTGTAGCATTTTTCACAAAATAATATGAGTCTAACTTTATGATTTAGGTACATAGGTACATGCTATTAATTATGCTATGGCAGGAGTATTCATCAGAGAGAATTTAACTCAAGTTAATTTGAGCTAAGCTCAACTCGAGTTACTTAATCAAGTTTACATATCACTACACTGTATCATCCTCATTTTTATTTTACGAGACAAAAGATGAAATATGTGTCCATTATTTTTTTGTATTCTAACTGACGGACAAAATATATTTTTTTAGTCACCTACCCTATTGATAAGTATGCAAGAAGAAATGATGCATCCCAAATAAATTAGGATAAAGGCAAGAGAATGATGATGATGTGATATACAGGTTGGTATAATAAATAAAAGACAAGACATTCTTCTGTACCTATACCTACTTTAAATAAAATAGGACAATTGGGTATTCAAACAATAAAGGTGAACTTTCAAACACGTAGGTACCTGTGTACAGCAAGAACCTTGAACAAAGAAAAAAATAACAACATTCTGGTTTTGGTTCAAAGAGGAAGGAGTTCTATTTTACTTACTGATAGTCTGTCACTTCAGGAAATTTCTTTGATGGAGAATTGGGAGAGCTATCGGCACTGTTGTTTTCCTGTGAAACATTTTTTATTAAGTATAACAGAATATTTAACTAATGAATTCGAAAGGCAAACATTTTATTGATACTGACCATTTTCGTTTCAACTAATGTCGGGAATGCATTTTTACTAGTATCAAACAAAGAAAACCACGAGAGTAATATTTACAATTTTTGATACGAAACTGGTCTATAAGATTTTATAAATGTATTTTCTTGGTTTATCAATGTGATAACAACAGATGAGATTACACACGAAATTGACAACTTTGACAAGCAAGAGTTTTCCAGGTACCTACCTACATTTTGAGTTTGACATTAGGATGATTGACGTTAGAGAGACCCCGACGGCGGGGCAACAAGAAATCGATTGTCGATAATTTAATTGTGAGTGCTACTATAGAATATGGCAACGTTATTTTCGGAGGGCATTGAGGCTCCGAAGCTTCCGTCGTTCATCGTTATTTAAGAAGTTTTTTGTTTTAATACAAAAAACTACGACCGATCCATGTTCGTAATACGGCACAGATTCGTGGCGTAGTACTTTATTAATAGTAAGACTGAAAAAATAAATAAAGAAATCAGAAAATAAACGATAATCACATAAATTCCTGTTTTTTAGTTATTACTTGAATAGCTAAATACTAATAACTTTCCGTCTGCGTCACCGTTATCATTGCAAGTCGTTTATTATCTGTAATATAAAAAAAATCTAAGTTAATTTACCAGTATAATTATTTTTTTTACAAATCATATCAAGGCTTGGAGGCAAAACTCCAAGAATTGCGTTGTTATAAGATAGAAGCACAGGCAAGCACATTTTTAATATATTGACAGACATAAAATAAAGAATAAAACCCATACGCTTCATTCTAATTTGTGATTGGTTAGTTGACCATACAATGAAAAAATCACCAATCAGAATTATTTGAAAAATCCAAAATGGAGGCTGACTTTGAAAGAAAGAACGAACGAATCGTGTAGTGTGTTGCTCGTTGTAGTTATAAAACGCGCTAATAAGGAGAATGAGTTTTTTTTTTATAAAACTCGATATCGTTTTGTGACGCGCATCTCGCTCAGCCGCCTTTATGCTGTACAGTGTGCACTTGTGCAGCCATATCGGCGTTACGAAGATTTATGAAGTCTGTGGCGGATCTATGGATCTTTCTCTTTTTAGTTAGTGCTCTCGCTCTGAACAATTTTGTGAATTTAGTCGCGATTAGTGTTTAGTATAAGTGTTTAAAGTATTTCTACAACTGTGACGATCCTTATGACTGATAAATGTTACCGTTTACCACAGCTAAAATGGACTGTAACGCAATAACCGTTAGTGTGAACTTGTGCGGACTGACATCGCAAGCGCTGGCCTCCCTCAGGTTTCGATGACCATAAGCGCCAGCGGGAACCATGATCGCCAACTTGCCGCTTCTTTTTGCTAACGGCAACCCGACACCGCTCTCGCTGATCACGGCTGCTGAGTTGGAGAAGTTCATAACATTCATGGTGACATGTTCCTGGGGACATGATACTGCGAAAGACATTCGTCAACCACCGTGGTGGCCGAAAGATGTCGCGTTTTCGCACCCCTTTGTGAGACCCAGCGAGGTGCCTAAGGATTGGGAATTGAAACTGAAGCTTTTAGTGAGGAAATGTTACGAGTACCACAAGAGCGCATTCCTGTTGGTGTTCTCTGCGCAGCTCGCGAGGTACCCGCGCAACAGGCTCAGGTACGTCGACAACAGAGACCACACTACTTCTTTGTACTACCGGCCCACTGGAAGACTCTTAGTAACATTCAGAAATGAGAATCTACATTATGACAAAAGTACTTCCAAGAGCATTGAAGACTCGCAAGTTAAATCTACTGATATATACCTGTGTGATAATTGTGACAGCCACTTTGACAATCCGGAAATACTGCGAGCACATGAGAGGCTATGTAACAATGAAACAATTCCAACCAGTACTGCTACTAGCGGTGGGCTACCTGAGTTTCTTTCTGCCTTAAAGCTCCTCCCATCAGATCAAAAATTTGTGAATTATGTAAATCCTTTTATTGACACTGATAATAAGCCCCAAAAGATTACCGCAAAGCATCTTAGAAATACTACCAACATTGAACGGGGCCCACCATATCCATTTTCTTCCTTGGCCTATAGACGGAATGCTAAATCAAACGCCCAGAGGGACTTGAGTTTCTCTAGGGAGAGGGTTGAAAGGTATTGTTGCACCACAACTCCTTTAAATAAAAACTATAATTTGAAAGTAAAAAATCAGCAGTTTCCTATAAGGTACAGACGGCCATTGAGCTACTGGAACAGAAACTATGTGTTCCCTAATCAGAGAAACAAAAGAATAATTGATATTAAAGCTCAGTTGCTTCTCCTCAAATGTAAACCCGTCACAGTCCATATAGATAGGATGTCAGAAGAAAGCATAGATAAATACCTCGAGAACTTGAGAAAAGAAAGAGAGAGTAAACCGCAGTGCACGGAAGAAAAGGACATAGTGTTTGTTGACGGGCTGGATTGTGATCAGCCAGCTGACTCAGAGATGATGTTGGATCCATTGAAGCGCTTGGACAATGATTGTGAAGTGATTGACTTGTGTTCAGATGATGAGACTTCTAGTGTAAATGAGAACTGTGACCCTCGCGCCGGAGTTACGTGCGTGATGCGCGGTGGTGCGGTGCTGCGGCGCACGGCGGCGACGCCTCAAGCGCTGCCCGCGGAACCGTGTGGCGCCCGCCAGCGCCCTCTACCCGCCGCGGTACTACAACCACATCCCGTCATTCTCATTGCGCACACGCATCCTCTGAACAATTTACAGACTATATCCATAGATTGAATTTCCAATTGTAATAACGTTTTATCGGAGTTTTAAGAGACATCGCTAATTATTATTTATTATTCCCTCGAGATTAAAATTTTAATGTCAATAATAAGGTTTCATTTCATGTCCAGGATTGAGAATTCAAATTCAACATTCAGAAACATTGCTAGTTCGCCATTTCGTCGAAAGCTCGCACCACAAAATGGCGGACAGAGTACATAACTCTACCAAAGAGAGAGAGGGGGGGGTGGAGGGGGAGCTGTTCTTGAGTAGATCAAGGAATACTTTTAAATAATACTGTAAGTATGCAGATAACGCAATGTAAAACTAAAGTTCCATTCATGTCTTGTGCAAGTGCATTATTAGCACATTTCGCATACCTTGAGATCAGCCATTTCATATTGCAAACGATCGTCCAAAATGGCGCCGATTCGAAGGGCTTATTTTATTGTGAGGACGCTTTTCTTAAAAAAAACGTAATTATGGGTTGGGAATTAATGACAGACCTAGTTTTGAAGTACCTATAGTGACGCGTTAATATTAATATTATCACTGCTGACGGTTTCCTCTTATGAGTGTGGTATTATATTTAGCTGTAACTACTCGTATTACATTTCTGAGCAAAATGTCATGCGAGAGGTTTATTTATACACGAGGGTGTAGTTAGAAGGTCTAAAATGAAATACGATATGAGGATATTATTCAATCTATGGCACATAAGGAGTGGTCTTAAAATTTTCTCGCGAGTCAGGTGTCAAAAATCTAGCAGCCCAAACAGTGCGGAGTTAGAGACTGACGGATCATTTTTGCATTAGCCGCCTTTGTGAGTTGACCCCTGTTCGACAATGACGTTCATTGATGGTTTACTATGGTTTTTCTATCTCACCAAGGCGGATTGGGTTAGTCTTGGATGCATCTGTAGGTTCAAGTATAAGTTTTTTTTGTGTGTGCGTAAGCTCGGAGCGCTCGGTATCATAGACAATAACTTACGCTCACGGAAACAATGTGCACGTGACACAACGAAGTCAAACTCGCCTTCCTGAGATAGAACAACTATAACAGCGTTTGTGGAGCTAAGCCATGAGAAGGGGTCGCGGGTGTTTGGAACAAGCCCGCCACACTATCACCGCGGCACCTGGCACAGTCAACTGAAGGAATATGGGTGGGTTTTAGTCAGTAGAGTCTGACACGCCCCTCCCGCTCCTCCCAGAGCGGAGCAGTTATTAGATGAATCCCCACCGAAAAAAAAAAGCCATGAGAAGGGAGCGACAGATGTTGAAAAGATGTTGTAATTCAATCCATTGTACTCAGGAACTACAATCGTGATTACATTTACTTTTTTTCTTCTCCTTGTTACGTAGAACAGGCCTCGTAAATCCCTTTGTTAATTTTACGTGATGACTGTACTTTTTGGCAGATACGAATTCCAACTACTAACGAATATTTTATTTGTGCTAGTGATGTAAATATTAACCGGGTGGGGCCAGTTTGGACTTTGGACCTAAGAATTCCACTACGGAATTTGGACTCTGTTAATGACTCTATTAACGGAGACAGATATCCTGTTTGGAAGTTATCAAGTCAGAAATTGTCAATCTCCAAATTGGGCGGATAAATACCTTAAAGTCGCATTCTTCAACGCGCATAGCTGTATAGAAGCCAATTTTGTTACATTTTATAAATTGGCGCTTCATCAAACCTTAGTCTATCCAATTCCGGCTACTTCTAAACCTCTCATGTTTTATTAGCGCTTCACGTTGAATATGATGTTGGGATGTCATTAAAAATCGCATTTTAAAATTGAGCACGTGGGTTGCTTGGAAAGCGTTTACTTCAACGCGATAATGCAGGGTGTTTCGTTAAGATACATAAATAATTATGTTGCACTGTAATTTATCAATTGCGTTCTATTTCTGCCCTTGTATCATCGATTTAGTGATGAGATTAGAGAAGCTTTTAATGTATTTGTCTTAAAGCCATTTTTCACGTTAAACGTTCTGTTATAAAACTTGCATGTGACTAAAATATGCACACGTGACTACAAAACGCGTAACTGGGCAGCTTATCGTTCTCGGTCGTGTTGGTCTGGGGCAGCCGGTATGGATATGTGATTAAATTAATCGTTTTTGACAGTCTGTATCGATCTGAGACAATATGCATCGACCTGGAACAGCCGGGATCGATCTGGGACAGTCTGTATAGATCTGGGACAGTATGTATTGATCTGGGACAGTTTGTTAATTTTGGAGCCTATATTAATTTGAGACAGTCTGGATCGATCTGACTGTATAAATCTGTGTCTGACTGTATCGATCTGAGACAGTCTGTACTGATTTACGACGTGTGCATTTATTTGGTATATATCATGTATCATCTTGGACATCCTGAGTCGATCTGGGATTCACTGTATCGGTCTAGAACACCTTTTGTCGATCTGGGTCATCCTGTACCGATGTTCTAATTTAATACAGTTATTAAATTAGAACATCTTTCGACATGTATAGACCTGGGACATTCTTTTTTCGATCTGGGACATGTTGTATCCGATCTAGAACATATTTGATCGATGTCCCAGATCGATTTAGTATGTCCGAGCATACTAAATCGATCTGGGACATCTTGTACCGATTTAGGACATTCTGTATCGATCAGAATCTGTATGAGACAATCCGCACATGATATCCTATATGAGTGTACTCTTTGGCAAACTGAACGCAATATTATGTTAGATAGTATTCAGCCTACGTCTGGAGTTGTCTATTACACGGACCTTGTGGAAACTAGAACGAATTTCCGTGCGTTCAAGCGTTTATACCATACCTATTATTGGAATCAAATGTAACGCTCACAATTGTAGGACCCATTAATATTAGTGTTTTTAACCAGTGGTGCTTGGCAACTGGGCTTACCCCAGTCGTAAATACCCCATTTGTGCCTAATAGCCTAGCTTTGTTCTGTCTCCCGCTTGATTAGGAGGGAAGTGGTAATTATGTTTTTCTTACTCCTCTGCTGTCTTTTCTGATTAATTTCGTTGCGGGACCCAAGACAATTTAATCGTTTCTCTGGGACTCGTCGAGCTTCATTGCCTCGGCGTTTTTTCTGGTGGTCGCCACTGTTGATTCTGGCTTACAGAAGTAACAGTGGTTAAGGAAAAGTGTGGCGGGCTAGTCCCAAAAAAAAAAACACGATCTGAGACATTTTGTATAGATTTGGGATATCCTGTATCGATCTGGGACATTTTGTATCGTTCTGGGACATCCAGCATCCGATCTGGGGCGTGCTGCATCGATCAAGAACATATTTTACCGATCTGGGACATCCTGTAACGTTCTCGGACATTTTGTATCGATCTGAGACATACGTCTATCTGGGAATTTCTGTATCGAACTGGGACATTTTATATCGATCTGGGACATCCTGCATCGATCTGAGGCTTCCCGTACCTATCTAAGGCATTCTGTATCAATCTGGAACACACTATCGATTTAGAACATCTTTAATCGATCTGACACATTCTGTTCCTGTCTCGATCAGGAAATATGAAACAGACATTCTTTATCGATCTGAAACACTATTGATTTAAAACACATCGATCTGGAACATTCTATATCGATCTAGGACACATGGTATCGATCTGGGATATTCTCTATCGATCTGGGACATTCGATATCGACCTGGGACAACCTGTATCGGTCTGGAACCGATACGGGTATATCGACCTGAGGCTTCCAGCAAAAAAAAAAGCATCCCGCATCGATTTCAGACGGTCTATAGATCTGGGACATCCTGTACCGATACCGGGACTTCCTGTATCAATCTGGGAAAATCATCACTGATATGGGACAATCATCGCCGATATGGGACATTCTGCACTGAACTGGAATATTCTGTATCGATCTGGGACACACTATTGATCTAGAAGATTTTTTACCGATCTGGAATATTCGATATCGATCTGGGACACTCTATGCCGATATGGGACGTTCGATATCGATCTTTTTTATTGTTATTATTTATAGGCTCGCGTTGGATGCGGACGAAGATGGAGCACGCTTGCCTAGAAGTAACCTATTTACTCTCTGGGACATCCTGTATCGATCTGGAACATAGCATATCGACCTGAGGCATCCCGCATCGATTTGAGACGGCCTACATCGATCTGGGACATCGTGTACCGATCTGGGACAGTCTGCACCAAACTGGGACATTCTGTATCGATCTGGGACACGCTATTGATCTAGAACGGATTGATGACGGCACGGTTGGCGCAGTGGTTGAGCGTTCGGCTGCTGCGCTGCGTGTCGCGGGTTCGATTCCCGCACGGAACAAATATTTGTATGGCCTATAAATAGTTGTTCCGGGTCTGGGTGTCTTGTGTATGTGAATTATACATGTTTGTGAACGCACCCACGACACAGGAGTAATTCCTAGTGTGGGGCAACGTTTTTATAAAAAAAAAAAAAAAAAGAAAAAAAAAGAACATTTTTTATCGATCTGGGACATCCTGTACCGATACCGGGACTTCCTGTATCAATCTGGGAAAGTCATCACTGATATGGGACAATCATCGCCGATATGGGACATTCTGCACTGAACTGGAATATTCTGTATCGATCTGGGACACACTATTGATCTAGAAGATTTTTTACCGATCTGGAACATTCGATATCGATCTGGGACATTCTATGCCGATATGGGACGTTCGATATCGATCTTTTTTATTGTTATTTTTGATTGGATCGCGTTGGATGCGGACGAAGATGGAGCACGCTTGCCTAGAAGTAACCTATTTACTCTCTGGGACAACCTGTATCGATCTGGAACATAGCATATCGACCTGAGGCATCCCGCATCGATTTGAGACGGCCTACATCGATCTGGGACATCGTGTACCGATCTGGGACAGTCTGGACCAAACTGGGGCATTCTGTATCGATCTGGGACACGCTATTGATCTAGAACATTTTTTATCGATCTGGAACATTCTATATCGATCTGGAATATTCTATATCGATCTGGGTCATCCTGTACCGAACAGGGACATCCTGCATCGATCTGGGACGGTCTGCACCGATGTGGGACAATTTGTACCGAACTGGGATAGTCTATCGATGTGGGACAGTCTGCTCCAATATGGGACAATCTGTATCGATCTGGGATACCTGTCTAAAATATAGATCTATCACATCCTGTATCAATCTTGCTCACCTGTATCGACCTAGCACATGCTGTTTCAATTTGGGACATGAGAATTGTAGTCGCCAACTACATACTACTAGATGTTTGTCGTTTGTATGCATGATTGATTGGAGTACACCCACTCAGTAACCAATCAAGCTACAAAGTTTCGTGTAACTGACCCAATTGGCACTGTAAAACCATTATGTAGGAAAGTAAAGGTGGTTTTACACCGGCGAGGCGAGACGTAGATGGAGGGCCAGAATTAAAATCACGCTTATCCTTTTACACCGATAGATATATCGCACCGGCTCGCGATGTCACGCGCCGGCCATCGCACCCTGCGCCGGCTCGCGCTATCACGCGCCGCCTGGCCGGCCGTGTCTCGCGCGCCTTCTACGTTTTGTGGAGAAAAAGGTTTTTCTTGTGCCATGTTTCATCATTACTTATCTGTAACTATACAATGTATAAAATTTAAAGTCCTGACTGACTGAATATATCAACGCACAGCCTGAACCGCTGGTCCTAGAGCCATGCAATTTGGAGGGTGTGTTCTTTGTGAAGAGTAGGTATCCACTAAGAAAGGGTTTTTCGAAATTCAACCTTTAAGGGGTGAAAGTTTATAACGGAGAAAGTACCAATTCCACGCGGGCGAAGCCGCTAGCAGAAGCTAATTAAATGTTATTTCACCATTGTATAACAATAAATAAAACTAGGGAAAACATGTAAGTAGCACTAGGAGCTGGAGAGTACAGTATGCAGCGATGTCTCGCGATGGTCGGAACGAGACTGCGCGTGACAGCGCGAGGCATCGCGAGTCGGCGCTTGACGGCGAGAGACCGTGCACTCCTCGATGTCCGGTGCAAGAATTGTAAATCCGTTTTACAAAGTAAATAAATAGGTACTCTATTCTTAGACCCGCACGGTCTCTCTCCAACAAGCGCTGACTCGCGATTTCACGCGCCGCCCGGCCAGCCGGGTCTCATTTTTAAGTGAACCGCAATGTGCGCCGTGTACTTTTATTTATTTCAGCTTTGTATAACAATAAATAAAACTAATGAAAACACGTAAGTAGCACTGGGAGCTGGAGAGACAGTATGCATTGATATCTCGCGATGGTTGAAGCGAGACGGCACGTGCCAGCGCGAGTCAGCGCGAGCCATCGCGAGTCAGCGCTGATCGCGCTGAAGTGCCTCGATGGCCGGCGCGAGCTTTAGATATCTGTTTTACAAAGTAAATAAATATTCTATACTTAAAGCAACAAAGTTCAATATTGTACTAACAAATATTTCAATTCTCGCCTCGCACATCCTCGCGCAACCTTTTACACCAAAGATGGACAGGGTGTGGATAGAAATTTTGCCATACAAATTTCAATTCTTGCCCATCGCATCCACGCCTCGCCTCGCCGGTGTAAAACGACCTTAATACACCAATACAACTTTAATTCTGGCAGGGTATAGCTCCTCAGGCGTGCTATTATGTGCTCTAAGTATGCTTCGACTATCGGCGATCGCATCTTCAGATATGGTAAACCTAGCCTTATATCGCGTAGGTAAGCGAATAGCATGCATGCAGGCCTATCAATTTCTCTTTGTGTAGTTTGCCGGTCCGGTTTGATGTCCTCTGTGAAATAGCCCGTTACCTTACATGTCTAGCAGAAATCTTACCATGAACCACGAGAGACAAACCACACAAACCAAAAAGTTGTCGACTCCAAAATAATTATGGTTCCTTTGTATTACAAGCTTTTATTTTTCGTATTCGTATATTACGAGTATGTACCTATGTTTGTAAGTTGTTCGTCATAATTTACAAACCATTTTTCGACCATTTGTTGGTATTCGATTGAGCTGAAATTTTAAATACACTTTTAGTTCTGGTGACCATGCATTTTCATGATTAGCATGACCTGAATCGACTTTCAGGATTAGCTCCAGATAAAGGAACTCTTCAATGCTCCGTGCAATGCTGCGTGTCTGTGCTGTTGAGCATTGACATACTACACACACACACACATTCAATCTTAAACCTACATTGAGATATTGATTCTTACACCTACACAATTTAATTGAGATAGCCGGTAGACAAACTTATTCTGTCTTAAGGCGCAGTTATTCGACTTTTAATGGTTTTAAATTGAACATCACGTCTAAACGACTAGTCTTACTTCTTTGAAAAAAATATATGTTACTCTAGACAATTTCCGTCGTAATTTGATCTGAGAATATTTGAAATTATATTTTTATAACATAGTGCAATTGATTAGTAAAGTTACGTCTAACGCGGATAAAAAATTGAGAATCACGCAAAAACTATAAAGCGTATTTTTATGAAACCTTCACCATTTTAAAGATCATTTAATTATTTATAATTTAGTCTCAGTGTTTTATTTTAATACCTGTTCTTTTATGTGTAATAAATTAATAATGCGTCTAATTTCGGACAGCGCTCCTTGATGGACGAGTCCTATTACTGGGTGGATGTACGACGCGTTACGTGAGCTCAACACAGAACACGTAAGCTAACCACTCAAGGTCATTGGCAGCTAATAGCACCTTAACATCTAATTCTGGATCACCCAAGCGCAGGTAGCTGAAGCGCTGGTGAATCGACTTTAAAGTCGTAGGCGCGTTCAATACCTACAATTTAGAAAATTGTGTAATGAAACTGAATGAATCAAGGAAAATGCATATAGATACTACAATACCAACGTAACTATTCTACCAACGCATAGGTCTTTCTAGCGTAGCAACTGACATGTTGCAACTTTCCGAGATTACTTGGTAACATAGTTCTCAGTAACACTACGCTGGGTGCGTTACAACCAGGAACTCGGGTCGTTGACACCGCTGCAGTTCACGAGGCTTACCTCCATGACTAATAACCGACGTGATTTGACGTTGAGTGAATGAATAAATAAGAATTTGATTGTTGTCCTACTATTCTACATTTTTATCCACTCATAGGGGTTTACTTTTCTATTTTATCAGAAGTCAACTCCACATATCTTTTGCTACGTCACACGAAGCGCCTAACATGGCCCGATATGAATTTAAAACCTATTGAATAATACATTTCTTTCTGAATGGAGATTTCCTATCTAAATAATTTTAAAGATAATGGTTTGTAGATATAGAAATCTTGCTACAACAACAATCGAGCCAGGCTTCTTTACGTGCCCATTTAGTAAAGCGCAAAATTCTTATAATTTTGGTTGACGATATGAGTAGGTAGGACCTACAAAGAATGAAAAATTTTGCTCAAAGAAAATGCAGATTGGTAGAAAATGCCTGAGGCATTAAGTCCGCCTCTGTACCTACTTCTGTGCATGAAGTGTTATCTATATAAATATTTAAAAATGTAAACGCACATTTTTAAACATTTATATAGATAATTCAGTTCATTAGGTAGCTGCCTGGAGCCAATCAACCACCAATCAATAAATCAACTTTTTATATGTTTAGCCTATTTCAGACTAATATGTTGACCACATCATAATTTAAATTACATACTTAATGATAGAACTAATTAGTGATTGACTAGCCGTTGCGGCGAAGGTGTTAAGAACGTATTAAAATTTGTTTTATACGGCGATGCTCATAAAAGACTGGCATGAAGGTACTGTCTATGGCAGAGTGACCGGGCGAAATAGCCACTCGCCGTCCATATCGCCGCGAAACCACAAGAATTTGTTCGCAAGAAAAGTTTATATATGTACTTATGTTCGCAAGCTTCGGGTGGCAGCACCGGCTTTGTCTGTTATGGCGTTATGTGTGTTACCTGTGCCCTAAATATGCATCTAAGTGGTTAAGTAGAAGGCAGACCTTAGGTACACAATCTATGTTGATTGCGTAGAAGATGGAGGAATGCTTAAAAAAAACAAGTCTCATCTAATTAGTTTTAGAATTTTATAACAAGAAAAAATTACATTTACGGAAAATATTATTTTAAGTTTATTATAATTAATTATTCATAGATCTTCATCGGTAGTAATCCTATGGTGGGAGTTGAGTGGACGTCTGCTTTCCTCATCCGAACCATAGATAACCTCCTCGTCTGAATCGTTGATCATAGAAAATGCGGGGTTGTCTTTGGTTATGGCCGTTTCTGAAACGATACATCATGGTGTTGATAAGTTTTAAAATTTAGAATGTGTTGACTCAGGAATTAGAAGATTTATTACCGTCTTCGTATCGTCCAAAGGTTAAGGAACTCAAAACCTACAAGATTTCAATTTTTTTTTTTAAACTCTTAGGTTTTAGCTTAGTAACAAAAAGAAGTAGGTAACTTTTAGGAAATTCTTCAAGCTGTGGCGACATCTACACCGCCCCATACGAACTACATCTGACGTCACACAAATCCTGCATCGCGTAAACAGAATTATCCGCGCAATTGACATAATAATGTAGAAACCGACAAAAACCATCGAGCTGTAGCCCAACACAACGCCCGTCTGGTCGGAGTATCTTTCCTTTTCAAAGGAGGATAAGAAACTTTCATCCTTTTTCTCATACATATTATATAAAGTAGGTAAGTAACTGGTAGGTGGCAACTGTGGCAAGGCAGCGAGGCCAGTGTTGCAAGTTCAGAAATTCTTTGGGCTTAGTTTCATCCACGACGATATTGATATGTGTATAACTCCAGCTTCCTCATATGGGGTAGAATAATTCTACCTATGCCAATATTTAAGGCATAATAGCAGCAATCAAAGTTCCCAGTATTAATTTAGCTTCCACAAAAACTTCGTTAATAATATGAGTCGTTTAGTGTGTGTTAGCTGGAGTGACGTCACCCCAGCTTCCTCATTCAATACAGACATACCAGTGAGGTTAGGGCTTATAATAGCTGCACAAGAAAGAAAAGAACTTCAACGATAATACTTAAAAACTGTTAAAACTGCGATCAAAAACGTGTTGTGTAAGCTGGAGTGACGTCACCCCAGCTGCTCAATCATATCTTCCAAACGCAAAAAGATATGACTACCTACGTATTTTAGCTCAAAAATTAAGGCATAATAGCTGCCATAGGCAGCAAAATTATCAAATATCTGGTCAAAATACTCTACGAGTTATTAAACCGATAAGCATGTGTAAGTTGAAGTGATGGCACCCCAGCTGCTCATTTCATATCTTTCGAACGAAAGAAGACAATATTTTGTATTATGTGTGACTTACAGTACAAGTTACGATCGTCCGGGATTGAGATTCGTAACATCCCGCAGGAACACACTGAAACTAGTTCAAGCCTTATTAAAACAGTTTCTAGAATCTACGGTGCCGTGAGAGTCTCGGTTCAAGAATCGAGCATACGGGATCTATACCGGCTACCAGGAAAGGCATGGCAAGTTCAATTACCTCACGGCCGATAATTGCAGAGTTTTCATCAGTACAAACTAAACAGTATTTAATGACGGCAGTAAGAGGCTATAACAAGGGGAAAGGAAAGAATGAGAAATTAAATACTGCCAGCATTGGTTTACCCAAAACCGGTTTACATCGCTGAGCAATTGCCTGCCTCCACCAAAAAGATATTCTATCAGGCTCGAGAATTCGCCAAGAAAAATACATATAAATTCTGCTGGATCTCAAATAGTAACATCTTCTTACGTAAAATAGAAGGTGACAAGCAAGTTTTAATTCATTCAGAAAAGTGTCTTCTTGATCTTGATAACCTAAATTCAATCTGACTAATTCAACGTAATAAACTGTCTTCTTGCTTAAATGTTTTTATCTTACTTAGTTATGTTAAAAAATTTCTACATTTACATTACAATAGAAACACAACTTACACAAACCAAATCTCTTTCACGATTCTATACACAAAAGCTACGTTATATACCTAACAACTATTACTGACCTATATTGTAATGAGATGTATCGGTCATATTTTAATCTATGTAATTCCTAATTACCCTGCGCCATTTTTCAGTTATCTTTTAAATTACAATTCTAAACGCATCTCATGGCCTAATACCTACTCATATGTTGCCAACCAGACTAGAAAATTGTTTAGATCACGTTTTACTAAAGTCAAAATTACCATCCACCACGTTAGTTCTCGAATCTTATATTACAGACCATAAACCTATTATATTGACGCTAACAAATACAAAAAAACCCAAAATCCAAAATTCTTTAAAACTCGGCCCAACTTAGACGCGATTAAGTCTGAACTAGGAAATATTAACTTCGCGGATATTTATAACATTCAAGACACAAATGAATTGCTAAACACTTTTATATCACGAATAAATACCGTAATAATAAATAATACATCTAAAATTATAATTCCAAGGAGACAAAGAATCTTGAAACCGTGGATTACTCCAGGCTTGTTGAAATGTATTCAAAATAGAGATCAAATGCATATGAGATTAAATAAATCACCAAACAGTACAACCCTAAAGATAACTTACACACGTTATAGAAATTTCTGTAATGACTTGCTTCGTAAGCTCAAGTTAACTTATGAAAAATGTGAACTTCAAAAAGCCCAATGCAATCCAAAAGAACTATGGAAAACCATACAAGAAATAACAAATACGCGTAAGGAACGTACCAGTCCTGACAAGTTGTTAAAGATAAACGATACTCCCCAATCCTCGGTGAATCAGGTATGTTTATTTTTTAGTGACATTGGTAAAAATTTAGCGGATGATAAAATTAAAACTAGTAAACAAGCTACGAGACCTCCGAACAGCGATTCATGCGAAAGTTTAACCCCAATTTGACTCTCTTGTCTTACTAGAAGTCAATGAAACTGAAGTTGATTCAAGTATTTCACAATTACGTAATGACTGTGCAGTGGGTTGGGATGGAATTTTATCATCTCTGTTAAGAAAATGTCGCCAGACAGGAACTTTTCCTGACGCACTGAAAAAGGCTATCATCCTTCCAATATACAAATCCGGGGGCAGAGATTGTGTCAATAACTACCGGCCAATCTCAGTCCTCCCATCAATTTCAAAAATAATTGAGAAGATCCTCAATAAGCAACTCAAAGGCTTCTTGAACAAACATCGCATCATCGCAGAAAGTATGGTTTCAAAGCTGAGGTATCGACTGAGGATGCTGTTTTGGACCTTACACAATTTGTGGCAAAGAAACTTGATATTGGATCTAAATGTTTAGGTATATTTCTAGACGTCTCGAAGGCCTTCGACACAGTTTCTGTTCCCAAACTCATTGCAAGGATGGAGCGTCTGGGTGTCCGAGGCACAGTACTAGAAATGTTTAGAGACTATCTTAAAAATCGCTCTCAGCTAGTCAAGATAGGTGATTATCTCAGCGATGAGGAAACTGTAACCTACGGCGTACCCCAGGGAAGCATATTGGGGCCCATAATGTTCCAAATTTACATGAATGACCTCTGCAGAATGATTCTCCCTAACTGCAAGATCTTCGCGTATGCCGATGACACTGCAATCGTATGGACCTACTTGGGATATGGTTAAAACAGTGGCAAAAAATGCTCTAAATCAGATCATGAGCTGGTTTCACGATAGCCTACTAACTCTAAACATAGATAAAACCTGTTACATTCCTTTCGCAATCCGACGAAAGACTATGCCCTCTAAAGACTTCATAATAATTGCTCATTCATGCCAGAGTTCATCAAATACATGCACTTGCCCTACACTGGATAAATGCGATAGTGTCAAGTATCTAGGTTTGCAAATTGATGAATGCCTTAGATGGGACAAACAGCTCGATATGATAACTTCTAGAATATTGCGGCTCATTTACGTCTTCAAATCGTTAAGAGAGCTCGCTGATATGGTCACTCTGAGGATGGTCTATTTTGCCCTGTATCAGTCTATAATTGGATATTGCATTACTGCGTGGGGTGGTTCATCAAAAACCAACTTGCTGAGAGCAGAGAGAGCTCAAAGAGCTGTACTAAAGGTTATGTGTAAAAAACCATACCTACCGATATCCAACTAAACAACTCTACGAGGACTGTGAGGTCTTAACTGTTAGACAACTGTACATTCTGCAGTCAGCCCTTAGAACTCATAGATCCATGCCTAAATGAAACCCTAAAAAGCGCACAAATATCCCGTCAGGCGTTATACATAAAACTTCTTTTGCGCAACACCAATTTTACGTTTTAAGTAAACATTTATATAAAAATCTACATAAAAACCTAAACATACTGGATTTAAATATATATATGTTGAAGGAAAAATTATGTCAATGGCTATTACAACAGGACTATGTGACAACAGAGAATCTGCTAATTTACATCTCTTAATATAATATATCATCTCATACATACTCAAAAATCACATCTCACACTTTAAGTATATCCAATTACTAATATTTATTGCATAAACGGAAACACTTTCCTCCCTCACACACATACACACCCACGTCACCTACACACATCCCACTCACATTCACCCACACACCCACACACACCCCTACACATACATCATACACATGCATGTCTGCTGTCTTTCAAATCTTTGTTTTGCTTGGGATTGCTTTTTGTTAATATTTTTATTTATTTTTGTGTTTTTCTGTACAGCTGTTAGTACAAATTAATGACACTGTTTACACTTAAATTGTTTTTGGTTGTGAATATTAACAGAATCCATGTGGCTGCACCTATCTTTTAAGATACAGGCTAGTCCTAGTTTAAAGGATAGAGTCTAATATTGCATCATAATGTAAATACCCTTGAACGCCCGACGGCATACCCGTATGCCGATCCAGATTACGCGGCTTAAACCTCTATTATTAAATAACTAAAGATCTTATATCCTGTGGCATGGTGCACATGCATTCTTAGATAGTTATTACATAGTGTTAGAAAAAAAACGCAACACAAAACGCAACGCAAACGCAGAAACGCAATTTTAAAAAGCCGTTATGTTGTTTTGATTTCGTAATTTGAAGTTTTGAGTGTGAATAATAGGAAAATATGATATCGGACTCTACAACTCCAACACAACAACTCTATTACTTGTCTATTCATAGTGCAACATGCAAAATTTCATGTAAATTGATACAGTGGTTTTAACAACTACCCACACACACACACACACACACACACTATTCCCGACAAATCGTTGATAACAGAATTTGAATAAAATTCAACTCTTGAATTACAAGTATTGTTTACATGTTATTCTAAGGTCTGTTTATTCAACAACCCAAAAAAGTTTACTTTAAGTGCCTCGCTCCAATAGAAACCTCAGCAAGTTGTTTTTTATGAGCCCGGTCGTAAATATGTCAAACTGCGATAAGAGGCGGGGGCGTTGAGGGGTTAATTTCAAACAATGTATTCAGTGCAAGTGCTATGTCTTTGCGAAATAAATACTTATTATTATTATAGCTCAAATGTTAAGGCATAATAGCAGCCAAAGGCAGCAAAATCTTAAAATCTCTCGGCCTTGTAGTTAAATAGTAAAAAACGCAAAAAAAAACGCTAAATTGCAAAAAACTTAACCGAACTACAAAGAACAAGTCACAAAAAAAAACAATAATAGTATTATGCCTTAATTTTTGAGCTAAAATACGTAGTCATATCTTCTTGCGTGTGGAAGACATGATTGAGCAGCTGGGGTGACGTCACTCCAGCTTACACAACACGTTTTTGATCGTAGTTTCAACAGTTTTAAGTATTATCGTTGAAGTTCTTTTCTTCCTTGTGCAGCTATTATGCCTTATTTTTCTGACTTAAGCCCTAACCTCACTGGTTTGTCTGTATTGAATGAGGAAGCTGGAGTAACGTCACTCCAGCTAACGAAGTTTTTGTGGCACTAAATTAATACTGCGAATTTTGATTGCTGCTATTTTATGCCTTATTGGCATAGGTAGGATTATTCTATCACATATGAGGAAGCTGGAGTTATACACATGATATTCATAGTTCAAATTCAAAGCAAAAATGTTCAAAGTATTTTGGGCCAAAAATGTTTACACGACTGTCGTGCTGGCAACACAATGAAAAACAAGACCTCTCTCTGATCTAGTTTTTTTTTCGTTATCTTGCAATTGGCTTCACCCTAGAGGTAGCGGATAAATTCGTAACAGGGTTACCGCTCCCCTGGGCACTCGGGCAGGAAAGGAACAGGGGTGGGTTTTAGTCAGTAAGTGTCTGACACGCCCTCCCGCTCCACCCAGAGCGGGAGATGTCATTGGATGATTTCTCAACCCACAAAAAAAATAGCCTATAAACACAGAAGAAAGCATCTGCTGGTTCGAGTACGGTCCTCTAGTAAGAGGCCTTTTTTTGTGGGTTTGGAAATCATCCAATGACATTTCCCGCTCTGGGTGGAGCGGGAGGGCGTGTCACTCTTACTGACTAAAACTCACACCTGTTCCTTCCTTGCCTGAGTGCCCAGGGGAGCGGTAACTCTGTTACGAATTTATCCGCTACCCCTGGGCATTCCAGCGAGAGCCTACCCCCTACTTGTTACTCGAGCATAGCAATTTATTGCAAAATATGAAAAGCAGGTATTTCATCGATTTACTTAGGATTTACTAATAAATTTATATTGAAATTTTATGGTATATTTTTTATTCTGATTATAATTTTTAATGAAGGGATAAACTGCTTTAAAGATAATTAAGAGGTATGTTTGAAGATTTTTTTTATATATTATGTTTTGAGTTCCATCACTGTATGCAAATCGGACTAGAATTTTTTTACGGTTTTAAAAAACCAACTTTTTGACCGTTTTTGGAAAAAGATGAAAATTTAATATCTTACCATGAATATTTCCACCGCCAGGAGAGAACAAATAGGCCAGTATGTAAACATAAAAGTTGAACAGTCCATATAGGGCCATAAAAGGAGCGGAGGTGTCGAAGTGTATCTTCGGCTGGCAAGCCCAGTGGTCCTGTAGTGCGGCCGGGCCCCAGCCTTGTAGCGCCAACACTGTGATGATGGATGTGACTGTTCCCACCACTATTGAGAGGCAGCGGAGTCGGATGTCTGTAAGAATTAATTGGTTGTTATGAGAACTTGCTAGAGTTTGCACTTACACCCATATTTTTTTTTCTCTATTTATTTGTTTTGGGGTTTTTATCTAAACAGATATGTCAACCCCATCGTACCCATATTTGCAAATAAATTATTTGAATTTGGACTTTTCATCATCATCAATACATAATTTCAGCCGAAAGATGTCCACTGCTGGACATAGGGCTCTCCCAAGTGTCGCCACAACGACCGATCCTGTGCCTCTCGCATATATCGGATTCGAGCCACCCTTACCAGTAGACGTATTCGCTAACTCAGTTGACATCAATTTAATAGGCACTTTGCCGTACATTGCTGCTTTGACGTATAGGAAAACCGTAGTGCCTATTATAATCGATGTCCACCGAGCAATGTACTGCATAGTGCCTATCAAATTGATATCAACTGAGTTAGCGAATAGGTACACCTGCAGGTCATCGGTCCACTTTGTGGAAGACCTTCTCTCCTTCTCTTTCTTTCTTTGAATAAAATAAAATTCGTTACCCTTCTGGGAAAATTATTAGTGACGAAAATATAAAGTTCTACTTAAATTAATAAAATTGTATAATTGTGAAGGATTAAAATTGTTTGTGAGGGCAAAGGCATTTGCAAGATACAACTTTATTTGAAAAATACTTTCCTGTTTTTAGGGTTCCGTACCCAAATGGTCCAAACGGAGCCCTATTGTTGTCGCTCACGTGTCCGTCTGTCTGTCTGTCCGTCCGTCGTCTGTCACAAATTTTGTTACGAAGAATTTTTTAACTTCCCATTTACATAATTATGAATTTGAAATTTGGAGATAATGTTTATTATTACGTATACTATACTAACAAATACCAATATTTGGTACGGAACCCTTAATGTGCGAAATCCGACACGCACTTGGCCAGTATTTTTGTATTAACCCACCGCTGGGAAAAGACTTCACTCAAACACGGAAGTACATTGTTTCGAAAGAAAACTGGGCGTACAATACGTCTCACACACTCACTCGCAGGCTGTAGCTATCTACCTATTTGTCCCACGAAGGTCTCTCTCCTCCGTAAGTATGTAAGATAATACATTTTTGCAAGACTTACCGAAAAATGGCATATTCCTCAAATCACTATACGCCTTTATGATCAGTATTATTAAATATAAGAAGTATATCGTGATTGCACAGAAGAACCACAGTTTCACGAGCTGAAATGAAACAAAAAATGTCCATCACTTTATTTAATTTGGGAGAGTTGTAAGTTAAATTGGCTGAATTGAACATAATTCTTAGAAGTTTATGAGCAATGAATGAGGAATAAAATATGATAACAAAAAAAAACTTTTTTACAAAAAAATAGAACCGACTTCCAAAAAAAGTGCAAAATAACTTTAATTTCGGAAGTCGGTGTTCCTGTTTTGTGTCTTTGTTTTTTGACACCGACTTCCGAAATTAAAGTTATTTTGCACTTTTTTTGGAAGTCGGTTCTATTTTTTTGTAAAAAAGTTTTTTATTTTTCACTTTTTAGTTGTGGTTTCCCATTAAACTGTGTTAACAATTCATAGACATACGATAGCAGCAATCGCGGTTGATTTGCTGTCAATTTTTGAAGAGTTCCGTTGTCTGTCTCCGAAACCCATCATCAGATCTTTTTGAAAATTAAATGGGACCATTTCAGAATAAACCCCTTTCGAATAAAAAAAGAATTTTGCAAATCCGTCAACATATGACGGAGTTATGCCCGAACATACGTAAAAAAAAAAAAATACAAACATACGAATTGATAACCTCCTCCTTTTTCGAAGTCGGTTAAAAAACTTATTCGTATTCTTGTTATCAAACCCTTACAAATTGATGAATAAAAATAACTAGTCCGCCATCTTTGGGAGTCCGCCATATTGGATTTAGAATGACGTCACTTAGATAACCATGAATTGTCATCCAAAGTAAACATGTACAGTGTCGACCAAAAGTCGATAGGCAAGCTCACAAAGCAATAGCTTGACGTGTAGTTCGACTTCCGACCTTCTATTTCCAAGAAAATAGACACATGCATCATCATTGTCGTCAACAAGTGATTGTAGTTCATAATTTCAACGTTAATATAAAGTAATGAGACAGAAATTTCTGTCTCATTACTTCCAATCGAGTAAAAACTTACAAAAAGTAAATAATAGTACTGCGTGAGGTTTAAACTCATGGCTCACTGATTCACACATCTATCTGCGAGCGCTTAACCGCTAGGTCATCTTGACTAATATATTTAACGTTGAAATTATGAACTACAATCACTTGTTGACGACAATGATGATGCATGTATATATATATTATATTATATTATTATTATTATGTGTCTATTTTCTTGGAAATAAAAGGTCGTAAGCCAAACTAAATGTCAAGCTATTGCTTTGTGAGATTGCCTATCGATTTTTTGGTCGACACTGTACATATGCTTTTGAATTGCAAATAGCTCAATCGAAAATTGGGAAGTGGGTCAAATTTAACTTCTAAGGATCTTTACATAGTTAGTTACGAGTAGTTTTAAAAATCATTGCGTAGAAATTGGCTATCTAGCGGTCGACAGGAATGTAAACACAACTATTGAACAGCCATGAGTCTGAACTGTGGATATAGAAAGGTGTTGTTGAGTTCTTCGATCAGGTAATTTTCAATAGCTGGCCGGAGTCTGGATTTACGTCCGGGCAATTTTTTTTTTGTAGTTATCAGGAAACAGACTCCGTCAGGGAATTCCACTCCCTAGCTGTACGCACAATGAATGTGTTCTCAAAACGTTTTGTGCGTCTGGGTGGGATGTCCACCATATACCGGTGGCGCATCGCCGTACGTCTTGTGATCCGATGATGAAACGGGCTTCGAGGAATTCGGGCTTGGCAATGGCTTTGTTTCTTCATATGACTGACCAATTAACTGACCAAATGTCTTCTCTTTGCTGTGTGTCTTTGTGGAACACAGATATTAGGCGTGTAAAATTTATTTATTTAGGCCGTACTGTCCCACAGATGTGCTTTAACCTTCCTAAGTTCTTATGGAAACTCTTTTCCTACGCCACCTCGAACCTGCTCTCGCGGTACGCATCCAACGCGTATCGCTACTTCTTCCTGAGCCGATCTCCAGCGACACGGTCCACTTTCAGGCACCAATTATGACCATAAACACAATTTCTTTTCTTTCTTTCCTCTTACAAGGTTTATTATTGTTCTAACAAAACTCACAGGATAATCCGGGTCCATCATATAGTTGAAGGTGGGGTCCACGTAGCTGTTTAACTTCTGCCAGCTTCCCATCAACAAGGCGGGTATCATGCAAAGAAACACCAGCAAGAACTTGAATAAGTAGAAGGAGACTACGCTTCTGTCGTTCTGGAAAGAAATTTAGACATAAATAACAACAATCTTACAAAAAATATAAAAAATGATATGAAAGAATAAAGGTAAATTGCTAGTTACTAAGTCTGGTAGTGTTCAGTGTTCGTTTAAAAGTTCTTATTTACTATTACTTAGGAATAAAGTTCTCATTCATCATTTCAACCGAAAGACGTCCACTGCCGGACATATGCCTCCCCCAAGTGTCAGCACAATCCTGTGCGACTTGCATCCAATGGATACCCGCTACCCTCACCAGGTCATCGGTAGACCTTGGTTGAACGTTACGTCTTCCAGTACGCTGTCGCCATTCCAGAACCTTTCAGTTCTCATTAAGATTAATAAAATAACCCCAAACACGTGGTAGTTACTGTGAAGTGTTGAGGAGTTCACTTTACTTACTTCCGTCTCTATTATCAGGCCTTTTACGGCTGTTAAGTGTAAAGTTCTCATTAAGATGAATGAAAAAGGTCCAAATAAGACGTGGCTGCTATGAACTGTTGAGAAGTTCGCTCAACTCTCTTCCTTCTCCATCATCAGACCCTCCAGTGCAGTCATAACCAAGTTAGGTGTCAAATTCTTATTAAGATAAATTAAATGAGCCCAAACACGACGTAGCTGCTATGAACCTCGAAGAGTTTGCTTAACTGTCTCCATCATCAGGCCCTTAATGGCAGTCATAACTAACTTAGGTGAAAAGATCTCACTAAGATCAATAAAATAAACTCAGACACGAGGCAGCTGCTGTAAACTATTTATGACTTCGCTCAAATGTCTTCCGTCTCCATCATCAGACCCTCGATGGCAGTCATAACGCACTCGAGTATAAGTAAAGTTCTCACTGAGATGAATGGAATAAGCACAAACACGACGTAGCTGCTTTATACCGTTAAGGATTTCGCTCAACTGTCTTCAGTCTCCATCGTAAGACCCTCGATGGCAGTCATCATAACCAAGTTAGAAATGAATTTCTCACTAAGATAAATGAAATAAGCCCAAACACGACGTAGCTGCTATGAACCGCCGACGAATACCCTCGAATCGTCTGTCTTCATCATCAGATCAAATTCAGATCTTTATAATGTAATGTCATTAGAACTACCCGTATAATGTGTTCTGAGTTTCAACTGAATCGTTTCACAAGTAGAAATTCAGTGGGAGAACTATTAAATATTATATATTTTTATCTACCCTCCGATCGTACCAGAAATAGTGTTATTTCATATGAAACCAACAGGAAGTAAGCCGTTAGTCGTCGTCTGCTGGTTATAGGAGACACGTTGGTTTCGTGGTTGCAAGCGTGACTGCTGAGTGTGAGGTTCTGGGTTTGATTCTTGAGTTAGGCAAAAAGTGCTTTTGGGTTTTTCCATTAGGAATAACTCTGTAGCCGACGGAGATTAGAAGGTGGTGGTGTGCCACCCCGTGCCTCGGAAAGCACGCAAAGCCGTTGGTCCTGTGCCTGATCTCTCCCCGGTCGTGTCATTTTGCCGTCCCATTGGACTATGAGGGAAAAGAAACAGAGGGTGCACCTGCGTTTGCGCACACGCTTGTGCCCTATCTAATAATATCACCTGCGTACTTAGCTAATCTCCGTTAAGATTGGCCACAGTGATCAAAATTCGGTTGGGAGGATTAAAGGATACACAGAAACGGTTGTTATTACACCATCCGATTTCAAGTGAGCCAATTTAGGAACAATCTGACTAGGAAGTTGGAAGCTAGCGATCACACTACACTGAATTGGACTCTTAGATCGGAATCCTAAATCGGCAGTGTTGACAACTCCTACAAATTCGAGCCGCTAGACAGAATATATATTCGCTAAAACTGATTCTAACAGGAGCGGACAAAAAAAAAAGAGCGGACTCAGATTTTTTTCGGGGAAAGGGACCTTGGGCAATTAAATTATGATTTAAAAACATATAAAAATACTAATAACCCATTTCTAGCGACAAAGTCGCTAAATTGGCAACAATTAGCTCTAACTCGCAGTGATGCGATTACACTATCCTAAATCGTACACAATTTAAGAAGTCAAATCGGGACTTTCCAATCTCACTAAATCGGACTCTAACTGTTCTAACTGCTATTACACCTTCCGATTTCCTAAATAGGTTCACTTGAAATCGGATGGTATAATTTAGCCTTTAATGCTTGAAGGAGCTTGTCTTCGTCGAGCAGTGCACATCTTTTAGCTGAATGATGATGAAGCCATCGGCCTGTTTGCTACAAAAGATAGTCTTCTTGTTCTTCATGTCGATGGTACAGCAACATTTGCCTAATACTTCGCCACTTCCACGGCATCGTCTTTGGGACAAGCCCGCCACACTATTCCCAAACCGCTGTAACCACCACCAGAAAAAACGCCGAGGCAATGAAGCTCGACGAGTCCCAGAGAAACGATTAAACTCTCTTGGGTCCCGCAACGAAATTAATCAGAAACGACAGCGGAGGAGTAAAAAACATAATTTCCACTTCCTTCCTAATCAAGCGGGAGACAGAACAAAGCTAGACCATTAGGCACAAAGTGCGTATTTATAACTGGGGTAAACCCAGTTGCCAAGCACCACTATGGTTAAAAAACACTAATATTAATGGGTCCTAAAATTGTAAGCTGTTACATTTGATTCCAATAATAGGTATGGCAAAAACGCTTGAACGCACGGAAATTCGTTCTAGTTTCCACAAGGTCCAGACGTAGGCTGAATACTATCCAACACGGCATCGTCTATGGCAGTCAGTAAGGCTGCAGGTTTAAAGATAGCCTACTGTGTAGATACGTACCTGTCGAAGTCCATGGTACTGTGAGAGCCACGATAGCATAACGACTCCAAGGAATGCAGTTTGGAAGTAGGTCCCGATCAAAGGCGCCATGATAGCCCCCGGGAAAAATCTCAGAGGGTACAGAGGATCTGAAAATAAAAATACTTAAGACATTTACTGACTAGTAGGAGGGATGAAGTAGACTCAGTGGGTTGATGACTTAAAAAAAATCTATTTAATCCGTCAGTTAGATTACCAAAAAATATTAGACACGTATTTTTTCTTTTATCTCCTAAACAAATAATGAAGACGATACGGACGTTATTCGTACAAGGAGTCAACGGCAACTAGACATGGACCAGAGGCGGTTTGGAGATTCCCCAATACAGACGCCGGGAGGTGTTCATACTACGACAGTGCCAGTCGCTGGCCCATGTAGAGTTTCTTCAGCACCAGCGATGCCAGACTTGTCTACGCTAATGGTGCTGCTGCAGGAACAGGCTCGCCGTCAAGAAGAACAGACCCGTCGTTTGGAAGAGAAGCTTCAACAAGATAAAGAGGAGCAGGCCCGCTGGCAAGAAGAGCAGATTCTCCTCATAAAAGACCTTCACTCAACGCTTGGCAAGGAGCTCAAGGTGATGAAGGAGCAGCTTCACCAGCATTAGAATCGTATCTCAGAAGCTGAAGTTCAGATTGCTGGGGTGAGGAAGGCTTTAAGTGAACTTAAGGCTGGAGACGGGGTTGTGCCTTCAGTGGTTGCTGCACATTCGGCACGTGAATTTAAGGCGCCGCCATTCGAAGGAACATCTTCATGGTCGGCCCACAAAATTCAATTTGAGGCCATTATGAAGGCGAATGGGTGGACCAAAGAACAAGCTATGACCGCGCTCACCTTAGGCCTCCGAGACCAGGCCCTAACCATACTTGAGGCTCTTGGAAAGAATGTTACCTACGAGCAGCTGCTGGAAGAGTCCAGATATGGTGACGCGCACTTAGAGCCCGTATTTCGGGCTAAGTTAAGGGATCGTGTTCAACATAGTGCCGAGACCCTACAGCAGTGGGCCTTGGAAGTTGAAAAGTTGGTTCGGAAAGCATACCAGTCCGCCCCTGAACTCATCAATGGCAATCTGGTACAGGCGTTCGTCGACTGAATTCATGACTTGGAAGTTAGAGCCGCTGTAAGACTTGTGCATCATGAGACACTGAAGGACGCCTTGGCCCATGCCTTGGAAGTAGAGGCAGTGAGGCAAGACCATCGAACACACAGTATCAGGAAGGTTGTGGCATCACCTGTACGCGATCATCCGCAAGGATATAGACTTGTGGTAAAAGGGGTCATCTTCGGTCAAGCTGTCCAAAGCGAGGCAGACTGAGAAAAGATCAATCCCAGCAAGGAAGGGCGACTGATATAACTGCCCAGCAACACCAGGGAAACGAGTAAACACCAGGACTGGGGGGCGTGTGCTGGCTGGTATTGAAAGAGCCCCGACGATCTCGATCTTACAGGCCCATGACGGAAACAGCCTGAGGGCCTAGTGTGAGTTTTTTAACGCACTCGAACGCGTTTGCGTAAACGTCAATTTGTACTAAAACTGTATAAGCGCCGCGTGGTGACAATAACGGGTAACCTCTTTTTTTATATACGATTTGACATAAGCGAACGTTTACGCAAACGCGTTCGAGTGCGTTAAAAAACTCACACTAGGCCCACTGATCATCAAAGGCGAAGTCAACGGAAAACCTTGCAAACTGACGCTGGATACTGGAGCTTCTCATACGGTCGTCATTTCTCACCTAGCAAGTCGGTTCCTTGGGGACTTCTTCAATAACCACGACCGCATACAATTATTGACATGCAGCTACCGGTCAGCACATAATCGTCCGAGGCAAGAAGGAGGTGGAGTTCAAATTAGGTTACAAAATTTATCAGCATAATGGCATCGTGGCTGACATAGTGGACGATTGCATCCTGGGTTTAGACTTCATGCGGAAACATCGTTGTGAGATCGATGTTGATCAAGGAGTATTGAAGTGTGGTACAGAGACAATCCTCATGGAAGGTGTACCATCAGGAAAAGTGTTCCGCTTGAATTTTGACGTGTCAACACTTTTGGAAAACTGGGATTTAACGGAAGTAGAAATGGATAAGGCCAAGAAGAATATACTTCAGTACGCCAACATTTTCTCTACAAATGATGCTGACATAGGAAGAACAGGATTGGTTCAGCACAAAATTAATACGTAACGCAACGCGCGTATCGAGACGCAAGAAAATTAATACTGGCAACGAGTTACCAATCCGTCAACGACCAAGAAGATTGCCGGTTGCACGTGAAAAGGAAGTGGAAACGATGATTGAGGGCATGGTGAGGGACAGTGATATAGAGCCTTCATCAAAGCCATGGTGTTCTCTTGTGCTCCTAGTGAAGAAAAAGGACGGCAACACGCGCTTTTGTGAGGACTAACGAAGATTGAACGACGTCACGAAATAGGACAGCTATCAACTGCCTAGGAACGACGACACATACGCTGACTAGAATGACGTGGTTTACCACACTAGACTTGAAAATTGGCTACTGGCAAGTGGAAATAGACCCTAAGGACAAGGAGAAAACTGCATTCTCGACAGGAAAGGGGTTATGGCAGTTTAAAGTTATGCCATTCGGATTGTGCGATGCTCCTGCGACGTTTGAAAGGCTAATGGAGCAAGGACTTGCCGGATTGATCGGAGACGCATGTCTTGTCTATTTAGATGACATCATCATCTTTCTTTTTCTTAAGTTAAGTCCGAAAAAGAGCTCATTTTCCAGACGACAAGTGAACTTTTTAGGACACATAGTTTTGGAAGGAAGGTGTTCAGACAGATCCGGAGAAAATCGTCGCTGTCAAGGATTGGCCAGTTCCTAGAGACAAGACGCAGGTCAGAGAATTTCTGGGTATCGGGGGTTTGTCAAGAATTTTGCCGACATTCCAAAACCTCTACACAAACTCAACGAGGAGAAGCAACAACTCTGTTGTGACGAGAACTGTGACATCGCATTTCGGGTTTTAAAGAAACGTCTGTGCAATACACTTATTCTGGGATATCCTGACACTGAAAATGACTTCATAGTTGACACAGACGCAAGTAATACTGGAATTGGAGGCGTGTTGTCTCAACGGAAAGGAAACCAGGAAGTTGTTATATCTTACTACAACAAATCTTTATCTAAACCGGAAAGAAATTACTGCGTTACGAGACGGGAGCTATTCACCGTAGTAAGGTCATTGCAGCACTTCAGTAACTATTTGCTGGGACGGAAATTCCAATTGCGAACTGACCATGCTGCATTAAAGTGGCTATTGCAGTTTAAGAATCCAGAGGGACAAGTGGCAAGATGGATTGAACTACTACAAGAGTTTGACTTCTTAACTGAACATCGTAGAGGAAGAACTCACGGTAACGCAGATGCACTGTTTAGAAGACCTTGCCCTGAAGACTGTAGGCACAGTACCAAGCAAGAGACTAAGGAAGTAGTGCCCGTGAGGATGCTAAGAATGTATCTTAGTAATGAATGGAAGGAAACCCTACAGCTTGCTTAGCAAAAAGACACGGACTTTAAACCGATCTTCGAGTGGATTAAAGCTGGTGCTCTTAAACCCAAGTGGAGTGATGTTGCGGCGTTGAGTTCCATCACAAAGAGTTATTGGGCACAATGGAACCACTTGGTTATCCAGGATGGTGTCTAGTCCCGTAAATGGGGAAACGCTTGAGGAGACACCTGTCATCTACAAATTGTTGTCCCTAAAGCCAAAGTTCCGGATGTTTTACAGCTCTACCATGATGGATGTTCAGGAGGACATATGGGGGTAAAAAGAACTCTACTGAAGATAAAAGAGCGATTTTACCGGATCTACTGTCGAGAGGATGTTGAGGACTGGTGTCGCAAATGTACCAGTTGTGCGGCTGTGAAAGGATTCCAGACACGCAGCAGAGGTGCTCTAAAAGTATACAACGTGGGCTCCCACGTTGTATCTCTGGGAACGGATAGCACTAAACGTTGCAGCACCATTTCCGGAAAGTGAAAACGGAAACAAGTACTTCATGGTCGTCATGGATTACTTCACAAAGTGGCCAGAAGTCATCGCTATTCCTTACCAAGAAGCTACAAAAGTCGCAGATAAATTGGTTCAGGAAGTCTTCTGTAGTTTTGGAGTACCCTTGGAAATTCACAGCGACCAAGGGAGGAATTTTGAATCGCAAGTATTCCAGGAGAATTGTCGAATGATGGGTACTCACAAGACCAGAACTACTTCTTATCATCCACGATCTGATGGAATGGTAGAACACTTCAACCAAACGTTGGAGAGATATCTGACAAAAGTTGTGGAAAGCAGGCAAAGGGATTGAGACGAGCACATACAGCCATTTCTTCTGTCCTACCGTAGTGCAGTTCACGAAAGTACGACTGTGACACCAGCCTTCTCGAACTTTGGAAGGGAATTACGGTTGCCTGCAGATTTAATCACCGGAACCCCCCCTGATGCCCCACGCAGTGTAACCGATTATGCGAATGACTTGCGTAACATGTTGAATGATGTATATGAGCATATCAGACAATCCGGCCAACAAATGTCTGATAAGATGAATACCCGATACGACCGGATGGCAAACAATAAAGGTTTTGACGAGGGTTCACTGGTGTGGTTGCATAACCCAATGCGCAGCAAAGCTAAGTCTCCTAAATTGCACGAAAAATGGGATGGACAATACCGAATCGTGATCAGAATTAACGATGTTACCTACCGAATACAGAAGGGTCCACAAGGTGCGCCTAAAACTGTCCATGTAGACCCATTAGCGCGATACTACGGGACTAATGATGCTCGGGACGAGCATATCTAAGGAGGGGGCAGTGTTACGTCGACCGTATTACACTGGAACGTTCGAGAATGTTGTCGAAGTTTTCAGAAGTTTCTACTACGTTCGAGAACGTTCCATTGTGGTGATGGTAGAAGTTCATAGACGTTTCTAGAATATTCCACTGTAGGATAGTTCGATAATGTTTTGGAAACTTCTATGACTGTATAAATAGGCCGGACGGGCGGCGAGTGAGTCAATCTGTTTTCGACTACGGATGCGAGTATAAGCGATTATAAATGATATTTGGTTAATAATCGGTGTAAAATAATTTATTCCATACCCAGCTCGTAACAATATCTACCAGTATTGTGACTGGGTCCTGACCTTGAAATATTTACCTACGGCTGTGCGGTACGTAAGCACGCGATAGGGCTGCCCGCCTCCAGTATTTTAATTATAACTACCTACTTGATTTTCTTTCTAGTTTTGAGATATAATAAGTAAGTATTACATATTTTATTTAAAAAAAATTCTTTGTGAAATGAAATAGGACGTTCAGTTCAGTTTTGAGAATTATGAGACAAAAAAATATTTGCGTCTCGACTGAGACATACAAAATGCTTTCTTATTAAATTCCCTTCTGCCAGCCGCATCATTATACATTATATGCCTATGTGTTATTCTGATGTATAAAGAATATTGCTGTAAAGTTTCATCAAAATCCGTTCAATAGTTTTTGCGTGACACTAAAACCTCACAAACTTCACACTCACAAACTTTCACATTTATAATATTAGTAGGACTAGGATTTAATTGTATAAAAATCTGCATTCGGATAACTTCTAGTATATAACTTCTCTTTGCCATATTAAGTACTTGTACTTATTTCAAAACTATCACACCACGCACACCCTCCGTTCGGCACTGCGGCGCAATCGCGACTGTTTGTGTACCAAGTGTTTACCACACTTGAGGCGCGTAGGTATGACTCGCGTTCCGACCGTTTGTCATCATCATCATCATTTCAGCCAAAAAACGACCATTTGTATGAAGGTAGAATACTGTCGTACCGTGACCAAACCGCCTTGGTGAGATTGAACAATTATACCTACCTACTGCGATAGGCAGAGTTAATAGATTGATGTCCCTAATTGAGAGTAGTTTCTGAAGAGCCCTATTGAGTCACCGATTCAATTAAGCGTCATAAAAGGTGACTAAGGCTGCAGTACCTATACTTCTTTCTGGTTTCGTCAACTGAACTACAACGATCATTCACCATTGTGTGCATGTAAATTAATATTATTATTTCCTAACGATCTACCTAATTTAATAAATACTTTATTTCTTTCTTTTCCTTTTTTTTCTTTATTTTCTTTCTTTCTTTTCTTTCTTTTCTTTCTTTTCTTTCTTTTCTTTCTTTTCTTTCTTTTCTTTCTTTTCTTTCTTTTCTTTCTTTTCTTTCTTTTCTTTCTTTTCTTTCTTTTCTTTCTTTTCTTTCTTTTCTTTCTTTTCTTTCTTTTCTTTCTTTTCTTTCTTTTCTTTCTTTTCTTTCTTTTCTTTCTTTTCTTTCTTTTCTTTCTTTTCTTTCTTTTCTTTCTTTTCTTTCTTTTCTTTCTTTTCTTTCTTTTCTTTCTTTTCTTTCTTTTCTTTCTTTTCTTTCTTTTCTTTCTTTTCTTTATTTTCTTTCTTTTCCTTTTTTTTCTTTATTTTCTTTCTTTCTTTTCTTTCTTTTCTTTCTTTTCTTTCTTTTCTTTCTTTTCTTTCTTTTCTTTCTTTTCTTTCTTTTCTTTCTTTTCTTTCTTTTCTTTCTTTTCTTTCTTTTCTTTCTTTTCTTTCTTTTCTTTCTTTTCTTTCTTTTCTTTCTTTTCTTTCTTTTCTTTCTTTTCTTTCTTTTCTTTCTTTTCTTTATTTTCTTTCTTTTCTTTCTTTCTTTTCTTTCTCTTCTTTCTTTATTGCCTTGATTGTCACTTTTTCGATTTTTTTCTTTTTGTGTGCTCGGTGACTCTCGCCAAATAAATGTTTTTCTTTCGTTCTTGTTTTTTCTTTTCTTTCTTTCAATATTTACCCCGGCATTGGCAGATGTCTTTTAAAAAACATTTTAGTTTGGTGCGCAAAACGAATACCAGTGGATTAGATTTAAGTTATCGGATCGAAATAACACCAACCAAATCAAATTTAAGAGGCAGTGGGCAGGGCACATCGCTCCCAGAACAGATGGTCGGGCCGACAAGTTCTGGAGTGGCGACCGCGTAGCGGAATACGCCACGTTGGAAGGCCTACAAGGCGGCCCATTGACCTGGTGAGGTATCGGGAGTCCGATGTATACAAGACGCATAGTACCGGTCGTTGTGGCGAAACTCGGGAGTCCGATGTATACAAGACGCATAGTACCGGTCGTTGTGACGAAACTTGGGTGAGGCCTATGTCTAGCAGTGGATGTCTTTCGGCTGAAAAGATGATGATGGTGATCGAAATAACACCGTTGCCCAAACAACTTCCAAAGTACAACTAATTTCTCCAACAAAAACTCACTGTCACAGCTAGGTTACTCAGTGAGAACTAGCTATAATTTCTACATGCGTTTCACAACTTTCTTTACACCTTGCTTTGCTATGGTGAAACGCAACGCTATACATCACGCTGTTTTTTCTTCTTAACACCTATTTATTTATCTAGATCACTGTAAATACTTACATAACTACCCTCTTTTTCTTTTAAACATAGAACAAAATTTCTCAACCGCAGATTCTAAAGATTACCGACATCGTTCGCGTGCATCGAGATCGTCGCATATAATGCACATTTTATAACCTTATGATTCGCTATTAGTTTTATATTGTGATTTCGCTCCCGAGGGCTGTTCCTCAAGAATCAAGAACCGTATTTTTGTTTGGGAAAAAGTAACCCCCGCCCAGGAGACCTATGCCCAGGAATAAGAAAGAGCTAAGTGAAAGAAAGTTGTATATCGTAACAAAACGTAAGGCATTATTTGGCAAAATTCATTACGTATGTCATTCGATAGGCAATTAAACGACACAGCTTTTGTCCATTCATAAGTCGCAGCCATCTGGTTGAATTAGCCAGTTAATTGGACGCCTGGGCTGATAGTTAATTGAACTAGAATCACTCAACATTTAACTACTTGGCGTATTGAAAGTCAGCCCTTTGAAGATGATTGACGAACACTCAGCTAAGTGATTCAAATCTCTCTTCTCTTTCAGACGTCATTTTCCGCAGAGCCACAGCAGAGCGTACACGTCGTTGATCGTTAGTCCTTTCAATCGACGTCAACTTCTAGCAATATTGTACGTACGAAGACCTAGAAATACCTAAAAATATTTACCCCTAAAGTTAAAGTTACTAACCCGTAAAATCATCACATTTTTTTGGAAATACCCCAAAATTAATCCCAAAGTGAATTTCCAAAAATCCCTTCTCAGTGCACACTTACGTCATTTCAAGCTTCTAGATTTAGCGGTTTCAGCTGTGCGTTGATCGATCGGTCAGTCAGTGAATCACTTAGCCAGTCAGTTTCTTACTTTATTATGTACCTACTAGCTTCTACCAGCGGTTTCGCCCGCGTGAAATTAGTACTACATACAAACTTTCAACCCTCACTTTAACCCCTTAGGGGATGAGTTTCCAAAAACCCCTTCTTAGTGCTCCTCTACATTATAAAAGGAAGCCGTGTGCAAACGTCACTTTCCTAGTTTCGGCCGTGCGTTGATATGTCAGTCAGTCAGTCAGTTTCTCCTTTTATATTATAGATGATACCTATAGACTAGCTTCTGTAATAGAAAGTAAGTAGTACTTCCTCTACTATAAATTTTAGTCTATGTGCTATTCTAGACTATATTCTATCTATGTGCCAAATTTTACCCAGATCCGTTCAGCCGTTTTAGAGTGATTGAGTGAGTGACAAACAAACATCCAAACTTCCGCATTTATTATATCTCATGTAAATAGACAGTTTCCGAAGCCGAAAGCCACATATTCTACCCATTATTTGGATCATTTTTTCCACTAGACCATACCTGGGAATCCACTGGTTCTGGAGATATTGAAGGTCATAGTCGCAATTTTTTTTTTTACATTTTTACGAAAATGAATTCTAAGTGTTAAGTAAGTATATTACTTACTAAACTTTTTTCCAAACAAACATTACCAGAATTTTTTTTCGAAATTACGAATTTGTAGTTACGAAAACGCAATGAATATCAAACGTATCCGACAAGTACCTACGTGGCTTAGAGCGAAGGGGCGGGGTTTTACTCCACTTGCCTGGGTTCGCGTTACATTGCGCGGAATAAAAAATAGTTTTATTTTTCATACCTAAAAATAAAAGTCGTTTCCCAGCAATAATTTTTGCGCAAAACTACTTTGTTAGACGTACAGTATGCGTAGTTAACGGCTCTGTGATGTGTGTTTTTACACCCTGTATAAGTAAGATAGACGAAGGTATTTCTAGTGGCAGCTTGCGCCCCTATTGTATTCCATAAAAGAAAACGAAGTATCTACCTAATGCTCGATGCAAAAGAATCATGGATAATAAAAACTCGCTCGAAGTTGGGTCCTTCCGTCCTATGCATGTTTATTTATGGAAAGGCAAGGTGTGTTTTTTGCCTTCGGATTGTTGCTTGCAACGGATTTGTGACCATATGGTTCCAAGATCTTTGTGGCCAAATATTTGAGAAATAACTTTAGAATAGAATACTCTTTATTATGTACACCATTTAGATTACAGAACATATAAATGAAAAAAACTTTACATAGGGTAGGGGGGGGGGGGGGGAGGGGTTTAGATGTATTAAAAGAAAAGTTAAGAATCTACCCATTCGTTCTGAACACAGCGTTTTGCTAAAGTTAAAACAAAAATACCACTAGTGTTGCATGTGAATAGATTATAAGTTTATCGATAAATAACAGCTGTCAATTAAATCAAAACTATCGATAGCACAAAATGCGTGAGTGCCACAGTAGTCAAGGCTAAATCCTAAATCTACCTAACATAGAGCTAAAATACGGAATGTTTCATTGACTCAAACTTACAAAAAGGCCCTTACTCATTCCGTCCTTAACTCCTTACTCGCGTACCTACATGTGGGTAGACAAGCGTAGGTTGGCTTTAGTGACTAAGAATACAGTCTCGGTATAGTTCGATTCAAACATTATGGTGTGAAGAGCTCTACTCGCTGCCTTTCACGTTACTGGGCAGCGAGTCACCTTGTGTGCTGAGCCGCCATTTTGTTGGCGACGAACTATACCCTGTGACGCAGAAGTCTCGAACATTCGATAGAGTGCAGCTCGTGTAGAAAATTCTGTGGCGTCAAACGCACGCCCATGTAAAAATACAGCGCTGTTATTTACATAAAGCCGTGTAATAAGGTCGGTTTTCGAAAATCAAAAACGTCTTGAACATTCTAACCATCACTGCATCGCTTATCGAATATTCTGTGGAGTGCACGGTTACGTCACGGTTTGACATTGTCAGCCTTTAAATCGTAGCAATAAGGTCGGTTTTCGTAGATCATGTGCTTGGGTGAATACAGCAAATCGCATCGTGCATCGTGCCGAGGGGGCGACACAAACCGGTCTCCGGGGTAATCGCGCACGTCCCGGCATTTTAAACATGGACGCTTAGATACAAAGTGGATATAAGTACGGTACGTATAGGTGCGAGTGCGCGCTCCCTTTGTTATTATAGTGAAGGTAAGAACTGCAGTGTGGGCTAGTGTAAGACGAAATTATACTTCCATTTATTTTGTGGACTAAAATGATATAAAGCTTAGCTGTAAATCTGATAACTGGTTTATGTGTCAAATGTCAAATGCACACTAACGGAATGGAGGAATATAGATACTCGTAGAATTTACGAGTAGGTACGTCATGTTTTATAATTTGTGGGCAATTTGTGATTTTATCTACTGGTGTCCGATCGAAGGTTCGGTTCGGTTTCTGTTTCGGCCAGTTTCGGTAAAAAAAAAAATGGTTTTGGCTGGACTTTCAGTTTCGACCTAGTATATGTATAATACTCGGTTTCTGTTTCGGCCAATTTTGGTAAAAAAAAAAAAACGATTTTGACTGGACTTTCGGTTTCGGCCTAGTTTATGTATAATACGCGGTTTCAATTTCTTTGATAGTCGTTACGGGTCGTCAGAAGCCCGAAAGTCTGACATCCAGTCTTACCAAGGGGTATCGTATTACCCAGTAACTGGGTTGGGGAGGTCAGATAGGCAGTCGCCCCATGTAAAATACTGGTATTCAGCTGCATCCGGTTAGACTGGAAGCCGACCCAAGATAGTTGGGAAAAGGCTAGGCAGATGATGATGACTCGGTTTCAATTCCTGTTTCGGCCAGTTTCGGTAATAAAAACTAATTTTAACTTGACTTTCGGTTTCGACCTAGTGTACAGGATAAAACAGAAAGGTGTGGTCATATTTTAAGAACTGCATCTGCCCATCGATATGAACAACTTTCTTCAAGAAAATCCGAGGAAATTCAAAAAAAAAATTGTTACCTCTCATACAAACATTGATCAGCTGATGATATCTTTGTATGGCAAGTCCAATTTTTTTTTTTTGGAAATTTCCTGTTTCTTAGAGAAAGTTGATCATTTCCATGGGCAGAACCGGCTCTTAAAATACGACCACACCTTTCCGTTACACCCTGTATGTATAATACTCGATTTCTATTTCGGCTAGTTTCGGTAAAAAAAATACGGTTTTGGCTGGACTTTAGGTTTCGACCTAGTAGGTATATGTATAATACTTGGTTTTGGTTTCTGTGTCGGCCAGTTTCGGTAAAAAAGAAACGGTTTTGGCTGGACTTTCGGTTTCGACCTAGTAGGTATTTGTATAATACTCGGTTTCGGTTCTGTTTTGGCCAGTTTCGATAATAAATAACGGTTTTTGCTCGACATCGACCTAGTAGGTATATGTCTAATACTCGTTTTCGGTTTCGGTCAGCTTTGGTAAAAAAAAAACGGTCTTGACTGGACTTTCAGTTTCGGCCTAGTATTATATTATCTCTGGTTTCGACTAAAAAGGGGTTGAATGTTCGGCTCCACCGAAACTAGTCTTTGAGCTAAAGGTTGTGATAGAGACCTAAAAACTGACTGTCTCGTTCGTCTATGTGTGTAATCATCGTTTCAGTAATTTACTTAGTGTTTTATGTTTGGGGCTGATTTTTCTATGGTCTGGACTATCTAAGACAATTGTTTTTAAATTTTCCGTTTTTCTTGCACCAAGTGGAGTTTCGGTTTCGGCTAAAAATGAGTTCCAGTTACGGTTTCGGTTTTGGCTAAAGTCGAGCTTCGGTCGGAAACTAGTGTTTACCTATGAAATAAAGACTAGACTAGACTAAACCACTGATCGGTTTTTGATGAAACTTGGAACACAGATAGATGGATTTTTTTGGAGGGTGTGAAATCATCAAATTACTTTTCCCGGTCTGTGTGGAGCTGGAGGGCGTGTCAGACTTTTACTGACTAAAACCCACCCTTGTTCCTTCGGTTGCCTCTATGCCAAGGGCCGCGGTAACTCTATTTCGAATTTATCCGCGTCCCCAGGCGAGAATCGGCCCTAACGGGCCCCGTTAGGTATTGCTGACCTCTCTTTGAGGCGCGCGTGGAACACTACGCGCCGTCGACTCTCGGGTCTGGTCGTTCGCGAGCATTACTGCTTTGCAGAAGGAGGCGACTGCTTCCCATTCCCTCTCGCTCCGTACCATGGCCTGGACCAGGGCCGGGCGCGACAGGTCGCTGCCGCCGATCGCCTCCACGAGGACATGGCGGTGCTCCGCCCAAGCGGGGCAGAACTCCACCGTATAGTCCACCGTATCCCCTGGGCGATCCACACAGTGGTGACACCCGGGCGTTTCCTCCCACCTTATCCGACACAGGTACCTCCCGAAACAGCCGTATCCGGTGAGGACCTGCATCAGGCAGAAGGTGAGGACGCCGTGGCACCTCTCCAGCCGCTCCTCAAAGATCTTACCGCCGCAACTGTGGCGTGCCCAGATAGACTATGACCTGGAGGACATAGGATACTAAACAGTTATCACTGTCACTATATATTATAAAACAAAGTCCCCCGTCGCGTCTGTCTGCCTGCCTGTCTGTCACTATAAACTCAAAAATTACTGAACGAATTTTCATGCGGTTTTCACTAATAGGAAGACCGATAAACCAGGAAGGTTTGTGTGTATAATTTTACCCGTGCGGACCCGCGGTGGGTCGCTAGTACGTAATATATTTGATGGTACTTACCGTTGAAAGTAAGTAAGGACGGCAATAAAATGTAGATCCATCTCTGTTCTATTGACCAGTCAGACATCGGGTATTTCCGCATCATGTAAACGAACCAGAACTGAAAATAAATATAAATATGTTACTTAAAAAGGATAACAATAAAGGTACCTAAGGGATTTTAATAGTGACCGACCGCAGGTTCGATTGCGGTTTCTGCCAGATTCGGCCTTAGCTTTGGTTTCGGCCAAACCGAAACTCAATGTTCGTGAATGGTCGTGTGTCGTTCGGCTAATTTCGCTGCTTACTCGTGGTCACTCACCACGCCGGCTCAGTTCACCGATGTCCAGCGTTGATTGTGTTAAGTTGAGGTTCTGTTTATGTCGCAGGCATCTGGTTGAATTAGCCAGTCAATTGAATAGCTTCCCTCGCTGTTTCATCCTAACGTTGCCTTTTGTACACACATATTCATGATCAGTGGAATCACAAATTCATCAATATCCAATTTAACTAAATGACTAGACCACATACAGCCATCTGGTTAAACGTTGCGTTCAATGACTTAACTGGTTGTCCTTCAGCCATTTAATTGAATGCCGGCGTTGAATCAACGACTTAGGCGCCCAATTGACTGGCTAATCCAACCAGATGGCTGCGACATTTACATTTAAATATTATTAAAAAATGAATAATTCTATAATTTGTTGCATACTTTAATTTTTATTTTATTTAACATCATTTAACTGTCGTATTTTTAAGCAAATGAATGTGTAAAAAATACACTAGATTTCAGTAAACACTAGAAATTTGTTCAATATGTTTAAGGCGCTATTAGCTGCCAACGACCTTGAGTGGTTAGCTTGCGTGTTCTGCGTTGAGCTCACGTAACGCGTCGTATGTCGTATGCCCACCCAGTAATAGGACTCGCCCATCAAGGAGCGCTGTCCGAAATTAGACGCATTTTTAATTTATTACACATAGAACAACAAGTATTAATTAAACTAAAACACTGAGACTAAATTATAAATAATTAAATAATCTTTAAAATGGTGAAGGTTTCATAAAAATACGCTTTATATCACCATCATCATCATCATCATCATCATCATCACCACCACCATCATCATCATCATCATCATCATCATCATCATCGTCATCATCATCATCATCATCATCACCATCATCATCATCATCATCATCACCATCATCGTCATCATCATCAATATCAACAACACAATATCATCAAAAGTCAAAAGTCAGTTTTTCTGCAGTTTCAAACTAAATAGACTTGGCTGATTTTTTTTTAAAACCAATAATTTTGAGTTTTTGCGCAACTTAAGGCATCTCACAGCTTTTAAGTATCTGGACCACTGTGTTTCTGAAGATCTGAAAGACAACCTCGATGTTAAGCGTCAGCGCGGAGCGTTGGCTGTCTGCTGCAATACGTTGGTTCGCAGATTTGCGATATCAACATCTCAGCGAAAAAGTTATAGAAATAAACAGAATCAACGACCGCATCATGTCTGTGAAGCTGGTTCTGGAAAAGCAGCCATGCCTAAACGTTATCTGAAACAGACCAATTCTGGGAAGACCTGCAGATGCATCTAATAACAATACCCCGAACGGAACAAAGAATCATATGTGGAGACCTGAACGGTCATGTGGGGTTGGATACGGCTTCGAGGGTTACCATGGCGGCTTTGAAAAACGAACGAATCGGATATGAAAAACAAAACAGTGAAGGTGGAACAATTCTGAAATTCGCAGCTTCTCAAAATCTTGCAGTAGTAAATACTTACGTTCTTTGAAAAGAAAGATGATTTAATAACTTATAGGAGTGAACAGGGAACGAATTATCGTTATTTTTAATATTAAAGTTACCAATTACCGTTATGTTATCGATAAAAAAGTAACGATATTAATAACGACACCCATTGGTCAGTTAACGTTATCTAATTACTAGTATAAGTACCGGTAAAAGTAACAATTCTCATACCGGTGTTTTATACGCCTATCTGTCTCTAACGATGACAGTGGGGAGACTAGCATCAGTCGGTGTTACCGTAGTACGACTTGCTTCGGCGTGTATACAATATTGGTTCTGTCGAGATATTTGTTGTATTAAGATTGTAAGAAGATTATACATTAGTTTAGGCACGGAGAAAAAAGAATCGCGCATGGTGGCGCTTTTTCTGACACGGTGACACTGCGAGATAAAATTATAATATTTTTTTTCAATTTCTTTTTATTTGTCATATAATCATTTCTCAATTGGTATCTATTAATAGTACAGTCATTTAGTTCGAAAAATAGGGGTTACCTGGCAAGTTTTCCGGGAGTTTGGAAAATTGGTATTTTTATAGATTTTGATGTGCTCTTTCCGAATTTCAACTTCTCGCTGCTCGTATCTTTGCCACTCGCGCCGTCATACTGGGAAAATGGCGCTTAATAGCAGTTTTTCAACAATATTTCCTTTCCTACACATTTGAGATAAAAACACCTATTCACAAAATTAAACTTGAGAAAATTTCCTACAATTTATGTTCAAACAGTTTTTTGGAAGATCAATATTTTCGGCGTACGAGCATGCGTTTCGGCTAAAAAATTCATTCCACACCACCTTGAGTTAGAGTAAGAGGCGAGGTGAGATCAGGCACATATTGAAGAAGATGACTAGAGGCAAATCCCCTGGGCACGACGGACTCAGCATTGAGCACCTGCAGCATGCTGGTCCCCACTTACCTCGGGTGCTGGCACTTTTATTTAATCTGTGTTTGTGTCATTCGCATCTTCCACCTGATCTAGTGCGAGCTCTGGTGGTGCCAGTGGTCAAAAGCAGGACAGGAGACGTATCGGACAGGACAAACTACAGGCCTATTTCACTCGCCACCGTCATAGCCAAGGTCCTTGACAGCGTGCTTAGCTCACATCTAAATAAGCATGTGCGGCTCAGCGATGCCCAGTTTGGATTCCAGCCTGGGCTGTCAACGGAGACTGCTATTGTTAGCTTGAAGCACGCTGTCAGGTATTATACGGATAGAAATACACCTGTTTATGCGGTTTTTCTTGACTTGTCCAGGGCCTTTGACCTTGTCCCATACGATCTTCTTTGGGAAAAGCTAGAAGAGACGACGCTGCCGCCAGAGTTCATATTACTCCTCAAGCACTGGTACTTGAACCAAGAGACTCAGGTGCGGTGGGCGGGAGAGCTGTCGGAGCCATGCCGGCCGGAGTGTGGGGTGAGGCAGGGAGGCCAATCCTCGCCTTTGCTCTTCGGTCTGTATGTTAATGCGCTGCTTGAGGAACTCACCAGCACACGTGTCGCCTGCTACGTGGATGGAGTTTGTTTTAACAACATTAGCTACGCAGACGACATGGTGCTGCTGGCTCCCTCGATCGGTGGTCTCCGAAAGCTACTTAATGTGTGTGAGTCATACGCTGCGAGTCATGGGTTAATCTATAATAGTATTAAGACAGAATTCATGGTCTTCAAGTCTGGCACCAGGTGTCCCACTACTGTCCCGCCTCTCGTTTTGAACGGTCACCCGATAAACAGGGTACATAAATTTAAATACTTGGGCCATCTGGTTACTGCTGACCTAAAAGATGAGATGGATCTAGAGCGGGAGCGCAGAGCATTGTCAGTTAGGGCGAACATGCTGGCCCGCAGATTTTCCCGATGTACAGACGCAATTAACATAACCCTTTTTAAGGCATACTGCACAGCATTGTACTCGGGGGCCCTGTGGTTCACATATACCCAAAAGGCTTACAATGCTCTGCGTATCCAATATAATAACGCATTCAGGGTATTGCTGCGACTGCCGCGCTTCTGTAGTGCCTCGGCAATGTTTACAGACGCACGCACTGACGGCTTTGATGCACTGTGGCGTAAGAAATCTGCTTCGCTACTCCGCAGGCTACGTGGCAGTCCCAACACTATCCTGCAATCGATAGTTGCCCGGGTAGACAGCCCGCTAGTGTGGGCACTAACAAATAGGACCCGATCGGTTTTAGTTATTAAGTACTAACATAGGATAAGCTATTTTGTTACTAACACTATAGACCACATAGTAGTCTGATTAAATAAAGATTATTATTATTATTATTAAACTACACACATCAAAAGTATCTAGGGATCAAGTACGTTTTAGAGTATCGTCACAATTGAGGATTATTATTTGAAGTTATTTGGATCGTTATTTCAATAAAGAATTTTCTTCTTTTTTAAATAAAAAAAATAGAAAATCAACTGTCAATCAGGATTCCTATAAAAGTGTGTAATAGAGTTTTTATAAAACCTTGATTGCATCGATATGGAGCGACGACATCATTTGACACGAGGAAGAGATGATGAGAGCCGTCAGAATGTTGCAAGCTGTTTTCAGGCAACGTACTGTCCTGCCTGAGGTCACGGATAAATTCGAAATAGAGTTCCCGCGGCCCTTGGCACTCAGGCAACTGAAGGAACAGGGGTGGGTTTTAGTCAGTAAAAGTAGTCTGACACGCCCTCGCCCAATTTTGTCAGTCTGTTCATTCATATGGAAGGGGAACAATAATGGTTCGGGCTGGTCAATACCAGCCCAAATAAGATCGATTCTTCCACCGATCCCAATGGATCGGTGGAAGAATCGATCTTATTTGGTTCAGTGGCAACCTCAAAGCTCAGATTTACGCGGAGAGGATTTTTGGAGGTTTCAGACGTGATCATCCCTTTGGGTGATTCGTTTCAACTAATGCACGTCCACACACGGCTAGAGTCGTAACACGCACTCTTGCCGATGCTCGCATCAACGTTCTGCCCTGGCCTGCTCAATCGCCAGACCTCACCCTCACCCAATTGAGCACGCATGGGTTAAGCTCCAAAGAAGAGCTCTACCGAGTATGGATGCCGTGCATCCCCCACAACATTTTTTTGACTTGTTAGAAAGAACGTGGGTGGCCATTCCTCAAAGTGATTTTGATGAACTGATAGTGTACGTAAATTATCGATGAAAAATAGTATTTCAGAACCTGTTAGAGATTGGAATGATGATTAGGGTCGAGAGATAATTAAGCGTCTCGAGCTTGTGAATGATTTGGTCGCAGCCTATGCACACCACTAGGGGTCGCAAACCGGGATCCCGGATATCGGATTGAAAAGAAGCCTTCACAATACCGGTACTGATTTTATTGAATACCGGGATTTACGATATTTTCGGTATTCATCACAGAACGATGCAAATCGCAAATCCTTCCATGCAAGTGGTGACACCGCCGTCGCTTTTGCTATACGAGCTCTAACTGCAATCGCGAGCGCGGTTTGTGACGCGCGAGTCCTTTCGAACTCGCACGATAGCGGCCGATGGGCCGACCGAATAATGCCGAGCACCGGTGCGCGTGCCGCGTGTCACGCTCACGCACACGTATATTCCAAATCTTAAAAGCAACTGTCGAGGAACTGTCCAAGAGAAACGCCAATCTTAGACTTCTGACGCGGCCTTAACACCTCAAGGCCCTGCGTCGACGACAGGCGACAGTGTTCAGCACTGTCGTCGGGCCCCGCCGTCGCCATAAGGGGACGGCGGGGGCCGGATTAAAACCGTTCCTTATTAGTAATAATAGAGTTTTAAAGCGCGGGAAACTGCCGCCGCTTATGGCGACGGCGGGGCGTGACGACGGTGTTGATTGCTGTCGCCTCTCGTCGACGCAGGGCCTTGAGGTGTTAATATTTATGCTCAAGAAATTAGACGCCATGCATCAACCAGTTGCGCGTGACCTTGCTGCGTCTTTAAAACAAAGAATAAAAGAGCGAAGGCTGTTGGTGGCTTCAACATTACATTATTTCCATAATTCAAAAGCATATTTTCATTTTGACTCGGCAAATGAATACCCCAACGTCTTTTTGAAACCAAATGGAGATGAGATGCAAAAACATATACTGGACATTAACAAAATCGGGCTTGATTCGGAAATCTCGACATTTGATAATTCTGTTCCTCCGGATCCGGATGACAACATTTCATGCACGACGAGTAACGAATTGGACTCATTATCGCTCAAGAAGCAGTTGGAAATGGCGGTTCAAAAGCGACTGCAGGCTCAAGACAATTCATCTAATTCTACAATCTCTTCGGAGGAAACAGAAACATTAATCAGGATAGAGATGGCTCTCTATGAAAATGGAGCCACTAGAGGAAAGTTTTTCGAATTATCGTACAATTTCCTGAAAAGCATTCCTCCGACTAGTGTAGAGTCAGAGAGAGCATTCTCCTCATTTGGCTATTTCTGTAGTTAATCAAGGAAACACACTAAGCCCCTTGATGTTTAATATCATCATGAACTACCTAAGCGAGATAATCTAGAAACCCACCCCATAGAACCTTTTATATACGGATGATGTTGCACTCATCTCAGACAGTATAGATGAAATACAAGAAAATTTGGAGCAATGGAGGAAATCTCGAGAATTGAACGGATCACGCAAAAGCAGAACCAAGACAGAGTACATGGTATGCAACTTCAACCCCGACGAATCTATACTATCAAGAGCAGAAGTCAAATTGGATGGTGTAGCCCGACCTAGAATAAATTTAAATACCTCGATCGGTCATTGCAGAAGATGGATCGATAACAGCCGACATTATGCACAGAACGATGTCTGGGTGGAATAAGTGGCATACACTAACAGGAGTTCTCTGCGGTCCAAAAATGCCGATAAGAGCCAAAGGCAGGGTTTACAAAACAGTTGTGAGTCCTGTTTTACTCTATGGTAGCGAAACGTGGGCTTCGAAGAAAACCCATGAGCAGAAACTTAATACCGCTGAAATGCGCGTGAGTAACGAACACATGAGGGGGAGTTTAAATTAACGCCTATTACTGGTAAGATCGGAGTCTAGGCTAAGGTGGTACGGACATATTATGCGTAGACCCGATGACCATATCGTGAAGAACTGTTTTTCTATGGCAACAAAAAAGAGAGAGAGAGGTAGACCGCAAACTACCTGGATGACAAATGTCCGGAAGGACATGCAAAAGCTTGGCCTTACAGATGGATGCTTACCAGCAAAGTGAATGGCGCCGAAAGATTAAGAAAGCCGAACCCGCGTAACTGGAAGAGGCGAGGGCAAAGAAGGAACAGATTTGCGAAATGACGTAAAGGCTACACTGTTTAGAGCGTACCGACAGTCGTTTTAAACATGTAGTTTGGACAACTACACGTAGAGCGCTGTATCTCCCTCTGCGTGCGCAACACAATAATTCTTTCAGGGTGTTGATGGGGTTGGCGCGCTACTGCAGTGCGTCCGGCCAGTTTGCAGAGGTGAAAATTGATGGCTTTCATGACATCATGCGCAAATGATGCGTCTCCATCACGTGCAGGGTACATGTCAGCCTGACAGGGTCGCGAGTGTGTTTTGCCAGGGTGGTGGGTGTGTCTGAAAGAGTTACCGCGGCCACTGGCAACTGAAGGGACACAGGTGGGTTTTAGTCAGCAAGAGTCTGACACACCCTCCAGCAGGCGTATTCGCTAACTCAGTTAACATCAATTTGATAGGCAATTCGCCGTACATTCCTGCTTTGACCGTAGTGCCTATTATAATCGATGTCCTGTCCACCGAGCAATTTACTGCATAGTGCTTATCAAATTGATGTCAACTGAGTTAGCGAATACACCTGCAGGTTATTTGATGGACATAGACAAGTTATTTGATGATTTTCCACCAAAAAAAAAACGCATCAGCCTCATAAAGGGACATTGGGTATATCATCATTCTCCTGCCCTTATCCCAATTTATTTGGGGTCGACGCAACATGTCTTTTTCTTCCATTAGTCGTCATCTCTGTAGTCACCCCCTTTTTACCCATATCCTCTTTCACACAGTCCAACCATCGTTTCTTTGGCCTTCCCCTACACTTATAGCCATCCACATCCATACACAAGACTTGCCTCACGAATATAAATATATATATATTTAATATATATATTTCCTCATTGGGTATAATAAGTAGTTAATGTATTTTTCCTGGTAGTAATCTAACACTACTTTTTAAGTTATTTATAATTGTACAGGGTGTAACGGAAAGGTGTGGTCATATTTCAAGACCCAGTTCAGCCCATGGAAATGAACAACTTTCTCTAAGAAAAAATATATAATTGCCAAAAAAAAAATTGACTTTCAATACAAAGTTATCATCAGCTGATCAATATTTGTATGGGAAATAAAACTTTTTTTTTAGAAACTCCTCGGATTTTCTTGAAAAAAGTTGTTCATATCGATGGGCATAATGCAATTCTTAAAATATGACCACACCTTTCCGTTACAGCCTGTATACTAATCAACTATGGACTTATTTTATATATATAATAGCACTTGAACCCGGGAACGATGCAAGGGCCTGCAGTCTCGACATTGATCGCGAATCTTACGTTAGCTACCGATCGCTAAATTACTAGCCGTTAAAAAACTCCCTCATTGTGAGGAAAAATTTTAGATCATAATCTAAAAAATAATTGATTTTTTTGAAATTTATAGAGACATCGTACATTTTAACTTGCAAACACTACTTTTCATGAAAACTTATAACTTATTTAAATTTTAATTAATAAATTTTACCGCTTGTAACAATAAAAATAACTTGTCAAAATATTAAAGGACATAAAAGTTTGCCTCCTTGCAACATTAATTTCTTAGCGAACGAATTCGGTCGTTACGCGACCGTTAAATATGTCGAGACTGCAGGCACAGTAGAATAATGTGTCATCTCTAGCCCATTGTTTGTTCAGGGGTTGATTTGAGACCATGAGCTGCTGCTAGTGTTAAAGATTAGCTCTCTTTAACCCAAAGGTTGACAGTCCGCCTATTTACCACTATTATTCCTAATAATTGTACATGAAGCTCTTTATCACTCAAACGTTTTCTGGGAGAAAACTCAACTTTGAGTTAAAGCTCGCCTACTCTTAAATTTTGTTATAACTGTATTAGGTTAAGATTTTGGTGTACAATAAATAATTAAGAAAGTTTAAATACCTAAATATATAAATGAAAAATAAATAATTTTGTAAAAACTTACCGTCATGAAGAATGACGTCATCACAAATATAAACCTAAACCACGTCTCCATTTGCGTAAATGCTGGATTGTAGGTTTTGAACTGGAAACAAAGAGACATCGTTACATTTTGTTCATTTGTTAAATAATTATTATTGTTAGGATTTTAAAAATTATACTCTTGATGCTTATTTGGCTCTGTCTCGCATAGGGTCACAGCACTAAGCTGAGCGATGGCCGTTTTGCGTGAATGTGACGCATGTTTTCCCCCAGCGTTTTATTTTTTGTTGTGTTTCTCTGACTTTTGCGCCATGTTTACCGTAAATAAACGTATTTTGTTTCTTTTCTTATTCTACTATGGTATATAAATACTTCTATTAGGGTTAAAGGATTCTACCAACTACACCGTATCATACCATGACCTTGCTAGGAACGTATCAAGCACGAAAAGAAACACGACACGGTCTGCTAGTCCCACTAGAACATATCAACAGCATATCATACCCGTGCATAGGTTCTTTCTATGACCGTAGCATCCGCGTATTATTCCCGTATCATCCGCGTGTCTTTTCCGTTCTCGTTCTGTCGGTTGTACCTAGTAGTTTACTTATGTTTTTGCGGAAAGCAGAAGCGTCAGGAAGAGCGAGAGAATATTTTCAGTAAGAAAATTATATTCTATACCAATACCATGGCAAAAATGAATAAAAATAATTTATTTCCGACAATCACAAAGTTTTTACAAATTAATGAAATAAAATAAAAAACCGGCCAAGTACGTGTCGAACTTCGCACATTTAGGGTACCGTACCAAATGTGGAAATTTCAAAGAAAAAATCTGATTTATCAATACTTACCATATTGGTATTTGTTAGTAAAATCTAAGTAATAAAATACATCAAAATAAAGAACCAAATTTCAAGTTCATAGGTCAATGGGAAGTTAAAAAATCTTCGGAACAAAATTTTGTGACAGACGACGGTCAGACAGACAGACGGACACGTGAGTGACAGCAATAGAGCTCCGTTTGCACCATGAGTGCCAGAGGATGGACGGCGTCAAAAAGCGGTGGGGAGATAACTTGGATGCGCACCACGAAGGCTGGTTTGAAGTAGCGCAAGAAAAGAGTATCTGGAAGGATGTGGGCTTTTGCCCAGCAGTGGGACACTATAGGCTAAAGAAAAAAATCGCAACGTCGCGTGCCTTGCACGCAGTGTATCGGCACCAGCAAAATACTACGCAAAGGTGTTGATCGGCGACGGAACGGTCGGAAGACGGTCATGGTACGGTCAAGGTACGTTCATGGTACGGTCATGGTACGGTCAAGGTACGGTCATACGGTGTACTGGGCAGACTCCTTAAATGATCGGAATAGTTAAACCCACTGTCGAGTCTCGATACTCACATAGAATATAATGTCTCTAATAAAATATCGGTGATGGAACTCCTTGAGCCCAAAGAAGTTAATATTAAACACGTAGTGCGTGTAGTCCAGATACAAGATGTGTAGGATCATCACTTCGTCACACACACGCTTCTTGCACTTTAAGTGTTGAGTCCTGAAGTGGAAAGAAAGTATTTATTTATTCAACACGCCACAAAACACAAATCGCAAGTAACAGAAAAATATATTTGGGACAATATCAGCCCTTTCATTTGATTATTTCGCACGGCGACGCTTTTAATTATTATCGTTCTATGATATTCTGCCTCTTTCGTGCCTCTCGACGGTATTTTCTGTAACCGGCTTTCTTAAAATTTCGCCGAGACGATTAATCTTTTCACCTTCTTTTTTTTCGCTTTCATACCTAACCTTCTTTTAACTAGCCAGATTGGCAACATTTTTTTTTGACCTACATGTGGCCCCAGTTTTTTTTTTTTGGGCTGGGAAATCATCCTATGACTTCTGCCGCTCTGGGTGGAGCGGGAGGGCGTGTCAGACTCTTACTGACTAAAACCCACCCCAGCTCCTTCCTTGTCTGAGTGCCCGGGGGCGCGGTAACACTGTTACGAATTTATCCACGACCCCTTGGCATGCATGCATCGGCCATGACGGGCCCCGTCAGTACATGTTGTCCTACTGCTGGGCAAAAGCCTCCCTTTTCTCCAAAACTCTATGTCTTTGGCGATTTCTGGCCAAGTTTGCCCCGCAAACATGCTCAGATCGTCACACCACCTTCGCCGCGGTCTACCTCGGTGGCGACGTCCTATTGTACTAAAATTAATTGTGGTAAGACTTACCTATTAGGGGCGTCAGCTTCGGACAATATTTCCTCCGTACTATGGTCTGCCAACACACCCTCTATTGAAATACTAACTTGGAAGCTCTTATCGAATATCTCCTCTGGAAAAGAAACCATATTTTAAGTGTTAGAGCGCTAAAACGGTTTCGTAGAGGGATGTGTTAGATACTCGTACATATAAAAGGAGCCTCTAGCACTCCTCCCTTGTTCCCTTAGATTAAAAGCTAAAACTATTTAGCAGCCCCCTGTTAAACCGTTTTAGCAGAGTGTAAAGTGCAACCGGGGTCCAGAAGGGTGAAACAGGCTCCCCTTAGGATGTGTTACAACTTACAGGTAAGGGGAGCCTGTTGCACACCTCATTCTTTTGTCGCTTTTTACAATAACCACGAGTGGCCCGAAGAGGGGCCCCTCTTCGGGCCACTTCTCTTCCAGTCTTAATTTTTTTGCATCACTACAGTGTTCCCATTGTTCTTGGTGGCATACATTTGAGACTGGCGACACGGGCTCGCTCAGACCCAACGGGAACCTTGTGTCTTCTATTGTTTTTTTCGTTCACCATACCAACAGGGGATCAGGCAGTGAGGACAATGGATGCCTTACTTTAGTTTGTTCTTATGACTTGCGATCTCGACAAGGGATCGCATGGGAACATCTCATGAAGCAGTCCTTACCATCATCATTGTTGGGGGAGTATTTCAGCCATGAGCCGCAGTTGCTGCGCGCAAGCCTAGGGCATTGCTGTCCAGGTGGATGGGGCCCTGGTATATAGTCTATAATATACCAAGGCAAGGCCAGGTACATAGTGTTACAAGCTCTTACCGTCATCATTGTTGGTGAGGATCTCAGCCATGAGCCACAGTTGCTGCGCGCGCAGGCCTAGCGCCTTGCTGTGCAGGTGAAAGGGGCCCTGGTATATAGTGCTACCGTTTGTCAGCATAGAGGAGGCTGTGATTGACGTCGTCATCGTTGGTGATGGCCCTAAAATAAATATTAAGATATATGGAATAACTAAAAATATGCCATAGTTACCATATTTCATGCAAAATAAGGAATTCATTTATTTTAATTCGGCTATACCAGTGCAAATCCGCCTAGCATTAGGTAATTCCGCGTTTCGGTAATGTAGCCAATTCAAGATTTTGTGGGTAGTGCACGCAAGATCCTGATTGGCACTTACTACCTCTTTGATCCGTGTTTCATTCGATTCAATAGAACGCAAAAATCGCCATAAACAATACTGAGTATCTACTACCGGCAAGTGTCGATACCGCGAATGTATCAGGTAACATTTTCTCTGTTAAATATCTTGTTGTGCCTTTCCATGACGACACCAAAGAGACGAAGAGGAAGACCGCTAACATCTTGGATGACGAGTGTCCAGAAAGACATGAATAAGTGTGGTCTATCTACTGACGATGCTTACCAGCGGAATAAGTGGCGCCTCAAGACTAGGAAAGCCGAGCGCGAGTAACGGGGAATGGCGAGGTGGAAGAAGAAGAGGAGACTCTGCAATTGATGTTACTTCACACGAGCCAAGCGTATGGGCTGCACTAGCGACCAGCGTCAGCGAGTGCTGCGCCCACTTCGCTTGCTCGATAAGTGAGTGGGTTTGTTTGCCTCGGCTCGTACGAAGGTTGGGGCACTTCTTAGGCTAGAGAGAAGGCTGATTTCGTTCATTTGGCTTGTAATCCATCGTCCTTCTCAAAAAACTTTTAGCAAACGCCTCTACAAATGCCTAAAATGCATCCATCACTAAAATATCTTCTTCAAAATTCTTCCCTTGAGAATTTTCTTGAGTCAAACAGAAGATCAGAGCAACTTCGAAGCTAGTTCTGAAGAACAGGTAATTAAGTCGATTAGAAAGGTTCTCCTTAGCCGCTCTTCAAAATGAAATGTGTACCCAACGGGTTTAAGGTGCAAGCCATTTTCAAATGCAATAAATTTATAATAGATCCATTGAATGCTGCCCTGTGCTCTTAGCTGGTCACAGGTCGGTCTCCCGACCCAACGTCTTGAACTTTTTGACGTTATCCTTAAAAAAGGACGTCGATGGCTGGCTTTCACAGTGTTCATCTTCCATGGAGGTTATTGCTAGCTGATAGTCCCTGCACCATGTACAACCATTTAGAGGAGCACAAAACCCTTGTGCTACCTATAAGTCAGCATGAACATGTTCAGTAGACTTTTTTTTCAGACGGGGTTTCTGAACGACTCGTACAATTTTTTTCTCCATTTTTGAGTAAATTACTCTGACATTCAAATGAATTTATCTCCTAGAAATGACGACCTATGCAACTGATTATTTCATTTTGAATTAGTAAAGATGCTATGGTCAAAATATAATCATTATTATTTTTATTGCTGTATTAGAAAATGTCCGATTACCATTATTTTTAGATCAACCTATCGTAAGGGTGTCTACACACCAAAGCCGCTGGCCCACCGGCCTCGTGCCGGCGCGGCGGGTATACTGGCTTCAGAAAGTTGCGAGTCGGACAACTTTGTCTAGTCACAAAAGCCGGTGGGCAACTCGAATGAGCGGAGGGGCGTGCTGCCGGCTAACACGTGCGGCCTCAAGCCACCGGCAAGCTTGTTTCAGAATGACGCCGCCGACCTTGAACGGCGGGTTGAGCCGAGCTTTGGTGTGTAGTGTAAACACAGACACCCTAAGATCGCATAGGCACTTTTGTTAAGAATTGGCCCGCTTCGCTCGTCTGTTACGGTTAAATACGCCAGTGCTCGCTTACGACCAGCGCCAAATTAAATAACTCGTAACTTCGCAGTGGAGCGAACAAACTGGATTATCTAGCTTCCGACAAAAAGTTTTCGAAACTTTGGATGGATGGATGTATGTTTGTTACTCAATTACGCTAGAATGGCTGAACGGATCTGGATGAAGTTTTGGCACAGAGATAGATTATGGTCTAGAATAGCATATAAGCTATATTTTATCTCGGGAATATGTTCCCTTGGGACAATTTTTGACAATATGCGGGCACAGCCACTGGCAGAACCTAGTAAAATTTATATGTAAGTGTTAATGTTCCTAGGCGTAGAATTAAATGGTTTTCTAATAATGTATACTGCATGTCCATTACTGTTTATAACAAATTACCTGATGGCTTCAAAACTCTTAGCCTCAGAACATTTAAATGTAAATTATTTAACTTTCTTCTAAGCAAATGTTATTACTCGACTGAAGATTTTATGAATGAAAAATTTGCCTAAATATTTGACATTATTGCCTATAAGTAATATTTAACTACTTGACTTAATTGAATTTTGACTTCAAAAATTAATCTCTCTTACAACTCTTGTTCAAATTATTTGTAATTCTAATGATTATCTAATAATTTAATGTTAATGTAATAATTTACAAAGCATATTTGTACGCCGGAAACGGCAGAATATTATGATCGGAAATCTAATACACATAACAGCCTTGTACATACAATATTCTGACAAATAAATGCATTCTATTCTATTCTATTCTTAATGGTATACTGCCGTTGATATTATCGTGTTATCAATATTTTTCTTTTTAAGAGATTAAAAAATAGTTCCTTTTTGATTTCGTTTTATTTATTTAAACACAAACACGAATCGTGAGCGTTGGAAGGAATGGAGGAAGGCCTTTACCCAGCAGAGCGACAGTACGGGCTAATAATAAAAATAATAATAGTCTGTTGTTACCGCCAACGGCCTGATAGCCAAAAGTCTCGACGACCAGCTGTCGTTGCGTGGTTGGATTAAGGGCCTGATACAGAAGGCATTGTGAGGAGGTTTCTGTCTCTGGAGCCCTAACCACCGGTAGCTTGGACTCTGCTCCCGATACCGGCGAACTACTATTTTTTTTTTTTAATTTTGAATAGTATTTATAAAAAAATTTAAATGTATTTTTTTTTGTATGATTTGTAAGAAACATTTAAAATTATAATTTAAATGTATGAAAAAAGAATAAACGAGAAAATAATAAAATCCCCACCGCCGTATCTCTACGTTGACGTCGTGGTGGGGCTTGCGTGGCAAAATAAACCCTAGGTCTGTGTCGGTAGACTTAATTTTACCGCAACCTGCAACAACCGGGTTAGGGCCACGCCGCGCCGGGCAGTTTTGTGGCGAATTGTGGTGTTGGTCATTCATTAGCGACCCCAAGGAGAATTTTTGTTCCTTTTCTGCGGTTTGCCTTTATTGGTCGGCTGTAGTAAATACTGACGAGGAACAAAGCTCCCACCTCTCTCTTGCCTTTATTGGCTTGTCTGAGTGGAGATTCGCGAGAACAAGCGTGCTCGGGAGATGGATGTCCAGTAAGATGCTGGGATCTTGACCGTACTTCCGGGATTATCCTGATAGCCGTGGTATACCTCTCCACTCCTTAAGCACCTTAGAATATGTTGCCTCCTTGTTGCTACGTCACACTACGTGCTAGCGACCGGTATTGTAGGGCCATTTAGTGAGTGTGCAAGTCGCCCCGTACCTTTTGTATCTATGTATATATAGGTAACATTGTTCAGATGGGATGGAGGATCGGGCCATAGTCTTTACATAGTTTTTGGTAACCAGTCCACTTACGGCTCCCAAAACCATAGCCCGATATCTTTGATTTTTTTTCTTCTAATAGTTTCACACCAACCGGGGGTTGTACTTGGGTGCACTCGCATAACGCGTACAGGGATAATCGTCGGTTGGTGCCTCATTTCATAAAAAGCGTCTAAAGCTGAAAAAGGCTTCGGCCCCTTGTACGCCTTCCAAAGGATGTTAAGGTCCCGAGAAATCCAAAAAAAATATATTTAAAATAATAATAATAATCATCCCCACCGCCATATCTCTACGTTGACGTCGTGGTGGGGCTTGCGCGCCCAATGAATCCTAGGTCTGTGTCGGTAGATTTAATTTTGTTTTTGCCGCAAGACAGATACAATCCGCCGGGCAGTTTTGTGGCGAACTGCTGGGCAGTAGAGACCCCACGCCACTAACCCGATCTCCCGGGAGAATTTTTCTTCCTCACCTCCGGTTTGCCTTTATTGACTGGCAGTAGTGAAAATTGACGAGGCACAGAACTCCCACCTCTCTCTTGCCTTTACTGGCTGGCTTGAGTGGAGATTCGCAAGAGCAATTGTGCTCGGGAGAAGGATGCATAATTCAGTAAGATGCTGGTAGGGATCTTGATCGTACTTGCGGGGCTGTCCTGATAGCCGTGGTTACGTGGTAGGCCTATACCGCTCCATTACTTAATTAAGCACCTCAGAATATGTTGCTTTCTTGTTGCTACATCACACTACGTGCTAGCAATCTTTTTAGGCAGTAGCCATAGTCTTTACATAGTTCTTGGTAACCAGTTCACTTTTTAACCTCCCAAAACCATAGCTCGATGTCTTTGTATCGTTATCTTGCAATAGTTTTATACCAACCGTGGGTTGTCATTGGGAGCACTTGTATAGCGCGTACAGGGATAATCGCTTTTTATTAATAATATAATAAAAAGCGACTAAAGGGGCCTCTGCGAGTTGGCTTCGGCCCCTCGTGCGCCTTCCAAAGGTCCGGGAGTGTGGGATTCTTACCTCACTGAACACATGAAAGGGGCCCCGTTACCTCTTAAAGGATCACACCGGAAACCCCTCTGTGAAACGCCTGTTAGGGCACATCCCTGAGGAGACTGTTAAGGAGTCTCCACTTGAGGCAATCATCACGCCCTCACACCCCTGGCCGCCGCAGGAGTCGTCCTGAGTGTCGGGAGTCGCAGGGCGATTCCCGGCCACCGTAGGCGCGGGCTTGTTTTTACGTACCACGGGTGGATTTTAGTCAGTAAAAGTCTGAAACTCCCTCCCGCTCCGCCCAGAGCGGGAGAGTCATCTAATGATTTCCCACCTTCAAAAATAAAAGGGGTATCTCCGCTGAGCCTCGCTGTGAATGCCAGATAACTACGTGGATTTGCACTATCCCCGACGATATAATTAAACAGTTAAATGGAGAGCAGTGGTGCCCCAGGGTAACGGCCGCGACTTACAAGTTGTAGGTCGTGAGTTCAAACCCAGGCAGGCGCTTTACTTTGTGTAAATTATTTCATCACCACTGTTCTCAAAACGGTGAAGGAAAACATTGTGTGGAAACTGGCATGTCCTAGAACCAAAAATTCGAAGACATGTGAGATCCACCAACCCGCATTGGGCTCGCGTGGTGGATTACGGCCCACACTCTCACAGAGAGGACGCCTGTGCTCCAGCAGTGGGGGACATTAAAAGGCTGATGATGATGACGATGATGATGCTAGAGTTTATGATGAAGTAATTCGTTCCATGAATATTTCCCGTCTACTGTCCGTTCCAAACCAAACCCATTTAGGCCTACCTAATTATCGCAACTGAATACTTATTCAAATAAAAGATCATTTGAATATTTACCTGTAGGTACTTAGTGATACTTTATTGAAAACGGTATAAACGAATGAAAGTCGATGATTGTTTTAAGTGAATGCGCGTTTATCGCGGTATATTCGAATAGTATCTATCAAAAGAAGATATCTTTGATGGATACTGTTCGAATTTTCTAAGATATCCTTGCAAATAATAGAATGAATGAATAATAGTTTGTAATACCTACTCCCAAAAAGGGTTCATAAAATATTTGATATTTTAATTTAAGCCAAGAAAACTTTGCGCTTCGTGGGTCTTCGGCTATTTATATAAGGCAGTTGTCCCACCGCCGGGGAGGAAGCAACTAACTATCGGCTATTTTGACGCTCAAGAAACGTACACAATAGATATACATTCCGTGTAAACAAAACAGATGCATATATTAATAGTTGATCGCTGACTGTTCACACTGCCGGCGAGGACTCGCTGAGCGACAAGAGCTATCATAGGATAATACTAGCTCAGCGATTCTCGCTTGGCGGTCAGAACTCACGCCGAGAGGACTAGCCGCCCCGAGCGAGTGTTGCGAGTAATCGCTCGTCGCAGTCGCACACTCGCTTTAAGCCCACGGCGACCAAACTATCAGAACTACACACTCGCTACTCGCTGCTCGCGATCTCGTTTTTTGTTTCTAGCTCTACTCCCTTCTCGCTCATCGTTGACGGTGGGACGAGTACCTAAAGCTTTAATTTCACTACGTCAAAGGTACTAGGTAAATAAAATGTCTTACCTGCCAGTCCTATAAATACTCCTAAGCCGAAACAAGCGAAAAACGCAATAAATACCATCACAAACTCCCCTTTGTGCATCGAATATATTCTCATTTGAACAGACCTGGAATTAAGTAAATAACATATTTATAATAAATACTATCTACTTATTTGGTGACTAGATATAAATAATATGTCTTCGGTTAAATTGCAAAAAACTTTGTGTAAACTTTCGATATTATGAAATGATTATTTCAAATACGATTTACATCCAAATTCGATCATTTACGAGTACAATGTGTTAGATTCCTTTTGAAAATAAAAGTTTACAATATTACGGTGACAAATATAACATATTGTGCGGCTTCATAAAAATAAACACAAGAATATGGTACAAGAAAAAGTAAGTAATAATAAGTGACTAGATTCTCAGGCTAAAAAATCCTCTTGTTGTTATATGGGTATACTTATGTAAATATTCAATTACGCAGTTACATTTAGTTTTATGTGCTACAATAAATTGTGTAAAAAAAGCTATAAAATACCTTTCACAACGATCATGATGATATGCCGGCGCGATATATTTGTTAAATTCGCTGAACAAATCACTGAATTGCGACAATGTGTTACGGATCTTATAGTTCCAACCTCCTGAGGGCAAATGATAAGAATATCCAACATTCGCTGTATCCATCTTTGCTAAACTATGACACTCACTAACAACTAAAATGTGACCAAATCAAAAGGTTTTACAAAACAATAAATGCGGAATATGAAAATTGTAGAGGGGCACTTGTTTGCCCTACATTTGGTTCGAGTTGTTTACAAGCAGATTATTGATTTTCGCGCTGAGGGTCGGGGTTGCCAACTTTATGATAGGGAGGGAAAATGACGTGGCAGGCGGGCATCGAGAATATATCGAGTAACTATAGTATCTACGCGATAATAATAAAAAAATAAAAATGTATGATTAGTGGTGCGTGATTCGTGATTACAAAGTTCTAAGTTTAAAATTTTCCAGAGAGAATATAGAATCTGCGAATCAGTTTTGTTTTCTTTTATGGTTATCGAATTTTATAAATAAGGCTGGTTACGTTTTTGTAAAAAGCTTGAAAATGCAATAGCAGTGAGTGAGAGGTGATTTCATTTTGTTTCTGAGTTTAGTTTGCTCGTTAGACCTTCTTGATGAAGCTTTTTTTTCTTGTCGATGATTTCATTTGTATTACCTATGTTAATCGCATCAATTGTATCTTACCTGGTACATTTTTAGGGAAAATGGGAAATAATCTTCAAGATTGAACTTTTGCAGCGCTATCTAGTGTTTGTAGATTATATCTATGAATGACGTGTGTATTTTTTAAATAACCTGTGTACCTACACATAACACAGATCATTTTTTCCATGTTTGGGAAATCACATTGAGCTTATAGTATCGGTTGTCATTCGACGATTCCTTCTTCCCAGCCCAGCTAAAACACCGGGAAGTGGTGACGGGCGAGCGTTTTTGAAGGACTGTCTTTATGTAGAAGTTTAACGTTCAAAAAGTTGCTGGCCTTGGTTTTGATTTAGATCTTCACTGTTAAAAGTTTATTTATTTACTAGCTGTGCCCGCGACTTCGTTCGCGTGGTTGTCGAGAACAAAACAACGTCGTTTAGATAAGAGTATATCACCTTTTTGATGATTTAGATAAGAGTCCTGACTTTGGTATAGTTGATTACGTTAATGCTTCTCTATATACTATGTTAGCGGTGGAATTACCCGGAGCATATACAAAAAGGTTGTTTGGGTTGCTAACACGTGATAGAGAAACATAGAGTTGGCCGTGTGAAAAACAATCAAAAGTAAGGTCTACACCCGCAACGGATAACGTCTGGCCTTGGGCTTTATTAATAGTCATAGCGTAACAGAGGCTTACAGGAAATTGCACACGTTTGAAAGTAAACGGAAAATTATTGGGGATAATGGGTATCCTGGGAATGAAAACAACATCACCGGAGCCGCAACCTGTTAAGATTTCGGCTTCGATGACATTTCGTTGGAGATTTGTTACTCTCAACCGAGTTCCATTGCATAGTTTTGGTGGGCTTAAATTTCTGAGTAGAATGATTGGTACTCCGACTTTTAAATAAATTTTGTGTGCTGGAAGACCTGGTGTATTTAGAGAGTCTAAAAACTCTACTGGATAGTGGGTGGCATCTCCTTCTTCTAAAACCGTGTTAATAGATAAATATTCCCTACTTTCTCCAGAAACATGTACCAATATTTGAGAATTTATTGCTGCTGCTTGGTCGTTGCGAGGTGCCAAAATAGCTCGTTGGCATAGCCAAGCAGCGTCATGGTTCGAGATCTCTGATGGATCTCCGTATACAGAGGAAATGAGTTCCTGCTGTGAGGCAACAGAAGAACACAGGCTTTCGACTAAAGTTACTTTACCTCCTTCTTGAGTCGGGTATGTGCCGTTACCAATTTGAAGTAGTAAATTTGAGAAAACCTGCGCGTTTGCGTCACCTCCCAAATATGCTCGCATATTAAAGCTCAAATTAGTTAATATGACACTACGCCATAAAATAGAGCTCTTTAAACAGGCACCTATTTCATCGGCCCTCGTTCCTCTGGGTATTATAGGGAGTGTCTGCCTGAAGTCTCCACAGAATAGCACCGTTAAGCCTCCCATCGGTCGGTCATTTTGTCTTATATCTCGCAACGTTCTATCTACAGCTTCCACAGCTTTACGATTTGCCATCGTACACTCGTCCCAAACGATAAGGGCGCAATCGCGTAAAACCCTTGCTTTATCACTATTGCGAGACACGTTGCAAACAGGGTTTTCTGTGCGGTCCAAGTCGATTGGTATTTTAAATGTTGTATGTGCAGTTTTTCCTCCTGGTAATAAAGTGGCAGCTATTCCTGAGGAAGCGACGGCAAGGGCAATTTTGTTTTGGCTCCTTATTTGAGCCAAGATAACTTTAGTGAGGAAAGTTTTACCTGTTCCACCAGGTGCATCTAAAAACAGCATTTCTCCTAATGAATGTTCTACACTACAGCATACTCTATCAAAGATTTGACGTTGTTCTGTCGTCAAATTTGAACAGCCATTTCGCAATATTTCTGCTAACTCTTCGGGGTTGTAATTTATTTCAGATGTATACTCCCTATTAATTCGTTCCCCACCAACTGTCGGTGTCGGCAAGCCGTATTGACTGAGGGGGTTCCCTCCTATACTTGTAACTATATCTTGTATAGCCAGCAAAGCCCTATTATGGCAGCTTTCACGTACTTGGTCAGAAGTTTCACTATTTATATTTTGCTGTCTCAAAAAATCTTCGGCAAACGCGTCTTTATATTTTTGCCACAACTGCCCAGCGTCCGATAGGCCACAAAATGTCAACAAAATGGCAAATAAATGGCGCAAACGATGTGGACTATCACTGACGCATGCTTCGGCTAAAGCATCATCCCAATGCAGATCGCCATCTAATAAATGCCGTGCGCGGCAAGCAGCTTGAAATGTGGGATATTCTATATCGTCCACTTTGCGGAGCTCAGCAAAAGAAGTAGGTCCTCGCACTGTGTGAAGAAGAAGGCGTAAATAATAACACTCTGCATTATTTGGGTGCACCGTGTATACTCTTCCAATCACGTGTTCTTTAAAAATGCCGGACTCGCCTTCTACAGCAGTTCCACGTCTCCTGCGATTAAAAACACCTTGCTGCTTGTTATAAGTATAATAATGTGGCACTTCATTGTACAACAGAGACTTAGCGAAATTGTCTCTTTCGCAAAGGCGAAAGAATGCGAGCAAGGTGGTTTGTCTTGGGTTGTTCATTCTTTCTGCCACATTTTCTGGCTGAAAGTAAACTCGCTGCCCGCCTTCCAGGTGCACGTCAAGATGGATGACTGGCGGATACCTTTCATGAATAGGGAAACTCAAAATGCGCCAAACTGCCTCCGAAGAGCTTATGTATCGGCCAGATTGATACCTTGTCACTTCATCAAATTGGTTGTTATTTCTTAGTGCTATCATGGCTTGATCACTACCTTTATTAACATATTTACATATATATTTTATAGATTCGACGCTATTACAAATTTCAACATTAATGTGTGCTTGAAAAGCGTTTGACAAAACTGGAGAATACGGTACCACCCAACTATTATTTAGAATTATTTCTTGTCCACGGAATCTGACAGTAGCTGTGAAACCACCTTGTGACGGTGATCTTCGCCGGTATTGCGGATACCCATTTTCCCCAGCCATAGTTAGTTCTTTCAGTGCTCTGGGGTATTTTTTTGAGCATTGACCATCTTTCATGCACGGTGATTCCCTGTTTAAGAGGCCACATGGCCCGTGAACCATATGTGTTTTTACTATGTCATGCAAAATCGGATCTGCATTATAGTCCGGAAATTCTGCACTTATGACACTGTCTATAGCATCGGGACGAATTTTTTCTTCCAGCCACAGAAGAATGTGCGCGTGGGGTAAACCACGCTTTTGCCACTCGACGCTATACATAAAACAAAGAGTTGAACCGAAAACTTTCTCCTTTGTAAGTAGATTAATCAAGACTTTGAGTTTTAAATGAAAAATCCTAGCAATAATGTCATGTCTGTCGTATGACGCCTGTCCTGTGAGAAGTGCCTGGCAAATCTCCGTCCACTTTGGATTTGTTGTAAATGTTATAAAAAGGTCCGGCCGGCCGTATTTACGGACGTAACAAAAAGCATCTTGCGTTCGTTCGTGCATATACCGCGGACCGCCTGTGAAACTGGATGGCAAAATAACCAATCGACCCAAGTTTTCGACGTTATTATCTGATTGCATGGCGTCCCGCAAGTGCACGTATTCTTCAGCGCGTAACCGTCGCTGGTTAGTGCGAATATACACTAAACGTTCAGTTTCTATTTTTGCGTACATGTCCACAATAAATTGGCTGAACAAACCACGAAATCGTTGCAAATATACGAAACTGTTTTGCCTTATTTGTAAAAGGTAGGAATAGTATTGTTGAGCAGATATTTTTTTTTGATAATTAGTGACTCTCGTAGTAGGGTTCACTTGGTACAGCCCAAAATTGTACCCATCTTCACCATGACAATAAATTAGTGGATATTGCAGGGCGTCGTAAGCTCGGTGGGTTTCCAAAATGCGTTGAAGGCGATCGTCGCGTGTACGCAACACGATATCACGTCTCTCACACTCCTGGTCGACTAAAACAACTGCAACTTCATCTGCGACGGGTGCATTGTGTCTTCCACGGTGTTCACCCACAGGACGTCTATCGGCACTTATAACAATTTTGAAATCATTGCTGCCTTGTGGAATTGACTCCAATGCAGCTTTGAATTCACGAACGTACTGGTTAACGTGATGCAGCAATTCTTGAAGTTGACCCAAAAGCTCAGCATTGAGCTGGGGAAAATTGTGATTTCTAACATTGAGCTGTTGCGTGTAATCGGATACAAAATAAATTTGGAGAAATTTGGGTTCATTTTCTGGCAGCAAAGATCCAATAAGGTGATAAACTTGACCTTGTACTTTGAAGGTTGGCATGAACGGTCCTTCCGTTATTTGTTTTGCCCCAAAGGAAGTCATTTGGAAAGCACTGTTATATAAACGAATATTATCCAAAAAACGGTTCGACTGGGGATGATCGCCATTCAGGAGACTTTTAAGTAAGTGTGGTGGATCTTGGAAATTTGGAAGAACAATTTTTCCATTTGAGCAGCACATTCCATCTGTCTCTTTCCTCCATTTCAAAGCATGACAAAAATTACAAATTTCTCTCATGTCACCCACGAAAGTAAAGCCAGCATAATTAATTCTAGACGAATATGTGAACCCTGATTTTTCCCTATTGTCCCAAGGTAATAAAATATTTGCATCGTCATTTTCCATGGACTCATCAGCTCCGCTATTTGTTTCTCTATTCATATGGTATCGAGCTCGTTCTATTTCTAGGCGAGATTGACGTTGTTCTGCTGTTTCTGCTCGTCTTAGTTCATCTATTCTTTCCCTTTCAGATGCAAGATAACTTTCATTGTTTCTTTGTACACCTACATAGTTATGTCTAGCTATTTGTAATCGTTCTTCTCTTTGGGAGAGAGATTCAGACTCGCGCGAGAGAGCGTGTCGCTCTCGGTCAGATGACAGACGTGCTTGGCGTTCCTCGATACTCTCTTGAGAACGCAAAGTCGCGGTCCGAGTTCTTTGCGAACTTAAGCGCGACTCCCTTTCTGTGAAAGTCTCTGACTCGCGTGAGAGAGACTGGCGCTCCCGATCAGCAGACAGCCGAACTTCGCGTTCCTGGATATTCTCTTGAGAACGCAAAGTCGCGGTCCGAGTTCTTTGCGAACTTAAGCGCGACTCCCTTTCTGTGAAAGTCTCTGACTCGCGTGAGAGAGACTGGCGCTCCCGATCAGCAGACAGCCGAACTTCGCGTTCCTGGATATTCTCTTGAGAACGCAAAGTCGCGGTCCGAGTTCTTTGCGAACTTAAGCGCGACTCCCTTTCTGTGAATGTCTCTGACTCACGTGAGAGAGAGTGGCGCTCCCGATCAGCAGACAGCCGGTCTTCGCGTTCCTGGATACTCTCTTGAGACCGCAAAGTCGCGGTCCGTGTTCTTTGTGAACTTAAACGTGACTCCCTTTCGGTGAACGTTTCCGATTCACGTGAAAGAGCGATGTGCTCTCGGTTAGCAGATAACCGTGCTTCACGATCTTCTTCCGATTCCTGAGACCTACAAAGTCTCATCCTTTTCGCATTTCGGCTACGCAGCGAAAGGTTAGTTTTTTTTCTTTGAGGCATTTTCAAGGAAAATTAAAGCAATAAACAAAACTAACAACACTTATGACTGAATAGCCTACAAACTTAAAAGATCGGTGCGTCGAACAGTCTAGTGTGACAACGTATCGTCTGTTCGTGGTCGTGACTCAACGAATTGGCAACACTAACTTACTGTATAACGATTGGCACTATTGGATTCAAACTACGAAGTAAATCAAATACAATCTTTACTTCGTACTTCAAACCAATGACCAAAGTTGACCAAACGAAACCAATAAGATAAGCAAATACTTTTTTTTCGACCAATTTAGAAAATCGATAAACCAAGCAACCAAAGAACTTTTACGACACACGCAAGAACTTTTAAGACACCTAACGAAACCCAATTTGCCTAGTAAACACGGTGGACGTCATCCTCGCGCGGAAAATCTTAACACCGCGATTCAGAAAATGACGTCATTTGCACAACGCCATCTATCGGATTTAGATTTCAACTATCAACATTAGTTCTATTTTTAGTCTTAAGATGTCGTTGCAAGTACTATACTTAATTGCGTAACGTAATATTTTACTTCTTGAACTCACTAAATTAATCATATCTTTTGATAGAGTGAACCGATTTCGATGAAACAAAAACTAAGTTAATCCTCAAGTTGCGTATAATTTTTGTATATAAACATTGTCAGCATTGAATTCGTAGATTTTACGTGATGTGCGCACAAACAAACAGACAAACAGACAAACAGACAAACAGACAAAAATTTCAAAAATGATGGAAATGGGTTCTGTTACTTATCTTTTCACACGCTGGCTATTTTTTGTTTCAATTTCTTCAATGTACAAAAATGACTTTTCTACAGATTTATTATATGTATAGATTTTAATTTTTATCCACACACAAGTACAGAGGCGGACTTAATGCCTCAGGCATTTTCTACCAGTCAGCCTTTGGGTGATGCAGAAACAAATTAGATAATGAATAAGTATTGAAAATGAAATGTGATTAATACTTATTCAAATACATACTCGTAGATACAAACGCTAAATTAAATAATAAATTCAATACAAAAATGTAAAATATAATACATAAACATGAAGTACAAACAGATAATTGAAAAACAAATTAGCGCTGTGACGATACTGCTACGTTACGTCACGGATAGTCTGATAATCTTTGCTGGTTTTGCTAAAGAGTATCATGTTACACAGTAACTGGGCTGTGGCGGACAAATAGGCAGTTGCTACGTGAGAAATAGTGGTATTTCAGCTGGAACCGGTTATACCGGAAGCCAAACCAAATCGACCCGATAGCTGGGCAAAGACTCTGCACATGATGAGTCATTATTGGCTCACAAACGGAATGTATGATAAAGGAGTTTGTTTTTAGGGTTCCGAATGTTCGAATGAAAAACGGAACCCTAAGGGTGCGTTTTCTCTGATTGAAATTCTCATTGCGTCACTCGTCTCGTGTGTGATTGGACGATTCCTGCTCTTCTCCGCTCCGCTTCAGTGGAAACGCACTCTTATAGTATCACTCGTGTGTCTGTCTGTCACAGTCAATTTGCATCAAATCTACTGGAAGGATTGAGTTGAAATTTGGTACTATACGTGAATATCTGTGACTCAAAAACTAATGTGTAACGTAAATACTCGTAAATGAATTTTGAATATGGGTCTTAGGGGTCAAAACTGTTTTTTTTTTCAGTTTGTACCGTGCGGCATATCAAATGAAAGGGCACATAGGGATGACGCCAGGGAGGGTAAAAAAATAATAATTCTATTTAGTCCGTAAGTTAGAATATCAAAAAATATTGTACACGTAAGTATTTTTTGCTTTATCAAATGAATGAAAAACTACAAAGATACAACGCATCGAAGTTCAGGAGTGGGGGCTGGTAACGTCACTTTTAAGTAAAAAGTGGTACAATTTTAGCCTAAGTGTGATGTCATCCGAAATTTCAACCCACCGTTGTCTTCATTTTTTGTTAGTGACAAATAAAAAAGTACGTGTGCAATATTTTTTGATACTTAATCTAACAGACGGGCTAATTAGATTTTTTTGGTCGTCAACCCTAGTGTAAGGGTCTCCAATGTATTTTATCATAATTTGAAAAGAAATGGTTTTAAAGTTATTTATGCTAATTGATGAAAATTGACCATTCTTTTCCTTTTCTCCGACTCTAAAATTAAAAAAAAAACCACAATAGATCTTTACTTGTAGATTACAGGATAAACTATCTCTATGAAGTCTTTATTTAATAAAAAAAAATTATTCGTTCGGAACCCTTTAGGCGCGAACTCGATGACGATGGCCAAGTGCCGGTATTTAGTTCAAATCTTTGTCTGGTCCTATCACGAGTCTGGTTGGTCAACTTGGCATATTTAAACTACGTAGTATTTCAATTTATTCAACAACAAAATATATTTTTTTTTATTTGATAGTAAAAGAAACAATTGGTGGACTTTCTGAAAGATGATATGACTTTGACTAGAAAGGGGTGACTACTGAGATGACGAATAATAGAGAAATATGGAAGACATGCTGTGTCGACTCTAAATTTGTTTTTAGGGTTCCGGAAAGTCCGAATGAAAAAACGGAACCCATAAAGGATCACTCGTGTGTCTGTCTGTCTGTCCGTTACAGCCAATTTGCTCCGAATCTGCTGGACCGATAGAGTTGAAATTTTGTACGCACATGAATATCTGTGACCGAAATACAAGTGTTTCCCTAAATAAATTAATTTGGATTATAGGGGTCACTTTTGGGGTGAAACAGTTTTTGAAATTGTGCCGTGCGACATATCAAATGAAAGGGCACATAGTGAAGGCCTTGAATGTATTTTTTCCATATTTTTTAAATATATAGTTTTCAAGTTATTTTAAAAAATAGATGAAAAATTACCATTCCCCCTTATCTCCAAAACCACTGGGCCTAAATTAATTAAAAAATACAGAAAGTAGTTTTTTACTTATATATTACAGGATAACCTACCTAACCCACCTACCTGTAAGAACTCTATACAGTGTGTAACGGAAAGGTGTGGTCATATTTTAAGAACCGGTTCTGTCCATCGATGTGAACAACTTTCTTCAAGAAAAGTTGAGGGAATTCTCAAAAAAAATTATTACCTCCCATACAAATATTGATCAGCTGATGATAGCTTTGTACGGAAAGTCGAATTATTTTGTTGGGAATTTTCAATTTTTTCTTAGAGAATGTTGTCCATTTCCATGGGCAGAACCGGTTCTCTAAATATGACCACACCTTTCCGTTACACCCAGTATTAAAAAAAATGATTTGTTGGGAAGCCTTTGCGATCGAGTCCGACTCGCTCTTGGCCAGGTTTTTTTTGTTGTTAGCGTAAAACGTTGCCCCACACTAGTAATTACTCCTGTATCGTGGGTACGTTCACAAACATACACAAGACACCCATACCTCTATCTGTAGGCCATAAAGATATTAGTTCGCTCAATCACTGCACCCACAGTGCCATCAATCAATCTGCCTAACCTTTTCCCAACTATCTTGGGGTCGGCTTCCAGTCTAACCGTATGCAGCTGAATACCAGTATTTTACATGGAGCGACTGCCTATCTGACCTCCACAACCCAGTTACTGGGTAATACGATACCCTTTGGTAAGACTGGTTGTCAGACTTTCGGGCTTCTGACGACCCGTAACGACTGCCAAAGAATCACGATTGACAGCCGGGACCAACGGCTTAGCGTGTTTTCCGAGGCACGGAGGAGTCTCGGCATGTAAAGATGACCCATCCATGGACCAACCCCGGCAAGGGTGGTTTAACCTGATGGATCGATCCGTGCGGCTGTTATTACTTTAGCCACGAGCTCTTCTCAAGTCACCAACAGTGCCATCAATTGGCCCCTGATCCCAATGAGAGAATGATGATGATGATGTATACCTACATAACCCGAAGAATCGCCCAACTGAAGTGTCAGTGGGCAGGGCACATTACTGGCAGAACAGATGGTCGATGGGGCGGAAAGGTTCTGGAGTGGCAACCGCGTACCGGAAGATGCAGCGTTGAAAAGACTCACAAGGTGGACCGATGACCTGCAGGTGTATTAGCTAACTCAGTTGACATCAATTTGATAGGCACTATGCAGTACATTGCTCGGTGGACAACGATTTTAATAGGCACTACGGTTTTCCTATACGTCAAAGCAGCAATGTACGACAAAGTGCCTATCAAATTGATGTCAACTGAGTTAGCGAATACGGCTGCTGGTGAGGGTCGTGGGAATCCGATGAATGCAAGACACACAGGATCGGTTGTGTCGGCGACCGTAGACCCGGGCCTGCGGACGGGGAGTAATGGGTAGCTCGCCGTCCGATCAGCACCAGGCCCGAGAGTCGACGGCGCGTAGTGCTCCACGCGCGCCTCATAGAGTTGTCAGCAATAAGGACGGGGCCCGTCATGGCCGATGCCTGCCCGGGGATTGAGGATGAATTCGAAGCAGAGTTACCTCGCCCCCGGGCACTCAGGAAGGAACAGGGGTGGGTTTTAGTCAGTAAGAGTCTGACACGCCCTCCCGCTCCACCCAGAGCGGGAGAAGTCATTGGATGATTTCCCACCCCACAAAAAAAAAAAAATAATAGGCCCGGTTGTTTCGGGGACCCTTGGGGCCTATGTCTAGCAGTAGACGTCTTTTGGGCTGAAATGATGATGATTATTTACTAGCAGGATTTTTTAATAAGTGTTTAAAAAAATACTTGTAAAATAATTAAATTATTTATTCAACATTAAGCCTTCACATGCAAACACTTATAATAATAAAAGTTTAGCTTTAGACAATTACATTTTAACAAACAAGATTATCTAAATTCGAGTGGTTTCAAAATTTAAATAGGAACAATTATATAAATAATAATGTAGGTACAGTAAGCTAAACAATCCCTTATATTTTTCTAGATTTTTTGGTATAAAAGTACACAGCACACATTTATTTCTAGGGAGACTTAAATAAAAAAGTTGTTTTTAAAGTAAGATTTAAATGGATTATTTTGCTAACTGTACTTAATGAATACAAATAACAAAGGAATGTAAGACGTTATTTATAATGGTGTTCTTAAAAGTAATTTTGCATATTTATTTATCCCTACAGTTAAACTTAACTAGGGTTGTGCGTATTTTTGGTTAGTATTATGTTTTTTTTTCATTCTTCATCGTCGTATCGAAGATTCCAAAATTGAAACTCGTTTGACTAAAATTCGGCCACGTCGACAGCTTTAGCGTTTGTCTTTCAAAAAGCAAATGTTGTTACACAGAGGGCATCACAAGAGGTGAGACATTGTTTAGGACGTAGCTCCGCAATCGCATTGTGGCTCATTGCATTTTGAAATCTATTTTGTTATCTTATTTGTTTTTTGCTCCTTTTGGAACAGGCTAAAGTCAGAGACTATGCTGCCTAGACATCAGTAGTGTATTTTTATTTTATTTTTCATTAGAATGCACATGTAACACATTCTAATTTTTTTTGCAGTATTTGGCAACAAATGTGTCGAGTCAGCCTTCTCGGTAAACTTCGCTGAGGTAGTCAATACTACAATAAAATTCTTAGCTCCATTTTACCGAGATCGCGCCTATTTCAATGATTCCACATATTGTCCAGTTGCGTAGACACTTGAGACACAAAACTACACCAATTTTACATCACAATATCCACTAGGAATCAATAAGCGAATAATTAAAACAGCCACTGAACTTCACTCAAGAAAATCCCGCCAAAAACCTTACCTTATTTGTATTATGGTATATTCTACTACTGAAATTTTCAAAAACAATTTTTCCTTTTTGACAAATATACTTCTATGGCAACTCTATCCAATGCTATTTCGTTTTCTGTACAATCTTACTAACTAACATTGTTATACCAACACTCCAAAACTCTTCACACCTGATTTTACTTCTTGTTTTTATGCTTAGTCTAGAATACGCAATACAGGGTAACAGAAATGAGTGGTCTATTTTGAATACCGTTTCTGCCCTAAGAAATGAGCACTTTCTTCAAGAAAGCCACAGTCAAATCCAAAAATTTAATTTGGACTGACCATACAAAACAGGGTATTACACCCATTTTTAAAAAGTGTCTCAATTAGATTCTATAGTGCTAATAAACCAATAAAAAACACAATTTTTTTATTCAATCAATAAGTTGCCATAAAAATTGCATTTAAATTTTACAGTTTAAAATTTCGCGCGTAATTTTACGAAAATGCTGGACGCAGTGGGCGCCATATTGCCATATAGCCAACTGATGTCATGACCACAGGGTCATGCCGTCAGTTGCCTGTATAAATAAAAGTAAAAAAGCATAGATACGCTGATCAGTTGACAGTTGACACTTCATAGTTTACACAACCGTATGACGTATAACATGGCGGCTACTATTCCATGGTGTTAAAAAACTGAAAACTTTGAATTTCATTTTAATATTTATTTTGTTATTTTATGAACTTTAATATTTATTTTGTTATTTTATGAACTAAAACTAACATTTTTCGACTGCTTTTTGCCTAAGCTATCTCAATAATATATTTTTAGTTTTTTTCTCATATACAGTAAAATACCCTATTATCATCAGTCGATCAAAATTAGTTCCCATGCTAATTCCAATTTTTATTTTCAGTTTGAGTTTTCCTAAACAAAGTTGTTCATTAATATGGACAGATGCAGGATTTTAAATTTAACCACACATTTTCGTTATATTCTGTATAAACGATATCACCGTGCAAAGTTTAGAGCTGTATCATTCAGTGTTTAGCTTCAAAAGGCTAGATTAGACCAGGCTAAGCTAAAATATTGTGCGTATTCCGTATACAGATCCAGTTACCAGATCATAATTTTAAAGTATGGCCACACATTGGTAACATAAAATATATTTAATTGTACTAATTCTAAAAGGTGATGCTTAAATACATAGGTACAAAACCAACATTCGAATATTTTAAAAATAATTTATCGTTAATTTTTTAATTAAATTAATTAATAAGTACAATGATTTTGCCGAATAATTCTTTAATAAAATAGTTTTTTTTTGTGACATAATGTATTTAGCTTTGGCTTCACATATGCACCATCTAATTTGGCAAATATTTATAAAATACACACTTTAAAAGCTATAAATGCTAATAAATAATATCTTAAGTATTTTAAAAGTTCGACGAAATACATAAAGGGATAGAAATGGAGAAAATAGATTTATTTAAAAAAAGGAGTCTTAGGTTTATAGATTAAGGAAGTAAATTGCACTAAAAAAGTATCGATACTCGGTATCGAGTTGTATTTTTATCGATTATGCTTCACGTTATTCACATATTGTTTCGTCAAAACCAAATCTCAAACATGCTGTCTTAGTTACAGAGAAGTAATGGAATGAGAGTATGTGAACTTGACTGACGAAGAACATTTCACAAAAGAAGAATAGTAATCTAATATTCTTCACATTAGGACTTGATATACATGAAAAGTTTGTACAAATTTAAATGAATCAAAACTTTTTGATTAGATTTTTTTAAATATAATTTTTTTTTTTTGCTAAATTAATTATATTACTTTTGACAAAAAACTTAAAGTTACCAATATTTTACGACTGCTTTAAATTATGTAAAAGTAAACCTTGATGGTGTATTTTACATCTTAAATGTTTTTTTTTAAAGTGGATTTAATGTTGTTTAACCTTTTAAACGCAATAACACACAGCCCGCCGAGACAACCCGGTGGGTCGGCTTTGGTGTGTATTGCGCTTTAGACACCACTAATTACATAAACTATAAAAAAACAATATTGTATCGCTCGATATCGCGTCCGTATGATACGAAAGGCTAAATTTAAAAGTCTGTTTGAAACTCTGTGCCTCTTTGGCTGCGTTTATAAAAACCTTTGATGTTGATAATTCTCGTTCATCTTTTAAACTGAAAAACAGCAATAAATCTTCTTAAAATTCGGGACCTTAACCCGCAAATTATGTTTGACATACGAATGTCGTACTCATAATATGTCAAACCCCCAAACGCTGATAAAAATCGGGTACAATTTCGTATATCAGTTAAGAATTAAACGCAGGCTATCGAAGCGCTTGCAATAAAATTAAAAATCAGCTTTATTTTATTTCCCATAAGACTGAAATTGCACACTATGAACACCTATATCAAATCTCGTCGTTGAGCCTTGATAATCCAAGAGTTCGCTTTTAAATAGATATTAATTTAGGTGCCAACTAATGTTAGCGAAAGAGCGGGAATTAAGTTCTCTCACAATAACCAAAACTCAACTTTATGAAACTACAAATAAAGCTGACATACCCTTAACGAAAAATCACTTAATAACTCAAATGGTCTGCGTTTAACCCTTACAATTTACATAGGAACATTTCATCTACAGTCAGCTATGTATAGAACTGTATTACTTGGCTGCAGGAGCTACAGTTGTTGTCGAGGTGACGTCGGTGGCTGCCGTCGTGACGTCAGAGGCTGTCGTGACGTCAGCAGGTGCCGTGGTGTTGTCAGAGCGAGCGATGGCGGGGGAGGCAGGGGTTACTTGGGAGAGGGGGGACTTGCCTGTGGACAACACGAAATTATCAATCATCTGCAGTTGAATAAATAGCTACTACCTGGGGGTCTGTAATTCAAGAGTGAATAGGTTACTTCTAGGCAAGCGTGCTCCATCGTCGACCACATCATCGCTTACCATCAGGTGAGATAGTGGTCAAACGTAAGCCGCTCAGTAATTTAAAAACTGTTCAAGTTGGTTGTAAATAGAAAGAGAAGAAAGAGTTATGAATATAAATGTGGTTGGATGGAGAGGGAGAGGGAGGCCAAAGAAAGTATAGATGTATTGTGTGAGGAGTGATATGAAAGAAAAGGGAGTTAGTGATAGCGTGACGGCTGACAGGACAGAATGGAAGAAAAAAACGTGTTGCGCCGACCCTAAGTAACATGGGATAGAGGCAGGAAGATGATGAATTTAATTGTAAATAACACTTTTACAGGTCCATTTTTTCGTCAATTTAAACTTGATGAGGCCGGTGTTTTCTTGCCGACTACCCTGAGAAGAAACACCGAAACAAACTCGGAGCTCAGTCTCTTTTAAAGTCCATACATACATACTCGTAAACATGGTCAAATCATATGAGAACCATGTGTGAATGTCTGAGGTGGTCTTTGGATGAAATACAGTTTCTAGTGGACCTGTCCAGACAGTGCAAGCATTTGTTAGATATAATGTCCAAAATACACAGCGAATACCTACGACTGTTTTAAAACAAGACATGGACTTCACCCGCGGATGATATATCATCTTCCTGCCCTTATCCCATGTTACTTGGGGTCGGCGCAACACGTTTTTTTCTTCCATTCTGTCCTGTCAGCCGTCACGCTATCAGTAACTCCCTTTTCTTTCATATCACTCCTCACACAATCCATTCATCCTTTCTTTGGCCTCCCTCTCCCTCTACATCCATTCACATTTATATTCATAACTTTTTTGGTTACATGTGTTTCATTCCTCCTCTTCACATGACCATACCAAGATAAACGGTTCCCTTTCAACTTTTCTGTGACTGCCGCCACTTTTCAAACTACCTCTAATGTACTCATTTCTCACTTTTTCCATTCTCGTTACTCCACACATCCATCTCAACATTCTCATCTCCGCCATATGCAATCTTTTTTCATCCGTCTTTTTCACAGCCAACATTCTGACCCATACAGTACGACAGGTCTAATCACGGACTTATAGATTTTCCCTTTTAACTTAAGGGGAATCCGTCGGTCGCAAGTTGTTCCAGTGACATGTCGCCATTTCATCCATCCTGAGTTGATCCTGTGCGTTACGTCTCGGTCTATATCGCCATCCCCCTGAACAAGCGACCTGAGGTACCGAAAGTCGGAGCAGATCGGTATAGGCGTTCCGTTAAGAGCTACAGGCATAGGAGAGACCGCCGAAATCGCAGAACGGATATTATTCTGTTTTGGTTATGCTCAATTTCAGGCCAACACTCTCTCCAGTCTTTCCCACCACGTCTCCAATCTGCTCTGGACCTCTAAGCCGCTTTTGGCAACCAGCACAATGTCATCAGCAAACAGCATACACCAGGGAGTCTCTTCCTGGATGTCCGACGTCAGAGCGTCCATTACCATCAGGAAGAGGTAAGGGCTGAGGGCTGACCCCTGGTGTAAACCGACTGCTACACTGAAGCTGTCAGTGGTGCCCACTGCAGACCGGACTTGGGTACTGCATCGACTGTACATCGCTTGGATCAACTGCACTTACTTCCCAGGCACACCTTTCTCCTTAAGGGCCCATCACGAAACCTCTCGAGGCACCCGGTCATATGCTTTTCGAGGTCAACGAACACCATGTGCAAGTTTTCATGCACAAATCCGCGGATGTTATAACAAGACAAAAAAAAACCGACTAATAATAACACACACAACTACCTACCTAGTGTGGGGCAACTTTAAAAAAAAAAAAAAGAAATCAAAAGTGCTAAAAAGTTCCTTCGTATCTTACATTTTTGTGAGTTATATTTTTGGAATCGTCTCCTCGAGCTTTTTAATTTGATACCCCACATGACGAGTTCGAGTCGGGGTACCCCATGTCCCGAGGTTGCTACGCTCGCACTTGCATCCTTCTCTTTTTTTTTTTTTTTTTTTTTGATGTTGGGAAATAATCCAATGAATTCTCCCGCTTTGGGTGGAGCGGGAGAGCGTGTCAGACTCTTACTGACTAAAACCCACCCCTGTCCCTTCAGTTGCCTGAGTGCCCAGAGGCGCGGTAGCTCTGTAACGAATTTATCCGCTACCCCAAGGCATGCAGGCATCGGCTACGATGGGCCCCGTCAGTGGTGGCTTTTTTTTGTTTTGTATTGTGGGGTGGGAAATCATCCAATGACTTCTCCCGCTCTGGGTGGAGCGGGAGGGCGTGTCAGACTCCTACTGACTAAAACCCACACCTGTTCCTTCCTGCCCTTAGTGCCCGGGGGCGAGGTAACTCTGTTTCGAATTTATCCTCAACCCCCGGGCAGGCATCGGCCATGACGGGCCCCGTCTCTATTGCTGACAACTCTTGTTCGTCGCGCGTGGAACACTACGCGCCGTCGACTCTCGGGCCTGGTGCTGATCTGACGGTAAGTTACCGACTACTCGCCGTACGCAGGCCCGCGTCTACGGTGGCCGGAGATCGTCCTGCGACCTCCGACGCCCAGGGCGTCTCCTGCGGGGGTTGCGGCTGGGTGCGTGAGGGCTACTTCGTTGAGTCTCCCAGTTCCGCCTCCTCCTTCGTGAGCATTAATGCTTCGGAGGAGGAGACAGCTTCCCATTCCCTCTCGCTCCGTACCATGGCCTGAACCAGGGCAGGGCGCGAGAGGTCGCCGCCACCTATCGCATCCACAAGGACACGGCGGTGCTCCGCCCAAGCGGGGCAGACCTCCACCGTGTCGCTCTTGCATCCTAACATTGCCTTTTGTACACACACAATTATGATCAGTCGTACCATAAACTCATCGATATCCAATTTAACTAAATGACTAGACGACATCCAGCAACTGGTTAAATGTTGCGTTCAACGACTTGGCTGGTTGTCCTTCAATCATTTAATTGAATGCCGGCGTTTAATGAACGGTCTAGGCGTTCAATTGACTGCCGGATTCAACCAGATGGCTGCGACATATTATTATATATAAATTAATGAATACAACACAATTGGGGTAAATTTATGCCAACAGTTGGCCACTTAGGCGAAAGGTTTCTACTTTGAAAACGCAACTTATGACATGACGGAAATTTAATTAATGTCAAAAACAGTTTTGATAGATTCAGGCAGACCTGATGCCTTAGTGCTGCCACCTGGTGTACGTTATTTCAGAATTTAACAGGGTCTTAATCGGAAGTGATGGAAACCCACAGTAACCTATAGCTAACATTGAAATATTGAAGGCACTAAGAGCTTTTGACGATACTATTTAGACATCTAGCCAAACTAACAAAAAAAAAAATGTTGACGTGTAAAAGTGTTGTTAAAACCTATTTACAAATAAAATCATTTATCATTTACATTATACTTTTGATTTACATTTTTCTATCAATTCGTAGTTAGTCAAAACTGCTCGCTCAAAGCATACGTACCAGAAACATAGTCCTGGAACCACATGCTGATGCCGGCGCCATGTTTCCTGACCCAGTCGATCCTGAAGGTAGCAGTGTCCACCAGCTTCTGAAGAGTCTGCGACATCGGCATCAGCTGCTCTTTGTGTTTCAGAGCGAAGCTTTTTAGCTGGAAGAATAGAGAAGTTTTGTTATTAAAGCCGTTGATGCGCAATGGCCCCCCGGGAGTCTCGCAACTATTGATATTATGTTTTATTAGTTAACACTTGACAAGTTTATCTGTCAGTTGACCCCAGAATGTTGAAAGTATGCGAAGTAGAACTGCTGTTAGATTTGTATCTTTAATGTGTCGAGATTAATTGGCAAAGCATGACATTTGGCAGTATATTTAATAAAATAGCGTTACATAAACATTTCCTTGATCATGAATAAAACGACATTGATAGCATTCATTATCATCAGCCTTTTAATGTCCCCACTGCTGGGGCACAGGCCTCCTCTCTGTGACAGGGTGTGTACATAAAAATGTGGGCGGATTGGTGGATGTCACATGTCTTCGAATTTTTAGTTCTAGGACATGACGGTTTCCTCACGGTGTTTTTTCACACTCAACATAAATTCTAAAAGCTCAGTTTTTCTCGCAATATGCTGTTTTAGTTAAAACAACCAAAATTTGTCATTCAGCATAAGTATTTTGCACGTAAACACATCCCCTTAAGTTTTAAAATCAATAAAAACCTGAAAAAAACGAAGTCTACATACCCTGCTAAGCTCTTCCTCAGTAGAAATAAAGCCGAAGGATCCACTCAACACCGCGGGGAAGGTAAAGGCGTCCATCTCGGTGAACTTGTTGTAGACCTGGTGGAAGTTCTGGATGAGGAAGTCCTGCGCGAGCCGCGTGCCCAGCGGCGCCTCCACGCTCCACGCCGCCACGGCGTACTGCTTGGGGATCTCCGAGAGAGATTTTTCGAGAAGCCTGTTAAATGATAATAATTTTGATGAATGTACATTCATGAAAGGTATCATATTTTAGAACAAGCTTTTTTCCCGCAGTTCGCTCTCGCTCTTTTCTGGACTATGCCTAGGATTGACAGATATGAACAGTTTGAATGTAATAAATAAAGAAAAATATGGTTTTTACGGTTACATGCAATTTTTTCAGTTTTTCACTTCATAAGAACCTTCCTGAAACTTCCACGAATAGTTATTGGTCCCACCATTCTTGAGTTTTGCGCTTTGAAAATCATTTAGCGAATTTTTAGGGTTTCGTACTCGAAAGAGTAAAACGGGATGCCTAGGGGTAGCAGATAAATTCTGAAAATGAGTTACCGCACCCCTGGGCACTCAGGCAGGGAAGGAACAGGGGTGGGTTTTAATCAGTAAGAGTCTGACACGCCCTCGCGCTCCACCCAGAGCGGGAGATGTCATTGGATGTTTTCACAAACACAATAAAGAAAGGGTAAAACGGGGCTCTTCACGTTGGGTTCGGTGGAGTTCACGAACACTTACATGGTGATCAGCGACTCTTCCCTCGTGCTGGGCAGGTTGTTGATGATGAGGCTCTCCACGTTGGGGTCGGTGGTTCACGAACACTTACATGGTGATCAGCGACTCTTCCCTCGTGCTGGGCAGGTTGTTGATGATGAGGCTCTTCACGTTGGGGTCGGTGGTTCACGAACACTTACATGGTGATCAGCGACTCTTCCCTCGTGCTGGGCAGGTTGTTGATGATGAGGCTCTTCACGTTGGGGTCGGTGGTTCACGAACACTTACATGGTGATCAGCGACTCTTCCCTCGTGCTGGGCAGGTTGTTGATGATGAGGCTCTTCACGTTGGGGTCGGTGGTTCACGAACACTTACATGGTGATCAGCGACTCTTCCCTCGTGCTGGGCAGGTTGTTGATGATGAGGCTCTTCACGTTGGGGTCGGTGGTTCACGAACACTTACATGGTGATCAGCGACTCTTCCCTCGTGCTGGGCAGGTTGTTGATGATGAGGCTCTTCACGTTGGGGTCGGTGGTTCACGAACACTTACATGGTGATCAGCGACTCTTCCCTCGTGCTGGGCAGGTTGTTGATGATGAGGCTCTTCACGTTGGGGTCGGTGGTTCACGAACACTTACATGGTGATCAGCGACTCTTCCCTCGTGCTGGGCAGGTTGTTGATGATGAGGCTCTTCACGTTGGGGTCGGTGGTTCACGAACACTTACATGGTGATCAGCGACTCTTCCCTCGTGCTGGGCAGGTTGTTGATGATGAGGCTCTTCACGTTGGGGTCGGTGGTTCACGAACACTTACATGGTGATCAGCGACTCTTCCCTCGTGCTGGGCAGGTTGTTGATGATGAGGCTCTTCACGTTGGGGTCGGTGGTTCACGAACACTTACATGGTGATCAGCGACTCTTCCCTCGTGCTGGGCAGGTTGTTGATGATGAGGCTCTTCACGTTGGGGTCGGTGGTTCACGAACACTTACATGGTGATCAGCGACTCTTCCCTCGTGCTGGGCAGGTTGTTGATGATGAGGCTCTTCACGTTGGGGTCGGTGGTTCACGAACACTTACATGGTGATCAGCGACTCTTCCCTCGTGCTGGGCAGGTTGTTGATGATGAGGCTCTTCACGTTGGGGTCGGTGGTTCACGAACACTTACATGGTGATCAGCGACTCTTCCCTCGTGCTGGGCAGGTTGTTGATGATGAGGCTCTTCACGTTGGGGTCGGTGGTTCACGAACACTTACATGGTGATCAGCGACTCTTCCCTCGTGCTGGGCAGGTTGTTGATGATGAGGCTCTTCACGTTGGGGTCGGTGGTTCACGAACACTTACATGGTGATCAGCGACTCTTCCCTCGTGCTGGGCAGGTTGTTGATGATGAGGCTCTTCACGTTGGGGTCGGTGGAGTTCACGAACACGTTCCACAGGAAGTCGAACTCGCGGCGGCCGCCATGCCGCAGCGCCATGTTGTACACCAGCGAGCGCAGGTAGCTGGGGATGCTGCGGACGAAATATTAAGAAAATTAGGAAAAAATAGAAATAAGCAATCATTTTGTTAGTAATACCACGGGGTCTCATCTCGAACAAAGAAAATTTAGTTCAAATAAATCTCAACAGATGGCGTAAGTAATATGCATCGATTTCTTATTGAAATTAAGTAATTAATATTTTGAAAATAAATATGGTAAAAACTGTATTTTCTTATTTAACTGCCCTAAGCATAAAATTGTGGAATAATGGGCTTGTAATTCAAATTTAGACGATTATTGGAACGAATCCTTAGACATCTATATTTCTAGTACCAATAGATGGCGCTGTTTGAAGTTTTAGTTTGTCCATTCGCCTCTTTAAAAATTGAGTACTGACACACAAACTGCTATGAAGTGCCAAAAATACTATAAAATAATTCCTCAATGTGTGAAAAAATATTGGTAAGACTAAGTAAATTCATTCAGCTTGCAAGCCGTCGCTGCTAACACCATCAAGCGAGGTGTAGAGGACGGACCCGAACGAAGAACAAAAGTTGCTTGTGCCAGTCGAAAACCCATAGTTACGGCGGCACCGTTTCTTTGTATGGGATGAGGCATCTGTACGCTAGTATTATATTATCTGTGGTAATACCATGGATCAGTTATTGCGTGGCAAATAAGCAGGCGGTTTTTATAGGAAGTGGTCAGCGACAGTGCGTGGGGAACAAATTCTAACAAGGGCCCCCCTAAATCTTTATTTACTTATTTATTTACACTTCATGCAACAAAAGTACAAAGGCGGACTTAATGCCTTAGGCATTCTCTACCAGTCAACCAAGGGGGGTGGAGATAGAATATGGCAGGTGCATAAAAAAAAGTAATAATAAGTAAGTAAAAATAATAAAAAACGAGAATGAAAATATATAAAATAAAAAATATAATTTATCTTTCTAAAATAGTAACGAATTTAAACTTCTTTGAATTATTTTTCTCAAAGGCCGCGGGGCCCCTATGTAGCGATGGGCCTACATTGTCTTTATGGATAATCTGAAATGGAAATTGGTAAGATTAAATACCTTGACCATTTTTGTACGTCAAAGCGGGGGTCCCACCCCATGCGCGGGGCCTGTTGCATTTGCTACTCTTGTTACATGGTTCTAGCACTGGTTAGCTTACTATTCCAGAGAAATTACTATACCAGAAAGAAACTTAGAATATCTCATGTGTCATGTAATCATACCAGCACCCAATCAATCTGCCCGCACCTTTTCCCAACTATCTTGGGGTCGGCTTCGAATCTAACCGGATGCAGCTGAATACCAGTATTTTACAAGGAGCGATTGCCTATCTGACCTCCACAACCCAGTTATTGGGTAATAGGTAAGATTGGTTGTCAGACTTTGCGGGCTTCTGACGGCCCGTAACGACTGTCAAAGATCCACGATTGACAGCAGAGACCAACGGCTTAACGTGCTTTCCGAGGCACGGAGGAATCTCGGTATGTAAAGATTGTCACCCATCCATGGGCCAACCCCGGCAAGCGTAGCTTAGCCTGATGAATCGACCCGTGCGGCTGTTATTACTTTAGAAACGAGCCAGCACCCAATAAGATTTAATATGTAAGTGTGGACGAAGTTGGCTATCAATATTTGTGTGCTTGTATTTGTTGTGCGCTAGTGGATAGTGCCACAAGCGACATGAATCCTGGTTGAACTATTTCATAGAGTCGCCATTCTGGTTGCACGTTGTCGAGGTGCAAATAATTCTTCTTTTGTGTATGAGGACATACACAAGGTCAGGATGGACGAGTGTTAGGTTAATTTATCTGTGGTTTAAAATCGACTAAATTGACAAGTCTATTCAATAATAGACTTGTGAATTTAGTCGATTAATTATTTTAGGTGGCAACATCAAGCGATGACGGTTGTCAAGGAGGAAACAAAGGTACGTTTCGGCAATCGATTCGTTCACTTGGTTTTAGGTAGTTTCCCGGTTGATATTTATGAATAATTATTATTTAAGAATAACTTTAATATTGTGGTAGATTGAATAGCATTGTGACAGCTAGTCGGCAGAAGCACAGGAATCTGGCGACGTGTGCTATGGGGTCACGCGGGTGCTAAAGGGGCGTGTCCCTTCCCCCACAAGGGAAACCGATCCTTTAAGTAACTCGATATTTCTACCTAACACAATTGAGGGATTTAGGAGGTTTGTTACTTTGGGATTAAGGGGTAAGTTTACACTTGTCTATTATCATTACTTACGGGTTATTGTTAACATCGGCCTGTTTGGTCCAGTTGTCGAACTGCTCGCGGGCCCAGTTGAGGCAGCGAGGGGACTCCACGTAACACTCCCACATGACAAGGTTCTCTATGAGGAAGGCTTCGTTGTCGTCTTTAGGTTTGGTAAGCCCGTAGTTCACGCGTTCGAGTTGCTTGGCTAGGATTATTCGCATGTAGTCCTGGAAACGAAAAGAGTTTGAAGTAATTATGGTATTTTGGTAAGGTTTACACCAAAGAGTAGGCCCCAACTTAGAAGAGGCATCCATTGCTGGTACGACGTATTTGTTCAAATAATGTGAATATTTATTTGGACACATTAAAAAATAATCCTTCTTCTTTTGTTTTAATTAGTGCGAATATTTGAGTAAGTTAATATGCGCAGTGAAGTGCCATTACTTCAAAAGTACGGATTGTACAAATAAAACAAATTATGCACTAATTTCTGATACTTATACAAACGTCTACTGAACTTGAGAATCAGATCATTATAGTGTAAACCCCAATTACTTAAGGCGCAGTTAAACAACTTTTAATGGTTTTTAATTGAACATCACGTCTAAACGACTTGTCTTATTTCTTTGATAAAAATATATGTTACTCTAAAGAATTTCCTTCGTAATTTGATCTCTGAATATTTGAAATTATGTTTTTATAACATAGTGTAATTCATTTGTAAAGTTATGTCTAACGCGGATAAAAAAATTGAGAATCACGCAAAAACTATAAAGTGTGTTTTTAGGAAACCTTCATCATCAGTGTTTTATGTGTAATAAATTAACAATGCGTCTAATTTCGGACAGCGCTCCTTGATGGGCGAGTTCTATTACTGAGTGGACGTACGACGCGTTGCGTGAGCTCAGCACAGAACACGCAAGCTAACCATTCAAGGTCGTTGGCAGCTAATAGCGCCTTAAGGTGAAACATACGGTCTGCTCCCGAGCATTTACTCGTTAGATGGCGCTGAAGTCGACATTTTTAGTTTATTTACTTATTATTTATTTTTTTAGATCTTTGTTTTAATTATAATCACAGTATAATATAAGAAAGCCAACAAAATACCAAAGATACTTTCATAAATAAATAAACCAACCAACCTGGAAATGCACATAACCCGACGTCGCCCTCATGTTATGCTTCAAGAACGCCATATTATTCAACAACAAATCCCAGACCATCTTCGAGTCTTCTCCATTGATGACACAGGTGGTCAAACCCAGCGCATAGCTGTAGTTCAGCTGGGAGACCTTGGCTAGATTGAAGGCATCGTCGATGAGCTGTGACTTAGTTATGGGGGACTTTATGCTGCCGGCTTTCAGAGCCTCGCTTAGTAACTGCCAGTTCTTCTTGTCGTAGTTTACTCGATAGTATCCTGGGGAATAAAGTTTGAGATGCAATGCGGTTGAAAAAAACCGGCCAAGTGCGAGTCGGACTCGCGTACGAAGGGTTCCGTACCATTATCTATAAAAACGGTAAAAGAATCACGTTTGTTGTATGGAAGCCCCCCCCCCCCTTCGGGGGGGGGGGGGTGAGAAATGATTCAATGACATCTCCCGATCTAGGGTAGAGCGGAAGGGCGTGTCAGACTCTTACTGACTAAAACCCACCTCTGTTCTTCCCTGCCCTGAATGCCCAGGGGCGAGGTAACTCTTTCGAATTTATCCGCAACCCCCGGGCAGTATGGAAGCCCCCTTAAATATTTATTATATTCTGTTTTTTGGTATTTCAGCAACAGAAATACATAATCTATGAAAATTTCAACTGTCTAACTATCACGGTTCATGTCACAGACGGACGGACAGCGGAGTCTTAGTAATAGGGTCCGTTTTACTCTTTGGTTCCAATTTTTTTTGGTCACCGTTATGTATCTCAGTCGTTTCACCTTTTTGGTACATTCCAGTTAACAACGTCGGTTGAATATTAAGTTTATTTTACATCATAATTTAATTGGAGCAGATGTTCCATTCAAAAATGTAGCAGAGACTGGGACAAAGCCTCCCTTAAATCTTTCCAGGCAGTCTAAATACTTCCTGGCACTCTTTTACAGAGCCACCTCGAACCAGTCCATGCGGTAGACGTTTAGGTCAGGCTTTACCGGTTCTTCTTCTTTCGTCACCGGTTCTTATCAATCAATTAAGTTCTTTATGTTTATGAGTCTGTACCTGTAAGTATGCTTATATTAAGGCGCAGTTATACGACTTCTAATGGTTTTTAATTGAACATAACTTCTATATGACTACAAATAATTCATTGAAAAAAAATGTTAATCTAGAAAATTTGCGTCGTAATTTGTTATGTGAATATTTGAAATTATATTTTTATAACATACTGTAATTAATTTGTAAAGTTATGTCTAACGCGGATAAAAAATTAAGAATCTCGCAAAAACTATAAAGCTTATTTTTATGAAACCTTCACCATTTTGAAGATCATTTAATTATTTATATTTTAGTATACGTGTTTTAGAATAATACCTGTTGTTTTATGTATAATAAATTAATAATGCGTCTAATTTCGGACAGCGCTCCTTGATGGGAGAGTCCTATTACTGGGTGGACGTACGATGCGTTACGTGAGCTCAGCACAGAACACGCAAGCCATTGCAGTTAATAGCGCCTTAATGAACACTGAACAGGTTTCAAAACTTATCGATACGATTAACACTGACATCCAACACTTCTTGGCATTGGTGAGAAAATTGACAACTGATACATCCTTTGAGCCAGGACTTGGGCTGGTCGAACTATTAGGCTAAACTGAACTTATCTATGTAAGTTCAGTTGACTGAATTCATAGATGGTGAGTCACTAACTTGCTAATATAAACTTGAATTTAAACACACTTTTAATAAATTCACTTGTAATTAAACAACTATGTAAACAAATCTTAGAAATTAAATTTAACTAACTTCACGGTTTCTGATTAAGGTGGATGCACCAGGGTAGCCCGTGAAATTCAATTTTTCTTACGTTTTTTGCAATTTGCAGGTCAGTATCAGTTTGTATGTTAGTCTAAATACGATTCGCGGCCGTACCAAGTACGTATTTAAAGACCTGTAATCATAAAAATCATCAATAAAACTGTCTCACTTAGAATTGATGCCAAATGTCATGATTTCATGAAATACTTACATTTGGCATCAATTCTAACTGAGAGAGTTGTATTGATGATTTTAATGATTATAATTCTAAATATTTGCTACGGCCGCGAATCAAATGTTGATCAAGATACAACCTGACACTGACCTGGAAATTGCAAAAAACGTAAGAAAATTTGAATTTCGCGGGCTAGGGTGGAGCTTTCACCTTAAGCTGAAATATTGCGTACATATTTAGTTTAGATGACAATGCATGGTTTGCTAAGTGACGTCATTCTAAATCAAATATGGCGGACCTCCAAAGATGGCGGACTGGTTATTTTGTATGCATACCCATGTTATGGGTACCAAATGAAAGGGTTTGCTAACAACACACAAAATAAAAAATGAGTGTGTTTTATAGTTATTTTTAAAGTACAGAAAAATTTATTATCAGTTATATTCGAAATACATTATTTCGAATAAGTAATCGCGCTATTTTGGCGGGGCTATTTTGACTACAAAAACACAAACGTTATAGATCTTTAAGATTCGTTACGAGGAAGTCTAACGATTTCAGTCTTGCCAATTTGTTACCCAGTAACTGTGTTGTGGAGGTCAGATAAGCAGTCTCTCCAAGCGTTTTTGCCTTACCTGTTATTGGAATCAAGTGACAATTTTAGGACCTATTAATATTAATGTTTTTAACCAGTGGTGCTTGGCAACTGGGCTTACCCCAGCTGTAAATACCCCCTTTGTAACTAATGGCCTAACTTTTTTCTGTCTCCCGCTTGATTAGGAGGGAAGTGGAAATTATGTTTTTCTTATTCCTCTGTTGTCTTTTCTAATTAATTTCGTTGCGGGACCCAAGACAGTTTAACCGTTTCTTTCTCTGGGACTCGTCGAGCTTCTTTGCCTCGGCTTTTTTTCTGGTAGTCGTCACTGTTGATTCTGGCTTACAGAAGTTACAGTGGTTTGGGAATAGTTAGGCGGGCTTGTCCCAAAAAAAAAGTCTCTCCATGTAAAATACTGGTATTCAGCTGCATCCGGCTCGAGTGGAATCCGACCCCAACATAGTTGAGAAAAAGCTTGGCTTGATTGATTGACTTACCAATAGCATCAACGTTCACATACGACGCTTGCGTCGCATTGATGACATTGAGAGTACTCATGCGCCCTTTGAACCAGGGGATCTACTCCAAAGTGTTTTTACGAAGTATCGGCCGAAGTTTCGGACATATTTATGTGAAGTGTTAAAGTGAATGTGCCATACCTAAAATTGTAGCGAAATGGCATTACGTATGTTTTTGGTGGAAGAAGCTCTCAGAGAAGAGCCACAATTTTAGGTATGGCACATCCACTTTAACACTTCACACAAATATGTCCGATTATTCGGCCGATACTTCGTAAAAACACTTCGGAGTAGACCCCCAGGATTTGAGCTTATTGGTTGAATTACTTTGCTGAACTGAACGTGTCTATATAAGTTCAGTTGACTGAATTTAGTCAAGTTACTCACAGTACCGATAGAAACTTGAATTTGTAGACCTTTGGAGTCGTTACGGGTATTACAAACTCGAAAGTCTGATAATTTTAGTCTTGCCAATATGTTACCCAGTAAATGGGTTGTGATGGTCAGATAGGCAGTCATCATCATCATCATCAGCCTTTTAATGTCCCCACTGCTGGGGCACAGGCCTCTTTGAGAGAGGTTGTGGGCCGTAATCCACCACGCGGGCTAATGCGGATTGGTGGATGTCACATATCTCCGAATAGGTGATAGACAGGCAGTCGCTCCATGTAAAATACTAATAGCTGCATCAAGCTTGAGTGGAAGTCAACTCCAGCATAGTTGAGAAAAGGCTTGGCTTGACTGATTGGCTTACCGATAGCATCAACGTTCACAAACAACGCTTGCGTGGCTTTGACAGTGCTAATGGGACCTTTGCTCCAGGACTTGGGCTTAGTGGGCCTGGTGTCTAAGTTCAGTTGATTGATAAATGATTTTATTTTTGTAAGTAGGTTTTAACAACACTTTTACACGTCATAATTTTTGTTTTGTCAGTTTTAGCTACATGAGGCCGGTGTTTCCTAGCTGACTACCCTGAGAAGACACAGCGAAACAAACTCAGAGGTCAAAGTCTCTTTTAAAGTGTTCAAATCCATACAATATGTACGTTTATATCTGGGATGAGCTTTTGAGGAAAGCAACACATAAATTCGAGTGGACCTGTCCAGACAGTGCAAGCATTTGTCAGTTATCGTGAAGCTCAACTTAGAACTTTGAGGGGCTCAACCAACCGACGAACAATACCATAGTAAGGAAGTGTGGGTAGGCCACAAAAATTCTCAAACTGCCAGACAATCATAAAAATCTACATGAATATAACGACATACATAGTTCTCGCATTGTTTTGTACTGTGACTTACCGATAGCATCAACGTTCACATACAACGCTTGCGTGGCATTGACAGTGCTGATGGGACCTTTGCTCCAGGACTTGGGTTTAGAGGGCCAGGTGTCTAAGTTCAGTTGATTGTTTTGTATTATGACTTACCGATAGCATCAACGTTCATATACAACGCTTGCGTCGCATTGATGGGTACATCAACAACACTGAAGCGTCCTTTGAGCCAGGTCTTGGGCTTGGTGGTCCAGGTGTCTACCGGCGAGTCCACGATGGTGTAGCTGATGGGGATGTGCCACAGCTGGTCGATCATCTTCTGGTACGGGTCTGTTGCGGAGGTGAAGAGGCGCTGCGAATCAATAGGTGATTGTTATGAACTGTTTACATTTTTGACTGCCATACAAGTTTGTTAATGGACGTAATAATGAACACGGACTGCTAAGAAATCTAGGAAACATTATTTGCAAAATCAATTTTCGAAGAAACTGTAACATTCCCACGGCTGGGACATAGGCCTCCGCTCTGTGAGAGGGTGTGGGATGTTACATGTCTTCGAAGTTCTAGGACATGTTTTGAGAGCAGTGGTGATGAAATAACTGTCACAAAGTAAAGCACAAATGCCCAAAAAAAAAAATAAGGTAAAAGCATTTTTGCAGTTCCATTCGAGGGTTACATTGTATTAATCAAAAGAGTAGGAGCATAAAACACAATTTCGTGCAACGTTTCGGTGTTGGCTACCATATAAGATTAACCTTAGCACAGATAATATAATACTAGCGTACAGATGTCTCATCCCATGCAAAGAAACGGTACCGCCGTAACTACGGGTTTTTGTCTGGCACAAGTAACTTTTGTTCTTCATTCAGGCCCGTCCTCTACACCTCGCTAGATGGTGTTAGCAACGACGGCTTGCAAGCTGAATGTATTTACTTACAGTCTTACCAATATTTTCTCACACATTGAGGAATTATTTTATAGTATTTTTGGCACTTCATAGGAGTTTTACTGTATTAAAATGTGTTACTACTAATTCAAATTTTAAAGAGGCAAATGGATAAATTCTAAAACTTAAACAGCGTCATCTATTTGTACAAGAAATATAGATGTTTAAGAATTCGTTCCAATAATCATCAAAATTTGAATTACAAGCCCATTATTCCACAATTTTATGCTTAGGGCAGTTTACTAAATAAGAAAATACAGTTTTTACCATATTTATTTTCAAAATATTAATATTACATACACTTCAATAACAAATCGATGCATATTACGCAATCTATTGAGATTTATTTGAACTAAATTTTCTTTGTTCGAGATGAGACCCCGTGACCGTAGTCTTAACTTAACGTATTATTCCAGACAAAAGATTAAAGAGCTTAGCCAATAGGGATGATTCCGTAATTTAGATTATCAAAAAATATTAGACACGTATTTTATGCTTTACCAAATCAATGAAAAATGACAAAGATAAAACGTATCAAAGTTCAGGATTGAGGGCTTGTTACGTCACTTCTAGGTAAAAAGTGCTACATTTTTGACGTAAATGTGACGTTACGCAAACTTTCAACGTACTGTGTCGTCCTCGTTTTTAGGGTTCCGTACCCAAAGGGTAAAACGGGATCCTATTACTAAGACTCCGCTGTCCGTCCGTCTGTCTGTCACCAGGCTGTATCTCATGAACCGTGATAGTTAGACAGTTGACATTTTCACAGATGATGCCGCTATAACAACAAATACTAAAAAACAGAATAAATTAAATATTTAAGGAGGCTCCTATACATCAAACGTGATTTATTTGCCGCTTTTTATAGATAATAGTACGGAACCCTTCGTGCGCGAGACCGCCTCGCACTTGGCCGGTTTTTTGTTTACGTGACAAAAGAAAAAATACCAAGTCCAATATTTTTTGGTACTTATACTTACGGACCAAATACATTTTTTTAGTTATCTACCCTATTCCTGCTAAATTTGAGATAACCTACACCCTTCATCCAATGTCGGCTTTTGATTGATGATAAGGCTTACCTGTTCAAACTCAACACGACCTGTCTCATAGTTCCTGTTAACATTGACCACAGGGTAACCCGCCTGCTTGGTCCACGAGTTCATGAAGGCCACCACATTCAGGTCCTTGAGTGAGGGGTCTGATGGAGTCGCCTTGGCCATCGCGGTCCACAGATCGTTCTCTTCTGCGTTTGTGTATTTCCTGAAAGTTGGAATGGAATGATAAAGTAGGCTTACAATGGATTTTTAGTGGGTGTGTTATGCTGGGAATCAAAGCATATTAATAATAAGTATACTTATATTAAAATGCTTAATTATTTGAATGCTAGTCTTGTCAGTGATGATAGGACCATAATTATTATAGTCCTGTCATCAGCAGAGGTCGGAATTAGGTAGAGTTATTTATGTACTTGCATCGAAAAGTTGATATTAATATGGATCTTCCCGGGATTTATAATGGACTATCCCGTGTGGCCAACAATATTACTCGTACAAATAAATAATAATAAAAACCTCTATTGTTTTCTTTTGTTCTCACAAGCTATGTTGTGTGAACTACAAATGTGGCAAAATCGCGCGTGTGCGCATTGGAATTTTGAAACTTCGGACATCCGATGTCGTTGATGTAAATTTGGCAACGTCACGCGTGCAGTGGTTAAATTGTGTAAAAGTAAATAGCTTTTTTATCCAATAAATCACGGGATTTATCGGCTCTATAAAATTAATCTCGGAATTTGAGGCATATCCACTTTATTCTTTCGCTGTATGAAATCAGTGTAAGTACATAAATAACTCTACCTAATTCCGACCTCTGGTCATCACTAACAAGACTATTGTGGGCAATAAGCTCACCACCGCTATATCACGCAGCGGTCGAGCCAATCGAGAGGCGTGCAATGGTTGTTGACATAACCGTCCCGCATGACGACAACCTCATGAAAGCTGAGAAAGATAAGCCAATCACTATCTTGACTTGGCTCGCGAGGATGTCCACATGTGGGATGTGGACTCAGCGATCATTATACCGATAGTCGTGTCAGTTAATGTCTTAATAGCCACAAGTCTCTAACAACACCTCAAGAGGCTCTCGTTAGGCGGCTGGATCAAGGGCTTCATTCAAAAAGTGGTAATTTTGCACACGGCTCGTATTGTTAGCAGGTTCCTCTCTCTGGAGCCCTGAATGCCGGTACCGATGGGCTAATAACTATTTTTTATATTTTTAAATGTATATTTAATTGAATAAACGACAGTATAATTTCCAACAATCGCGGCAATAGCGGTCATAAAACATGCGAGTGGGACGGTGATTTTTATTCTCCTGCTGTCTCGCTTCCACGGTTTATGACCGCAACAATCGTTGGCGTTGAGTGCAATAAGAATAAGCTATCAAAATTGAAAGTTTTGCATGCTTCGTGCAACAAAATGTATCCAATTCTTAGATTACAGAACTTCACGACCATATACCCCGAGGGGTTGCGCAGAAGCAAATACAAATAGAAGAAAATGTCGTAGCAGGTCGGTGTAGCACGAGTTCAATAGTTTTTCTATCTCAAAAATGTCCAACGCGCCTAAAGAACTTTTCAGTTCGCTACGCGATGCGCTGCGAGTGCATTGCAACTTCACGACCATATACCCCGAGGGGTTACGCAGAAGCAAAAACAAATAGAAGAAAATGTAAACTGAAAATGTGTGGTGTGTGTGTTGTGTGTTGTATGTGTGGGTCGGTGTGGCACGAGTTCAATAGTTTTTTCCATCTCAAAAATGCCCAACGCGCCTAAAGAAGTTTTCACTTCAAAAATATTATTTTTGTACCCAGGAACCATCCCTATTCTATTTTTAAGTACACAACACATGCGTATGTAAGTATACTCCTCGATGAAGTAAAATGACACTTACCACTGATTCAAATAAATCACCAATCCTTTATGGAACAGATCCTCTGAAATCGTGTGGTTCAGCATCCTGATGAGATTGGCTCCCTTAGTGTAGGAGATCTCGTCGAACTTCTGCGATATCTCCGAGGCGTCCTCCACTTTGCGCGACACGGGCGACGTGTTCTTGAGCGCGTCGGAGCGGAGGAGGTCCATCTTGTCGCGGGAGAACGATTCGAACATGTTCCATTCGGGTTCCACCTGTGAAAAGGAAAAGAGTATTTTAGTACAAGTTGTTTTCTATTAAATTTAGAGGAGCTCGTGGCTAAGGGTACAACAGCCGCACGGGTCGATCCATCAGGTTAAGCTACGCTTTCCGGGGTTGGTCCATGGATGGGTGACAATCTTTACATATCGAGACTCCTTCGTGCCTCGGAAAGCACGTTAAGCCGTTGGTTCCGGCTGTCAATCGTTGATCTTTGACAGTCGTTACGGGTCGTCAGAAGCCCGAAAGTCTGACATCCAGTCTTACCAAAGGGTATCGTATACAACCCAGTAACTGGGTTGTGGAGGTCAGATAGGCAGTCGCTCCATGTTAAAATACTGGTATTCAGCTGCATCCGGTTAGACTGGAAGCCGACCCCAAGATAGTTGGGAAAAGGCGCGGGCAGATTGATTGTTTTCTATTAAATTTGTGTGTGGCCAAAGGTAGCAGCAGAACACCATGTGATCTTAGTCAGTTAGTCTGACAGACCCCTCCACCCACCCCAGGGAGGAGGACATCCATGAGGATTTCCACACGATAAGAAAAAAAGAAAAAAAAATGGGTATTTTAGTACAAGTGGAGGTAATAAGAAAAATTTGAAATGGTTTCTTGAGCGTAGTCTTAAGGTACTAGGTAGGTAGAGCAGTGGTGGCCCAGTGGTAACAGTCGCGACTTACAAGTTGTAGGTCGTGAGTTCAAACCTGGGCAGGCGCTTTACTTTGTTTAAGTTATTTCATCACCACTGCTCTCAAAACGGTGAAGGAAAACATCGTGAGGAAACCGGCATGTCCTAGAACCAAAAATTCGAAGATATGTGACATCCACCAATCCGCATTGGGCCCACGTGGTGGATTACGGCCCACACCCTCTCACAGAGAGGAGGCCTGTGTCCCAGGAGTGGAGACATTAAAAGGCTGATGATGATGATGAGTTTAAAGGTACCTATAATAAATAATATAATAATAGGTATAATAGATACAATAATAACGGTTCGAAGACCACCTGATAGTAGAATTCGCTATATTCGATTCAAATCCTGATAACTTCTGGCCACGTTTTTCCAGCTGGCTTGCAAAGCATTAAAAGAATACCTCACTCAAGCGATAAAGATGCTTGAGACAAATTGAGAAACGAGCCAAGATCATTGAACTCGTCGAGTCAATGCTGCAAATCTGGAGCATCGTAGTAACGAGGTTGCCGAACCACTGGTGAGCTAACTCGTGTGCTATGTCGATGTTCTATCTATATAGATGATGAGGGTACTCACATGGTCCACTCCGACATACTCGATATAAGTGGCGAATCCCTCGTTGAGCCAGAGGTCGGTCCACCACCTCATAGTGACGAGGTTGCCGAACCACTGGTGAGCTAACTCGTGAGCTATGTCGATGGCCACGTTCTGTTTGTCGCGGGGAACGCTCTCGGCTTCGTCGAAGAGTAGGGTTGTTTCCCTGAAAGAGGAAAATAAAAACATTTTGTTGATTTTATCTTGACAGAAATGGTAGTTACACGAACAGATCTCTCTGTTATTGTTGTTTTTATAGCTGCCACCAGCAAAACGAAAAAAGGCGGGCTGCAGATAGATAAACTAATAAATTTGATGTAAGCTGTAGTGACCAATTTAACAACAATTTTTTTTTTTGAACTGAGAAGGCTCCTACATTTAATAAGTTGTTTGGAAATCGGTTGTCGTGGTATGAAAATGTGATGCGAAGGAATGAAGAAAATGTCGTGAGGAAACTCTTGTGACGGATGTGGATGGCTCTAAGAGTAGGGGAAGGCCAAAGAAACGATGGATGGACTGTGTGAAAAAGGATATGGGTAAAAAAGGGGTGACTACAAAGATGATGACTAATAGATAAGTATGGGAGAAAAAGAGATGTTGCGCCGACCCCAAATAAATTGGGATAAGAGCAGGAGAATGATGATGAAGGTTCCTACATAAAGAGTGGAATTCAATGCCAGAATCTGTGTTTCCTGATAGCTACAACTTGGTAGTCTTTAAGTTAAGAGTTAATAGGTTGCTTCTAGGCGAGCGTGCTCCATCTTCGACCATATCATCGCTTAAGGCAGTTGTTCCACCGCCGGGGAGGAAGCAACTGACTCTCGGCTATTTTGACGCTCAAGAAACGTACAATAGATATACATTCCGTGTAAACAAAAGAGATGCATATATTAATAGTTGATCGCTAACTGTTCAAACCGCCAGCGAGGCCTCTGTTCAAACCGCCAGCGAGGCCTCGCTTCACAAGTTTGTCACTGAGCGACAAGAGCTATCAAAGCTTACTCAGCGTGGCTCGCTTAGCAATGCTCGCTCGGTAGTCAGAACTCACGCCGAAAGACAAACCCGAGCGGGTGGTGCGTGTAAATGCCCGTCGCACTCGAACACTCGCTTAAAGTCCAGCGACCAAACTATAGGGAACGTGCACGGCGTAGTCTGTGCCATCTAGTGGAGTAAATTCAAAACTTTTACCCTTTAAAAACTTGTCATTGACATTACCGTGTCATATATGTCCATCACGCATCATGCACACATGCAGCACGCGTAACGTAGACTGCCATCTATTGAGTGAAATCCGCAACTTGTACTGTAGAAATACTTGACATTGACATTTATATGGCGCCATCTATAGTTCCTGCACGCCCTATCAGAACCACTCGCTACTCGCTGCTCGCCGACTCGTTTTTGTTTCAAAGCTCGACTCGCTACTCGCTCATCGGCGGCGGTTGGACAAGTAATTAATGAGTGCTAAATTAGAACTGTGATTTCTGTCTATTTTCCCAAACAGACCATATATTTTATGATAACCTTTACATTATCCTAGTTTTCTGATAGACGAGACGTTAAGACGTCATTAAAAAATAATCTCTATCTACGTTAAATATTTTTTACAACTCTTACTATCTTTGCCGGTGATAAGGAACTAGTAAAGTGTAATTACCCTGTCCTAAGTGGTTGTTAACGGCCTTAGCAAGCGTCAGAACTCATAACGGTACAGATAACGTTAAAAATCATTTCCGCTGACATTGAAGAGGTACATGATGTAATTTGGAGATGGCTTTGTCAGAAACTGTAGCGTCTATAACTTCTACTAAAAAACACAACATTCCAACTCACATACACAAGACACCCAGACCCGGAACAACTATCTATAGGGAACGTGCACGGCGTAGTCTGTGCCATCTAGTGGAGTAAATTCGAAACTTTTACCCTTTAAAAACTTGTCATTGACATTTCCGTGCCATCTATGTATACACACACGCATCATGCACACATGCAGCACGCGTAACGTAGACTACCATCTATTGAGTGAAATCCGCAACTTGTAATGTAGAAATACTTGACATTGACATTTATGTGGCGCCATCTATAGTTCCTGCACGCTCCCTATAGGATATACAAATCTTTGTTCCGTACGGGCATCGAACCCGCGGTACGCAGCGCAGCAGCCGATTGCTGAAACACACACCTACTGCGGCAACCGTGCCGTCAACTGTGAGTCTGTCACGGAGCGTGCTCAATCAGTCATCATCTGCCCGCGCCTTTTATCAACTATCTTGGGGTCGGCTTCCAGTCTAACCTGATGCAGCTCAATATCAGTATTTTACATGGAGCGACTGCCTATCTGACCTCCACAACCCAGTTACTGGGTAATACGATACCCCTTGGTAAGACTGGATGTCAGACTTTCGGGCTTCTGACGACCCGTAACGACTGTCAAAGATCTGCGATTGACAGCCGGGACCAACGGCTTAACGTGCTTTCCGAAGCACGGAGGAGTCTCGATATGTAAAGATGGTCACCCATCCACGGACCAACCTCGGCAAGCGTAGCTTAACCTGATGGATCGACCCATGCGGCTGTTATTACTTTAGCCACGAGCTCCTCAATCAGTATAATCAGCGTGCTCAATCAGTATAAGAAAGAAATAAATATCATATAACTTTGACTTTCCCAGTTCTGTATGACTAGTACAACTCGTTAAAAGGCGTTGAAAACGTTCGCCTATCGCTACGCCGAGTTAAAATTTGTACTGCGATTAGATTGATTTTACGCACGCTTCAAGAAATGTGTTTGAAATATTATTATTTTACCAGTTTTAAAAGAGATGCGTGGTGGTGTAACAGTGGTGGCCCAGTGGTAACGACCGCGACTTACAAGTTGTAGGTCGTGGTTTGAAACCCAGGCAGGCTTTACTTTGTGTAAATTATTTCATCACCATTACTCTCAAAACGATGAAAGTTCCCTCACGTTGTTTTGAAGGAAACCTTTCAAATCTGTTGGAAGGAGAAACTGTCAAGTAACAGAAAAAACGGCCAAGAGCGTGTCAAACTTCGTACATTTAGGATTCCGTACTATCATCATCTTCCTGCCCTTATCCCATGTTACTTGGGGTCGGCGCAACACGTTTTTTTCTTCCATTCTGTCCTGTCACCCGTCACGTTATCACTAACTCCCTTTTCTTTCATATCACTCCTCACACAATCCATCCATACTTTCTTTGGCCTCCCTCTCCCTCTCCATCCATCCACATTTATATTCATAACTCTTTTAGTTACATGTGTTTCATCTCTCCTCTTCACATGACCATACCAAAATAAGCGGTTCCCTTTCAACTTTTCGGTGACTGGCGCCACTTTTAAACTACCTCGAATGTACTCATTTCTCACTTTATCCATTCTCGTTACTCCGCACAGCTATATCAAAATTCTTTCTTCATTAATTCTTAGGATTCCGTACCAAATGAGGGAATAATCAAAGAAAAATCTGATTTATCAATATATTGGAATTTGTTAGTAAAATATACATTATCTTTAATAAACATTATCACCACATTTCAAGTACATAACTCAATGGGAAGTTAAAAAATTCATCAGAACAAAATTTTATGACAGACGACGGACAGACAGAGGAGCTCGTGGCTAAAGTAATAACAGCCGCACGGGTCGATCCATCAGGTTAAGCTACGCTTGCCGGGGTTGGACCATGGATGGGTGACCATCTTTACATACCAAGACTCCTCCGTGCCTCGGAAAGCACGCTAAGCCGTTGGTCCCGGCTGTCAGTCGTGGATCTTTGACAGTCGTTACGTGTCGTCAGAAGCCCGAAAGTCTGACAACCAGTCTTACTAAGGGGTATGGTATTACCCAGTAACTGGGTTGTGGAGGTCAGATAGGCAGTCACCATGTAAAATACTGGTATTCGGCTGCATCCGGTTAGACTGGAAGTCGACCCCAAAATATGTAGTTGGGAAAAGGCTAGGCAGATTGACGGACAGACAGACGGACACGTGAGTGACAGCAATAGGGCTCCTTTTGCACCCTTCGGGTACGGATCCCTAAAAAGGATGTACACACACTGACTTATGACGTCACCGCATTAGGTTACGCGCGTACAAAAGAGATAGCCAGTTGTCCACTATCCCTATCACGCCCCGACTCTTCCTTATACCAATATTTGAAATGTCCAAGTGTAGTAAATAAACGCCGAAGACGCGTCACGTTTCAGCATCTGTCAGTCCCCGTTGACAGGCGGCCATCGTGTAACTACAGGCTCTGTCAGGTTCCGGGTGTATGAACCTTGTCACAGGTCTAAAGACCTTGGCTAATAGTGATAATAGCGGTTTAAAACGCGTGAATCGGGTTTTTGGCAAGGCAAACTAGCGGAAAACTAGCGGCACACATGAGAGCCGCTCGGGGTTTAAAGGTTAACGCTGTGTTGAGAAAAAGATTTTTTTTAGTATTAGTTTTTCTTTCATATAAAATATTGTAAAAAATAAATACAGGAGATTATCCTATTCGACCCTGTAATGTATACTAAGAGCGGTTGCGCACTACGTCCGATACTTATCCGTGAAAATAAGGTCCGGCGTGGTCATAGAACAATTTGTATGGTACTCGTAGGTTACGCACTACCGATCCGAGTTCGGTCCGAGTTTTCTATAGACCTGTTTTTGACGGATAAGTATCGGACGTAGTGCGCAACACAAATTTAACACATCTAAGCACATATTTTTTCGTGACGCCACAAAAGTAATTGAACTCTGTCAACCATGCCTTTTATAGCTCTTGTAAAACAACAGGAATTTATATCATTATGTCATTATTTACGTCATTCTGTTTAGTCTGCGTGATATAACTTTTATACACAGGTGTGTATTCTAAAAATAATTATGGTTTACAAAGTTGTCATCATATTTTTAACTCGATCTGAATCCATTGCCACCAATTCAAATAGGTTTCGATTTTATGGTATTTTAAGTTGATTTTTAACACTTTTCTTAGCCGCACTTGTTACTAAGTACGTAAAAAAATCTTAGAAGTTAAATTTGACCCATTGCCCGGTTTCCGATTGAGCTGAAATTTTGCATACATGTTTAGTTTGGGTGAAAATGCATGGTTAGCTAAGTGACGTCATTCTACATTTAGTACGGTATTTTTATTTTTTGTGGGGTGGTAAATCATCCAATGACTTCTCCCGCTCTGGGTGGAGCGGGAGGGCGTGTCAGACTCTTACTGATTAAAACCCACCCCTGTTCCTTCTCTGCCTGAGTGTGCCCAGGGGTGCGGTAACTCATTTTCAGAATTTATCCGCTACCCATAGGCATGCAGGCACCGGCCACGATGGGCCTCGTCAGTGGTGGCTGACAATCATCTCTTGTTCGTCGCGCGTGGAACACTACGCGCCGTCGACTCTCGGGCCTGGTGCTGATCGGACGGCGAGCTACCCACTGCTCGCCGTCCACAGGCCCGGGTCTACGGTGGCCGGAGATCGTCTCGCGACGTCCTACGCCCAATGCGTCTCCTACGGCGGTAGCCGCTGGGGCCGTGTGGGCCACTCTGTACTACTTGAGTCTCCCTCACCCATCCCGCCTCCACCTTCGCGAGCATTACTGCTTCGCAGAAGGAGGAGACTGCTTCCCATTCCCTCTCGCTCCGTACCATGGCCTGAACCAGGACCGGGCGCGAGAGGTCGCTACCGCCTAAACACGCCTTCTCCTGAACTTTTCTTATTGATTTGGTAAATACGAGTCTAATATTTTTTGATAATCTATTTTATGTACTAAATAGAATTAATAATTTTATACCCAGGAAACATTCCGCTGATTAGGAAACGAGTAGAATCCGTATCTAATATGTAGCTAGCTTAAATTATAATTACATGATACAGTGGCACCGATTCTCTTGTTCAATAACTAAACTAAAATTAGAGAATCGCTATCTTTTACTAAAAAGCAGCGCGAGAAAAGGACGGCTATAGCTATGAACTAAGTTAGAGATGTCAAACTAGTTTACGCCTTGCGCTTCACCGTGTTTTTAGTCGACATGTTTTTACGTGTCGTCTTAATTTGTATGGAAATGTTAGTTCAACTAAATTTGACAGCTCTAATTTACGTCTGTCTCTTTCTTGTTTTATTAGAGAGAAAAAGATAGCAATAGCCTAAATTAAGTTTAGTTTGTGCCTAGCAGAATCGGCCCCAGTGGCAACTCAAGAGACTCGTATTACAACAAAACAAACTCACCTAAATGTAACAAGACCCCAATTCTCCATAGCTCCACTCGAGAAATCAGGAATGGCGATCAGATCCATCTTATCCAACGCGTAGGGCACTCCGAAGACATCTTCATAGTATTCCAAAAGCTTCGGAGTAATCGAGGACGCGTACTTCGCCTTCCCTATCAGCTCGGGCCTCGTCCAGATCTTGATGGGAATGGTGACGTTGACTTTGCTGGTGTAACTGGTTTCCAAGGACTTGAAGTCTGAGAGTACGAATGCGACTAGATATGTCGACATGCTCACTGATCTGTCGAAGTGGGTCCATTGCCAGCCGGGCTGATCGGGACTGTGGGAAGAAAAAATTTGTTATAGTGCTGTGCTTCGATAGTTTGGTCAGCAAAACAAGCTCCTATCTCTACTGCTTTTAGGCACGCAATGTAGTGTATTTCGCATTGGTGCGGAAAAGTGCGGCTGTCAGCCCAGGCCACAATTTATTATATTTATTGTACCAGGCTGGTCGCCCCCGCCTAGTCGTAGGAAACAAAATCCCCGAGCCATTTCGAGCCATACAGTGTGTGTGTCTATCTGTGACACTGTAGCTCATAAACGGGTGAACCGATTTGAAAGCAGGTTTTCTAGCGACAGTTCTTAGACATGTTTTATCAAAATCGGTTCAGCCTTTTCAAGCTCTTTTGTGTTTTTAAGTGTTCGCTTTTTTTAAAGTTGGGTTTTTTTTATTTAAATTTAAAAGGTATCTCGTACTTATTATTTTCGAGCAAGTTTGTTGAAAAACGTCGTTTAATACAATTGTCATTGCAATCTCTCGGCTCCAAATCGGCCTCGCTTTTGGGTCAGGCGTTTATTCTGCCTCACCAAACTTTACCCACTTGCATCTTTTACTATTGTCTGGTCTTTTAAGGGTCAACTTGTGCAGAAAAAAGTAAGTACTGAATTCAATTGAACATTGGTTTTAGATAAAGTATTTTTGTGCAATTTCTGTAAGTTGACGTAATGATATAATAATGCTAGTTTTTTTAAGGTTCCGAAAGTCCGAATAAAGAAACGGAACCCTTGTAAGAGCACTCGTGTATCTGTCTGTCTGTCCGTCTGTCACAGCCAATTTGCTCCGAATCTGCTGGACCGATAGAGTTAAACGTGGAGTTAAAGGTACACACATGAATATCTGTGACCCAAACACGGACGTGTACCCTAAATAAATTTATTTGGAATATAGGGGTCACTTTTAGGGTTCAGAAGAAGAAATCAGAAAATTAAAAATCAAAGCTTTTCAAACTGTGTCGTGCGACATATCAAATGAAAGGGCACATTGTGAGGGTCTCGAATATATTTTTTTTCATAATTTTAAAATATATGTATAGTTTTGAAGTTATTTAAGAAAATAGATGAAAAATTACAATTCCCGCCCCCCTTATCTCCGAAACCACTGGGTCTAAAATTTTGAAAAAAAATACAGAAAGTAGTTCTTTACTTATAGATTACAGGAAAACCTGAAAAAATATATTATTTGTTCGGAACCCTTTGCGCGCGAGTCCGACTCGCTCTTGACCGGTTTTTTTATTAGGGTAGAGCTTTCGCACGGCCATAACTTTGAAAGTGTTCATTAAGTGCAGTAAGTGGGGTTTTTGGCGGGTTTTTTTTCAAGTGAAGTTCAGTGCCTGTTTTAATTATTCACAAATTGATTCCTAGTGGAAATTGTGATGTAAAATTGGTGTAGTTTTGTGTCTAAAGTGTCTAAGCAACTGGGCATTATGTGGAAGCTGCGAACTCGGTAAAAGAAACCAGAGAATTTTGTCATAATTATTGACTACCTCAGCGAAGCTTGCCGAGAAGGCTGACTCGACTCATTTGCTACCAAATACTACAAAAAACATTAGATTGTGTTATATCTGCATTTTAGTGGGGAAAAATTGGTTGTCTGTAAAGTTGGTTTACGGACGATAGTTTAACGTGACAACGTCATAACAAAACATTGATGAAATATAGATGCGGCGCATGCGTACAATGAGCGTATCGGAAAACTGTTTTGTGCATGCAGCCGGCGTTAATCGATTTATTAGACATTGTCACGTCAAAAAGTGCCAGTATTCTGTATCTAAAACTAAATACTTTCTTAACTTGACACTGGCTAAATGCACAAACCGTACGAAGTCAAAACGAAAAAAAAAAAAGTGTATTAAGTAGTAAATCTAACAAGAAATTTTAATTGCTTGCGGATTGATCCATTTTAATTGGATGAATAAATCGATTCCTACCTACTTTAATTTTTTCGAAAGAAAACAATCAAACTGTGTGTGTATTTTCAAGAAATCTTCTTGGAAATATGAGTAACAAGTTTCGAAATTAAAAAACTTGATTAAGAGCACACATTGCCATTTCTGTGTGTAGTGATTAATAATACAATTTGTGCGTCGAGGCGTATTCAATCGATTTTATAGTTTCTCTTCGTCATTTCTTTGCTTTAGGGTTCCTGAGGTGAATGACAAGTAACTTAGTTTTTAGGGTTCCGTACACGAAAGGTAACCAACGGGACCCTATTACTAAGCCTCCGCTGTCCGTCCGTCCGTCTCTCTGTCAGCGGGCTGTATCTCATGATTCGTAATAAGTAGACCAGTTGAAATTTTCACAGAATGTGTATTTCGGTTGCCGTTAAAACAACAAATTAATAATAATAATAAATTAAAAATTAAAGGGGGCGCCCTTTAATTTTTAATTTATTATTATTATTCATTATCTAAAAACGTTTTTTTTTTGGCTTTTTTTTTTCTTGATCTTAATAATGGCAAAAAGTAGACGCGTATAACCTTGTACGATGGTACGGAAACCCTTCATGCGCGAGTCCGACTCGCACTGGACCGGTTTTTATCGTTCTATTTTTTTGTTTATCGATCAGTTTTCAAATGTATAAAAATACTCAGACATAGATCCAAAGCTTCTGTTACTTTCAAAGCATAAATAGTCACTACGTATTAGAAAACGAAAGTCCCCCGTCGTCTCTGCCTGCCACGCATACATACGCGCTGATTTCAAGTTCATAGGTCAATAAGATGTTAAAAAATTCTTCATAAAAAAAATTGTGACAGACAAGGGACGGATGGACAGACAGACAGAGACGTGAGTGACAACAATAGGGCTCAGTTTGGACCCTTCGGGTACGGAGTCCTAAAAAAAGGGGTCATTATCAAAGGTTTACTTACATGGGTTCTGTAGTAACAACCTTCATGTTCGACAAAGCTGTGAGAGTTTCGGGATGGGCGATGCTGATTTCGAACTTGGCCTTGAACGCCGGCTCGTCGAAACAAGGAAACGCAGATCGCGCCGATGTCGGCTCGAACTGGGTGACCCCTAGGTTTCTGAAAGATAAGGAGTTTGATGTATTTTTAGAGAGGAAATGTTCCTGGTTTTATATTTTTGTGGTGCACAGACAAATATTTATATTAAAAAAAATTAAGCTTAAGGTGTTCATCAAAAGTTGCTTGGAATTTATTATTATTAATGTCACGCTATCACTAACTCCCTTTTCTTTGATATCACTCCTCACACAATCCATCCATCCTTTCTTTGGCCTCCCTCTCCCTCTCCATCCATGGCTTAATGAGTATAATTTATAAAAAAAACAACCGACTTCCAAAAAGAAAATACACTAAAAAAAAAAAACAACTTTTCCTATTATAATCAACTATTCCTATCTATAATCTATCTATGTCCAAAAAAAAAGACAAAGACAAAAAAAAAGGAAGGAAAAGACATGTTGCGCCGACCCCAAATAAATTGGGATAAGGGCAGGAGAATGATGAATCTATCTATGTGCAAGTATTTCATCAAGACCCGTTAAGCCGAAACAAACATCCATCCACCCAAACATTCGCATTTATGTTAGGATTCATATTGTTATCCGACAAAGAATTCTCAGTCTATCTATTTGAAGAGCTATTGCAAGAATTGAGTAATATTTATGAATGAATACTAATTCACTAAAGAAAATGATTCAGCAGAGAATTATCAGTAATTTCTGAACGATAAAGCATGATTTACTAAACAATTTCTATTATTACGTCATATTTAGTTTGGCACAGAAGCAAATCTTTGTTTACATGATGTGCTTCATTTTCAAGGATTAATTTTATTCTCTAGAGATCTTCAGATATGAGATGTATATTTATGATACTAGATCAATATCAGAAAAAACCCTATGCCATTAACTAGTACCAATAACAGACAAGATAATAATTTTGCTAATCTGCTGTCCACAAGCTAAGATGCCATTCATCTGACAAAATTACATTTTGAGATACACACAAAAACGCAGCATTGAACTAAATTGAATTCAAGGGAACTTAAATGAGCTTTTACTTATTTATCTCTGAATCTATTGATAGTAAAAAATACTGCTTAGACGGATCGATGTTTACAGAATATTTGGCTAATTTCTGTGGCAACAAAAAAACGAAAACCTGTCAAATGTCAGAAAATGGCACTTTAGCTTAAGGACAGTAGTACTATTCACAAACATTTACTATCTTGAAGGGCTTCACTTAAATGTTGCTGAGTTTTTTGTCATGTTAATTTTGTACTGACAGCCTAGTGGCAGTGATAAAGACATACTACTCAAACAGCAGGAAACGCACTGAATAACAAAATATCTATTTTAATACGCAAAAAAAAAGGAAAAACTTACTTGACTTCATGTTTATCATTAATATATGTACTCTTATAAAATCCTGTCATGGAATTGGAGATCTTTCCTTCAAAAGACAGCTGCAGTACGTAGTCTACGTTAGCTTTCAAGGCAGACTCTAATGGCAATATCAGTCTGTCCCCAGTACCTTCTATTATAGACAGTATTCTTATTGTCCGCACTGCACTGCGGGTTATTTCTGTATCAGCTGGCGGAGGCGCTTCTGTTGTCTCAGTTCTTAAAGTTGTCTGATTGCTGTCAACCGGAGTGGTTTCTGATACTATTGCCACTGTAGAATTTTGCTCAGCAGCTGCAGTAGTTGTAGGAACATCGGTGGAAGTAATATTATCAACTGCAGATGCCGTAGTCACTGTAGCCTCACTCACCTCTCGTTTGACTTTAGGAGACCGTAATGTCTCAACTTTCTCATATATTTGTTCTGTTAGCTTAGCATTGCTACTAATACTGAGGTTCTTAGAATGTAATATTATTTCTTTTACACTCCAACTGGCCCGTATAGTTATGTATACGTCGCCGGAGTATGTAGAGTTTTCTAGTTCTGCTTTTAGTTTCAGTCTGTAGAAGCTTGGTACTACCGTGGATGGGAGTCTGAGGTCTGGTGATGGTGTATTTGTTTGTCCAAATGGTTCGGTTTCATCCCAAAAGTCTACTGTTTTTTGTGAGAGCTGGAACAAAATATATATACTTAAACTAGTTTAAGGTGGATGCTCCAGGGTAGCCCGTGAAATTCAAAATTTTCTTACTTTTTTTGCAATTTGCAGGTCAGTGTCAGGTTCTATCTTGGTCAAAATTTGATTTGCGGCCATAGCAAGTGTGTATTTAGAGAATTATAATCATTAAAATCATCAATGAGATGTATTGATGATCTCAGTTAGAATCGATACCAAATGTCATGATTTCATGAAATACTTACATTTGGCATCAATTCTAACTGAAAGAGTTGTTTTTATGATTTTAATGATTATAATTCTATAAATACATACTTGCTACGGCCGCAAATCAAATTTTGACCAAGATACAACCTGACACTGACCTGCAAATTGCAAAAACGTAAGAAAATTTGAATTTCGCGGACTACCCTGGAGCTTCCACCATAAGGTTGAATTCCTTCAATCCTTAAACTAATTTGCCTGAGACAGAAATATGTAGTTTTTCAAAAACACAGTTAACAGGTAAATTACTTGTTGGTTCATAAACACTTGTAAGCAACAGATGATGATGAACTCGAGGTGTTTTGTTTATTTTATGAAATGGGATAATTAGCAAAGTACCTATTAAATTAAGTGATTTATTTTCATAAAGTAACAGTTTACACCAATATTTGTAGAGAGTAAACAAAACGCATTAAAAATGAAAAAAAAAAAAGTTAAAATACAGAGATTAAAAACTCTTCCTACTTCTACCAAGAACGTCTTTTCACACATTCTCTAATCATGTAGTACCTATTACCATAGTAATAACAGCAAAAAAAAATACAATACTGTTGTTTTGAGGTAACTTGGAATTTGCTTTGAGCTTTTAAAGAATTAAATAAAAAAATGCATTAAAAATTAAGTAAGTATCCTGACATCTTTTAGGAAATTATTTGAAAGATCTAATGAAAATCACATTGCATAATTGGACATTTTATTTTATTTACAGAGAGAATTAATTTAAGGTTTTGCAATACGTGAATAACTAATAAGTAAGTTGTCCTTGTGATAATATGTTATAGGTACTTATTCAGTTTATCTTGGTGAACTTTTAATGTAAATAACAGACTAAAAATTCATTAATGGAGAATTCAATCAGTTGTTGCTCTATGTAATATAAGCTTTCTTATAAGACTTAAAAACACAAATTTTTGGGAAATTACAACACAGAGCCATACTAATAATAACAAGGTAATTATTTATACTTACTATCTGATCTCCACTACTAATAACTCCTTTATATATAAATAAAACGATAACTGTTTTCAAAAACATTTTGTGCGTTAACTAAAAATATCACAGGATAGAAAATGCAGTAGTGTTTAGTGAAAACTTTAAGCTTATTACATTGCGTTATAAAAACATTCTCATTTTTGCACTATCGATGAATTTAACTGGTGTTTTAATAATTTATTTAGAATAACACGATAACACCACACACTTTCAGCCACTCAAAGATCGATTGTCATTTTGACGTTTAGTTTTTTTCAGAGCCTAGTTAACTGGCAAAAGTCGCGTTTACTCCGGACCAAGTAGTTATGATTATGATTTTTTATACCGCTTCGATCCGCAAAATGCTGGGAAAAGCGTGTAACTGCGGAATTAAAGTTCGATAAAAAAACATACAAAAGACGGTAGCTTTTAATTAAACTTGATAAGAAATATTATTACAAGATAACAATTGAACTTGAAATCGGGCAACGTCTCAAACAGTTAATGGCAGATTAGATAACAGCCGGCATGAGCATATTTTTATATAGGTAGTGCTTACGAACATAAAAACATGAAGTGATTAAGCTCGGACTTACCTTGAAGTAGGTGATAAAGTGCACAATGACGCCCACTATGACTGCGATTACAACTGCGAAAATGATGAACGTGACACAAATGCAGTTAGAGACGAAAATTCCGCCTCTTCTTCCATATTGGATATCTTCAGGTGTTTGGGTTTCGTAGGCCAGGAACTGTTGTCGGCTCGTTGAAAGCGTCATGTTGTTAATTCATTCTGAAACAATTACGCTATTAACATATCGATAAGAGCACTTCGTTCCGGTTTCTAGGTTAAGGAAACAAGGAGTCTAACTGCACTAGTTTACCTAGTAAGCGTTACGATAGTGAAATGAGCGATGTCTACGAAACTAGCGGAGTTACCTAATGTTTTTGTACAATCAATACAGTTAGATCCTAAGTATAACGGGCTTTTATTTTAATTAAGCAGATAGCTGTCTGTCGACCTTCACCCACCTTTAATGGGTGCAAAAACTCAATTTATGTTTGTTTTAATTAACTTTATCAACACCAGTTTGTAGTCACAGGTTGCTAACGGCTGGGAAAAAAGTCTTGTAAATTCGTTACTCGGGTTTCTTCAGTATTGAATTGTTGAACTTCTTGGTAATTTGGAGTTTTCCTTATATTATTATTTTAAAAGTGAATCATTTGATGTGAATCGTGATTCGCAATATCTTTTCGATTACACAGACACGTGATGCGTAATGCTTAGTAGATACCATGTAAGTAGGTAGATAAATAGTGGGTAGTGTGTCGAATTGTTGATTACGAAATCATTGTGGGTATTACCATGAGGGTAATTGCATAAAGATACCTACCTAATCTACGTTGTGGTTACGATTAGGCTCATTATTGTTTGCTATGTAATTTTGACGGAGTTTGGAGTAGGTAGAGTACTATGTCAAACAAAAAATACGGAAAACTGACTCTCTCTCACTCATTGAGCCTGGGGGCGGATTATTAGGACACCCACAGATATATATGAATACAGTATTTATATATACGTATACTGTATTTATATATCTGTGAGGACACATAAGTTGAATCATCAACTTGTTGCGCGACCACCTACCTAATATTTGGGGACATAATGAAAGGACTTTTTAACCGACTTCGAAAAAGGAGGAGGTTATCAATTCGGATATTTGTATTTTTTTTTTATGTATGTTCGGGCATAACTCCGACATATATTGACGGATTTGCAAAATTCTTTTTTTGTTCGAAAGGGGTTTATTCCGAAATGGTCCCATTTAAATTTCAAAAAGATCTGATGATGGGTTTCGGAGACAGACAACGGAACTCTTCAAAAATTGACAGCAAATCAACCGCGATTGCTGCTATCGTATGTCTATGAATTGTTAACACAGTTTAATGGGGAACCACAACTAAAAAATGAAAAATAAAAAACTTTTTTACAAAAAAATAGAACCGACTTCCAAAAATAGTGCAGAATAACTTTAATTTCGGAAGTCGGTGTCAAAAAACGAAGACACAAAACAGGAACACCGACTTCCGAAATTAAAGTTATTTTGCACTTTTTTTGGTAGTCGGTTCTATTTTTTATTATGATGGTGTTGATGCCGAACTGTGTCAAGCAAAGATTACATTCTACGCAAGAAATCTGATTCAGGTTACGGTTTTTACCCAGTGGTGCGTTAACGGAACTGTAAGGGTTCTGTATACCTACCTAATACATATCTTGGCCGACTAGCGGAAGTGCAGAACAGCTGCTCAACCACACAATCAACACTGTTGTTGAAAACCAATGACTTGTTATTCATACGTCATGTCATAGGGGAAATTGAAATTTGCGCATCGTGTTATATCAGTAGCAAGCTTACGCACGTGTGCACAAGTGATAAAGATGAAGGATGCGCGTGAGTTCTTATGTGAAACACGCGTTTTATTTAAATTGATTCAATGATCGGGTGGGTTACACCAGATGGCAACACTGAGGCGTCAGGTCCAGACACCGAGTTTTTGGCGAGATTTTCTCGTGTACAGTTCTGTGGCTGTTTTAATTATTCGTTTATTGATTCCTAGTGGATATTGTGATGTAAAATTGGTGTAGTTTTGTGTCTCAAGACTCTCAAGTGTCTACGCAACTGGACAATATTACGTGGAATCATTGAAACAGGCGCGATCTTGGTAAAATGGAGCTGAGAATTTTATTGTAGTATTGACTGCCTCAGCGAAGTTTGCCGAGAAGGCTGACTCGACACATTTGTTGCCAAATACTGCAAAATACATTAGAATGTGTTGCATCTGCATTCTAATGGGAAAAGAAATGTTTTTGCACCTAATTACTATGTATCCGACTGAAAGACTTGAATCTATGGTCATGAATAAAAAAAATTTAAAAAAAGGTCCAGACACCTGTCAAACCGCTTCAAATAATGTCAAAAAATGACATTCGTTAAAACGACGGGAACGTCATGTTTCGTTTTCAAAGTAGAAGACTGCAGTCTCGACATTGACAGCGATCGATACGTTAGCTACCGATCGCTAAATTACCAGCCGTTAAAATACTCCTCATTTATGAGGAAAAATTTTAGATCTTAGCCTGAAAAAATTAATTGATTGAAATTCTAACTTGCAAGCACTAATTTACATGAAAACTTATAATTTATTTAAATTTTAATGAATATATTTACCGCTTGTAACAATTAAATTAACTGGTCAAAATATAAAAGTTTGCCTCCTTAACATTATTTTTTTAGCGACCGATCGTTAGGACATAGCGATCGCTATCAATGTCGAGACTGCAGGACCTGAGTACCTGACGCCTAAGTGGCGACAGCTGGTGGCGTAAATTTTCCTGAAAACCCTCATTGGCTCAGACCGGCTCAGTGCATTTTTTTGGTATGTTCCCACTTCATTATGCCTGAGGAACACCCGGGCAGAATCGGATTTCCCGGTATAGAATAGCCTAATCATTAGGCTATTGTCACGCTGAAGAAACCCTGAAGAAAAGTCAAGAAGTGTGGTGTGGCGAGTTGCCGCCACTCTGCAAGTTGGGTGGGGTTGGTATCACGTCGCGTGTGTGTCTCGCTTTAATTGGTCAGACAGTCGTGAGTGGCCGGCTTTACGCGAGCTATAGACAATTTAAAATGCAACAATCGACGTCACGTCAGTGTGTGTGTCTAACGCCGCGAGGCACAGCGCGCATCTCACCGCAGACTAAATTAATGTCTTAAATTAATATCGTCCCCGCAAATACGCTAAAATCCCGAGTAAATCCCGTAAACGTTGGGGATCCTCCGGGAATAATAAATAACCCATATTTACCGCGTCCGTTAACTACTGAACAAGAATAATCAGGAGTGTTGGTGTGAAGAGAACGAGTGGCCACTCGACAAGTCGACGTGCAACCATCGAGAACAGCCCGGAAAGTAAGGTACCACTTGTTTTGCAAATTGTGAGTAGGGCCACATTCGCCGACTGCTGCCGACCACTCCTAACTTGAAGTTATACAGACAAATATAGGCAATTTTGGGCCAGCATTCCCTCCAAGTGCTTGGTCGTACTTACTGTTCTACATCCGCAGAGTCCCACGGCTATTTACACGCTTGGGCAACTCCATTAGATGGTCCTTCGAGCCGGATAGGCATCAGTAAAATTCAGTACAAATTAAGTACAAGTCATTACGGTAGGCACATAACTTTATTAGTGCCCCAAAATGGCGTCCCGCAAGCAAGAAGCTAAATTGGCTCAGCTTACCGCTAAAAAACAAATGATTTTCGAGCGAGTTAATCGCATATATAATGATTCCAGAAACATCTCGAACTATGATTCACGTTCAAATGAGACATTCTTAGCGCAGTCAGAAACAATTACTGAGCAATATAACAAATTTGAGGAAATAGTAGAACAAATAAAAAACTTTTTAACAAAAAAATTAACCGACGAAAAAGAACTAAAAAGCAAAAAATAAATAAACCTTTTAAGTCTTGAGTAATGAGCTTATTTACCTACATAAAATATCAAATTTTATATAAACTAATTTTGAGTCGGCGCCAAACAACAATCTGATTATTAAATATCTAAATTTTATAAGTACTTACAAATGAAGAGGGCTGTAAGTAGGTAATTAATCATTTTATTAATTGGCGCCGACTCAAAATTAGTTTATATAAAATTTGATATTTTATGTAGGTAAATAAGCTCATTACTCAAGACTTAAAAGGTTTATTTATTTTTTGCTTTTTAGTTCTTTTTCGTCGGTTAATTTTTTTGTTAAAAAGTTTTTTATTTCATGATTTTTTGTGGCTCGCATCATCTTTTAACACTCTGAGGCTAATTTCTAATTCTTCATCATTCCTCTTGCCACTGAGCTGATGATATAACAATCCTTCCATGAAGTTCCCAGGATATTGACCAGTTGAGGTTACCTCCAATATTGTAAAGACGTCTTTTCGTCAAAGCATATTAAGTGGTATTTGTCACTAAAACCAGTTTTTATATCTGACTTCTATTGTTTAGGAAAGGTATGGTTTCCATCATCAGCTCAGTTTCATGATGTGATGGTTCCTAAATGCAAATACCTGATTCAGTTATGAAAAGTAAACAGAAACAATATTCGTGCCCAATTTTCGAGGTTCTCTCTCAATTTTTTCAGGATCCCATAAGCAAATCCTGATATCCTTGACATGGGACAATCCTTGAGGTATACCCTATCTAAGAAAAAAAGAATCATCAAAATCGGTTCATAAATAACGGAGTGAGGGCCGAACATACATACAGAAACGCTAAACGTGCCCACAATTTTCGAGGTTTTCTCTCAATTTTGTCAGGATTCCATTGTCAGATCCTGATTTCCTTGACATGGGACCACCCTTGAGGTATACCCTATCTAACAAAAAAAGAATAATCAAAATCGGTTCATAAATGACGGAGTGAGGGCTGAACACACATACAGAAACGGTAAACGTGCCCACAATTTTCGAGGTTTTCTCTCAATTTTGTCAGAATTCCATTGTCAGATCCTGATTTCCATGACATGGGACCACCCTTGAGGTGTACCCTATCTAACAAAAGAAGAATAATCAAAATCGGTTCATAAATGACGGAGTGAGGGCTGAACATACACAAAAAAAAAAAAAAAAAAACATATATACGGTCGAATTGAGAACCTCCTCCTTTTTTTTCGTCGGTTAATGAATGAATTGCAATTTGAAATTGACCAAACCGCACCAGACTATTCGAGTCTATATTCTATTGAAGACTTATATTCTAATATTAAATATAAACGTAATCTCATACTTTCGAAAAACGAAACATCGGAACACAAAGTGGGTACTCGGATAAAATTACCGCCCATAGATTTGCCAACGTTTGATGGTAAAGCGGAAAATTGGCCCATATTTTATGAAATGTTTCGAAGCAATGTTCATTTAAATACCGATCTGGTTGACTCGCAGCGTGTCCAGTACTTGATCAGTAAATTCACTCATTATGCCTTGAAGCTGACCGCGGGCATTGTTCCTACAGGTGATACATACAACGTTATGTGGAACAGTCTCGTAAAAAGGTATCAAGATAAGCGTAGTTTAGGGATTCATTATCTCAATAATATACTGGACATTAAACAATGCGCCGGAAATGCCGCGAGCCTCAATACTTTTGTGGAACGATATTCAGCGTCCGTCGCAGCCTTGAAGCAGTTAGACATTCCAGACTTACTGGATTTTGTTTTATTACACTGTGGTTTAAGAAAGGTTGACGCGCAAACTGTCTTACAGTTTGAATCACGTGTGAGTGAAAAAGAATTACCTTCCTATGCGGAGTTTATAACATTCATGCAAGCATATGTTAAAGTGCTGCAGCGCTCATACGGTAATAATTTACAGACGGAACCGCGCGCTAAGTCTAGTTCAGTTAATCATCAAACAAAAAATAACACCGCTAAGTCATTCGTATCGCGTAATGAACCGGTTTCGAATGGCAAATGTACGTTGTGCGATAAGGATGACGTACGACATCAGCTGTTCTATTGCCCGCAGTTTAAAAATATTAGAACACCGCTTGCACGTTTTGAATTTATTAAAGCTAAACGTGGCTGTATAAACTGTTTAAGTCTATCCCATTCTTTGGTTAAATGTAAGTCACGTAACGTTTGTAAAATTTGTAAGAAGAACCACCATTCTCTCTTACATTTCCGAGAAAAACATGAGTCATTATCGCCCGAGCCGCAAGCGCCTACTAAGGATACATCTGTTTCGCTCACTACAGCTGTTAAAACTGGGTCAACCATTTTGCTAGCGACCGCGCAGTTATATGCATACTATAGCGACATCAGAGATAAGGAGGTGGTTCGGTGCCTACTAGATAACGGATCGCAAAATAATTTAATTACTGTGGACTGTTGTAAACGTTTGAACTTACCCATAATTAAATTACGCAATTCATTTTTACAAGGTGTTGGAATGTCATCGAAACCAATACACGGTTTTATTCATCTCAACATAGAATCTCGGTTTGACCCTCATACGAAGTTTTCGATACAAGCGTTAGTTGTTGATTGTATTACAGATAGACTTCCCGCGAAATTAATTAGATTACATAACAATGATAACATGTCATACTTAAATAGCTTACCGCTCGCCGACTCGCTCTGGAATGTTCCGAGCGGAGTAGATCTTGTGCTTGGAGCACAATTGTTCCCCTTTATTTACCTGGGAGACAGGGTCGATTCAGGTACCCGCGCGCCCCCTGCTGTACTGACTAGCTTCGGTTATGTACTTATGGGTGATATTGATTGTTGTAGTAGTGATGTGACACACATTGCATCTTCGTTTACCGCGCAGGCCGACATTGAAGTCGAGTCAAATTTATATAAGTTTTTTGAGCTAGAGGAAATTCCACCCGCCGCAACCGCCGCGCCGCGCCGCGTTCCGTTATTGGTCCGCACGAATTAGAGTGTGTAAATAATTTTAATTCTTCAGTCTTATTTGAAGACGGCAGATACTTTGTCGATCTGCCTTTTGCGCGCTCACCCGGCGGGCTAGGTAACTCGCACGGCTACGCCCCTAGGCGCTCACTTGCGCTCGAGCGTAAGTTTGCGTTAACGACCCTACGCGAGAATTATAATAAAACTATCGCGGATTATATAACTCAGGGGTATTTAGCGGAAGTGCCCGACTCTGAATTGACAGAGGAGGGTTATTATATACCGCATCATGCCGTCATTAGACCGGACAAGGACAGCATTCGAGTGGTTTTGGACGCTATCGCCAAAACTCACTCAGGGTTGTCGCTCAATGACATTTTGCATGTCGGAACTAATTTGCAAGCAGACTTGTTTTTGTTATTGCTTGATTTTCGTACATTCCCTGTCGCGATGACAGCGGATATAAAACAAATGTTCTTACGTATCGGTGTAAGAGAGCACCACCGCAAATATTTACGAATCTTGTATCGTTTTAGCAAAGGTGAGCCTATTCGCACCTTTCATTTTAACCGCGTTCCCTTCGGACTAAAACCTAGTCCTTATTTAGCGATGCGCACATTGCGTAACTTGGCGTGTGAGCAAAGCGACCGCTTTCCTGAGGCTTCTAAATTGGTAGAAACTCAGTTTTACATGGACGACTACGTCTACTCTGTTTCGGACGAACAGACAGCTATGCGTCTATCCCGCGATTTAATTGATTTAATGAAGGTAGGTTCCTTTGACTTAGTCAAATGGGCTACCAATTCACCCGCTTTATTAGAGATTCTCCCAGAGTCTCACCGCTTACCAGTTAATTTTTCTGGCATGGATAATGATGTCCATAATTTCAAAATCCTTGGATTAACCTGGGAACCCGCTGATGATTATTTTTCTTTGACAACAATCGCCGTGGATGATAAATGCACGAAGCGCGCGATTCTATCGCTAGTTGCCCGCTTGTTCGACGTACTGGGCCTTGTAGGACCCGTTGTGCTGTACGCGAAGGTATTAATCAAGGAACTTTGGTTAGCTAAAGTAGGATGGGATGAGGTTCCACCGGAATCTATCACAAATCGGTTTGCCGCTTTTACGCGCGATTTTCCTTCACTCTCTTCTCTAAAGGTTCCTCGCCACATTGGCGTCTTTAGAGAAGCTGTAGTGAACATCGTAGCCTTTTGCGACGCCAGCTTTACTGGTTATGGCTGTTGTATTTATTTACACATTACCAACCCTACTGGTGATATCACTGTCCGACTCTTATGTGCAAAGTCCAAAGTCTCCCCCGCTAAAATAACAACGCTAGCTCGATTAGAACTTGTCGCCGCTTTACTTCTATCTAAACTTGTTCGCGTAGTCAAGGAAAAACTTTCCGCTCGTGTACCTATTACAGGTGTCCACGCTTTCTCGGACTCCACCATAGCTCTCTCGTGGATCCACTCATCTCCCCATAGATGGTCTATTTTTGTCAGCAACCGCATTGCTCAAATACAGGAAAACTTACCTGCCGCTTGTTTCCGTCACGTGTCCGGGAAAGAGAATCCTAGCGATTGTCTGTCTCGCGGCATGCTGCCGTCGGATTTAATAAGACACTCGTTGTGGTGGAACGGCCCCACATGGCTCCATCAGCCCATGAGCGAGTGGCCTTTAAAGTTCGCTCCTGCTCAATGTGAAACATTGCCGGAGTTTAAATCAAAGGTTTTTCTTGTAGAAACTTCGAATACTGAACCGCGTATTTTAGATACTATAGCTGACCGTGTTTGCTCATGGAATAAATTGTTACGTGTATTTATGTACATTCTTAAATTTACAAACAGACTACATAGTCATACTCGTAGTTCTGTTGAAAACATTCAAACCGCCGAAAATTTCATTGTTCGATTAGTTCAAAGTTTACATTTTGCGAGCGATTTAAATTTAATTAAAGCAGGTGAACTTCCAGCTAAGAAGTTGCGCTGTTTATCTGTCTTCATTGATAGCTTCGGAATCTTACGTATTGGGGGCAGATTGTCTAAATCTGACTTACCGTATGAAGCCAAGCATCCCGCGCTTTTACCTAAACGCGACCGCGTAGTCGATCTAATTATCGATCACTATCACAATACGTACTGCCATACGGGCCCAGGGTTATTGATGTCCATTATAAGGCAGCGGTTTTGGATATTGGATGGCCGAACGGTTATACGTTCTCGTTGTCGGAAATGTAATACTTGTTTCCGTCTAAATCCTAAGCATCCAGTACCCAAAATGGCTGAACTTCCTGGATACCGCGTCCGTGATGCTAAAGCCTTTGTACACACCGGTGTAGATTTCGCCGGGCCGCTTGCTTATATACCTATTCGACGTAGAGGTCAACGTTCGCAGAAACTTTACTTATGTTTGTTCGTATGCATGGTGACTAAAGCCATACATATCGAGCTTGTTTTGGATCTCACATCTGAGGCTTTCCTATCCGCATTTAAGAGATTCATTTCTCGCCGCGGTCCAGTGTCTGTTATGTACTCAGACAATGGTACCAATTTTGTTGGCGCTAAGGCGCAATTGGATGATATTTATTCTTTTTTATTAAATTCAACTGTTCAAACGGATATTAAAAATGAGCTTCTTAAATCACGCATCGAGTGGACAAGAATACCGCCGCGAGCTCCACACTTCGGAGGTATTTGGGAGTCGAATATTAAGAGTGTTAAAACTCACTTGTTTAGAGTCGTAGGTAAACAACTTCTCACTTACGAGGAACTCTCGACCGTATTGGCGCCCTATAGAGATAGGTACTGTCGTTCTCTTGGGTCAAGATAACGCACCTACATTGACTTGGCCATTAGGTATCATAGAGGAAGTTTTTCCGGGATCGGATGGTGTAATTCGAGTCGCTTCAATAAAAACCGCGTCAGGCACGTATAAACGTCCTGTCACTAAGTTGTATCCTTTGCCAACTCAATAGATTATTATTACTACATAATTTAGTTTAATTTAGTTTAGGGTTCATATTATACGTTCCAATGGTACGCCATTACATAGTTGTAATTTAGTTTATTCGACTTACCATAGTCAAGTCGAACCGCAATTCATTCTTAGGACACTGATAATTATTTTTCCCGAGCATTATATCAATGCGATGGTGTTTCGGACTGCTGCTTGGATTTCTCTCAAAGCTCTTCAACAAGTTAATGCTTACATATCATCACCGCTTCTTGAACCTCACTCGCTCCGCATAGATTAGCAGCTTTTGAAAGCTCCTGGACCTTTCAAGGCGGGGAGCATGGTGTGGCGAGTTGCCGCCACTCTGCAAGTTGGGTGGGGTTGGTATCACGTCGCGTGTGTGTCTCGCTTTAATTGGTCAGACAGTCGTGAGTGGCCGGCTTTACGCGAGCTATAGACAATTTAAAATGCAACAATCGACGTCACGTCAGTGTGTGTGTCTAACGCCGCGAGGCACAGCGCGCATCTCACCGCAGACTAAATTAATGTCTTAAATTAATATCGTCCCCGCAAATACGCTAAAATCCCGAGTAAATCCCGTAAACGTTGGGGATCCTCCGGGAATAATAAATAACCCATATTTACCGCGTCCGTTAACTACTGAACAAGAATAATCAGGAGTGTTGGTGTGAAGAGAACGAGTGGCCACTCGACAAGTCGACGTGCAACCATCGAGAACAGCCCGGAAAGTAAGGTACCACTTGTTTTGCAAATTGTGAGTAGGGCCACATTCGCCGACTGCTGCCGACCACTCCTAACTTGAAGTTATACAGACAAATATAGGCAATTTTGGGCCAGCATTCCCTCCAAGTGCTTGGTCGTACTTACTGTTCTACATCCGCAGAGTCCCACGGCTATTTACACGCTTGGGCAACTCCAAAGTGCATTGGGCTTACGATACTATAAAAGTTGCGAGACACCTGCACGAGGGGTGTACGTTGTGGATCGTTGAAGAATAGTGGAAAAGCGAAGGTGGCCTACACCCCGCTGGAAGCAATTTCGAGAATGATCATGAATGCTTATCCTAATTGCCATTCGCTTGGCTTTCAATAGGACCTACCCATGCATTTTGAATGCCAGATAGTTTGTAGAAGTAGGTATCGGTACCTACTTCTTCCCAGTCAGTGACTATAAAATCTCTTTGTTCCTAGCTAAAACACCAGGCAGTGGTTAAGAGAGAGCGTTTTAAGGGCAGGATTTTGTAATTTGGTCGTGCGAAAAGTACCTACTGATTTTCTGCCCAATATCGGGTCTCATCTCGAACCAAGATAATTTAGTTCAAATAAATCTCAATAGATGGCGTAATATGCATCGATTTCATAATGAAGTGTAAATAACATTAATATTTTGAAAAAAAATATGGTAAAAACTGTATTTTCTTAAAAGTAAACTACCCTAAGCATAAAATTGTGGCATAATTGGCTCCTTATTCAAATTTAGATGTTTATTGGAACAAATCCTTAGGCATTTAATATTTCTTGTATCAATAGATGGCGCTGTTTGAAGTTTTAGAGTTTATGCATTCGCCTCTTTAAAATTTGTATAGTGACACATTTTGAAACAGTAAAACTGTTGTGAAGTTCCAAAAATACTGTAAAGTAATTCCTCAATGTATGAGAAAATATTGGTAAGACTTTAAGTAAATTCATTCAACTTGCAAGCCGTCGCTGCTAACCCCATCTAGCGAGGTGTAGAGGACGGGCCCGGACGAAGAACAAAAGTTGCTTGTGCAAGACGAAAACCCGTACTAACGGCGGTACCGTTTCTTTGTATGGGATGAGGCATCTGTACGCTAGTATTATATTATCTGTGCCAATATGTATAGTTAAATTGGGACTGACTTGACTGTCACTTAGATATCAATTCAACAACCTAAAGTTATGGATTTATTACCTAAAGCCTGAATGATGGGTAGGTAGGTATTGATCGTGTGGGGAAACACAGAGCTTATGGGTATTTACATTGTACCTAGCTGTAAATAAAACAATTAATTAAGGAAGCCAGTAGGTAATCTGCTGACTTTACCATTGTTATACCGGAGCCTAGGCCGGAGGATACTTAATTAGGTCGCGGAAAGCAAAGGGCAACTCAAGGAACACGAGTGGGGTTTAGTCAGTAAGAACTTATGCACACCGGACGGAATGGCAGAGGATTTTGCCACCGGTCAGCGCCTACTAGCCGTTTAGATACTGTAGCATTCCGGCGGCCTACCAAGATATGCCGCGTCACGCCGAAGTATGCTTCAAAATAAATACGAGTGAAGTGGGTAGCTTGCACTGCCTCACCACATGTCACGGTGTTCTTCGGCGTGCCGTTGCATACCACAGTGCGCTGCGGGATCCCTTAGCGCGCTCACCAAAGCCGTGTCAAGAAATCCCTTTCGATGCTACGGAATCAATTTAAAACATTGGAATTTATGTCGTATTCCTATTAAGTAGATAACTTTGAATGTCCTTTGGCTAAAATTTTTATCATCTGCCATTCCGTCCCGGAGTGCATAGGTCTTAAGAGTCTGACTCGCCCTCCCGCTCCACCACACCTCCTGCTCAATTGTTTGTATTTCCCGGGGCTTTTTACTGACTAGTGCTCCCCCAGTATTCAACCACCTAACTCAATTGCATCGAGGACTGTAACTGTGAATGTGTCATTCGGTAGTGAAAGACACATTCACTCTCGCAGTCCTCTCCCCAGGCTTTTGCCTCTCTGCCCAGGGGTCGTGAATAGATTCGATACAGAGTCACCGCAGCCCTGGGCACTCAGGTAACCGAAAAAACAGGGGTGGGTTTTAGTCAGTAAAAGTCTGACACGCCCTCCCGCTCCAGAGCGGGCGAAGTCATTGGACGATTTCCCACCCCCACAAAAAAATAATAATAAAGGCTTTGGCCTCTAAATCTACTGCTGCTATCGTAGTGTGTATCTATATGCTGTGGTACGTTTTGGGAATACAGTGGAATTTCCTGCCGGAGTCTGTGTTTCCTGATAGCTACAACCTGGGCTTAGGGTTTTTTGGGTTTAGGTTTTTAATTGAACATTACGTCTAAACGACTAGTCTTATATCTTTGAAAAAAATATATGTTACTCTAGACAATTTTCGTCGTAATTTGATCTGAGAATATTTAAAATAATATTTTTATAACATAGTGTAATTAATTTGTAAAGTTATGTCTAACGCGGATAAAAAATTGAGAATCACGCAAAAACTACAAAGCGTATTTTTATGAAACTTTCACCATTTTAAAGATCATTTTATTATTTATAAATTAGTCTCAGTGTTTTAGTATGTATGTTGTTTTATGTGTAATAAATTAATAATGCGTCTAATTTCGGACAGCGTTCCTTGATGGGCGAGTCCTATTACTGGGTGGGCATACGTCGCGTTACGTGAGCTCAGCGCAGAACACGCAAGCTAACCACTCAAGGTCGTTGGCAGCTAATAGTGCCTTAAGAATTTGACTCGCCCTCCCGCTCCACCCAGAGCAGCAGAAGTCATATGATGATTTCCCACCCTCAAAAAAAGGGATGCTCAATTTTTTGTACTTCCCGGGGCTTTTTCTGTCTAGTGTTCCCCCAGTATTCAACCACAATAACCCAATTGCATCGAGGACTGTAACAGTGAATGTGTCATTCGGTAGTGAAAGACACATTCACTCTTGCAGTCCTCTCCCCAGGCTTTTGCCTCTCTGCCCAGGGGTCGTGGATAAATTCGATACAGTAACCGCGCCCCTGGGCACTCAGGAAACAGGGGTGGATTTTATTTAGTAAAAGCCTGTAACGCCATCCCGCTCCAGAGCGGGCAGTTGGACGATTTCCCAACCCCACAAAAAAAATAAAAATAAATGCTTGGGCCTCTAAATCTACTGCTGCTATCGTAGTGTGTATCTACGAGTATATGCTGTGGTACGTTTTGGGAACACAGTGGAATACCCTGCCGGAGTCTGTGTTTCCTGATAGCTACAACCTGGGGGTCTTTTAAGTCAAGAGTGAATAGGTTACTTCTAGGCAAGCATGCTCCTTTGTCGACCACATCATTGCTTACCATCAGGTGAGATAGTGGTTAAGCAGGAGTCAATCAGTAATAATATTAAAAAAAATCACATCACTTTACCGCACCAACCTCACTTTTTACCTAAGCAATGTAAACGGTAGTGCATTCTTTTTTTATTTGTTGCCGGGGTGAAAAATCCTCATGGATGCCATTCGCCCGGCGCTGTCAGACTCTTACTGACTAAAAACCACCCCGGTGTTCCTTCTCACACTTGGACCGGGGATTGTTAGAGCTAATACGACTTCCATGATCCCCGGCTAGTGCCGGCCCGCCTATGCGGGCCGCCTCTGGCCCGCGGGGAGAGTGAGGTGTCCTCTCCCCGAGTGAGGTGTCCTCTCCCCGAAATGGTAGTGCCTGACCGAACCTGGTCGATTTCTGGCTGAAGTCGAAGCTGATTTTTTGGCCACAACCTTCACCAAAGCCAAAGCCGAAGGTTTGGCCGGTGGTATATTTGGCCGCAGGTGGCTAAAGCCAACGTCGAATACGAAGACTCGGTCGAACGCTATAGTCGTTTCATTCTCAGTACGCTACTACTGGGTACTACACTGGGACCTACTCTAAACTGTTATTAATAAACAGTCAAGTTATCATTAGGTACGCCACAGAGTAGATAGGTAATTAACAAACGCATTACGTGAGGCGGCGTTTATAGTATACAATTATGTTACTCTGTGGTTACACACAGCTGTGGTTTATTGTTCATGATTCACAGTCGTAACCGTTTGTAATTGTATGATAAAAATATATATATATGTAGAACAAAAACTATTGTTAATAAATAATTTGTGTGAGGTTTCCTTTAAATCTGGCTTAATTAGGAATTTGCTATGAGCGATTTACCTTATGAGGACTTTCCGCAGATGAATGTAGGTATTGAATTCGCATAGATCTGTTTGTTATCGTCATAATATTCTAGTTCTTCTTTTTCTTGTTTCTAAGCCGTACAATCTGTATGTTCATACTCTGGTAAAAGATAGCCAGTCAGTAAGACGTGAGCGACTTAATATAATCACACCCGTATTTATTAAACTCGCGAACCTTATACTTAGATAAGAAGTAGAAGTTATAAGTGATAGAAAAATATTAGGTTCAGAGACCACAAGGTGTCGCATGTACCTACTAGTAAGCAGACGTTTGCCTATAGTAAAAATACAATGCTCGCCTTAGGGTGCGTTTCCACTAAAGTGGAGCTGGGCGGAGCGGAGCGGAGACGTATCGACCAATCACAGACGAGACGAGTGACGCGATGAGGATTTCAACCCAATGGTTGAAGTCCTCATCGCGTCCTCGTCTCGGAGGAGCTAGAGCGGAGCGGAGACGTGCAGGAATCGACCAATTACTATTGATTGGTCCATTCCTGCACGTCTCCGCTTCGCTCCACCTAGCTCCGTTTCAGTGGAATCGCACGCTTAGTCTGGATATACAGCATGTAACAAAAACCCTTTCCGATCCTGAAGGGTATTACTTGGTATCATACTGCGTACACATATACGTAATCATTTAATGGATACGAGATAATTATTTTTCCCCAATGAAAATAATTAATTTTAAATAAAATTAAAAACTTATCAAAAGCAACACTGAGCGCTCGACAAGTTCACCTACTGTTTCGTTTCAAAGATGCCGCCTGAGCGAGATAGAGTGCCTACAGCGCGGCTAGTGAAGGGCGGTATCTTTTGAAAAAAGGTAAAAATGAAAAGATTTCGCCGGCCGGTGGAGTGTTGTCAACTTATGAAAATTTGCCATATTTAGTGTTAAATTTTGCATATTTTATAAAATATATAACTTTTGATTTTTATGAGTTAAGTACATTTTTTTTTAAACTTTTTCTAGTACGTTTGTTAAACCAGGAATACGTCTTTATTGGATCGGACAGGGTTTTTGTTTCGTGCTGTATACCTATTACCATTTTTTTCTGGGTTAAACTTTCAAAAAGCGCCTGGACTTTTGGGGAAAAGACCAGGGAGCTTGTAACTTTTATCTCAATAAGAACTTTAATGTACACAGTTATGCAATAAATATATCTTTATCTTTATCGGAGATCACCATCCGCACATGGAAGGGGGGTTCCGTGACCTCTTAGAGACCACCCCGGAACCCTCTCTGTGCAACGCCTATTCGGGCACATCCCTTAGTTTTGCTAGAGATTAGTTGAGTGTTCTGTATGACAAATTCCAAATCCAACCCCAAAAGCCCGACCTGATAAATGAAACCAGGATCACATATTCTCTTCAGTAGTAGCGCTTTCTTGAATCTAGTTTCCTTCAGTAGGTACAGACTGTTGTCAGCATTATCTGACCCACCCTAAAATCAAACGACTTTGGACCCTCTGCACGTAACATTAAGGTTTATTTAATTTATATGAGCTTATCAGACAACTGCTCGAGGATTTGATGAACAAATACAATAATAATATAGACACGCAAATTTGATCTTTAACACGTAAAAAAAAAACGCTCAAAAGTAGCTACCTAGTTTTTAGTTATTCTACAAGTAATTTGATAGATTCTATCTTTGCACGTGTAGGCAGGCACACCAGTTATGTATGGAGGCTTATTTAATTTGGCTTACTGTTTATGTTTCAGTTCGTTTTTAATGGCATAATTGAGTGTGCTAGCTAACAAGTGGCGGATTATTTAATTTTATGATTATATTTTAGACACACATATGTTAAGATTGTTGCATATAATTATATAGATTCAAGTTCTTAAAACTTAACAGACAGATGTGTTGCTGGGGAGTTTGTTGGCCACTTCTTCTTCACAGCTAAAACACTAGGAAGTGGTGACGGGCGGGAGTTTTTGGGGTACTGTCTTTATGTAGAACTTTGACGTTCAAAAAGTTCTGGCTCTCAGCCTAGTTTGAATAAATGACTTTTGATTTTGATTTTGCAAGTATTATGTGGTGAACTGGCAGTAAAGCTGTCCTTGCCACCTTGAAAAAATTGCACATTATTCTATTAGGTAGGTTTTTTCTATTTTGTTATTTTTGGTACTGACGGAGAGACGGAGATGCGGGCGACTCAAATTATGATTGACATCTTTTCTTTTAGGTATTACACGTACAATTTATTTACTTAGCAGTTTTTAGGGTTCCGTACCCGAAGAGTAACCAACGGGACCCTATTACTAAGCCTTCACTGTCCGTCCATCCGTCTGTCTGTCAGCGCCCTGTATCTCATGAACCGTAATAGGTAGAGAGTTGAAATTTTCACAGAATGTGTATTTCTGTTGCCGCTTTAAAATAAAAATAAAAGGGGGCTCCCCTACTAAAAACGATTTTTTTTTTGCCTTTTTTGCTCGATCTTAATAATGGCAACAAGTAGACGCGTATAATCTTGTACGATGGTACGGAACCCTTCATGCGCGAGTCCGTCTCGCACTTGGCCGGTTTTATTAAATTGGCTGTTTCGTAGATAGCATCAGCTAAGCATTCCGCACGACGAATAAACGAATTTCCCAAACTCCGATGACGGTAAAAACCTCGTCACTAACATTGAACATGTGTCGAGGTGACAAGCCATGGCTCTTATCACCACGTGTAGTAATACGATAGCAGATTTATCCATAAAAATAAATAATTAAAACCCAAACCATGCCTGTCACGCTCATATTACCTCCTATCTATTGTCATACAATACATAAGTTCATACAAAAATAACCTTCATAATCTTTCAGCCGCAAATTGTCATACACCTGAACTAATTTTCAGGATTGACAGCTAACGGACGTCTGTAAGAATGTCCGTTCGTTACTCAAAAACTGCTGTGTCTTTTTTGTTGCGAATTTTGTGACGCTCCAATGTCATTTTGGAAGATTTTTTGTGAGAACTTCCTTGCTTTGTTTTACTTTTTCTGGTTGTTAATTTTAAAGGTAAAAGAGACGTAAACGTCTAGTAAGGCTAGGTCTTATTTCAATAATGACAGACAATCACTACCGGTTTTAAAGTTTAAAAAAAATATTTATGTGGATACAAAATCTGAAATGAGCAAAAACTAGGCATCAAGAACTTTGAACAGTTTAACTTTTTTATGGCTGGTTTGTTTAAGATGACTAATTATTTTTTTCGATCATGAGGTTATATGCATACATAAAATCTCATTTATTCTCAACAACTCAGGTATTTCCAAGAGATCTATTGGGCAGAGGGCAGCTTACGAACTTGAAGACCAACGATCGCAGAACCATATCCGCCAAATCGGAGTTTCTGAGAGAGATCTATGGACAGTTAGTTATACACGTCAACGACTAAACCCGCTGCGAATATAGCTAACGACCCAAGAGCTACGTTGACCCGACACTATACCGAAGACATCCCGGACGTCAGCCTGTACGAGATTAGGATGGCTTTGAAACAGCTTAGAAACGACAAGGCTTCGGGTGATGACTGAATCACGGCCGAACTCTTGAAGGCGGGTGGAAAACCGGTCCTAAATGCTCTTCAGAAACTGTTCGATTCCGTCATACTCGAGGGAAAAACGCCACAGACATGGGGCAGAGGTGTAGTGGTACTTTTCTTTAAGAAAGGCGACGATGCCCTGCTTAAGAATTACAGACCCATCTCACTTCTGAGCCATGTCTACAAGCTGTTTTACAGAGTCATCACGAACCGTCTCGCACGCAGGTTTGACGACTTCCAGCTTCCCGAGCAAGCCGGGTTCCGAAAAGGCTTCAGCGCCGTAGACCACATACATACGCTACGGCAGGTTATACAGAAGACCGAAGAGATATAATCTGCCTCTTTGCTTAGCGTTTGTGGACTACGAGAAAGCCTTTGATTCGATCGAGACTTGGGCTGTGCTGCAGTCTCTCCAACGGTGCCAGATCGACTATCGGTACATCGAAGTGCTGAAGTGTTTGTACGAAAACGCCACCATGTCAGTCCGACTTCAGGACCAAACCTCGAAACCTATCCTCCTACAGCGGGGTGTGAGGCAAGGAGACGTCATTTCGTCTCCGAAACTGTTCACAGCTGCAATGGAGGATGTCTTCAATGTTCTGGACTAGAGAGGGCTAGGCATTAACATCAATGGCGAGTACATCACTCACCTTCGATTTGCCGACGATTTAGTCGTCATGGCTGAGACTACGGAAGACCTCAGTACAATGCTCAATGATCTCAGTAGAGTTTCCAAAAGAGCGGGTCTTAAAATAAACATGGACAAAACCAAGATCATGGCAAATACTCATGTAGCACCCACTCCTATCATGATCGGAGACTCTACACTCGAAGTTGCAGACGAGTACGTCTACCTGGGACAAACCGTCCAGTTAGGTAGGGCTAACTTCGAGAAAGAGGTCAATCGTTGAATCCGACTCGGCTGGGTGGCATTCGGGAGGCTGCGTGGTATCTTCTCGTCCCACATACCACAGTGTCTCAAGACGCAAGTCTATGACCGGTGCGTGTTGCCAGTGATGCCATATGGAACAGAAACGTGGTCACTCACAATGGGCCTCCTTAGAAGGCTAAAAGTCATCCAAAGGGCAATGGAGAGGGCTATGCTCGGAGTTTCATTGCGTGATCGAATCAGGAATGATGAAATCCGCAAGAGCACCAAGGTTATCGACATAGCCCAAAGAATCGCCAAACTGAAGTGGCAGTGGGCAGGGCACATTGTCACGGTGCGGAGGGCGTGTCTCGTTGCGGGACCGGAGTGGTGGTGTGAGTGACACGCAGAGGAGGACGTAGGAGTGACACGCAGAGGAGGAGTTCAATGAATAATAACACACGACGAGTTAACACATTATATTTGTTATTTACAACAGTGGGCTTTATTATAATATTACGAACACATACACTGTGACTAGTTACGTAAATAAATTGTATTAATGCACAATTCTAGGAAACTGGTAACTGACACTTGAAGAGTCGGAAAATAATGAGGAGCTTCTACTAGCTCGGCTCCAGAATTAGAACTCATTTTTCAATATGAAAACAGAGACTTGACAGAGAAAACTAAGTAATTTTGAATTTGAATTTAAAAAAAGGTAGCAAAGAACGTAATTTTGGAATAGAGGTCAAAAAATAAACAAGGCTTTAACACTGCCTTGTTACAACATTGTTCGCAGAACAGACGGTCGATGGGGCCGAAAAGTTCTAGAGTGGCGACCGCGTACCGGAAGATGCAGCATTGGAAGGCCTTCAAAAAGGTGTACCAAATACCTGGTGAAAGTCGCGGGTAGCCGATGGATGCGAGACGCACGGGACCGATCATTGTGGCGACACTTGGGGGAGGCCTATGTCTAGCAGTGGACGTCTTTCGGCTGATATAATGATGATGATAAAACCTCATGATCAGATGATGATATACGTGATATACATACATCGATACCAAATATTTATAATGGGTTTCCCAGCTGATTCCGAAAATTGATGATCACACACATCCTTCTTCCTACAAATATTATAAATGCAAAAGTTTGGATGGATGTTTGTTACTTAAAATATTACGACAGAACGGCTGAACGGATCTGGGTGAAATTTAGCAAAGAGATAGATTATAGTCTGGAATAGTAAGTAGGTACATTGACTATAATTTATAATTTAAGTACTAATTCCACTCGGGCGAAGTCGCTGGCCGAAGTTAGTGTAGAATAATATAATTATAAAGAATTCCTGAGCCTAATTGAAACCTTGTAATTACGAGTATCAGGGAATGCAAATGATATATGTAGGTATATGTATATAAGAAATAATATTATGAATGCAAAAAAGTATAATGAAATGGATCGAACCACTTACTTATGAGGAAACGGAAGAACTCCTGAAAGTAACCACATAACCTATACTCTCTCACACAGGCACACAAACACACAACACACACACACACACACACACACACACACACACACACAAACACACAAACTGTACTTATGTCAATCTTGTCTGTATTATATTATTGTCTACTTACCGATGTCTAAGTTATTATTTTGTTATGGAAGAGCGGAGTCTTCTAATACAGGGATTGTTTGCTTAAAAGAAGGCTCCAATCACAAACTAATTGTTGTAAACTTGTTAAAGAAAAATAAACAATTTGAATTTGAAATGATAGGACCATCATCATCATCTTGCTGCTCTTATCCCATGTTACTTGGGGTCGGCGCAACACGTTTTTTTCTTCCATTCTGTCTTGTCAGCCGTCACGCTATCACTAACTCCCTTTTATTTCATAACACTTCTCACACAATCCATCCATACTTTCTTTGGCCTCCCTCTCCCTCTCCATCCATTTACATTTATATAGGATATTAACCTTAAAATTAATCAACCTATGAGCCGATGTATTACGTTCCCATGGCTATAACACAGGATGCCTTTAATTAGTTTAAATGATTGTTAAGCTGAAATAACTGAGTAAGTATTGTTAAATAAATAATATTCCTAGTAAATACATTATTTTATGTGTTTGTTATTATTATGTACATGTTACGTGTTCAAAAGCCAGATAATATTTATGGGAACTTGATTCGTATCATAAAAAATCTTATGAGATGGAAGTTTCAATTAAAAAAATCATTTGTTTAAAATTAGAGCCATAGCGCCCATTGAAATATCAAAGTCTGTCGTTATGCAAATTAACCATTGTTGTTTTAGCAGTTTAATTTAATGTTATAACCACATACAGAGTGGTGATGACAATACGACATTAAATTAAACCTCGCATACCTCAAGACGTTCTCAGTCTACATACAAAAAATCATTTGAATATATCCAGTAGTTTAGTAACAGGAAATTATTTTCGATTTTTAACATTTGCTACATGATGTATCTGATAATAGGGAAACACTGTCAGGTTAACGACCCACATCGGTATAAACATCAAAACATTAAAGCCACGTTGCCAACTCGCTACTTTAACACTTTCGCCAAATTAGTATTTTCATCTGATTTAGTGAACATTATACCTTAACTCTGAGTAATAAGAGTCATAAAGCGTGTCATCAGAGTTGGATAAGAAAGTAACGAATGCGGAAATTGCAATGCACTCATAATATTAATAAAAAATTTAGTGTGTGCGAAAGAGATAAATCTAGTTTCGTTTGTTACTTCGCTTTCTTGAAGAAATTTGCTACAACAAATTTATGTTAGTGTGTCGCCGGCCGCCGCGATCCTGTGACGAGTCACGCGTCCTCAGATGCCGCTAACTTTCGTTCGCGCCGCGCGCCCGCCTTGTTGAGGGACTTCCCCGCCGCTCGTGTTTTTTGTAAATTCATTTACGACGGTATTAGTGCAAAATTGGACGCTTTATTTTGGTGACAGGACACGTAACGTTTTAATAGGTATTTAGTTAAACAGTGAGTGAATTGTGCGAAATTAGACGCTTAGTTTTTATTGTTTTCGTGTTTTTTTTAACGCAACCCAACGTGTAGTTCAGGTGTTGACCATACAACTATTCTTAAATTTTAAAACGCGACAAACGGAAGCCGTATAAATACAAGAAATTGCATGCATTGTTACCTAGAGACAAACCAGTTAGGTAAAACTTCTGTCGCTGGATTGAAAATAAACATTTCGAGAATCCGGATTTCTTGTACAATGTGATGTGGACTGATGAAAGTACATTTACAAGGAACGGTTTATGGAACAGACAGAATATTCGTTACTGGAGCCGCGTGAATCCGCGTCTAGGACGGGAGACTTCGCACCAGTACAGATTTGCTGCCAATGTTTGGGCTGGCATTGGTTTGCAGCTGTGATTCTGTGCTAAATAATCTGTGATTTAGTGTAATTTTACTGAGCATTAATCCATAATTAAAAGCCAAAAAATCAAGTCACTACAGGACCGCGCGTTGTTGCCGCTCTTACGACAGGTTAGTGAACTCATATTTATAAGTGGTGTTCTATTTCGTTTCTAGTTTTATGCCATTTAGTTTGTTTGAAATTTTTATTTTTTTATTTTCGATGTTAGGATATTTTTGATAGCTTAAACTTATTCTTATAAACTAGTATTGTCCGTGTTTTCATTTATTGTCGTATTGTCTTCTCCACCCTGTATACAGCTAAAAATCAATTCATATTAATATCTTATTGTTTTCCGATGTAACGAGGGTTGGTGACAGTTATTGGAAAGACAATGTATAGGTACGATAGCTATATAAAAGGAAGGCAAACAATAATACAGAGCTATATGTATTTGAAGTTTGTAGAAAATGGACGTCTCAGTTCCATTCTACGTTAAAAGAATAAAAGTTAGCGTAAACAGGACGGGCCTGCGGACGGCGAGCAGTGGGCAGCTCGCCGTCCTAACAGCACCAGCCCCGTGAGTCGACGGCGCGTAGTGTTCCACGCGCGCCTCAATGAGATGATTGTCAGCCACCACTGACGGGGCCCATCGTGGCCGGTGCCTGCATGCCTAGGAGTAGCAGATAAATTCTGAAAATGAGTTACCGCACCCCTGGGCACTCAGGCAGGGAAGGAACAGGAGTGGGTTTAAGTCAGTCAATAAAAAAAAAGCGTAAACAGGACGCAGAATCAGCCTACAGGGAAAGGGGTATCTGTCTACGAAGAGCTGGGTATGCACATGCACCGACACCTAATTCTATGTCTCTGGCAAGGTTTTAATGCATCATGTACGTCATCTTGGCTTAACACAGTTTTTTTTTTGTGTGCAGGTAAACACTGGTGCATTGATGATGCGTATGAAATGGATAGAGCAAGGTGAAGAGGACACTTTTCTATGAAATGAATAGAACAAAGTGAAGAGGACAACTTCTACGAAATGGACAGAACAAGTTGAAGAGGATAATTTAATTTCTATGAAACAATTGCAAGGGAGTGAAAGAAATAATCGATTGGAAGCTTTATGCAACAAAGTCATCGTGGAAAAATATAAACAGACATTCTTTAAAAAAAAAGTACTGAAGGCTAAGTGTGCTCAAACGTGTTGCTTAGATCCCTCAGAAAAAGGACATGATGACGATTAAAAATGAAGGTGAAAGATAGCGCTAAAGAGCGTATTTAACAGTATAGCCAGTCACTGCTAACAGCGTCGGTGATACCCAGAAATGGTAGCAACAATGCGATCACCTCATTCATTTCAAAGGAATGCACAATTAAGTACGATTTGTGTTGGCATGGACCATACACCATTGCAATCCATTCTACTCGGTTTACTTTGACGATTCGCGCAGCTTCACTATTATTGATTTAGTGCTTTCTTCGTGTCACACGTGTTTGAGATTTTGGAATGATCTGTGGTAGACATTGAAAAAAAAAGATGTTTTTTTATGATGAATGCATCGAATAGTGGCATCGAACTTGAAAATATTGAAACTATTGACTTATTAAGAACGAAAGAAGGTAAAACGGTATATAGGGTGACTGGTAATTAGTGACAGGCTTTTATCTACCGGGAACGACTGTCAAAGATCTACAAAATAGTGACAGCCGCACGTGTCGACATGCGGCTGGTATCTTTTCATTCTGTCTTGTCAATCTTACGCTATTCCGGACTCTCTTTTCTTTCATATTACCTCATAATTTACAATCTACCCATCTCTTCTAATATTCATTTTTATCTATCGATTATTTATTATAAATATATTTTAAAATATTTCTAAAGAACATCAATCTCTAATACCGGTGGGTATTAGGAACAGGGACAGGGTCCAAGCTAAAATGCGAGCCGTGTATAGCAGTACAGATTTCTGAAATAAAACATTTGATCCAGCTGCCTAACGAAAACCTCCTAAGGTGTTGGTCGGGGCTTGTGGCTCAGCCATTGGCTGACATATGCCTATCGGTACAACGATCGCTGAGTCCACATCCCACATATGTCGACATGCGGGACGGTTATGACAACAATCATTGCACGCCTCTCGATTCGGTTCATCACCACTATATCAGGCTTATTGGCCACAATAGTCCTGTCAGTGATGATGGACCGATCCCATTACATAAAATGTGATAAAATAAAAATAAAAAATCCTTATATTTCCCAAGTTTTACAATAATAGTACTTTTAATTATTAATTAAATCGTTTTAGTTATTTGGAACCACTGAGGTTGTAGAAAATAGTGCTCGGTGCTATGGTGACCTAACACTCCTTTCTCGTATTGATAGGATAATTATTATGGTATGTAGTAAAAGTTAAAGTAAAGTCTCGAATTTTATGGGAAATAGCTGTATTGAATCACTATAACACTTAGTTACAAGAAATGGTTAACTATATCACTAACTTATTGGTAAAATGTATGGTAAAATGGTAATGGTAATGGTAAAATGGTAATGGTAAAATGGTAAAATGGTAATGGTAAAATGGTAATGGTAAAATGGTAATGGTAAAATGGTAATGGTAAAATGGTAATGGTAAAATGGTAATGGTAAAATGGTAATGGTAAAATGGTAATGGTAAAATGGTAATGGTAAAATGGTAATGGTAAAATGGTAATGGTAATGGTAAAATGGTAATGGTAAAATGGTAATGGTAAAATGGTAATGGTAAAATGGTAATGGTAAAATGGTAATGGTAAAATGGTAATGGTAAAATGGTAATGGTAAAATGGTATTGAGAACGTGGTGTCTCTGATGAGATCTAAACGCGAACTGGCCCACATTTTGGTCAACGAGCGAATGTGCATACTTGCGTTCGATGCAATTATGCATTTTCGCTGAGTGTTCGATTGAAACTCGAACAAAGGTGAAGGCTTCCTCCAGAGAGTGCCATCTTTCTCGGCTTTTCGCTATCTCTAACCAGCGTGACGCGCGATCTCGTCCTCCTAGCATGTGTGTGGTCTTCCTCGCTTCCTCTTACCTATCAGTCCCATCCAGATAGTTAACTTTTTGGGCCATCTATTTTCTTGTAGTCTTGCTACAGTCATGGCCTGCCCATTTCCACTTTAGTTTATGTACGTGTGAAACGGTGTCGATTGCTCTTGATTTCGATCAGTTTTTTGAGTGGCGGACTCTATGCTGTATTTTATAGATAAGCATGCTGCGCTTCATTCCCCTTTGGCATGAAATAATTTTGTTCTTTACAGTGTTGTTAAATTTTCATGTTTGGTATGCATAAATATGTTAGGCATGGGAGGAGGTTTGAATCCATTACATTTGTCTTTAACTCTACCGGGAGGTCGCTTTTGAATACTTCTTTAAGATGTGATATTTATGACCATTATCGAGAACTGATAACTAATTTCATCGTTTAGCTGCTGTACCATAGGTTGCGTGTTAAGTACTATATCTACTGTTACAACCACATTGCATGTCAAATTGGCTGTCTGTGATACTTTTTAGATTGGTTCCATACTATGGTCGGTTACCAATACTACAGAGACTGCATTGATTTTCCGTAACAATTAGAAATCATTTAGTTAGATACTCAGAAGGTCAAGAAATAACTATTGCAAGTTTCACTTTAGAAACAAATATCGTAATTTTTATTTTGTTAGGAAAACCTAATTTACTGCCTCGTTAGTCATACAAATAGATGTAATCTTTGGATGTAAGTCTTCATCATTATTGCAACCGAAACACGTCCACTGCTGGAGGAAGGCCTCCCTCAAGTGTTGGCACAACGACCGGTTCTGTGCGTATCGTAACCAACGGCTACCCGCGACCCTCATCAGAATTTTACGGTCCCATCGACTATCTATTCTGCGAGCAATGTGCCCTGCCCACTGCCACTTCAGTTTGGGAATTCTTCGGGCTATCTCGGGATCTCATCATTCCTGATTCGATCACGCATGGAAACCCCGAGGAAAGTACGACTGCTAAATGGCGTTCTGTAGTGCTATTGTGTATCAGTCTCACCGTGAACTTAGTCGAAGTGACCTTGCAGTGAACAATCAATCCTTATTGTAATCCCAATTGGAATGACAACTCTCTCCTACGTTTCCACGGCGGTTTTTTTACAGAATCGACCGGCTGGGTTTGATCTTAAGACAAAATCTCATTAGGTTTTACTCGTTAGTAGACCGGAGTCTAGATTTAGGCCCAGTTAATGGAAAAACTTTCCTAATTACATGGGACTTTCGGGTGTACCTACTATAATTTAATGTACTGACTTTTTTACCTAAAAAGGCGCTTGCAATTTTTAGAAACCCCCTCTAGGCCACATCCCTGAGGAGACTGTATCCCCTTTACAGAACATACTATGATAATTATAAACACATAGTTATTTTAAACGTACCTACGTTTTTCAACTACGTTCTAACCACACCATAAATAATGTGATGTTAAACATAAGTAACACAAAATGAGAGCGATTATGTTTATTGAAAACCTTTACGAAGTATTGACTTATATGATTTGTGTTGAATAACTTTATTCTTTTTAACCGACTTCAAAAACCAACTTAAACAAAAAATATGTATACACATGACGTTTAGGTTGTCTCCAATTATGTTTAAATTCCATGTTATTGGGGTTATCCATTCGGGATAACTTTATTATTTAGTTTTAGTTCTGGGGTACAACTAAAAAGTGAAAAATAGAAAACCATTTTACAAAAAAAAAAAACAACCGACTTCCAAAAAAGAAAATACAAACACCGACTTCCCATTAAAGTTATTTTTAAACAGTGTAACTGTTTAAAAATAACTTTAATTTCGGCAGTCGGTGTTTGTATTTTATTTCTTCGTTATTTGACACCCACTTTCGAGGTTAAACTTATTTTTAAATTTTTAGTGCTTTTTGGAATTTTGAAAATCGGTCCACGATTGACAGAGAAATCGGTAGACATACATATAAAATAAAATTAAAAAAAACATACCTACAGTCAAACATAGAACCTCCTCCTTTTTCGAAGTCGGTTAAAAAGTTTTTTACAAAAAATACAACCAACCCACTTCCAAAAAGGAAAATACACTAAAAATTGCAAATTAACTTTAATTTCGGAAGTCTTCGTTATTCTACACCGACTTCCGAATTTAAAGTTATTGTGCAATTTTCAGTGTATTTTGTTAGTTTTTTTATTAATTGTAGTTACAGTTAGTATCATCTTCCGTGGGTTTCGTATGTTTAATGATCGTAATCCGGAAAAGAATTAGTCGTGTTTGTGGAGACGAATGTAAAGTGTCGTTAATTAAATGTATTTATTATGATAGGTACTTCCTTGAGATTTGGTTTATATGAGAACTGGCATTGGTTAAACCCCCTTATACGCCCAAAATAAGGACCAGAGACATTTATAATAAGGAGTACTTAAAACAAAAAAAATATATAGACCACGAGAAATGGCCGTTATAAGATTTTGTTTAAATCCTCTTTATGTTTTATTTTTAGCCTTTGCGTGATATATGCCAATATTTAGACATGAAGCCGAAGACAGTGACCTGGAAGTATCTCGTCATTGAATCTGTTAAAGCTTTCAAGGACGGGCACGACCTTCAGCGCTGAAGAAAACGATGAAGAGGGACTCTTAAGAAAATAAACGAAAACCAATGCTATTTTTCTTTGAAATCAGCCGTGAGGGATACGCAATGTTATTTTATTATTTTCATGATAATGATTGTCAATTTTTCTTTTTTTTTTCTTTTGTGCGCTCGGTGACTGTCGTTAAATAAATGTCTTTCTTTCTTTCTAAATCAGAGAAAGAAAATTGGCCTTGAAATCAGCAGTACAACGAATCCAAAGATTTAAACCATCACAATATAATTAGCAGAACAGCCGTACGATACCGCAGGGGCTGTGTCCAATGAGCTGCTGTGTCCAATGTGCATACGGGCACTGCGATAACAGAGTACTGTGGCGAGTTAGGTATAAGAAATTAGGTAGTTAGGTATTATCCTACTAACATTATAAATGCGGAAGTTTGGGTGGATGGATGGGTGTTTGTAACTCAATCACACCAGAACGACTAAACGAATCTGGATGAAATTTGGCACAGAGTTAGATTATAGTCCCAAGAGCATGTTCCCTTTCGACGGCAGCGACCTCTCGCGCCCAGCCCTGGTCCAGGCCATGGTATGGAGCGAGAGGGAATGGGAAGCAGTCTCCTCCTTCTGCGAAGGAGTAATGCTCGCGAAGGAGAAGGCGGAACGGGTGAGGGAGACTCAACAGAGTCGCCTTCACGCTCCCAGCAGTAGCTACCGCAGGAGACTCCCTGGGCGTCGGGGGTCGCGGGACGATCTCCGGCCACCGCAGGCGCGGGCCTTCGGACGGCGAGTAATGGGTAGCTCGCCGTCCGATCAGCACCAGGCCCGAGAGTTGAAGGCGCGTAGTGTTCCACAGAAACACATGACGGGGCCCGTCATGGCCGATACCTGCTCAGGGGTCGCGGATAAATGTCCTCTCGCTCCACCCAGAGCGGGAGTCATTAGATGATTACCCACACCACAAAAAAGAGAGCATGTTCCCTTGGGATGATATTCGATTTCCCAGCGGGCAAAGCTACTGGCAGAAGCTAGTATTATAAATGTGAAAGTTTGGACGGACGTTTGTTACTCAATGACAATCACGCTAGAACGGCTTAACGAATCTGAATGAAATTTGGCGCAGAGATAGATTTTAGTCTGGAATAGCACTTAACCCTTGGCGCGTCCAAATTAGCAGATACAATAGATTTTAATTGTATCTCGATGACGAGGTGACTGCCGCACTGCTGAACTAATAGGCTATACATTTATGTTGGGGGAACTACTAATTCCATGCAGGCAAAGCCACTGGCGGATGATAGTACTTACATAAACTCACGCATTGTTCGCATAAGGGTTAGCAGAAACTACTGAAGCCACCTGCTACGTTTCTCCTATAGGTTTTTTTTTTTTGTGTTGGTGGGAAATCATGCAATGACTTCTCCCGCTCTGGGTGAAGCGGGAGGGCGTGTCAGACTCTTGCTGACTAAAACCCACCCCTGTTTCTTCCCTGCCTGAGTGCCCAGGGGTGCGGTAACTCATTTTCAGAATTTATCCGCTACCCCTAAGCATGCAGGCACCGGCCACGATGGGCCCCGTCACTGGCTGACAACAACTCTTTGAGGCGTGCGTGGAACACTTCGCGCCGTCGACTCTCGGGCCTGGTGCTGATCGGACGGCGAGCTACCCACTGCTCGCCGTCCGCAGGCCCGGGTTCCTATAGGTACTCTTTTTACTCCGTTAACGTTCATACACGCACGCCGGTTGTAAGAAGGTACCTACTACGCATCTGATTCATCTCAGTAACTATTTGTGACAGTCTCTGAGACACGTTATGACTTTTGAAGTTTTTTTTGGAAATTTTGGAGGAATTGCGTTAGAGTCCGAGGCAGATCACAAACTTATACAATACAGGGCTAAATATCTTTGGTCGACTGGATACACATGCGAAGATTTGAGTAAGTAATTTGGTTTAGTTAGAGTTTATTCAATACACCTTTTTTTCCTAAGGTTGCTAGTAAAGGATAAAGTCTCTAAAATAACGATGTATTTTGAACAGCATAACTATCATATGTGTCACTGTGTCTTTATGTTTGCCACTATTTAATTGCTTATACACCGTATAATGCCACATAGTTTATGAAATATCACGTAAAATTGTAAACTATTATGCTAAATCACTACATAGTATAAAACAAAGTCGCTTTCTCTGTCCCTATATCCCTATGTATGCTTAAATCTTTAAAACTACGCAACGGATTTTGATGCGGTTTTTTTTAATAGATAGAGTGATTAAAGAGGAAGGTTTATATGTATAATTTGTACCCGAGCGAAGCTGGGGCGGGTCGCTAGTGGATAATAAAGTATATATTATATTAAATATTACCATCATACTTGACCACTATCTAACTTGGGGCTTAGACAAAGTAACAATTTAAAAACGATAACGAAGTTAGAAAAGACTAAAATGTATGAGATTGACATACACCGCGCTAAGTCACGTGGTCAGTCGACATCGTTATCGCAAGTTGGTAGACAATGTTATAATTCGTAACGAAACCATAAAGAAACGAATTGCTATCGTGTTTATCCCATACAAATGCGTAGACAAGCAGCGCTTTCAGAGTTCGCCTTCGCCTCGATCGTGATCGCCAAAAAGATAACGAAGGAACGCTACGATGTTACTTTGTCTACAGGCCCTGATGGTAAGCGATGATGTGGCCGACGATTGAGCACGCTTGCCTAGAAGTAACCTATTCAATCTTTTTAAAATGACTCCGATACATTGTGAATTACCGAAATCGGATGAGATTTATTGTATTTGACATGATGATTTCACGGTGTTTCCAATTGTACGGTGACATGTATACGGGAATTTGGATAAGACCGCACTGAGGCAGTTTGTTATGAGAAATTAGGAATATTTTAGGCGTCCATTAGACGATAGGTTTGGCTGTCAGTTTAAACACAATCAAGGTTGTGTGGAGTTTTTGGCGGGAGTTTTTCGAGTATAGTTCAATGGCTGTTTTATTATTCGCTTATTGATTCCTAGCGGATATTATTGTTTAAAATTGGTGTAGTTTTGTGTCTCATGTGTCTACGCAACTGGACAGTATGTGGAATCATTGAAACAGGCGTGATCTCGGTAAAATGAAGCTGAGAACTTAACTACCTCAGCGAAGCTTGCCGAGAAGGTTGACTCGACGCATTTGCTGCCAAATACTGTAGAGACGTTAAAATGTGCTACTCTAAAGGAAAAAAGTGACAGTATTCTGTATAGATCTAAAAACTATATATTTTCTAAACTTGACACTGGCTAAATGCACAAACTGTGCGTAGTCAAAATTAAAAAAAAAAGTTTTTGACTGACGGATAACAAAGCGTCTAATGCAGTTACTGATAGATATATGCACGAAAAAAAAACTCGATATTTTGATTTATGCAACCATTAGGCATGTTTTTATTTTAAAGAATATTGCGTACGATATAAGTTATTGGTGTTGATTCTGTTGTGCACAAACTAAACTTAATTTAGGCTATTGCTATCTTTTTCTCTCTAATAAAATAAGAAAGAGACGGACGTAAATTAGTGCTGTCAAATTTAGTTTGAACTAATATTTCCATACAAATTAAGGGTACACGTAAAAACATGTCGTCTAAAAACACGGCGAAGCGCAAGGCGAAAACTAGTTTGACATCTCTAACTTAGTTCATAGCTATAGCCGTCCTTTTCTCGCACTGCCTTTTAGTAAAAGATAGCAATTCTCTAATTTTAGTTTAGATATTAAACAAGAGAATCCGCACCATTAGCATCTAAATATCTATATTTTTGACTTAAAATCTTCCTCGAGCGTTTTTATATTTTTTATATAAACTGAACTGAATTACTAAAAACAACCGACTTCAAAAAAGAAAATACCTACACTAAATATTAAAAAATAACTTTAATTTCGGAAGTCGGTGTTTGTATTTTATTTCTTCGTTATTAGACACCGACTGCCGAAATTAAAGTTATTTTTTAATTTTTAGTGTACTTAGGTATTTTCTTTTTTGGAAGTCGGTTGTTTTTTTTTTGTAAAAAAGTTTTTTATTTTTCACTTTTTAGTTGTAATACCCCAGAACTAAAAACCCCAATAACATGGTATTGGAGAAAACCAAAACGTCATCTATGTATACGAATTTTTCGTTTTTGTTCAGTTTTTCAAAAAGCGCTAAAGCAATTTCGATAAAATTTGTGTGGGACCACCTCGAAAGTATATTCTTTCGGATAAAAATAGAATTTAGAAAATCGGTCCACAACTGACGGAGAAATCGGTGGATATACACAAAAAAAATACACTCGAACATAGAACCTCCTTTTTCGAAGTTGATTAAAAAAGAAAAACGTACAGACCTAGACTATACTGGTAGGTACCTATACTGAATCTAATGAGACCAAAATTATCTCATTTCGTAAAGGTATAGGGGGTGAAAATGATATCGCCCAAAACAAGATTTCAAAAAAGGTAATTGCTTCCAAGAATTGCAACTCTCTCTCGCCGCGTATCGGCGCTTCACAATCCCCTTCAGTATTTTATCAATATAAATACATTTATTTCTTCCACTGGCACCAATAGAAAATTCCGTGCAACAAACAAGAAGTCGTAACCAATCCCTAACATTAAATTGTTTGAGAACCCGCATCGAGATTGACCAATTTCGTCGTCAAGAGGAAGGAATAGGTGTGGGAGAGTTAACTTCCCATGCCTTCCTAGAAGTTAAGAGGGACTGCGGGAACTATAAAAGGGACTCTATTAACTGTCTTGTTAAAGGATTGTCAAAACAATCTGACATAGTAAGGACAAGGCGGACTGAGCGTTAATAAGGAAAGGTGGAATGAGCGTTTTTGTAAAGCCACGAATTGGCCCATAATCTTCGGGAGCCGTCGTCAATCTTTGGAAGCAGTCGTAAGAACGAGACATTAAAAACTGCTGTTTCTTGTACAGTGAACGCGTGTTAGCAGACGTTCGGACGGCCAGACGGTCCTATATTTATTATTTGAATCTATGCATACTAGTCTTTGCAGGCTAACCACAGGCCAACTAATGATGTTTTTAGGGATCCTTACCCGAAGGGTCCAAACGGAGCCTTATTGCTGTCACTCACATGTCCGTCTGTCTGTCTGTCCGTCGTCTATCACAAAATTTTGTTCCGAACAATTTTGTAACTTCCCATTGATCTATAAACTTGATGTTTATTATTGCGTATATCTTACTAACAAATACCAATATATCGATAATTAAGATTTTTCTTTGATAATTCCCTCATTTGTTACGGAACCCTAAATGTGCGAAGTCCGACACACACTTGGCCGGTTTCTTTTTGTTTTATTTCATTTGCTTAAACCTGATGACTGTCGCCAAATATTTTATTTTCTTTCTTTTATCTATTGGCGTCGTTAACATTCTTGATCGTCATGCTAGTCACAATTTTGCCACCTGCATCTAGTTGCCCGGAAAAACAGCCGTATTAAACAGGCAATTATTTTCACTTAAACCATTGCTCACAGCACGTTCCAAGATTGCAGTCTCAGTAGTGATATCACCTACTTGACGATAATAATTCATAATTTCCCTTATTCTGCTGCTGGCGGGATGCAGCATGCACTTATACCAGTTATTGGTACCTGCGCGGGTGTATTCATTTTCATAATATGTCCACGGCCTTCGTCTAGTAACCTTATTGTTAAATATAGCTGATTTACGCGTATCTAAGCGCCTGTAACTCGTCACGTTGTTTATTTATTTTTAACTATTTTAAATTATTGACAATGAATTGATTTTTATGTACTTAATTCTAATTAATATGTTAAATAATTGATTTTAATGTTAATAAAAATAAAATTGTAATTGATATTTAACTGAAACTATGATTGATTGTTATATTTGCATGAAATAGAGGGCTTTTTTATGTGTAAAATCTTTCCTCTCGGTTTCCTGCAATATGTGGGAGTTTCGTGACATAAGATGGAAGGGTGTAACAGGAAGCTGGGGAAGCGCGCGTTATTTGGCTTGACCAATGAGCGTTCGCGATGGTAGAGTTGGCCGTCATATGGTAGAGCGCACGATAAGTCTACGCGCGGTCGAAATCGGAACTAAACGTTTTAATTTTATTTTTCAAGGTATGTTTTATTTACCAAGGTGAGATGATCATAAGCGACTACTGTAAAGCTGGTTCGTTTTAAAAAAATATATTTTTATGTCCCTGGCCTTCGACTAGTAACTTTGTTGAAAAATAACTGATTATCTTTATTGCCTGTAAGTCGTCATGCCATCGTTTTCTAGGCCTTTTTCTCTGCAACGACGCCTGGCTTCTAAGTCAGTCGGTTTTTTTTTTTTTCTATATTGACATTAATACTACTTTTGCCCATGTAGATGCAGTATTTAAAATATGATTACACGTTTTCGTTACATCCTATGTCTTTTCCTCAAATTCTCTTTGGGCAATGCATTGCCCTTATTCTATTGTCGGCGGGATGCTCCTGCTACATACACTATTTCTATTTTCTTTTTGGCTTCACACAGTTTTTGCGTTTAACCAACACGCACTTATGAGTTACTAACGCGAGTGTTTATCTTCTTTATGTGGCCCTGACCTTCGACCAGTAACCTTGCTGAAATTAGCTGTCTATCTTCACTTTACTGTAGTTTAATTTTTGTACTGGTTTCCACCTCCTCTTCGATGGAACCGAGCATTATGTTACCTTACGAAATGGTTCCTCATTTTTCGTTTTTGTAACTAAGGTGTAGATACAGAATAAAGAGTGGGTATTCTATCTGTCTATACTTTAGTAAAGGAGGGAATTTTATTGCTTGCGTGGATAATGGCTCAATTACACCTTCCGATTTCATTTAGGAACGAACTAACTAGGAAGTAGGAAGCGAGCGATTACACTATCCCAAATTGGACTCCTAAATCGGGCTCCTAAGTCGGCAGTGTTGCCAACTCTTAGAAATTCGAGTCCCTAGACAGAATGTCAAAAGTCGCTATAAAGTCTCTTAAAACTGATTCTACCAGGAGCGGACCAAAAAAAAAAAGAGCGGACTCAGATTTTTTTTCTGGGAAAGGGACCTTGGGAAATTAAATAATAATTTAGACACATACAAAAATACTATTTGCCCATTTGTAGCGACAAAGTCGCTAAATTGGCAACAGTTAGCTCTAAATCGAATAATTATATATTTGCACGTCAATTAAAATGAAAAGGAATGTAAAATAATTATTTCTTTTAGATGATTGCATTTATTTTTTTCAAAGTAAAAATATTGTGATATTGTTGTTATGATGCATGGAATAAAAGGCTTTTTATTTTTATTTTATTATTTTATAGCTCTAAATCGTGGTGATGCGATTACACTGTCCTAAATCGTACACAATTTAGGAAGTCAAATCGGGACCTTTCAATTTCACTAAATCGGACACTAACTGCTACTACACCTTCCTATTTCCTAAATTGGGTCCCTTGAAATCGGAAGGTGTAATTAAGCCATAAGACAACTTGTTACAATATGCAAGAGCAGTATGCGGCCGCAGAGGGTGACGGGGGTCCGCATGTATTGATGCGGGCTATACTTAGCCGGGGGAGCGTAACAAAATACGCAAGCCTCGTACTCTAGCATCCCGACTATAGTATAGGTAGCAGCAGAACATCGTGTTGTTTTAGTCAGGAAGAGTTTGGCAGACCCCTCAATCCCAGGGTGGACATTCATGAGGATATCCACCCGATAAAAAAGGGTGCGTCTACCGCTTCTTACACTTGTCATCTAAACGTGGCTGATTGTTTTTATTTTCATCATCTACATCTCAGCCGAAAGAACACTGTTGTACCCAAATGACCAAAATTACCCAAGCAGCTACCTGCTTGGGTAATTTTCCGACCGCTTTATGAACGATTTAACCTCTTGCGTGTCCGGCGGACAGCGCATGGGCCGTAAACAATTAAAAATCTAAGTACCTATTGTGTCTGCTAACTAGACGCGCGACGCGACGGGTTAATTGAGTGGGCATCACTTAAGGCGTACCTATATAGCTGCCAAGTGGCGCCCTCATTGAATAAAAAATCGTAGCAAAGCGTAGAAAATAAAGATTAAAGAATCCTATGTTGCGTTTGTTACAAAGAGGATAAGGTATTTTTACGTTGTGGAAGCATAACTCAAAGTGTTTCGTATCCAAAGTAGTAAGCAAAAGTACCAAGAGTCCGAGTCCTGTTTTAACAACGTAAAAATACCTTATCTTATGTGTAATCTACGCAACATAGGATTCTTTATTTTCTTTGCTAAGATACGAATTTTTATTCAATGAGGGCGTCACTTATGGGCAGGTAGACCCTTAAGTTTTTTTTGTCGTGGTTCTGTCGCCAGTATGTTGTGTTATCATATTAATTATGTCACCGGATTATAATTGCAAATCCCGTAGGCTTATAATACATTTTGCAGGAGTGAAAACTATCGATATTAATCTTGGGATCATTTCAAATTCAATAAATCTCACCCAAATATGTTAATTTACAATGTCTCTTTGAAAGCAAAAAGGTTTTAATTTCTCGTGATTTTTAAGTTTTGCGTACCTCAAAAGGAAAAAAGGAACCTGTATAGGATCACTTTGCTGTGCGTCTGTCCATACCCTTTTTCTCAAGATGGCGTGGAGGTACAAATACTCAGATTTACAATTACTTGGAGCAGTGAAATACTTCTAAGTCAACGCCATCAAAAGATACGGCCGTTTATGCCGCATATTTTGACACTCTCAAGGGAATTAAAACCTATAGAGAACTTCCCGTTGACCTAGAATAATGAAATTTGGTGACAATTTAACAAAATCAAAATCATAAACTATTTACATCTGATTATAAGACACATGGAGGTGGTTAACCTATGCCTTTTGTAAATAACGTTATGAGTAACATTTTGTTAATGATATGTTTCCCTATTATTTTTAGAAGATTTTCCTTCTGTAATTAGTGTTGTTTCCCTATCATAACAGTTCACGTCACGTTCCATTATTCGCGGGAATTTACCAAAATAACATTGATGTTACGCAAAATCTACGGCTACTGAGTTATTACGTGGTTATTATTACCTATTACGAGTATTAACAGCAGGGGCTCAGACAACATGGCGCCAACCCTATTTCGAGTAAATTTGAATTCAAAATTCGAAATAATTAAGACTTTTGGCGGGATTTTTCGAGTGAAGTACAGTGGCTGTTTTAATGTGTGTTCCTCTGTGGCCGGACCACAGTTTAGTACTCAGATGCTATAGTTCGAAATAAAACCTACCTGAAGTCTACTTTCATCGGAATATATATATATTTTTAGTACCTCAAGAGATATCTTTTTAATTTACAATTTATGTGGTCCGGCCGCCAGGCAGTGCTCTCTGGCCGCGCCACCTCAAATTAAATAGAGTATTAACAACTATTAATAAATCAATATCCCGAAAAAAACTACCTAAAGAGTACCTTGCATACGACAAATATGGTCCAATAAACCCCTTTAGTTAAAGAGTTATTGGTCGTAGGGTGTGGTCCAGCTGGAAGGTATACTCTGCAGCAAGTCAATTTTGCAATATTTAATATTAACTATCCATAAATCAATTTATATAATAGTACCTTTTCTCTACTCTTCGTTGATACTTTTTTCTCTCAAGAAACTATTCATTTTGATTAATTAATCTTTAAAGTATGTGGCGCGGCTAGGGAGGATTACTTTCAGCAAATATAACGAAATATGCTTTATTTCTTTATGCCAACGAAAACTACACAATAAGTACTTTATAAAAAGACCTGGACTTCATCAATAAACTTTTATTTTTATTACCAACAATGATTTTGAAAAAGGTGCACTTTTTGGTTTTTGTTTACCTATCTACCTAAGAATTGGTAGTTAATTTGAGAAAGTAAGTGAACATTTTGGTTTAAAATAAACAACAAGTATACGAAAAGCAAATATATATTTTCATATTCAAATATAAACAATAAAAAATAGTTAATACAATAGGTTTTATAAATTGCGGAACTTAGTATAAATTTAAACGCCTTCCAATATTTTGTTAAAAATTTGTATTACATGTTAATACAATAAGCGTTACAATGTTAGCAGAATGTGCAGGTGTTATTACAATAGTTTACGTACGGGGGTAGTTTGTTATTATTTAATTATTATAGCTTGAATATATTTTTACTTTAGTAGTTTGTTCCTACTATTTTGTATCGGCCATTATAACAGCGCAAATGAGTGAAAACAAAAAAAAAACGCGGGCAAAGTGCTATCAGTTTCCCTTGATAAACAAAAATTTGAGTTCGTGAAATATGAAGACCAACTTAAATAAAGATTTGCTGCCACCACCATCAAGTAAGATTTTTCTTGATATTCGCAAAAACTTATCATGTCGAATGAGCGTGAAAGCTATTCTTATCTCTCTTCTTTAAAAAAGAATTTTGCTTATTTCTTCAATAATACAATGAAACAGAGTTCTTCTCCAGAAAATGATGATAATTTGACATCTGATGACTTAGATTCACCAAAGTCTTCTGTACAAGATAACTATGCCGTTGAGAATTTTGAAATATCATTATCCGATTGGCAAAATATAAGACCAGTCACTAGCTATTGTTCGCGAACAGTTAAAGATAGACCATCAGTAACGCGGCACAGGAAGACAGTTTTACCTCAACATAAGTGGACAATCGTTATGAGTGAGATTTCATGGAAGGAAACAAGGCGAGAATGTACATTTGATTTTAGCATGAGTTTCTGACGCTTCTGTTGACTCTGCTCTAATTTTAGCTCCACATTGCTTACAATATCCACTGAATCGAATATTGTAATCAACAGCTGAACTGCGTTTAAATATCCAAGTTCATTCTCGCTCTGTTTCCTTCCAGAATATTTCATTCATAACGTTTGTCCACTTATGTTGAGGTAAAACTGTCTTCTTGTGCCGCGTTACTAATGGTCTATCTTTATCTGTTCGCGAACAATAGCTAGTGACTGGTCTTATATTTTGCCAATCGGATAATGATATTTAAAAATTCTCAACGGCATAGTTATCTTGTACAGAAGACTTTGGTGAATCTAAGTCATCAGATGTCAAATTATCATCATTTTCTGGAGAAGAACTCTGTTTCATTGTATTATTGAAGAAATAAGCAAAATTCTTTTTTAAAGAAAGATAAGAATAGCTTTCACGCTCATTCGACATGATAAGTTTTTGCGAATATCAAGAAAAATCTTACTTGATGGTGGTGGCAGCAAATCTTTATTTAAGTTGGTCTTCATATTTCACGAACTCAAATTTTTGTTTATCAAGGGAAACTGATAGCACTTTGCCCGCGTTTTTTTTTTTGTTTTCACTCATTTGCGCTGTTATAATGGCCGATACAAAATAGTAGGAACAAACTACTAAAGTAAAAATATATTCAAGCTATAATAATTAAATAATAACAAACTACCCCCGTACGTAAACTATTGTAATAACGCCTGCACATTCTGCTAACATTGTAACGCTTATTGTATTAACATGTAATACAAATTTTTAACAAAATATTGGAAGGCGTTTAAATTTATACTAAGTTCCGCAATTTATAAAACCTATTGTATTAACTATTTTTTATTGTTTATATTTGAATATGAAAATATATATTTGCTTTTCGTATACTTGTTGTTTATTTTAAACCAAAATGTTCACTTACTTCGTCAAATTAACTACCAATTCTTAGGTAGATAGGTAAACAAAAACCAAAAAGTGCACCTTTTTCAAAATCATTGTTGGTAATAAAAATAAAAGTTTATTGATGAAGTCCAGGTCTTTTTATAAAGTACTTATTGTGTAGTTTTCGTTAGCATAAAGAAATAAAGCATATTTCGTTATATTTGCTGAAAGTAATCCTCCCTAGCCGCGCCACATACTTTAAAGATTAATTAATCAAAATGAATAGTTTCTTGAGAGAAAAAAGTATCAACGAAGAGTAGAGAAAAGGTACTATTATATAAATTGATTTATGGATAGTTAATATTAAATATTGCAAAATTGACTTGCTGCAGAGTATACCTTCCAGCTGGACCACACCCTACGACCAATAACTCTTTAACTAAAGGGGTTTATTGGACCATATTTGTCGTATGCAAGGTACTCTTTAGGTAGTTTTTTTCGGGATATTGATTTATTAATAGTTGTTAATACTCTATTTAATTTGAGGTGGCGCGGCCAGAGAGCACTGCCTGGCGGCCGGACCACATAAATTGTAAATTAAAAAGATATCTCTTGAGGTACTAAAAATATATATATATTCCGATGAAAGTAGACTTCAGGTAGGTTTTATTTCGAACTATAGCATCTGAGTACTAAACTGTGGTCCGGCCACAGAGGAACACACTGTTTTAATTATTCGCCAATTGATTCCTAGTGGATATTGTGATGTAAAATCGGCTACCTCTTTTCATTGATAATTCCCTCATTTTCCACGTATTTGGCCGTTTTTTATAATATTTAGAGAAGAAAAGTCGGCCGGCTGTTTCTACTTTATTGAAGACCCATTGACTTGGTCCTGGGGGGTGCCACAGACACTAACCACAGTATGATCTATGGTTCTCATTAGCAGTGCTATTCTGTAGTTAAACATCATACTGCGGAAACCTGGGTGAAGACGGCTTTTTTTTTTGTGTGGTGGGAAATCGACCAATGACATCTCCCGCTCTAGGGTGGAGCGGGAGGGCGTGTCAGGCTCTTACTGACTAAAACCTACCCCTGTTCCTTCCCTGCACAGTGCCCAAGGGCGAGGTAACTCTGTTTAGGCGAAGACGGCTGCCAATCCATTGCTTCAGGGGGAACGACAGAGTTCACGTCATGCATACCTATTTTACCGCAGTTTTCATGGTGATATGTTTTTGCCTGATCTTCGTTTTTAACCCCCGACGCAAAAAGAGGAGTGCTATATAGAAGTTTCACCGCTACGCTATGTGTGTGTGTCTGTCTGTGGCACCGTAGCTCTTAAATGGGTGAACCGATTTTAATGCGGATTTTTATTTGAAAGCAGGTTTTCTAGAGATGGAAATGTTTTATCAAAATTGGTTCAGTCGTTTCAGGGCCATTAGCGCTTTTGTGTTTTTTTATATGTTCGCTTTTATTTTAAGCGTTGGGGTTTTCCCGTCAGGCCCCGGAACAGCAGACACAATAAAAACCTTTTGTCGCGTCTCCGATTGGAGACGCGCAGGGCCTGACGGATTAAATTTAATTGGTATCTTCTGCTGACATCTTCCGCCGCCAGAAAGTTTGTTGGTCGGTTTACTCTCAAAAATGTGTCTGTTTACTAATTTTCTCAATGCAGGCGTGAAAAATGTTAAATTATGTTTCGTTTACACGTTTGTTTGGTAAATATAGTGATGATTGCATGGCGCTACGAATAGATTAATTGAATGGCTAATTGAGCCAGATGCCCGCTGAATATGTGGGTAGTTATGCAGAACATCTACAAGATGTATGAAATTCTTTACACCGCAATATGTAATTTGTATGAAATTCTTTTTATTATGTTATCTTTATAAAATATCTTTCCTATTATACTTTTGACACTTCACGTGAGCAAAGGGCTGGCTTTTACCTTAGACAGAGGATAAGCATTGCCATAGAACAGCTGTTTTTGGTACTTTTGCCTACTACTTTGGATATGAAGCATTCTGAGACCTGTTTTAACAACGTAAAAATACTTTGTCCTCTTTGTAACAAACGTGACGTTGGATTCTTTAATATTTACTTTCTATGATAAGCTACGATTTTTTATTCAATGAGGGCGCCACTTGGCTGGTAGTAGACCCTTATCTGCCAACGGCCTTGAGTAGCTTGCTTGTTCTGTGCTGAGCTCACGTACGTAACGCGTCGTACGTCCACCCAGTAATAGGACTCGCCTATCAAGGAGCGCTGTCCGAAATTAGACGCATTATTAATTTATTATACATAAAACAACAAGTATTAAACTAAAACACGTATTCGAAAATAAAAATAATGAAATTATTTTTAAAATAGTGAAGGTTTAATAACAATACGCTTTACACTTTTTGTATGATTCTCAATTTTTTATCCGCGTTAGACATAACTTTAGAAATTAATTATACTACGTTTAAAAATATAATTTAAAATATTCACATATCAAATTAGGAATGAAATTGTCTAGAGTAACATATATTTTTTTCAAAGAAATAAGACTAGTCATTTAGAAGTGATATTCAATTTAAAACCTTTGAAGTCGTATAACTGCGTCTTAATTGCTCTTTCATGGTAACATTTTGACATTGACAGTTCGTTTTTTTTTACTATTGATAGGTACGTTTGACCACTACAATACCATCAGTTGATGGTAAGCGATGATGTGGTCGGAGATGGAGCATGCTTGCGAAGAAGTAACCTTGAATAGGTTACTTCTAGGCAGACTCCCAGGTGGTAGTTAACGAGCAAATGCAGACAGCTTCAGTCCAAAGACTGGACTGACAGAATTTTTCTCGGAAAAAGTATACAAGGTGTAATGGAAAGGTGTGGTCCTATTTTAAAATCTGCATCTGACCATGGGAATGAACAACTTTCTCTTCAATTCCTCATAGAAAAATGAAGTAATCAGCTGATCGAAATTTGTATGGGAGGTACTTACTTTTTTGGGAATTGACATGTTGAAGAAAGTTGCTTATTTCGATGGACAGAATCAGTTATTAAAATATGACCACACTTATCCGTTACAGCCTTTATATGAAAAGAGGTCATTCAACATCCCGTAAAGCACAGATAATGTAATACTAGCGTACGTAAGGTAAACAAACCTTACGATTTATATAAATGAAATAGGTAGGTGGTACATTCAATTGCAATATTAATAATGCTAATGAAAAAAACAAAAGATAATTAAAGGTAATGTAGGGTAGAATAAACGGTTTGCTAAGAAAAACGGTACGCACCTTTATAATTTTTTTTATTTATTTTCAGTCAATTTTACACGACACTTTCTATTTATAATTCGACTTGATGATAACTCTCGCTTTTAATAAAAAAAAAAAAATTGACAAATACTTTAGTAGCAGTTCACGACGCCGATTTAAACAGTCTAATGGCCAAGTCAATGACATAATAACATTATTCATTAATTCGATAAATAATTAAACAGTCACTATTTCTAAGCGATGTTATGTCAATTGTTTCATGATCCGACAGTAACTGATTCATTGAATACAAGGAGGACATTGTTGCTAATAATCACACAATACATGCTAATAATGTGTACCTAAACCATAATATTCCTTGATGCTTTTAATTTTTTAAATAACTAAATCAGTGTAAAAAATATTTTCTCTAAAAAAAAACATTAAAGCAATAAAACCTACCGTCACAGTCCAGTCCAAAAGCGAAGATCCAAAAAAAAAAAACAACTCACTGACACTTCCAAATCCAATAAAAAAGTAGTAAACACAAAAATTCTTGTTGAAATTAAGAACAAAACATAATTCGAAATTCAAATAAACCGAACCGCTACGAGCGTGCACGACTCCAATCTATGCCGATATGAACCGTTCTACGTGAGCGTAATTTACGTATTCAGAGACCATCGTAAGTTGGTCTGCAGCACACCTGTGTTTAAAACCACAGCTGTATCAATATAAACTTGTATGCTTTGACTCACGGGTTCTTTTTGACTGGCCCATGACTGGTGAGAAGTAGCTACTGTTTGACCTTGTAACGTAGTTTTGTCTGTGAAAGAAGTAACAAAAATCTGCTTACCATAATCTCATTCAGGTGATTTCAAAGGAGGAATATAGTTTTTAATTTTTTTTTACTATTTCTTAGGATCATCGAAACCTACCTATTTTGCGGTGGGGAATATCAAAACAAAGACTATAAATAATAAGGTTGTATCGGAGATGAAACCGCAGTACTTTTTTATTAATTTTGTTTCCTTGTCGTTCCAAGAAAGTGTAACGATGACGCATACTTTTCGGCTAAAACCAATTTGTAACTTCGATGTTCACAACAGGTTTTTTTTTATTACTTAACCTTACCGTATATTCTTCGCTGCCTGCATTTATTCAGTATGATTCATATTTGCGGCTTTCTGGGTTGTTGCCTTTGCCCTAGTTTGTCTTTCTCTTGTAAGCAATTGCACCACAGATTAAGTAACACCATTTATATTATGCTCTGTTTCATCCATTGATAATAATCTTGGTGCAGTATTTTATCTTATTTAAACCGACTTCGAAAAAGGAGGAGGTTCTATGTTCGACTGTTTGTATGTTTTCTTTTTTTTTAATGTACGTCCACCGATTTCTCTGTCAATTGAGGACCGATTTTCAAAATTCTTTTTTTATCCGATAGAATAATTTCCGAGGTGGTCCCATATAAATTTTATCGAAATTGCTTCAGTGCTTTTTGAAAAACTGAACAAAAACGAAAAATACGTATACCTAGATGACGTATAGTATAGTTAGTATAAGAATAGAATAGAATAGAATAGAATAGAATAGAATAGAATAGAATAGAATAAAATTTATTCAGCAACAGTACACGAAACACGCACGGTACACAGAAATAACAGTGAAAAAAAAAATACACTAAAAATTAAAAAATAACTTTAATTTCGGAAGTCGGTGTCAAATAACGAAGAAATAAAATACAAACACCGATTTCCGATATTAGTTATTTTTTAATTTTTGGAAGTCTTGTTTTTTTTGTAAAAAAGTTTTTCATTTTTCACTTTTTAGTTGTTGTACCCCAGAACTAAAAACGCCAATAACATGGAACGTGAAATTAAAACATAGTCGTAATTGAAGAACCATACTATATACTCGTAACTATGCACATTTCCTGTTATTTACAGTTGATAAATTGCTAGTTAATTTTTAAATCAGGTTTTTCTTTCAAAGTAGATACAAGTCTATTGTAAAAATCCTAGATGACATTGCAAGTGTTATGTATTCCTACAATGAACTTTGACTGCGCGTAGTGTTCCACGCAAAGAGATGTCAGCAATCAGGACGGGGCCCGTCATGGACGATGCATGCATGCCAAGGGGTCGCGGATAAATTCGAAACAGAGTTACCGCGCCCCTGGGTACTCAGGCAAGAAAGGACCTGGGGTGGGTTTTAGTCAGTATAATTCTGACCCGCCCTCCCGCTCCGCCCAGAGCGGGAAAAGACATTAAAAAAATAAAATAAAATCAAAAGTCATTTATTCAAACTAGGCTGAGAACCAGCACATTTTGAACGTCAAAGTTCTACATAAAGACAGTCCCCCAAAAACGCCCGCCCGTCACCATTGGATGATTTCCCACCCCACAAAAAAGAAAAAGCCATAAGCAACATAAATACATATATGCACACACATACATATTATGTGGCTTAATCAGGACCACCGGACTCAAGGCACATAACCTACTTTCTGATCATTCATTTCCTCATAAATGCTTATCGCAACTAATCGTAAGAAGTACGGTTAACTGCTTGTTCATGGTAACATTTTGACATTGCCAGTGCGTGTTTTTTTGTTTATCGTTATAAGCTTGTGCTTGACCACTATCTCACCTGATGGTAAGCGATGATGTGCTCGACGTTGGAGCACGGTTGCCTAGAAGTTCACTCTTGTCTTAAAGACCTGGGCCACAGCCCAGCATACACCAGTGCAGTGGGTTGTAGCTATCGGGCACGCCGCAATTGCGGCGCCACGGCTTCCTCACCTTCCGCCTGACGAATGTGCGGATCGCCCAGAGGACACGGTGGAGCATACGGTGGAGTAGTGCCCCGCTTGGGTAGAGCCCCGCCGTGTCCTCGTGGAGGCGGTCAGCGGCAGCGACCCCTCGCGCGAGGCCATGGTACGGAGCAAGAGGGAATGGGAAGCAGTTCCTCCTTCTGCGAAGCAGTTATACTCGCGAAGGAGGAGGCGGAACGGGTGAGTGAGACTCAACAGAGTCGCCCTCAGCAGCAGCCGCCACAGGAGACGCCCTGGGCGTTGGAGGTCGCGAGACGATCTCCGGCCACCGTAGACGCGGACCTGCAGTCGGCGAGTAGTGGGTAGCTCGCCGTCCAATCAGGACCAGGCCCGCCACACTATTCCCAAACCACTGTAACTTCTGTAAGCCAGAATCAACAGTGGCGACCACCAGAAAAAACGCCGAGGCAATGAAGCTCGTCGAGTCCCAGAGAAACGATTAAACTGTCTTGGGACCCGCAACGAAATTAATCAGAAAAGACAGCGGAGGAGTAAGAAAAACATAATTTCCACTTCCCTCCTAATCAAGCGGCAGACAGAACAAAACTAGGCCATTAGGCACAAAGGGGGTTTTTATAACTGGGGTAAGCTCAGTTGCCAAGCACCACTGGTTAAAAACATTAATATTAATGGGTCCTAAAATTGTGAGCTGTTACACTTATTCCAATAATAGGTATGGCAAAAACGCTTGAACGCACGGCAATTCATTTTAGTTTCCACAAGGTCCGTGTAATAGACAACTCCAGACGTAGGCTGAATACTATCCAACATAATATTGCGCTCAGTTTGCCAAAGAGTACACTCCCACAGGATATGATGTGCGGATTGTCCGTATTCGCAATCAGTAGTGCTATTCTGTAAAATCTCACCGTGAAAACTTAGGTGAAGTGAACGTGAAGTGGGCTGTCAATCCATGCAATCAAGGTGGAATGACAGTTCACTTCACGCTCACTCCACCTAAGTTTTCACGGTGAGCTGTGAACAGAATCGTCCGGCAGGAGTAGAACATTGACATTAAGGTGAGGCAACAAGCTTGAAGGAAAATAATTTACTCTTAAAGTTGCCATGACCTGTGAGAAATTGGGCAACACAGTGATCCATCTCCAGCCGTGTCCTATCCAGCCGTTTGCGAACCGATAGGAAGAACTGGTGGAGGTGTCTGCCTTTGATGGAACTTTCCCAGCTACATTGCCATTCGGATAAAAGGACCAGGCCCGAGAGTCGACGCCACGTAGTGTTCCACGTGCACCTCAAAGGGATATTAGCAATACGTGACGGTGCCCGTCATGGCCGATGTCTGCCCAGGGGTCGTGGATAAATTCGAAACAGAGTTACCGCGCCCCTAGGCACTCGGAAGGAACAGGGGTGGGTTTTAGTTAGTAAAAGTCTGACACGCCCTCCCGCTCCACCCAGAGCGGGAAAGGTCATTGGATGATTTATCACCTCCAAAAAAAAAGGTTGTAGCTATCAGAAAACACAGACTTAAATGTTTAACACAATGAATGTGTTCCTAAAACGTTATGTGCGTATGGGTGGGATGCCCACCATGTACCTTCGTCGGTATTCAAGACTATGGAGTTTAGACTTGGCAACTAATTTTAGAAACTCCTGGAAAACTTACCAGTATATCGCCGTTCGTCTAGTGGTCCAATGATGGAACAGGTTTGGCGAAATTAAACTTTGCATTATTGATATTGTCTTTGTAGCAGTAAGGGCGATTTTAATAGTCTTTTACTGACATGCGGTTAACTGTATCGTGCGTATACTTTGCGTGGGTCCTAATGACTGGAACCTACGCTAGTACTTTATGCATACACACTACTTTATGCTAAGATAGGCTTTAAATTATTTGTGTCGTCACTGGACTGGTACTAAATGGTGAGCGATGATGTGGTCGACATTGGAGCACTCTTGACTTAAAGACCTCCAGGTTGTAGCTAACAGGAAACATAGACTTCGGCAGGGAATTTCACTCCTTAGCTGTACGCACAATGACGAAAACGTTTTGTTCATGTGGGTGGGGTGTTCAGAATGTACCGGTGGCGCAATGCCGTACGTCTAGTGGTCCGATGGTGGAACGGGTTTGGCGGAATTAAACTATGCAATTGATATTGTCTTTGTAGTAGTAAGGACGATTTTAGTAGTTGAAGTGTTTCACTGTCGTACGGTTATCTGTATCGTGCGTACACTTTTGCGTGGGTCCTGGTAATAACTGGGTCTACTGGCTAACTACGTACCTACTACTTTATACTAAGGTAGGCTGAAGATTATTTGTGTCGTGATTGGAGGCAGTAGTTATTGAAAGATCTTTTTTTTTCAGGGTTGTGAGCAGCAAGGCTCCGAGAGGAGCTCCTCCGCAAGAAGAGCTCGTGGCTAAAGTAATAACAGCCGCACGGGTCGATCCATTACGTTAAGCTAAGCTTGCCGGGGTTGGTCCATGGATGTGTGACCATCTTTACGTACCGAGATTCCTACGTGCTTCGGAAAGCATGCTAAGCCGTTGGTCCCGGCTGTGATCGTGGATCTTTGACAGTCGTTACGGGTCGTCAGAAGCCCGAAAGTATGACAACCAGTCTTACCAAGGGGTATCGTAATACCCAGTAACTGGGTTGTGGAGGTCAGATAGGCAGCCGCTTCATGTAAAATACTGGTATTCAGCTGCATCCGGTTAGACTGGAAGCAGACCCCAAGATAGTTGGGAAAAGGCTAGGCCGATTGATTTTTTTTGGACAACAAGGCCTACCAGCTGATATTTACGAAGCTCTTATTACTATAGTTCAATAGGTTTCGTAAATATCATATGGATTTTCTTCAAAAAGGGCCTTAACAGACAACCAGGTAACTATGATCCACAAAAAAGTAGGTAACCTACTTGTTCGTAAACATTTTATTTTGGTTCAAATCATAAAGTAAATTTATCAGACCCCCTAATTCAATTTATTTTAATTTAGAAATTTTCCATGAATTTGTAAGTAACTAATTAAAAACGCAAAGGGTTCTCGCAGAAAAGTTCTTAAAATATTACCTTATTTTTTTCCGATTCTCTCATAAACATTAATCTCAACTTCACTAATCAAGTGTTTTGAATACCTAATTTACAACGAAAGTTTCGAACAAGATAAAAATATTTAACGTTTTGAGGAACAGTGGCGGGCTGGCGGCCCAGTGGTATCGGCCCCCACTTACGAGTTGGACGTCGTGGGTTCAAACCCAGGTAGGAACTGTACTTTGTGTAATTTATTTCATCAACACTGCTCTCAAAACGGTGAGGGAGATCCTCGTGTGGCAACCGACCTGTACAAGAAGCAAAAATTCGAAGACATGTGACATCCACACCCTCACTGGGCCCGCGTGTACGACGCAGCCTATTCTCTCTCACAGAGAGGAGGCCTGTGTCACAGCAGTGGGAAAGGTTAATTTATTAAGACTTTATAATGATTACAATATACTCGTACATATGTAGATAACTCAACTAATAAATAACTTAATAGGATAAACAGGCTAAAAGATAAAAAAAAGAAAATATTTAGGTATAAGCGGCATAAAAGAGAGAAGAGTATAGCTTATTGAGCATCGAAAAATTCGTCCACATCGCTGTCAATAGGAAAAGTGCCCAGAACGCTGGCAGCATTGCCACGTTGAATGGCAATGCTGGTTCAGTCAAGGCCAGCCCTCTGATCAAGTGAAGAGTCGACTAAATGTTTCCTGATGTCACGGAAAACTCAAAGAGCACTCGAACCCCATGGCCCTAGTGTTTCAACCCCAAACGGCTCAAACATATAACTCCTTTATATTAGGAGTTACTCGTATATGTTTCGTTTTTCGTTTTTCGCTCCATGTAAAATACTGGTATTCAGCTGCATCCGGTTAGACTGGAAGCCGACCCCAAGATAGTCGGGAAAAGGCTAGACTGATGATGATATTAAGAGTTATATGTATAACTCCTAATATAAAGGTTGATTATGCTTATTTTAAATACATATACATAAACTCATTGTGACCGGTCGCTCACAATGGGCCTCATCAAGGGCAATGGAGAGAGCTGTAACAAAGCAGTGTTAAAGCCTTGTTTATTTTTTGACCTCTATTCCAAAATTACGTTCTTTGCTACCTTTTTTAATTTCAAATTCAAAAATTACTTAGTTTTCTCTGTCATGTCTCTGTTTTTATATTAAAAATCAGTTCTAATTCTGTAGCCGAGCTAGTAGAAGCTCTTGATTATCATTTTTCGACTCTTCGACTGTCAGTTACCAGTTTCCAAGAGTTGTGCAATTATACAATATAATTACGTATCAAGTCACAGTGTATGTGTTCGTAATATTATAATAAAGCCCACTGTTGTAAATAACAATTATAATGTGTTAACTCGTCGTGTGTTGTTATTCATTCAACTCCTCATCTACGGTCCTCTTACTCTACGTCCTTCTCTGCGTGTCACTCCGGCTGCAACAAGACACGCCCTCCGTACCGTGACAGAGCAATGCTCAGAGTTTCCTTGCCGGATCAAATCAGGAATGATGATATCCGCAAGAGAACCAAAGTTACCGACATAGCCCGAAGAATCGCCAAACTGAAGTGGGAGTGTGCAGGGCACTTTGCTCGCAGAACAGATCGATGGGGTCGTAAAGTTCTGGAGTGGCGACTGCGTACCGGAAGATGCAGCGTTGGAAGGCTTTCAACAAGGTGGACCGATGACCTGGTGAGGGTTGCGGGTAGCCGATGGATGCGAGACGCACAGGTCCGCTTGTTGTGGTGACACTTGGGGGAGGACTATGTCCAGCAGTGGACGTCTTTCGGCTGAAATGATGATGAGCTATACTCATGACTTTTGCCACGGAGGTAGACAGAAATTACAGCAAATTCATTCCAACATTCGCGTTCGTTTCGTATCAAACATTTTAAATCTTTCCTTAAAACTTTTGCGGTAGATTTCCATGTATCGATTGTTGTGTTTGGCATCCATAACCAAAATAAAAAGAAACCACTGAGCAGCTTTGGATAAAAATAGATCCCGCGAGTATCCTCGATCATCGGTCCGCGTCCCGAATGTATTGTTATGAAACACCTCATAGAATTATTATGAAATCTGGATAGTAGTTTCTGCCTAGCTTTTTCCTACTATCTTGGCGTCGGCTTCCAGTCTAACTGGATGCAGCTGAATACCAGTATTTTACATGGAGCGAGTGCCTATCTGACCTCCACAACCCAGTTACTGGGTAATACGATATCCCTTGGTAAGACTGGTTCTCAGACTTTCGGATTTCTGACGACCCGTAACGACTGTCAAAGATCCACGTCTGACATGCTGAACGTGCTTTCTGAGGCACGGAGGAGTCTCGGTATGTAAAGATTGTCACCCATTCATGGACCAACCCCGGAAAGCGTAGCTTAACCTGATGGATCGACCCATGCGGCTGTTATTACTTTATCCACGAGCTCCTCCGAAATCTCCACGAAATCTGGATACTAATAATTAGAACAAAATACATGATACAGCAGAAATTTAGTTTTTTTAAACACTCAACCACTGTAACACCTTTTTTATGGGGTGGGAAATCATACAATGACTTCTCCCGCTCTGGGTGGAGCGGGAGGGCGTGTCAGACTTTTACTGACTAAAACCCACCCCTGTTCCTTAAGTTGGCTGTGCCAAGCGGCGTGGTGACTCTCTTTCGAATTTATCCACGACCCCCAGGCAGGCATCGGCCCTTACGGGCCCCGTCAGGTACTGCTGACATGTCTTTGAGGCGCGCGTGGAGCACTACGCGCCGTCTACTCTCGGGCCTGGTCCTTATCGGACGGCAAGATACCCACCACTCGCCGTTCGCAAGCACCACTGTAACACCTGTGAACTAGAATCTGGAAAAGAGTAAATACAAGTTTACTGATATAGCCCGAAGAATCGTCAAACTCAAGTTGCATTGGGCAGAGTACATTGTTCGCAGGCCGATGGGAAAGGTTCTGGAGGGCCGACCACGTACCGGAAGACGCAGCTTTGGAAGGCGTTCCATAAGGTGGACCGATGACCTAGTAAGGGTTGCCGGAATCCGATGGTTGCAAGATGCTCAGGACCGGTCGTATTGGCACTTGGGGGAGGACTATGTCCAGCAGTGGACGTTAAAATGATGATTATTATGACTGTTTTTTACTCCTGCTTTTGCTACACAGCGTGGTGATCCGTCATGTTTTTATTGTGAAGCAATCATTGGCCAACTGTAGCCATTTAAACATACCGTCAAACGGGGCGAATAGGAACGCCAGGGTGAATAGAACTGCCCGGGGGTTGAGGATAAATTCGAAACAGAGTTACCTCGCCCCTGGGCACTCAAAGGCAGGAAGGAACAGGGGTGGGTTTTAGTCAGTAAGAGTCTGACACGCCCTCCCGCTCCACCCAGAGCGGGAGAAGTCATAGGATGATTTCCCACTCCACAAAAAAAAAAAAAAAAAGGGTGAATAGAAACAAAACTTTGAAAGGGTTTTTCACGTTATTTAGAAACTGTTTGTAGAATTTAAGGCCCTACTACCGGTCAAGTGGCGCCCTCATTGAAAAAAAAATCGTAGCTTAACATAGAAAATAAATATTAAAGAATCCAACGTCACGTTTGTTACAAAGAGGACAAAGTATTTTTACGTTGTTAAAACAGGTCTCAGAATGTTTCGTATCCAAAGTAGTAGGCAAAAGTACCAAAAACGGCCGTTTCTGACGTTGGATTCTTTAATATTTATTTTCTATGCTATGCTACGATTTTTTATTTAATGAGGGCGCCACTTGGCCGGTAGTAGACCCTTAAGTACTCCGATTGATTCATGAATTGTTGTAAAAACTAAATCGATGCTTTGCTAGAAACCAATAATAAGTTATCAACGTGAAAATCCTGTTTCTATTCACCCCTTCGTTCCTATTCACTTCGTTTGTAGGTACTGTTACAAAGTAAGGAAGGCGCATCATGCTTCTTAGAGCCTACTTAAATCTAATAACAATGTATCAAGTAAATAAGTCATAATTTAATCTTCCATAAGGAAGGATGTCACTTCCTCAAATGTGATCGTTAGTATGAAATTTCAGCCGTTATCAGTACTTAGCGGCTAATGTGATAAAAATTGCGCGTCTGCCCTTGGGAGCAAATTATGTAGGAAAGGCACAGCTCAATAATTATGTTATGCTCAGCTGGTGTGATTACAAATAATAAAAACTTTTTTACATAAAATACAACCGACTTCTAAAAATTGAAAAGTAACTTTAATTTCGGAAGTCGTCGGATAGAAAAAGTACTGAATCAATTTCGATAAAATTTATATGGGACCACCTCTAAAGTACGACCTACCAAACATAACAAGAATCATCAAAACCTATTCACAAATGGCGGAGATATCGCGTAACAAACATACAAAAAAAAACATTCAGTCGAATTGAGAACCGACTTTTATGAAGTCGGTTAAAAAAAGAAACCACTGTGAAGTTGTTTGTTACAAATTGAAATAGGTACTTGGCAATTGTTGGTTGAAGATTACTAGCCCTTAGACTATTTATATGTAACCTTGCATGTTTGAAGAACGATAACGTTTTAAAATTATCATGAATCCGGTGTGAGAGAGACGGAGCTATAGAAGATGTATAGCAATGTCCCTTTTCTCAACAGATTTATGCTGGTTTTAAGATTTCACAGCTCCCCGCTGATGCCCTTGAATTTTACCAGACAAAACATGAACCATTGTACTTTACCTAATTGTATCTATTAATAGTAAAAACTGCGTTTGCAAATTCGTCCGTTTGTCCTAAAAGTCCTTTCAACAATGAGCTGTCAAAGTCTTGCTCGAGCTCCAATACGGGATGAACATTGAAACATAATTAGTCTCGGATGATTTAGTATGCTTGGTCTAAAGCCAATGTAACAATAGCAACGCTATATGAATATATTAGCTGAACTACCGCTTTCCTTGGTGATGACCCTGCCTTGTTCCTCATATAGTATAGGACATGAATTTTAAAAAGAGTGAATGGCCCTGGCATAGGCAACTGAAGGAACACGTGTGTGTTTTAGTCAGTAAGAGTCTGACACGCACTCCCGCTCCACAAAGAGCGGAAGAATTTATTTGAAGATTTTCCAACCACAAAAAAAAAACTCAAGAGTGAATAGGTAACTTCCAGGCAAGCGTGCTCAATCGTCGACCACATGATCGCCTTAAAGCCCTACTAACGGTCATTGAATAAAAAATCGTAGCATAGCACAGAAAATAAATATTTAAAAATCCAACTTCACATTTGTTACAAAAAGCATTTTTACGTTGTTAAAACAGGTCTCAAATCCATTTTTGACACTTTTGCTTACTACTTTTGATACGAATCATTTTGAGTCCTGTCACAGAAAAGTTGAAAGGGAACCGTTTATCTTGATATGATCATGTGAAGAGGAGGGATTAAACACATGTAACCAAAAGAGTTATGAATATAAATGTGGATGGAGGTAGAGGGAGAGGGAGGTCAAAGAAAAGATGGATGGATTGTGTGAGGAGTGATATGAAAGAAAAGGGAGTTAGTGATAGCGTGACGGCTGACAGGACAGAATGGAAGAAAAAACGTGTTGCGCCGACCCCAAGTAACATGGGATAAGGGCAGGAAGATGATGATGAGGGCGCCGGTAGTAGGACCTTAAAACCATCATCTTTTCGGTGAGAGAAATGGATAGTGCTATTCGTCCTGTATAACGACGTCTCTCTCTCTCTCTCACCGAAAAGATGATGGTTTTAAGACGTCATGGTAGGCAGGACACCTTTATAATATATAAATATATATTTTGCTGATAGTTGTCAAGCAAGAGCCTATAAGTGATGCCTTTTGATGCAAAAATAATACCGTCCCCCCCCCCTCTTATCTCCGAAGTTTGCATAGAGAAAAATCTGAAAGAAGTTTGTGTAAAACAACACGATGTCTCTGAATAGCACACTTTTTCAGAAATCATCTACCAAAATTATTGGCACTTGGCCGGTTTTTACCATTCTGGTACGGAACCCCAAAAAACACTGTTAATTTATGAAAAATCTCGTGAAATTGCAAACTTTTTATTTTCAATACGACTCCGATACAAGATGATTAAAGAGATTTATTGTTATTGAAATTATCTGTTCATAACATATCGCGAGAGATTAATTACATTCTTACGGTGTTTGCAACTATCCGATGACATAAGCGTATCATCATTCGCGATTTCAGGGTTGGCCCCATAATCTGCCTTTTCTTTTTTGTGGGTTGGGAAATCACCCAATGACTTCTCCCGCTCTGGGTGGAGCGGGAGGGCGTGTCAGACACTTACTGACTAAAACTGACCCCTGTTCCTTCCTGCCCTGAGTGCCCAGAGGCGAGGTAACTCTGTTTCGAATTTATCCTCAACCCCCGGGCAGGCATCGGCCATGACGGGCCCCGTCTCTATTGCTGACAACTCTTTGAGGCGCGCGTGGAACACTACGCGCCGTCGACTCTCGGGCCTGGTGCTGATCGGACGGCGAGCTACCCATTACTCGAAGTCATAGGATGATTTCACACCCCACGAAAAAAAAAAGCATTGGTCCCATAGTAAAAGTTATTCATAAAGACGAGTATTGTCCGTGTTTTTATTTATTGTTGTATAGGGATAAATAAAAAATAATAATTCTATTTAGTCCGTAAGTTAGATTATCAAAAAATTTAGATACTTACGTATTTATTGCTTTATCAAATTAATGAAAAATTTCAAAGATACAACGCATCAAAGTTCAGGAGTGGGGGCTTGTTACGTCACTTTTGAGTAAAAAGTGTACAATTTTAACCTAAGTGTGACGTCATCCAAAATTTCAACCCACTGTATCGTCTTTATTTTTTGTTAAAGTGACAAAAGAAAATATACGTGTCCAATATTTTTTGGTAATCTAACTGACGAACTAATTAGATTTTTTGGTAATCTAACTGACGGACTAATTAGATTTTTTGGTAATCTAACTGACGAACTAATTAAATTTTTTGGTAATCTAACTGACGAACTAATTAGATTTTTTCAGTCGTCAACCCTATTGTCGTCTCCTCCTTGTATATCTTTATTTAGAAAATTTGTAACTCAAGAACGGCGAGACTGATTTTTATGATTTTTGTTTTATTGGATTTGTCTCCTCCTCGAATACCAGAAAAACTAATAAAACATTAGAAAATTAAACGATAAAAAAAAAAATGGACAAAAATCATTTTCTCAAACATTTGTATGGAATGGCTTTTTTAATTATGTCTCGAGATCGGATTCATGTATTGATTCTGAGGCGGTACGAAATTCACCGGGTCAACTAGTATACCTAGTATGGTAAGAACAAAGTATTTTCCTGCCATCAACAAAACCGCGTGCTACTGTCTTCATAAATACTTTCGACACGCATACAATGATTGATGAGGAAAATCTAACAGTTTATTTATAATAATATGTTTTCATACATGTACTTACATAAATACCAGGCAATGCAATATCAATTACATATGTGCTATTGTACTGGTCAAGTTCAATGACAAACGTTCACACATCTCACATAGGTAAAATCATATATACTCGTAGTATGCTTATGTGTAGTACGGTCCGCCAAGAAAGTAAATATCGGATTTACATAAATTTTTAGCTAAGTTAAAATGGGATGCTATGACGTCGCTTTTAGATAGGCAGTCGCTCCATGTAAAATACTGGTATTTAGCTGCATCCGGTTAGACTAGAAGCCGACCCCAAGATAGTTGGGATAAGGCGCGGGCAGATTGTTTTGATTATGACGTCGCTGTCAACATTATTTTGGAGATAAGCGAAACAGGGTGTAAAGTACCACAAACCTCCATTGAAAAAAAAAAGGAATATTTTCAAAAAACCCGACTGTTAAAATAACTAAAAAGTTCCAGATAAGTCACTTTTCAAGCAGTCTGATGCAGTTGGTGGCTGTTATTTTAGTTCAATTATTGATTTCATGCCACCAACTGCATCAGACTGCTTGAAAAGTGAGTTGTTTGGAACTTTTTAGATGTTTTTTACAGTCGGATTTATTGAAAATATTTTTTTATTTTCTACATTTTAGTGAGTTATATTTTTTGAATCGCCTCCTCAAACCCTTTATTTGATACCCCACATAATATAGTTAGTTGACTTTTATTATATTATTTTTCACAATATGGCGTCTAGTTGTCGCCTTATTTGTTTGTGTTTGTTAAAAGATTAGTCTAGTTGTTTTTCCACTATCACCAATTTTTTTTTTGTTTCGTTTTGATGGTCTGACAGGTTGTACAGATTACATAGTATTACACAATGTGTATTGTCTTTAGTTGTTGGCGGACCCTAACATTAGGCAATGAACAGAAGACTTACATTGATTGAATACGAGGCATTTAGCATTCTTGTATGTTTATGACTTTATGTTATTTAATCCATTTTTCTGTAATGTGCGTTATATCTGTGCAGAATATTTTTTTTCTTTCTTTCTATTTTTTTTTTCTTTATTGTATTTTGATTACTGTCATGTCTTTAGTAGCACTCGCAAGGTTAAGACAAATCAATTGACCTAAGAATTATCAAAATCAGCCCACACGTTTAGTCTCTATAGTGCCACAAAGGAACAAATACGTACATACATACATACATAGTCTGATAAACACATTACCCTCCCTGCGTCGCGCAGTCGGATAAAAAGGCGGATCCTCCTCGCAGACGGGTGTTGTGTCTGCCCGTGCCATGGTTGATTTCGGACTGTTGTTTATGTTCAAATCTCGCGGAGAACTGCTTGCGCGATGTAGGATTTGCGAGTTTTTAGTTCGTAGGTGGCGACATAGATGTCGCTACATTATCACAATGGCAGTGGAAAGACATCCATCGCTGGACAAGGTAGGTTACCATCAGAATAGTTTTAGTGTTTAGTGATTTTACACTTTTTCGTTGTATACTAGCTTTTGGCATCGGCTTCGGTGCGGCCGCTTGAATGTCGGAAGTTATCCTACCCAAGACTAAGGATCCCTGTTTCAAATATCCAAATTCTTGCTAGCTGCGTGATAGACGACTTCTAATAATTTTTAATTGAACATCACATCTGAACGATTAGGTTTATTTCTTTGAAAAAAAAAATTGTTACTCTAGACAATTTCCGATATCCGATATTTGAAATTACAATTTTATAACACAGTGTAATTAATTTGTAGTTATGTCTAAGGCGGATAAAAAATTAAGAATCACGCAAAAATTATAAAGCATATTTTTATGAAACCTTCACCATTTTAAAGATCATTCAATTATTTATATTTTAGTATACGTGTTTTAGTATAATACCTGCTGTTTTATGTATAATAAATGAATAATGCGTTTAATTTCGGACAGCGCTCCTTGATGGGTGAGTCCATCCTAACATACAGACTTCTACATTTATTACATTAGTAGGACAGGCATTTTTTTTTTTTTTGGTTCGGGCAATCATCCAATAACTTCTCCCGCTCCGGGTGGAGCGGGAGGGCGTGTCAGACTCTTACTGACTAAAAACCCACCCCTGTTCCTTTCCTGCCTGAGTGCCCAGGGGTGCGGTAACTCATGTTGAAAATTTATCCGCTACGCCTAGACATGCAGGCACCGGCGAGGCCCCGTCAGTGGTGGCTGACAACATCTCTTTAGAGGCGCGCGTGGAACACTACGCGCTGTCGACTCACGGGCCTGGTGCTGATCGGACGGCGAGCTACCCACTGCATAGGATAGGATATCAATATCAAGTAGAATGACGTGCAAGCAATCTTTAATCGTAGACTAGTAGACGACGTACTTGGCAGTTGGCAGGGCACATTGCTCGCAGAACAGATAGTCAATGGGGCTTAAAAGTTCTGGAGTGGCGACCGCGTACCTGAAGACCGGTCGTTGTGGCAAAACTTGGAGGAGGCTTACGTCCAGCAGTGGACGTCTTTCGGTCGAAAAGATGATGCAACTACTTATCTGGCTGACCGTACAATGAATCTGTTCTGAGACTACTCGTTTCGTTGAAATTTTAATTAGAAAATTACTTTGATAGTCATTCGTATGTCATGAATGCGTCAGTTGTCACTCGAGCAATGTTAAGTGGACTTTATTGTATGTAGTAATTTAAGAGGGAACAGGGCCTGCGAGGAATTTACAAAGTAGGTATTTGAAGAAACTATTACCATCGTGCTCAAGACTGCCCCCGTAGAGTGCGATAGGGACAGCTACAACTCAGACCGATTTTATCACAAAATTTTTGATGAGGTCGACGATTCATATTCGCCTTTTTTCTGCTCGAAAACTGAGCCGATTCAATTATTTTTGGCATCATTTTTTTAAGAAAGAGTATATCTAGGTCCCTATTAATTTTTTTTTGTTAAAACTTTTCTAATTAGTCTGGTAGTCTTCTAAGAACGGCGATAAAATAGGGTATTTTTTATAATATTTGGAGGGTCATATTTTCGTTACTTATTAGTTGCTAAAAAAAAGGAAATGACAGGGACGTGTCAACAGCAGACTTTTTTTTTTTTTGGGCATGCATCGGCCATGACTGACCCCGTCCTGTTTGCTGACAACTCTTTGAGGCGCGCATGGAACACTACACGCCGTCGACTCTCGGGCCTGGTGCTGATCGGACGGCGAGCTACCCATTACTCGCCGTCCGCAGGCCCGGGCCAATTACCTTGACTTTATGAAAAAAAAAAATGATTGCTCTAGAGGCATTATTCTAGAGGTTTTATTTTTTTTGTAAAAAAGTGTGTTATCTCATAAATGGATGTTCCGTAATAAATCATAGATAACGAAGCCACAAAGCGTTTCCATTTAATTAATATTAGTTACACGAAAAGTCATGAACGCTCATTAAAACCGCATCAAATTAAATTGCAATCAAAAATGGTTTTACAGACAATTTACGAATAATTATTATTTATCGTGAAATAAATGATGGTTCGTTTAATTTTGTAAAAATGTGATTCAACGGTTTTACGACTGGGTATTATGAAAGATATTGGTGAGAGTTTTTTTTGTTCCAATTTATCTGTAATGCCGAGTGGTTTGCGATTGCGTTACCAAACTTAGAGATATAGCTGCCATTTCTGGCCTATAATTTAGTAGTACCTTTGATTTTTTTTTTTGATGTTGGGTATTCATCAAATTACTTCTCTCGCTGTGGGTGGAGGGCGTGTCAGGCTATTTATTACTCTTGCGGCTTGCCCAGGGATTGTGGATAAATTCGAAACAGAGTTACTGCGCCCCTGGACACTCAGGGCAGGGAAGGAATAGGGGTGGGTTTTAGTCAGTAAAAGTCTGACACGCCCTCCCACTCCACCCAGAGCGGGAGAAGTCATAGGATGATTTCCCACCACCCCCCCAAAAAAAAAGTCTATTTGTTACTGATTATAACCCACCCGTGATCCTTCAGTTTTTTTTTTTATTGTTGATAGGCACGCGTTTGACCACCATCTCACCTCAGTTGCCTGTGCCAGGGCCGCGATGAGTTTTTAAAACACTCCTGCGACACCCTTGGATCCAACAGCAATACATACTTTTTGTTGGCAGAAATTTTCGTGAGGGTAGTCATAAACTGTGACCTGACCTAGGTGTTGCCGGACTACCCTCGCGAAGGTCTCTATTATAATTATGAGTTTAATTTTTGCAATTAATCTCGACCTCTGGAAATTGCACGCTTAAGGGAAGCTTTTTCAATAGTCAGATAACTTTTATTTGAAGAATAATTAGGGTGGTTCGATATTTTTAAAACAACAGGTATTAAAATAAAACACTGAGACTAAATTATAAATAATTAATGATCTTTATAGTTATACGCTTTATTATCCGCGTTAGACATAACTTTACAAATGAATTACACTATGTTATAAAAATATAATTTCAAATATTCTGTAATCAAATTACGACGGAAATTGTCTAGGGTAACATATCTTTTGTTTCAAAGAAATAAGACTAGTCGTTTAGACGTGATGTTCTATTAAAAACCATTAAAAGTCGTATAAAACTAACAATTCCTAGGCAATCCGAAGTTATCACAGCTCAAAGTGCCTCGTTTCATAAAACAGCAACTTCATAGGTAAATACCTAATATTTGGTTTTCTATCAATATTTTAATTAATTTCACTTAGGTGCTACCACACGTAACGGCTGTGTTTAATTGTTCGAAAGAATTCTCAAAACAAATCTCAGTTATCCTCTCGGAATACCAAACATTCACTCTGTACATCAGTCATCACAGATCCATTTCGCGGTTTTAAAACATTATGATTTGGCGACTCGTGAAGAATTTAAACACGAAAATATGTACTTATATTCCATATCTCGTAAAATATGTGCCTTGAAGTCTTATATGGCAGCGTCTCATAGAAGCCGTTCACAGGCGCTATTAGCTGCTGACCTTGAGTAGTTAGCTTGCGTGTTCTGCGCTGAGCTCACGTAACGTGTCGTATGTCCACCCAGTAATAGGACTCGCCCATCAAGGAGCGCTGTCCGAAATTAGACGCATTATTAATTTATTACACATAAAACCACAAGTATTAAACTTAAACACTGAGACTAAATTATAAATAATTAAATGATCTTTAAAATGGTGAAGGTTTCATAAAAATACGCTTTATAGTTTTTGCATGATTCTCAATTTTTTATCCGAGTTAGACATAACTTTACAAATTAATTACACTATGTTATAAAAATATAATTTCAAATATTCTGAGATGATATTACGATGTAAGTTGTCTAGAGTAACATATGTATATTTTTTTTCAAAAACACTAGTCATTTAGACGTGATGTTCAATTAAAATCCATTAAAATTCGGATAACAGCGCCTTATTAGTTCCTGCGAGAAGTTTAACTGTGTCCTACTGTGAAGATAGACTGGAGTTAGAATAGACCTGGGGCCGAATGAGAGAAAGAAGAGAGACAGAGCTATATAGGACGTATATCACTATTATTTTATCACACCAAAATTATGATGAATTTAAGACGTTATACAGGATGCAACGGAAAGGTGTGGTCATATTTTAAGAACTGGTTCTGTCCATTAAAATTAACTCTCTCTCTTTTTTTCTCTCTCTTTCTCTTAGAATAATCAGATAATCCCTAATTTCCTCATGTTTTCTTGAAGAAAGTTGTGCACATCGATGGGCAGATGCAGTTCTTAAAATGTGACCACACCTTTCCGTTACACCCTGTATTAGAGGGTCGGGGGGCTGAGTAGTTTTTGGATAGGACCGCTAGATGAGAGAAACGTAGGACCGGTCGATGCCATGGCCATGGAGTATGTCTTTACCTATGCCCAGCAGTGGACGCGTATCGTCAGAAATGATGATGATGTGGTCAACTTCGCTGGTGGACCGAAATATGTACATACATGGCTTACATTGTATTATGTTCCCATCACTGGGATAAAGGCCTTCTCTCTAGGCGAGGGAATGGGCCGTGATCCACCACGCGGGCCCAATGCGGGTTGGTGGATGTCACATGTCTTCGAATTTTTGTTTCTAGGACATGCTGGTTTCTTCACGATGTTTTCCTTCACCGTATTGAGAGCATTGGTGATGAACAAAATTACACAAAGTGAAACGCCTGCTTGTGTTTGAACCCACGACGAACAACTCGTAAGTCGGCGCCGGTACCGCTGGGCCACCACTGCTCTACATTATACACATTTGGAACAAAATTATGTCCGGTTTTGTACTTTTCAAATACTCTAATTACTGCAGTTCTTCTTACTAACTAATAATTTTCCAGCCTTCAGTTAATACCATGTTATTAGTTGACAATGGTGCTCGAGTTATGTTCTTGCTATCAATAGATAGTAAACATACCATAACTACATAATGGCTGATTATAATTTATCATAGTTGCGTCATCAGAATTTTATTGTAATAGCCTTTCATTATTAATCTCCTGTATTTTGATTGGAGCTCGTGAATCTCCCAATCTATTTAAAGTCGATACAACATGTTTTCTACTTCCAAACCTCTCTATGAGTCATCATCTCAGAGTCACCCCTTTTCTAGACGTATTCACACAGTCCTACCATCATTTTTGTGATCTTCCCCTACTCTTAAAGCCATAGACATTCATACTCGATAAATAGTTTTTTTTAAGCATGGAGGAATCTATCTTCTTCTTAGCGTGTTGGCAAGTTTTTAAATGTAATGTTTAGCCCAGTATTCTGCATTCGCTGACGCAGCCATAAGGTCCTCACAAGTACAGGCGACAAGATGAGCTGTGGGCCATGGTCTGCGGAGACACACCGCATAAACACCAAAGATCGGAGCCATCCGAGAATCCCCAACTGTGAAGGTTGTCTTTAAAACAATATAAACAGATAATATCCCATCAGAATGGTAACCGAGATATTTCAATGCCTTATACAGTATGAATATGATGGATATCCTCATACATATACATAATTGCATACCCTCTGATCAATGTCCTTTCTTATTTCTTTAGTGAGCAATAATGTTAAGTATCATGATACTTCTATCTAAGGCTTTCCGAGAGTCGACGGCACGTAGTGTTCCACGCGCGCCTCAAAGAGTTGTCAGCAAGAGACGGGGCCCGTCATGGCCGATGCCTGCCCGGGGGTTGAGGATAAATTCGAAACAGAGTTACCTCGCCCCTGGGCACTCAAAGGCAGGAAGGAACAGGGGTGGGTTTTAGTCAGTAAGAGTCTGACACGCCCTCCCGCTCTACCCAGAGCGGGAGAAGTCATAGGATGATTTCCCACCCCACAAAAAAAAAAAAAAAAATCTAAGGCCTTATTTTATTGGATCTTTCTCACGTTGCATCACCGGTATTGTCTGTCTGTCGTGTCGGTCTTGTCGCTTCCTCAATGTTTTTGAGAGGATTTCTATCTGCTCATAAACATATGGGCAGGTAGTTTAAAACGATTTCAAGTATCCCAGGTTTTCCTGAACGGTATATTCCAGTACCTAAATAAACAATACCTCGTGCTATGTCCTTTTGTTTGTAATTACTTAATAGTTAAGTCTTCAATGCTATGCATAAAGGTTGTGTCCAAAGTCCACCTGCCTCACATTAGTACCTTACCTATCACCAAATTCATACATCACCCGTGGGAAACCATCAAGTGTATTCCTATCCTGCTAGAGCTACGCTATCTACTCTTACATACCTGCTGTACCAAAATAGCACACCACAAGATGTCCTCCCGTCCTTCCCGAATTCTTCTTCCCCATAACTCATCCTCACGAATAATGCGTGATAGGAGCATTGAAAACAAATTGTCCATACAATATGACGCGTAAATAACATTAGCAATAGAGTGTAAGAGGTTCACAACAGTTGAATCGTCAGTGCAAATGAGCCATATCCTGCAGGCAATTGAGGGGGACCGACGCTGGGACACTCCAGTGGCAATCTGCACACGTTGAACTGAACACGTAAGTCACACCTCTTTTGTATAAACTGTTTTTTTTTGTAAATCCTTTTTTCATTCAAATATTTTTGACAGGAATTCTGGCCAGTGCTCTTGGCAAGGTCTTGACACTTCTGACAGTTTGGTTTTTTTTTTTATTGGTTTTATGTGTCCTTGGAAGTAGGTTACTATTGTGAACCAGTAACCTGTTTAGTTATTTTGTACTGTTATGTCCTCTAGGCGTTTGCTTACACGTGAAGGAATGTCTTGTTGAAGTTTGCTTTGATTTTGAAAATGATTGCTGGAGTTACAGGGTTAAATGCAGTTTTGACAGCATGGACGCTTGCGCAACAGTGGGCTGTTCCACCAGGTATTGATCGAGTTGTTTCAGACTAGTAAAATATTTGGGATTTTATGCTGTCACGTTTACTTCCAAATCAATTCACTGCTGGACATAGGTCAATCTACGATACCCCGTTTCTCCACTTTTAGCATACATTCGGTCTGCTGTGTTATGATGTAGAAGACTTAAGTGTAATTTGCTTGAGCAATTGAGCATCTTGGCGAGTAGAAGTGATTTGACTACTTAATTCAGAGAATAGGCGTGTGAATGTTTCTGGTAGGTATTACGTTCGTACATAGAAGAGAAACTGTGCTTCCTAGAGAATATGTTTACGCTTGGTATCTTAGATCTTCTTAATTTCCATCTTTCGATCTCTAACTATTTCTAATTTCTTAATCATTTTCCACGAGATTAAAGTCTCAAGGAAAACGATTTAGAGAAATTAATATCTTGAGAATTCCAAGCGCCTAAAAAGTTAACCCTAGAAAAGGTTAGTAATTTCCGTATGTCGTACAATGGTGTCTGTGTTTGTTAAGTATCCTGGTCCAGTAGACTGCTGTGCCAGTCACAGGAATCCTCATGCATGTATGTTTTATTAGTAAAAGAGTGTGTATGCTCGAAGAGTGAACGTTTAATGAAGATCAAATTAATTACAGATTGAACAATACACCTGCCATGTTATCTCCTGGTAGAAAAGGCAATATATCCACCTTAGTGCCTCTGTGCATGAAGTCTAAGTAAATAAATAGTTTATCAGGTCAGGCTGGTAATTAGGTCTCTAGACAAAGACCCATTCGAGGCTAAAATAACCACAGCCGCATGGGTCGATCCATCAGGTTAAGCTACTTGCCGAGGTTGGTCCATGGATGAGTGACCATCTTTACATACCGAGACTCCTCCGTGCCTCGGAAAGCACGTTAAGTCGTTGGTCCTGGCTGTCAATCGAGGATCTTTGACAGTCGTTACGGGTCGTCAAAAGCCCGAAAGTCTGACAACCAGTCTTACCAAGGGGTATCGTATTACCGAGTTACCGGGTTGTGGAGGTCAGATAGGCAGTCGATCCATGTAAAATACTGGTATTCAGGTTGGCTACATTCGGTTATACTGGAAGCCGAACCCAAGACAGTTGGGAAATGGCTAGGCAGACTTCTAGTAGTCTAGAAGTCTGCCTAGAAGGCTGCATTTGATGGGTTTTCCACTGTTCAATGTTCTTGAAAAAAAAAATTGTTTTATTTTTAAAAAGTGGAGGTTCTATGTTCGACTGTATGTATGTTTTGTCTTTTTTATCTATGGCCACCGATTTCTCTTTCAGTTGTGGACCGATTTTCAAAATTCTTTTTTTATCCAAAAGAGTATACTCTAGAGGTGGTCTCATATAAGTTTTATAGAATTTGCTTAAGTGTTTAAGAAAAAAAAACAACAAAAAAGAATAATATTTATACATAGATGACGTTTTGGTCTCCTCCAATTACTTTATACAAGGATGTTCAAATTCCATGTTCCATGTTATTGGGGTTAAAATTCGGTCGTAACTTTAATATTTAGTTTTAGTTCTGGGATTTAACAACCAAAAAGTGAACTAACTTCCAAAAATGAAAGTACACATAAAATTGAAAACAAACTTTAATTTCGGAAGGCGGTGTCAAATAAAATACAAACAATTTCATTTTTGGAAGACGGTTGTATTTTTTGTAAAAAAGTTCTTTTAATAACTTTTTCTTATCTCCTGTTCCTCTTCCAGATAAAAACAGAAGGGGCATAGACAACGATGTTCGGCCGCGTCCTTCTACTTGTTTGCCTGTGCCTCCGAGTCGCGAACTCTCTACCGCCGGATAAGGTACGTGACGGCATATCCTGATTGCAGGCGCGTTAACTGATATTGACGCAGATTACTGTACCTACGTACCAGAGTATAGATAAAGTGCCTGTAGTTATCATAACTACAGACAGCATCGATCTTTATTAATTAATTTTAATTTACTTATTTATTTCAGATGATAAAATCCAATCTGTTAGTATACATCTTAAAAAAAATACAAACATCCGAATTGATAACCTCCTCCTTTTTCGAAGTCGGTTAAAAATAGTGTTAGTACATTAAATTTGGTAATTCTTACGTCATTAATAATATATACAAATGCGATAAATAAATACCTATACCATAGACCGTACCACCAAACAAACTCACTTCAAGGCACGATTTGAAGGCATTACTAGAGTCCTGCAGATGTATTCGCTAATTCAGTTGACATCATTTTGATAGGCAATATGCAGTACATTGCTGCATTGACGTATGAGAAAACAAAAATGTACTACGTAGTGCTATTATAATCGATATCCACCGAGCAATGTACTGCAAAGTGCCTATCAAATTCATGTTCACAGAATAAGTGATTCCATACTTTTGCTCGCGAGTGTATAATAAAACTATTTGTAGTAGCATCGATCACAGCATCGATCGATGATAAATATATTTTACAGTCTTTTCGACAGGTCCCATTATTATTAGTGTTTTTATCCGTGTGCTTGGCAACTGGGCTTACTCTAATTGGAAATATCCCTTTGTGCCTAATGGCCTAGTTTTGTTCTGTCTCCTGGTTAATTAAGAGGGAAGTGGACATTTTTTTTTTACTCCTCAGCGGTTCTATTCTAGTTAATTTCGTTGCGGGACCCTAGACAGTTTAATCGTTTCTCTGGGACTCGTCGACTGTCGTTTTTTCTGGTGGTCACCACTTTTGATTCTGGCTTACAGGAGTTACAGTGGTTTGGAAATATCGTGGCGGGCCTGTCCCAAATAAAAAATGGCTTGTCGACAGAGAATTTGAATGAAGAGCTGATTAACAAGTGGTAATAACCCCGACTTACGAGTTGTACCCAGCCAGGCGCTTTCATCATTATCAGCCCTATAATGTCCTCCTCTCTGTGAGAGGGTGTGGCCCGTAATCAACCACGCGGGCCCAATGGGTATGGCTGTCACATATCTTCAAATTTTTGGTTCTAAGACATGACGGTTTCCTCACGATGTTTACCTTTACCGTTTTGAGAGCAGTGGTGGTGAAGTAATTTACAAAAAGTAAAGCACCTGGGCTTGCACTCACGACCTACAACTTGTAAGTCATGGCCGTTACCACTGGGCCACCACTGCTCTTTGTGAAAATTATTTCATCATCATTCCTCTCAAAACGGTGAAGGAAAACATCGTAAGGAAACCGGCATGACTTAGAACCAAAACTTCGAAGACGTTAAATGTACCTGCCAAGATGTTTAATTCTTATTTCCATTCCAAAGTCTTTTGCTATGACCAAATACTTTAAAATTCCGTAAAGTTGACTGAATCTATGCATAGTTTTTATAAGTGTTTTTAGGATTGTTACGCGTCAGTGATAACGAACAATTGTCGTTTTTTTATTCCTACAATGTAGGTAAAACAAACTTTATTAGGTAATTCTCAGTACTTTTTTACAGTCATTTTTGTGTCATCACTGTTTATTCTATTAATTATGGGGTTTTATTATAAAAAAAATAACCATGGATGTGGAGTTTTTTTTTGCGGGATTTTTTGAGAAGTAGTAGTAGTACTGAAGTACACAGTGGCTGTTAAAATTATTCCAAAATTGATTTATAGTGTATAATGTGATGTGAAATTGGTGTATTTTGTGTCTCAAGTGTCTACGCAACTGGACAATATGTGGAATCATTAAAACAGGCGCGATCTCGGTAAAATGGAGCTGAGAAATTGATTGTTGTATTGACTCTCACAGAGAGGAGGCCTGTGCCCCAGCAGTGGGGACATTAAAAGGCTAATGATGATGATGATTGACTATTACCTCAGCGTAGCTCACCGATGGCCCTTTACGGGGCACCGGTGTGGGCGTGTTCCCTGAGGCGGCGACCAGCTCGTCGGTTGAACGCGTCCCAAAGGGTCATGGCCATTCGGCTCATCCGAGGATACCGCACGCTCTCATGTGAGGCGGCGAGCCTCCTTGCCGGACTGTCGCCATGGGATCTGGAGGCCTGGGTCCTCGCGCTGCTCTGGGAGTGGCACGAGGAGGCCAAACGCCGGGGCGAAACTCTGCTGCCGCGACACCTCGCGGCTCGGCGGACGGAGCTCCGGCAGGATCTCATGGCGACATGGAGACAGTGACTATCGCCACTAAAGCAACTACCGCCGCAATGGTGGCGTACCCAGCGCTGGGCACGCCACCATTGCGGCGGTAGTGCCCCTCTTTGAGGAGTGGCTGGAGAGGTGTCACGGCGTCCTCACTTTCCGCCTGACGCAGGTCCTCACCTGACACGGTTCTTTCGGGAGGTTCCTGCATCAAATCAGGCGGGAGGAAACGCCCGGATGTTACCACTGTGCAGATCGTCAAGAGGACATACGAGTACAGGAGCATACGGTGGAGGCCTGACCCGTTTGGGCGGAGCACCGCCGTGTCCACGTGGATGCGATAGGTGGCGGCGACCTCTCGTGCCCGGCCCTGGTTCAGGCCATGGTACAGAGCGAGAGGGAATGGGAAGCAGTCTCCGCCTTCTGCGAAGCAGTAATGCTCGCGAAGGCGGAGGCGGCACGCATGAGGGATGCTCAACGGAGTGCCCCTCACAACCCCGGCCGCTACCACCGCAGGAGAGGTACTGGGCGTACTGGGCGTAGGACGTCGCGAGACGATCTCCGGCCACCGTAGACCCGGGTCTGCGGACGGCGAGCAGTGGGTAGCTCGTCGTCCGATCAGCACAAGGCCCGTGAGTCGACGGCGCGTAGTGTTCACCACTGACGGGGCCCATCGTGGCCGGTGCCTGCATGCCTAGGGGTAGCGGATAAATTCTGAAAATGAGTTACCGCATCCCTGGGCACTCAGGCAAGGAAGGAACAGGGGTGGGTTTTAGTCAGTAAGAGTCTGACACGCCCACCCGCTCCGCCCAGAGCGGGAGAAGTCATTGGATGATTTACCACGCCCCAAAAAAAAAAAAAGCGTAGCTCACCGAGAAGATTGACTTGACATATTTGCTGACAAATACTCCAAAAACATTAGAATGTGTTACATCTGCATTCTTATGGTAAAAAACTTTTTAACAAAAAATTCAACCGACGAAAAAGAACTAAAAAGCAAAAAATAAAACCTTTTAAGTCTTGAGTATTGAACTTATTTACCTACATAAAATATAAAATTTTATATACACTAATTTTGAGTCGGCGCCAAACAACAATCGGATTATTAAATATCTATTTTTTTTTAAATTACGTAGAAATGAAGAAGGCTAGATGAAGGTGAATAATCATTTTATTATTTGGCGCCGACTCAAAATTAGTGTATATAAAATTTTATATTTTATGTAGGTAAATAAGCTCAATACTCAAGACTTAAAAGGTTTATTTATTTTTTGCTTTTTAGTTCTTTTTCGTCGGTTGAATTTTTTGTTAAATAGTTTTTTATTTTACGATTTTTTGTGACTCGCATCCTCTTTTAATAATTGAGGCTAATTTCTAATCCTTCATCATTCCTCTTGGCACTGAGCTGATGATGTAACCATCCTTCCATGAGGTTTCCAGGATATTGACCAGTTGAGGCTACCTCCAATATTCTAAAGACGTCTTTTCTTCAAAGCATATTAAGTGGTATCTGTCACTAAAACCAGTATTTTAAATCTAACTTCTATTGTTTAGGAAAGGTATGGTTTCCATCATCAGCTCAGTTTCATGCTGTGATGATTCCTAAATGCAAATACCTGATGAAGTTATGAAAAGTAAACAAACAATATTCGTGGATTTTCGAGGTTTTCTCTCATTTTTATAAAGATTCCATTATCGGATCCTGATGTCCTTGACATCGGACCACCCTTAAGGTATACCCTATCTAAGAAAATAAGAATCATCAAAATCGGTTCATAAACAACGGAGTGAGGGCCGAACATACGTACAGAAACGCTAAACGTGCCCACAATTCTCGAGGTTTTCTCTCAATTTTACCAGAACTCCATTATCAGATCCCGATTTCCTTGACATGGAACCACCCTTGAGGTATACCCTATCTAACAAAAAAATAATCATCACGATCGGTTCATAAATGACGGAGTGAGGGCTGAACATACACAAAAAAAACTTTTTTACAAAAAAATAGAACCAACTTCCAAAAAACTTTTTTACAAAAAAATAGAACCGACTTCCAAAAAAGTGCAAAATAACTTTAATTTCGGAAGTAGGTGTTTCTGTTTTGTGTCTTCGTTTTTTGACACCGACTTCCGAAATTAAAGTTATTTTGCACTTTTTGTGGAAGTCGGTTCTATTTTTTTGTAAAAGATGTTTTTTTATTTTTCACTTTTTAGTTGTGGTTCCCCATTAAACTGTGTTAACAATTCATAGACATACGATAGCAGCAATCGTGGTTGATTTGCTGTCAATTTTTGAAGAGTTCCGTTGTCTGTCTCCGAAACCCATCATCAGATCTTTTTGAAATTTAAGTGGAACCATTTCGGAATAAACTCCTTTCGAATAAAAAAAGAATTTTGCAAATCCGTCAATATATGACGGAGTTATGCTCGAACATACATAAAAAAAAAAAAAAAATACAAACATCCGAATTGATAACCTTCCTTTTTCGAAGTCGGTTAAAAAAAATAATATACAAACGGTCGAATTGAGAACCTCCTCCTTTTTTTTCGTCGGTTAAAAAGTGACAGTATTCTGTATCTCAAAACTAAATAATTTCTTAACTTGACACTGGCTAAATGCACAAACTGTGTGAAGTCAAAACCAAAAAAAAACACCATTGTAATTAGTATAAACAGGAGGTTTTGGCGGGATTTTCTCGAGTGTAGTTCAGTGGCTGTTTTAATTATTCGTTTATTGATTCCTTGTGGATATTGTGATATAAAATTGGTGTAGTTTTGTATCTCAAGTGTCTACGCAACTGAACACTATGATTCGGTAAAATGGAGCTGAGAATTTTATTGTAGTATTGACTACCTCAGCAAAGTTTGGCGAGAAGGCTGACTCGACACATTTGTTGCCAAATACTCCAAAAAACATTAGAATGTGTTACATCTGCATTCTAATGGGAAAAGAAATTAAAATACATTACTAATGACTAGGCAGTATGGTCTCAACCTTTAGCCTGTTCCTAAAGGAACAAAAAAAAGAGAGAGAAAAAAAAAAACACTGGCAGGTTCTGAGTATTTTTTTTTCTACTCAGAAGAAGGATATAATTGTTGTTCTTTTTTTCTTTTTGTTCCTTGTGGAACAGGTTAAGGTCTGAGACCATGCTGCCTAGTCATCAGTCAGTTCACGTTCATTTTTTTTTCCATTAGAATGCAGATGTATAGCAACATTGCGTAATTCAGTTGTTTTGCCATGGCAACAGCATGGAGCACAGTTTTTCCACCTGAGTTACGTGCTACTAAACAGTTAATTTGTTCTTCTATGGTAAAGTACCTACCTACTGACTAATCATTTGAAAGAGGTTTTGTCATAAACAGCTGAATTTGATGGATGGGACGTACTTATACTACCTTGAATTTAGAATCCGCAGTACTTAAGCTAAGCTTATGGTTATCAAGTTTGATAAATAAGGCTGAACACGCCATAGCACAACATAACACACACAGTAACAGCTGTGAACATAGTAACAGCTAGTGCGGTAAAGGTAAACATTGAAGGCGCAGACCCACCGCGGTGCATGCTGTGCACGGGCACGTGGCACGTTTTTAGCTGCGTGGATTCATTTGTTTGACAACGTGGGTCTACTACATTTCCACTACCAGCACACTAAAACTGTAGCGTGGTCCACCGCGGCGGACGGAAAGGCTACGGACGTGTTTTGCAAGAATATGGTGCGTAGCTTCACTGCCAATAGTGGTGGGTTAATATTTGTGTATAGTGTGTACCGCATGTAACGCTGTGGATGGCAATAAGAGTAGGGGAAGGCCAAAGAAACGATGGTTGGACTGTGTGAAAGAGGATATGGGTAAAAATGGGGTGACTACAGAGATGACGACTAATAGAGGAGTATGGAAGAAAAAGAAATGTTGCGCCGACCCCAAATAAATTGGGATAAGGGCAGGAGAATAATGATGAGTGTGTACCGCATGCACAGCGTGCATGGCGTTGACAGCACTGAACTATGTGATCGCCGTATTCGAGCCAGCCACGCATGTACCAATGACGTCAATTGATGCGTAGCGTGTATCACACACATAATTATTCTTGCAAAGCGAAGCTTAACACACGTGTGTGGCCTCTCCGTGTGCCGCGGTGGGTTTGCACCTTAACAGCCTTAATAATGAAACTAGAAAGAAAGAAAGAAAACACGTTTATTTACGGTAAACTCGCTAATCATTAGTTTAAATTCTGATATGAGATACATCACCGTTTTAACGGTCTTACAAAATGCAGAAGGAGTAAGGTTTGGAACTGGATCTGTTTGTATTCACGCAGGTCTGTTGAAAACTGAGCGAACAACAGCGCCCCAATGGTGACAGACTCCGCTGCCTGCATGTATGATCAATTGATCATTTCTGATTTCAATTCGCAAATTATTTTGTTTTCATTTGTATTGTTAGTTTCAATAAGTACTTGTGTTAGGTACCAATTTTTTTTCCTTCTTTATTTGAATATCTGGTTCTCCTCCGGCCTATAATTTTAAATTGTATTTTATTTTTATTATTAGTACATTTTATGGTTTTAGCGGCAATAGAAATACACATTTTGAGAAAATTCCAATTTTACGGTTCATGAGATACAGCCCGCTAACGGACAGACGGACGGGGGGACAGCGGAGGCTTTTTAATAACGTTCCGTTGGTCACCCTTCGGGTACGGAACCATAAAAACTCAAGACTTGACTTCATAATAAATTAAACGTGGTGTCGGCTATGTACAAACTGAGCGAAGCCATAAAAAAAACATTCGTTTGAAAACATTTCCCGCGCATACATTTATAAAACGAGTGCATAGTGTTCAGTTTACCATAAAATTAAACAACTACATAGCTTGTTTATGCGGCTCACTCAGCAGGAATTCCTAAATGGTGTACGTGTCATTGGTCAAATTCACTGCAGGTAAATATTGACCACAGTGTTACTAAATTATAACTCTCATGACACACTTTGTCTTTATTAGGGATTATGACGTCTGCCTTAACTATTCCTGGAATAGCTTAAGACATAAATGTAGTGACAAAGTCGGTTTCTTGAATGAGACATGTAATAGTATAATTATGATTTTTTAGCACTTTTCAGACAATAGTTTTGCTAAGCTACTCACCACACCCAACTGATAAGTTTCACACTTTCATTGATTGTTCAGTATCCTTGTTCGTTTATTTGGCAAGATTAAATGTAGCTCTGTACTGATATGATTATAGTTATCAAGAATATCCTGCAAAAAATTAAAGAAACATTCTTTTAATTAGAACATTTCATTCAAAAGAATTATAGATACCAATAACAGTATTGTCGAATTTATTGATGATACAATCAGTTGATCAGATTGCTGGGTAGATCTGAGGTGGGTGCAGATAACTGTGCATCCTCTATTTACTGGTTACTATCAGTCTGCTTCATTCCACCACTTGGCAAATGCCTCTTCCATGACTTCCAATACTTTCGATCTAGGATTAATGTAGTCCACTGCTGGATCACTGGCGGTCTGGGTCTTTCAAAAGGCAAAAAAAAAACTTTCAGTCGTAGACACGTCAGAAGTGAAAACTTCTTAGCTTCACACGACAGCGCGACTTGACGTGACGGACACGCAAGTACAGTACTTTTTCCGCATCCGTCTCAAAAATGCCCAACGAGCAAAAAAAAAAATACAACGTTCATACACATACACAATCAAAGTGAAGGCATTCCATTTATGACGTCATACCAGACGCGAGTAAACATTGACCATTGCTCATTAATTAGGTCTGATTAGCGGCTATTAGTGCTGCAGCAAATATGTGCATAACTGGCCGCTAAACATGGAGCGATGAGCTGGCAATTTGTTAGGCAAGCGCAGATCGGCGGGACGGCGACGCGATAATGCAACGGTGCCTTTTTATAGAAATTGTTAATCTGTAGAGTCAATTTAGAAATTGTTCATCTGTTGAGCTAATTTAGAAATTGTTCATCTGTTGAGCTAATTCAGAAATTGTTATGATAAATTGTTTTATTTTTGTAAGTACAACACTTTTACACGACAACATTTTTTTTTGTCAGTTTTAGCTAGATGAGGCCGGTGTTTTCTAGCCACAGATAATATAATACTAGCGTACAGATGCCTCATCCCTAGAAACGGTGCCGCCGTAACTACGGGTTTTCGTCTGTCACAAGTAAATTTTGTTTTTCGTTCGGGCCCGTCCTCTACACCTCGCTAGATGGTGGTAACAGCGACGGCTTGCAAGCTAAATGAATTTACTTCAAGTCTTACCAATATTTTTTCACACATTGAGGAATTATTTTATAGTATTTTTGGCACTTTATAGCAGTTTTACTGTATCATATTATAATGTACTCTGTGACTGTATCAAAATTTGTCACTATTCAAATTTTAAAGAGGTGAATGGATACTCTAAAACTTCAAACAGCGCCATCTATTGGTACAAGAAATATAGGTGTCTAAGGATTCGTTTCAATAATCGTCTAAATTTGAATTACAAGCCACTTACTCCACAATTTTATGCTTACGGCAGTATAATAAATAAAAAAATACAGTTTTTACTATACTTATTTTCAAAATATTAATATTACTTGAACTTCAATAAGAGATTGATGCTTATAACGCCATCTATTGACATTTATTTGAACTAAAGTTTCTTTGTTCGAGATGAGACGCCGTGTTCCTAGCTGACTAAATTGAGAAGAAACACCGAAACAAACTCAGAGATCAAAGTCTCTTTTAAAGTGTTCAAATCCATACAATATGTACTGGTCAAATCATATGAGAACCATGTGCGTTTATGTCTGGGATGAGCTTTTGAGGAAAGCAACACGCAAATTCGAACGTTTTGGTAGGCCGCAAAAGTACTACTGTTAAACTATAGAGCGATTTTAGAAATTGTTAATCTGTTGAGCCATTTTAGAAATTGTTAATCTGTAGAGCCATTTTTGCAATTGTTAATTCTAGAGAATTAAAGAAATTGTTAATCGGTAGAGCCATTTTAGAAATTGTTAATCTGTTGAGCCATTTTAGAAGTTGTTAATCTGTAGAGCCATTTTAGAAATTGTTAATCTTTTGAGCCATTTTAGAAATTGCTTATCTGTAGAGCAATTTTTTAACAATTTCTTTGAAAACGCGTTATTGCGTAGCCTGTCTGGAGGGGTATTACATGGTGTACGACATAAATAGTACTAGGTAGCTACCTACTTTAATTTCGGAAGTCAGTTTCAATAAAACCATAGGTTTATTTTTTTTAAATTGGCTATAGTAAGTATATGTATTTTCTGTAATTTCATAACATGTCTACGATTGGCTCTGGTCGCCCTTTAAAACAAGATTATTGCGAGCATATCTTACGTGCTTAGTCACACATTCAATGTGCGTACAGCTAGGGAGTGGAATTCCCTGCCGGAGTTTGTTTCCTGATAGCTACAACCTGGGAGTCTTTAAGTCAAAAGTGAATAGGTTACTTCTAGGCAAGCGTGCTCCATCTTCGACCACATCATCGCTTACCATCAGGTGAGATAGTGGACAAACGCGTGCCTATCAAAAATAAAAAAAAAGGACTTTAACAATAAACAATCACACACTGGCTTAGTCTACCACGATGGATTCATATTTTTATTGTAATTTATATGGTGTACATAATAAAGAGTATTCTATTCTATTCTATTCTATTCTAAGAACCCTCCCGGAGAGGAGGAGGACAAAGGACGTGTCCAGGAGGTTTGATATACTCTTCTGATCAACAAATATACTTATACAAGGTGTAACGGAAAGGTGTGGTCATATTTTAAGGACCGGTTCTGTCCATGGAAACGAACAACTTTCTCTAGGAAAAATAAGAAAATTTCCAAAAAAAAAATTGAACTTTTCATACAAAGTTGTCGCACTGCCAATTCTCTTCTCCTTCGTACTCCGCGTCACACTTCTAGCCGCTATAATGGCTCCTTTTCTGTATCTGCAGTGCGTCTCTGGAACTCTCTCCCACACTCACTACGCGACAGCCCTTTACTGGAGGTCTTCAAGAAGAAAATTAAAGAGCAATTCCTTTCACATTGACATAATATTGATATATATTGGTATTTATTTAGTATATAGTATATATATTCAGATAATTATACTTATTTATGTAAGGTTATGTTGTACACTGGATCCTACCCTCAAATGTGATCTCTCTCTATCACTCAAAGGTTTGCTGGGAGAAAACTCAACATTGAGTTAAGCTCGCCTTTGTACATTAACTATTTAATCACTGTGTATTTGTTATGTTAGTTGTTTGGTGTACAATAAAGAATTAAAGAATTAAAGAAAGTTATCAGGAGCTGATTAATATTTGTTCATCATCATCATCAGCCTTTTTAATGTACCCACAGCAGTGGGTGGGGCTCACAGAGAGCCTCTCTGTGAGAAGGTGTGGGCCGTAATCCACCACGCGGGCCCAATGCAGGTTGGTGGATGTCACATGTCTTAGAATTTTTGGTTCTAGGACATGCCGGTTTCCTCACGATGTTTTCCTTCACCGTTTTGAGAGCAGTGAGGATGAAATAATTTACACAAAGTAAAGCGCCTGCCTGGGTTTGAACTAACGACCTACAACTTGTAAGTCGCGGCTGTTACCACTGGGCCACCACTGCTCCTCATTAATATTTGTATGGGAGGTAAAAAAAAAAATTGAGAATTTCTTCAGGTTTTCTTGAAGTAAGTTGTTCATATCGATGGGCAGATGCAGTTCTTAAAATATGACCACACCTTTCCGTTACACCCTGTCTTTAGATAAATACCTACCATATTCATAATTTCTGTTTTATTCAGTCATACAAACTATGTAGCAGGTAGGCCGGTACCATCTGGCTCAGTTTAAATTTTCGGCCTTGGAATTGTAAATTCGTTGGAAGTAAACAATAACACAACCAGATTAAACTCTAAGAAAAATGTTAAGGAAATCTAAACATCCTTTGCAAAAAGCCGAAGAGTCATCTTCACTACCTTCTCAATACATCATCAATCAGCAAACATTTTTTGGCGGTTATCCAGGCTTAAATAAAAATGGGGAATCCCAGACCGGCTTCTAAACTGATAGATAGGTTTTTGTTTATATTACCTTGAACCAAAGATAAATCTATTTAATAGACTTTATTATAATATATTTAAATAATACTGCACTAAATATTGTAGTTTACACGTTCCGCTATCTGGGTTTGATGCAACGCAAACAGTCAAGTCATTAGAAATAAGGTTGCATTTGATTATTATTCCATTTATTTAATCTTATATACATACACTTTACATTTTCAAATATTTAGGTACTTACATATAAAAACATAAATAAATACAAAAACATTTAAAAATATAAAAAGTAGTAGCCCACCGGTATCGGGAATAGGGTCCAAGCTACCGGTGGTCAGGGCTCCTGAGAAAGGAATCTCCTAACAATACGAGCCGTGTCCAGGAGTACTGCTTTCTGGATCAAGCCCTTGATCCAACTGCCTAACGAGAGCCTCCTGAGATGTTGGTCGAGGCTCTTGGCAATTAAGCCATTGGCCGTCACGACTATCGGCACAATGACTGCTATATCCACCTCCCACATGTCGACAACCTCGCGAGCCAGATCAAGATACTTTGTTTTTTTATCTCTCTCAGCCTTCACGAGGTTCTCGTCATGAGGGACAGCTATATCAACAATCATTATGCGACGCTCTTGTCGATCTATCACCACTATGTCAGGCTTATTGGCAACAATAGTCCTGTCAGTGATGATAGATCGATCCCAATATAACGTGATATTGCCATTTTCGAGAACTGGGTCGGGCTCATACCTATAATAGGGTACTTCAGATTCCACAAGATTGTATTTAAGAGCAAGTTGCTGGTGGATAATCCTGGCTACAAGGTTGTGTCTATGCAAATAGTCTCCGTTAGCTAGACGAGAACAACCAGAAATAATGTGTCGTATTGATTCTCCGGGCCGGTGGCATGCCCGACAGATGTCAACCGTACCGTCCTTCACAATATATTTCCGGTAGTTATTCGTCATAATAACTTCGTCCATAATCGCACAGACAAAACCTTCGGTTTCCCCGAAGAGGTCACCAAAGCGCAGCCAGGATACGGACGCTAAGAGATCTACGTCGGGCCCATGTAGGACCCGGTAAAAGCGCCCGTGAAGCTCCTTGCTCTGCCATACTTCCCTGCGGTCATTAGTATCCAGTACTGTAGGTTTGCGCCAGTTCTCTTTTGCCAAGGAGAGCGGGGTGAGGCCCTTGTCCACAGCGACCACATCTCGATGCATACCCACGTCAGCTTTGAGGAAGTACTCCCTAAGGCTGCATACCTCGCGGTTGTGTAGGGTCTTAGCATTTAAGAACCCACGACCCCCACACTTCCGCGGGATATACAGCCTCATCACCGATGATCGTGGGTGATGCATCCGATTTGTGGTCAGCAGTGTGCGGACCCTCCTATCCAGGGCGTCAAGTTCCGTCTGAGTCCATTTGAGTATGCCGAAAGAGTACATCAATACCGGCATGACCCAACCGTTGAAGGCGCGCACCTTGTTCCCGCCTGATAAAAGACTATTCAGTACTTTATTCAGGCGGCCAAAGAAGCGCTCCCTCAACGACTGTTTCACTTCAGCAGTACTGATGCCTAACGCTTCCGACATACCCAAATACTTGTAGGTTTCGGTTGAGCAGAGGGATCTAAGGTGTACGGAATCCGAGAGTTGAGTTCCCACGGATTCCATAATCTCCCCTCGCTTTACATGCATGACTGCACATTTGTCCACACCAAATTCCATCCTGATGGCGCTACTGAAGGTTTCTGTTACCTTCAGTAGCTTCATCAGTTGCAAGTTGTTGGGGGCAAAGAGTTTCAGATCATCCATGTAAAGGAGGTGTGATATGACCTGACCACCTCTTCTCAACCGGTAGCCTTGGCCCGAACCCTCCAGTAGAGTACTGAGAGGGTTTAGGGCCAGACAAAACCACAGTGGACTCAGACTGTCGCCCTGAAATATGCCACGCTCGATCCTTATCGGTTCGCTGTTCTCCCGGATTTGTCGACATCCTGGATAGTGAAGAACCGTCCTCCACTGCCCCATACACGACATCAGGAAGGTGCGCAAAGTTGCATCCACTTTGTACAGCTCCAGCACCCTCATGAGCCATGTATGTGGCACCGAGTCATAGGCCTTCTTATAATCTATCCAACATGTCGACAGATCTTTTCGAGAATGACGAACCTGTTGGCTAATGGCAACATCAATGAGGAGCAGCTCCTTAGTACCACGGGACCCGTTCCTACATCCATTCTGAGAGGCAGACATGATAAAATTTGTGTCAATATAATTGTTAATTTTGGCTCTCAGGATGGATGTAAAAACTTTATAGACCGTCGGTAAACACGTGATCGGCCTATAATTTTTGGGTTCCGCAGTACTACCTGATTTATGGAGCAGGTGGGTTACTCCTGTCGTAAGGAACTGTGGCAGCGACCCTGACTCTAGGGCAGACTGGAACTGAGCTGCCAAGCGAGCGTGCGATCTTTGAAACCATTTTATCCAAAAATTGTGCAGACCGTCCGGCCCTGGAGATTTCCAGTTAGGCAACGGACGGACTGCACGAGCTACATCTTGGGGGCTGATGGTAATAGCCCCCATTTCTGGTATAAGATCGCACGCGCGCTCGACCTCTCGAGTCCAATCACCCTCGGTGTGCCTGACCGGCACCGACCAGATGCCGCGCCAGAATGAGCTCATGGCGTCGTCATCAGGTAGGTGCGTATCGGACACACCTTGGTCCGGTCGCTCCCAAGCCCTGTAAACCCACCTTTCGTTGCATTCGAATGTGCGATTCTGAGTGTACCGCTCCACTCGCCGCTTGTACCGACGAATACGGTTTGCCCATGCATAGATCTTCTGCTTCAGGAAGTCGACACGCTCTGTGACGCTGGTCAGATAATCTCGGGAACTTATATCAGTCCCCGAGAATGCCCGCCTCACAAAGCGCATCACCCTAGGGCGAGTGTTGCCCTCCCTGAAGCAGATAAGCTTGCCAATGAGTGCTCTAGCCTCACCGATACGACGCTCGATCCTGCACTGCCAAGCTGGTACAGCTGGTCGTGCAGCTCTGTCACTGTTGGGGAACTTGACGTGAGCTACACGACATGCCGCTGCAGCCGCGCAGTACAAGATTGAGTGGGTATCAGCAAGGTCTTTGCTGCTATCAAAAAAATTTGATAGCTGCGAATCTAGAGCACACACCAGCGCCTTATTTTTCTTATGCATGGGCAAACGAGGTAGACGAGGTCTAAGCCCAGGCGGTGTGGAGCGGTGCTCTCGGAATGCATCCTCCAAAGCGCTCCTCAATCGTTCGTTACACTGGGTACTCACGGATATAGCCACGTCATCATCATCTTCACCAACGTGGTCAGGTCGCGGTGGTGCATTAGGTTGCAGTTGCACCGCGGCTGGTGGCGAAGCAGGTGAGACACGGCTACTCCGTGATTCGAGGCGTAGTCTATCAAGTGTGGCATCATCCAGCATACGGTTACGCTGGATGACCCGCACCTGATCCGACAGTCGTTGGGCCGATACGTTGACAGCTGGCTCAAGCACCTGAAACAGAGAGAGCATCCGACCACGGTACGCAGTCAGGTTAATTCCCCCCTCTGTAGCCCCATAGTATGAGCGCATGACGTTTTCGTTAATGGATTGTGTCCATCGCATGCGCTGCACACTTCCACCGGTAGCGGGAACCCTATCAGAGGCCGGTGGGCCTCGAGGTTCCAAGCTGGCTGGTGGTCGGCCTCTTCCCCGTCGACGCGCAGGTGGTGGTGTCGTCGGCGGAGTGGTGTATTCGTCGCTCGAGCTCGACGCAACTGCAGCGGCCGGAATCACTCGACTCACGGCTGGTGCAGGTCCCGGCGGCTGCGAGGCGGAGCTGAGCGACGAACCCGAAGATGTTGGGTGTGTGGTCAGCAATTTGGCCCGGTTCCTAGTTAGCATTTTCACGTTGTCATAAGTTCCGTTTTATTTTTGTAGTTCTCATCTCACTGTTGTTCACTATGATTTGCACTTGGTAATATATTTTTTTTTTCTCGTTTTCGGTCTTATTTTCACTATTGTAAACATGATAATAAATATAAATAGTTTAGGAAAAATATTTGGAAAAAATTATGACAGTCGGCTTGACAGGCGGGCCACAGATTATTTACATTTATTATTATTATTATTATTATAATAAATAATAATAATAAATAATACTATTTACATTTTTAAATATTCAAATATAAAAAAATAGAAAACATTTAAAAATATAAAATAGTAGCCCACCGGCATCGGTATAGGGTCCAAGCTACCGGTGGTCAGGGCTCCTGAGAAAAGAATCTCCTAACAATACGCGCCGTGTCCAGGAGTACCGCTATGATTATTATTGGAAGTAAGTAATGATTATTATTATTTTTCATAGGCACGCGTTTGACCACTATCTCACCTGATGGTAAGCGATGATGTGGTCGAAGATGGAGCACGCTTGCCTAGAAGTAACCTATTCATTCTTGACTTAAAAACTCCCAGGTTGTAGCTATCAGGAAACACAAACTCCTGCAGGGAATTCCACTCCCTAGCTGTACGCACAATCAATGTGTTCTCAAAACGTTTTGTGCGTCCACCAGTCCACCATATACCGGTGGCGCATTGCCGTACGTCTTGTGGTCCAATGATGGAAATAGGTCTCAAAATGTTTCGTATCCAAAGTAGTAAGCAAAAGTGTCAAAAACGGCCGTTTCTGGTACTTTTGCCTACTACTTTGGATGCGAAACATTTTGAGACCTGTTTTAACAACGAAAAAATATTTTATCCTCTTTATAACAAACGTGACGTTTCGATTCTTTACCTAATATTTATTTTCTATGCTATGCTACGATTTTTTATTCAATGAAGGCGCCACTTGGCCGGTAGTGGGGCCTTAAAGGCCGTACCTACTAAATTTCGCATCATACCGCTATATAACTCATCGTTTCAAACCGTGTAGCACGCGCTAAAACCCGGCTGTGCCAGGGTTACGGTGACTCCTTTAATCACTCCCGCGACCCCATCCAGGCTGTTTGTATAAAGTTTTATAAATAAAGCTGATTGTATAAAGCCAATAATCAATCATCACTTCCGTCTGTCTTAGAACCCGTTTACGCAGTGATAAATAATCAGTACGATACTTGATTGCTTTTATTGTAAGTTTATTTTGCCATCACATGACAGTGTCAATCTGCCTAGCCTTTTCCCAACTATCTTGCGGTCAGCTTTCAGTCTAGATACCATGGAGTGACTGCCTCCACAACCCAGCAGTTACTGGATAATACGAAACCTCCTGTTAAGACTGGTTGTCAGGCTTTCGGGCTTCTGACGACCCGTAACGACTGGTAAAGATCGACGATTGACAGCCGGGACCAACGGCTTAACCTGCTTTCCGAGACACGTAGGAGTCTCGGTATGTAAATGTGTGATACTGCATTTATGTTTAACCGTATCGACAGTGGGATATTCATATTCATATTCGTTTATTGCATTGAGATATAGAATATATATAAGAAAACGTGATGCGTCGAGCCCGAGTAACATGAACCAACGTTACATACCTAGATGAAATCTTAAACATAACATCTGCCAAACTGCAAAACTGTTTATCAATGCTCTGTACGAAGACAGGCATTTGCCCATCATGTGTAATATAATAGTTATTATAACAAACAGTCGTGCATGTTCGCAAAGTAGCAAGGCAGATTCCGGGCCTGCGGACGGCGAGCAGTGGGTAGCTTAGCTCGCCGTCCGATCAGCACAAGGCCCGTGAGTCGACGGCGCGTAGTGTTCCACGCGCGCCTCAAAGAGATGATTGTCAGCCACCACTGACGGGCCCATCGTGGCCGGTGCCTGCATGCCTAGGGGTAGCGGATAAATTCTCAACATCAGTTACTGCACCCCTGGGCACTCAGGCAGGGAAGGAACAGGGGTGGGCTTTAGTCAATAAGAGACTGACACGCCCTGCCGCTCCACCCAGAGCGGGAGATTTCCTTGCATGAGTTCCCACCCAGATTGGTCTTGGATGTGTGTGTGTAGGGTCACGTACACTTTTTAGGGTTCCGTATCCGAGGGGTCCCAACGGAGCCTTATTGCTGTCATTCACGTGTCCGTCTATTCGTCTGTCAGTCTGTCCGTCGTCTGTCACAAAATTTTGTGCCGAAGAATTTTTTAACTTCCCATTGACCTATGAACTCGAAACTTAGTGATAATGTTTACTATAACGTATTTTTAAATATTTTGATGATATCAGATTGTTTCTTTCAAAGTCCCTCATTTGGTACGGAACCTTAAATGTGCGAAGTCCTACACGCACTTGGCCGGTTTTTTTTGTGCGTGTGTGAGTTCGAGCGCTCCACGGTGTCACAGAATATACTCGAAGCTTACGCTCACAGAAATAATGTGCACGTGAATTTACACACACACATTCCAAGACCAAACCGCCTTCGTGAAAAACCATATCTATACTAATATATGCTCTTTTATCCTCTAAATGTTTTGTTTTCCTTGTTGTATAATAATGATCAGGTATTTAGCAAACGTTAGTTTTGAGGTGCTATAAACTACACAACATTATGATGTCATGAGGTCATACAATCATCACAAATGTACATATTTGATTTATTGGAAAAACCTTATTTGTCCCAACTTATCGTTGAACTTTACGTTGTTATTCGTCAATTCAACGCTAAGTTGGAAAAAACAGGGTAGACCCGTCTCAAGACAGGTGTCACGATGCAGACTGGAGAAGACTGTGAAGAAACAAAATCCAATTCAGAAGTCATTTATTTAAATAAAGAATCATCACTTTTTGAACCTCAAAATTTACACAAAGAGTCTGACAAAACACCTGCTGCCACCACTTCATAGTGTTAGTTGGGAAAAAGAAGCGGCGCAGGCGCAACCAACTCCCTAGCAACGATTGTCTGACTTCTGAGCCCTACAGACAAAAAAAACAAGGTTTGGCTGTGTCGTGGATCGTGGACACAGGCGTGTGTTTTACGTGAATACGTCTACTTAACAGATAAACCAAATCGTGGTGTACAGTTTGGTGATGAGTGAGTGACCTTAAAATGTCGGCGCTTCCCCCTCCACCGCGCGCGATGTTTCACAGACACACTAAAAAAATCTTTGATCCTTTGGCTATCTAGTCGTGAATTTAAATATTGGTTAGAGATGATAGATTCGTAGCTGCAACATCAAACTGTATCCCTCGATTTTGTTCTCATTGGTTTTTGGATTGCCACTGAAATTTGCTTACACATAAGCAAATTTAAAGACGTTTTTACGTCAAAACTCTGAAAAAGATTGTTCTACTGCATTTCTCTTCTGGTTCAAAGCGAGGCTGCAGTGGAACGAGCTTTGCCACGTCTTTAGTTGCCACAGATAGCGATATTGTAGGCGAAAGATACATTCAATGTTTCTTACTTGCCCTAACAGCCTTGCAACTCACATAAATATTTTTTTACAGCAATGAACAGTTAAAATAGTTCTCCTTACAATCAAAATATAATCTTAATCCAACCTTCCTACCCCCAGGTACTCCAACCCATCCACATAATCAAAGCCCGTAGCATAGACCTCAACAATGCCCATGGCCTGTCAATGGAGACCAGACTTGAGAAGACAGTAGAACCTACAGCCTATCGCCTGGACCTGGAACCTTACCTCGAAGACGGACTCTTCAAGGGACATGTCGCCATCGATATCACCTGGCTGGAAGATAGTAATGAGATATCTGTGCATTCTGCACATGAAATTGAGATATTGGAGTCTGAAGTTAGGGTTGATATTCCTGGAGACAAGTGAGTTGTTATATTTATGGTCATAAAAACGGTAATTGCTGAAGTTGATGCTGGCATAGTCGTTCAAAGATAGTCATTAAAAAAAAAATTGTAACTCATTATAATTTTAGTCTTAACGCGTCAGTTAACGGAGAGCCAGGCACAATAACAAATCATGTCTGTATCCGAACGGATTAGTTGGCATCTGAGAAGTATTAAAAGCCTTCAGAAATTAGTGGTCATCAGAAGACACCTAATTATCATATGAATAGTCATCAATTTTTTTTTACATCAGAATCAACTTTCTATCCACAAAAAAGATAAATGAAATGAAATGCCTATTTTTAGTAAGGAGTCCCGAAGAATCACGATCAACAGAATGTCAACGGACCCAAAGAAGCCAATAGTAACTCTGTCCCTAGAAAGGACAGTGTCCAAGGCATCCAAAGGAGTCTTGAAGTTCAGCTTCAAGGGCACCATGGAGACCACCACTACTGAGGCGTTCTTTAAAACCAGCTATATAACCGAGCAGGAGGTGGAAAGGTGAGTAATGATAGGGTCACATTATAAAATTGACTTGCGACGTAATATTTAAAAGTTGAACTATAAGCTGAAGTTAGAAAAAAACCGTACTTACTTAAAAATATTCAAGAAAAATTATGGTTTTTCATTATCATCATTCTCCTGCCCTTATCCCAATTTATTTGGGGTCGGCGTAACATGTCTTTTTCTTCCATACCTACTTCTGTATTAGTCGTCATATCTGTAGTCACCCCCTTTTTACCCATATCCTCTCTCACACAGTCCATCCATCGTTTCTTTGGCCTTTCTCTACTTTTTTTTTTTTTAAAAAAAACGTTGCCCACACTACGAATTATTCCTGTATTGTGGGTATGTTCACAAACATGAAAACTCACATACACAAGACACCCAGACCCGGAACAACTATCTGTAGGCTATACAAATATTTGTTCCGTGCGGAGATCGAACCCGCGACACGCAGCGCAGCATCCACATCTATACACAAGACTTTCCTCACGGCAATTTCTTAATTCCTCCGCATCACATGCCCATACCACGATAACCGATTTCCACACAACTTTTCAACTCTTCAGTCATGTTTATGACACTCGTATCAGTTTTTTTTATTGGCGATCTTCTTTTATATTTTTCCAAAACTTTGGATTTTGCAAGAAATGTTTGGAACTCTTTGGATACTTACCTTTGTTCTATAAAGCATATTTAGACGATGTTATAATAGTAGTTTCAAACATTATGCAGTTTTAGACACTTAAGTCCTATGTAGGTCCACTTAGGTCTTTCGTAGTGCGTCTATATTTCCGAATACATAGAACCCTAATCTCTTCAAAGTTAGAGTGAACAGGCTTCTTCTGGGTAAGCTCGCTCCATCGTTGACTCTGTCTTTGTCACCTCTGACCTAGACTAGACTCAAGAGCAAACCCATCTAAAAAAAAAAGAAGAAAATGTAGATTTTTAGTCATACAAGTATTTCACCTAGATTTTGTACGAGTAAAACATATTAGTCATTCAACGTGGCAATACTGCCAGTCTTCTGGGCACGTTTCTGGCTTGCCCAGATGACAGCGATGTGGAGGAGTACGACGTACAAATTGTATTCTCATTTTGTATACATGTACGTAGTTAGGTTATAAGTACTTAGTTAATATTTAAGTCATTTATATACGTATATTTTGTTAGTTCCTATTAATAAATTACATTTATTTTTATAGTAGTTAAATTTCACTTCATTTGTTCAGGATCGTAGCAGCCACCCAGCTTCGTCCAAACAACGCCCGTCGCATGTTCCCGTGTTTCGACGAGCCCGGCTACAAGACCCCGTTCGAGCTGAGCGTGGTCCGACCCCGGGACATGGTCGCGCTTAGCAATGTACCAGTTTTAAGAACTGAAAACATGTAAGTGATATTTTAAAGCATCTTGATAATCTGCTATATCATCAATAATAGATCTCTACGTTTAAAAGTTTCTTTCGTCTTGTATTTTTTCAGAATCTCCTTTCTAATTTAAATGACCAGCAGATATATGGAGCTATGCTCTGCTGGAGGGCTATGCTTGGTGTTTCTTGGTGTGATCGAATCAGGATGTCGGTAACCTTGGTTAGGTTACCGACATCGCCTGAAGAATCCCCAAAGTGAAGTCACAGTGGGTCTGGAGTGGTGACCACGTACCAGAAGACGTAGCATTGGAAGGCCTTCCACAAGGTGGAGCGGTAACTTGGTTGCAGTTGAAGCCAATAGATGCGAGACGCATACAGTGACCGGTCGTTGTGGTGACACTGGGGGGAGGCCTATGTCCAGTAGTGGACGTCTTTCGGCAACCCAATGTTATGATTGAACTAGGGTCTCTGCTTTTTTGATCTAGTATGTAAGATTTGCAGCAATTTATCCATTTTCTAACCAACTTCAAAAAGGAGGAGGTTATCAATTCGGATGTTTATATATATATTTTTTTGTTTATGTACGTTCGAGCATAACTTCGTCATGTAAAAACGGATTTGCAAAATTATTTAAATTTCATATACTTATATCTGATGATGACTTTCGGAGACAGAGAACGGAACTCTTCAAAAAATGAGAGCAAATCAACCGCGATTGCTGCTATTGCATAAATATGCATTGTTAACACAATTTAATGGGAAATCACAGCTAAAAAAAAATTTTTTACAAAAAAATAGACCGACTTCCAAACAAAACCAAAAAAAGTGCAAAATAACTTTAATTTCGGAAGTCGGTGTCATAAAACGAAGAAACAAAACCAGAAACACCGACTTCCAAAATTAAAGTTTTTGTTTTTTTTTTTTTGGAAGTCGGTTCCATTTTTTTGTAAAAAGTTCTAACTACGTAACTCTGTTAAACCCAAATTTGGTAGTCTCCTTTTGAAAGAAAACTTTTAATTTATATCTTTTCCACCAGTCCCGATGAGCCAGACGCGGTATGCGACCACTTCGAGAGGACTCCGCCCATGTCCACATTCACACTCGGCTTGGTCATAGCCAACTTAAAGCAGCTGGGCAACTCAACGCAAGTAAAGGATGATGCTGGCAATGATATTGGTAAGCGATTTACTCTTACCATGTTGTTTCTGTTCATTTAAGAAGCAAAGGGTTGCTCATAAGAACCTGGGATCTATTCCGAAGCGTTTTTACGAAGTATCGGCCGAATGTTTGGGCATATTTGTGTGAAGATCTAAAATTCTAGCGAAATGGCATTACGTATGTTTTTGGTGGAAGAAGCTCTCAAAGAAGAGCTACAATTTTACGTATGACACATTCACTTTAACACTTCACACAAATATGTCCGAAATTATAAGAAGTAGGATGTTAGGATTATCCCGAAGTATCGCCAAACTGAAGTAAATATTAATTATAAGAAGTAAGATGGTAGGATTATTCCGAAGTATCGTCAAACTGAAGTAGCAGTGGGCAGGGCACATTGCTCGCAAAACAGATGGTCGATGGGGCTGAAAAGATCTGAATTGGCGACCGCGTACCAGATGATGCAACGTCGGTAGGCCTCCCAAAAGGTGTAGGGAATCCGGTGGATGTGAGACGTACTGGACCGGTTGTTGTTGCGACACTTGAGGGAGGCCTATGTTCAGCCGTGGACGTCTTTCGGCTGAAATGATGATGAGGATCGTAGGAATGCTTCGCCTACTAATGACTAATTTTACAGAAATTCTGATAGTTACCGTGTGTTCAAGAAAACTCCCTGTGGCGTTCCAAAATCTTTATATTCGACTCGACTCCTAGAGACAATCTTAAAACGTCACCGGCACTCTTTCCTAGGATTCATTCATTTCATCAAGTCATTCACACTTAAAGTTTTGTATTCTTCCTAGAAATTCGTGTCTGGGGTCGTCCGGAATACCTGGAAGCTCTAGCAGGCATCAATGAGAAGGTCGTGCGAGTGTTCACGGAGTTGTCTACGTTCTGGAGGGTGCCCTTACCTCTGAAGAGGTTGGACATCGTGGCTCTGCCCAACTATCAGGGAGTCAAGCCTGCTGATAACTGGGGCCTTATTGTGTTCAGGTAAGTTCGAATAGCGAATTTAACTAGCTCTCTGTCTTGATACTATTTGCTTGAGTTTGAAGAAGTAGATCTCATTCAAAATCAAAAAACACATGGTTCATATTTATTTTCTTTCTTATTATTTTCTTCTTTACCTTAACATCGTTCGTCCGTCTGTCTGTCAGTGGGTTGTATCTCATGATCCGTAATAGGCAGACAGTTAAAATTTTCACAGAATTTGTATTTCTGTAGCTGCTATGTAACAAAAAATAATAAAAATAAATTAAGAATTTAAGGGGGCTCCCTTTTTAGAAACGTGTTTTTTTTTAGCATTTTTTGCTAGATTTTAATCATTATTAAGATCGAGAAGTCCGACTCGCACTTGAACGGTTTTTAATTAGAGGATAATTAAAACACCGATAAGTATTTTTAGGAACAAAGAGAATTCGAATAGCAAATTATGTCATGTGTAAAGTGTGACGCATAATGCATGTGTTTTTTATCGTAAACTGCCATATTATAATTCAATGCCATCGCATTGCCAGCCTTCACCTCAATTTTCAAAGAAATGCTTATCATAGGTAGAGCTAACCAGCTCTTAAAACACAAAATTACCAATAATAAGCGAACCAATAATAATGCTAATTGTTCTACTCCGTCATCGGACATTTTGTTTTTGTTTTGGGGGCGAAACCTTTAAAAGGCTTTTGGGGATAAGATCAGGGAGTGCGGGACTCTTACCTCATCATAACTACCCCATTGATCCATTGAAACCCCTCTGCACAATGCCTATTAGAGCACATCCTTGGGTCAGTCATCGGACCTAAACGCTATTTGCCATCTGGGACTTACTAATTGCCTCTCCTCTTTTCTGCTACTGCCAGAGTATAGATTTTCTTCATGGCGGTGGTACAACAAAACTTAATAACCTGCAGCCGAAGCTACTACTCTGCCGCCGACGATGCTGTTGGCGAAATATTGAGGCAATATTTATGTAGTCCAGTAAATGATGAAAGAAAGAGTCGTCAAGATGTTTCTATCTCTCTCATTTTCAGGGAGAGTGACCTCAGCAGCCGTGGCTACATCCAGCTCGCCCAGGAACTGTCGTACCAGTGGCTGGGGGCACTGACCACACCTGCGTGGTGGACTGATGCTCATCTGAATAAGGCCCTGGTTGGGTATATCGCTGCGGCAACGGCTTTCAAGGTAAAAAATGACATTTTAAAAGTATTTCTTATTGAGAGTTTACAAGTGAAGACACGTAATAGTAATATAGTGCAGCAAGCCAATCTTATATTGATATTATTAGATAAGCAAACATGCTGGCCAAACATTTGCACTAAGCGGATTCTGACTATGTCAATCTCACTATGGCTCATTCTTAATTATTCAAAGGAAGAGATTTTACTGAACTTAAATTATGTGCTTACCAGAAAACAACTGCTCAAAACCTATTCAAACTTACGAGTACCTTTTAAACATCGAAATCTCCAAACAAAAGTGTATCAATATTTCATTTCACATTTCTCCTAACAGATCAACAACGGTTCTGAAATGGAAGGCAAGTGGCCCCTCACCGTCCTCTACTCCCTGTACTACGAGTTCAGCAAGCGTTACCCTCACTCCCGCATCACCGGCATGAAGCAGGAGACGGCTTGCACCAAGATCGAGCTGCTGTTCCGCATGTTCAACTATACATTGGGAGAGGAAACCTTCAAGAAAGGACTCAGGATCTTCTTGGAATCACGGTAACTATCATTAAGCTAACAACGTTCACATCTTCACGGTCCCCCAAGCATCGCCACAACATCCTGTCTTGTGCACTTCTTCCATCCAGCGGTTTCGCCTGGCCTTCCAGTCAAAGTTAGGTAATTATGGATGCTGAATATACACCTTCGTCATTGGTATAGAGCCGGAGTTGGCTTGCACCAAGATCGAGCTGCTATACCGCATGTTCAACTATACTTTGGTGCTAACTCGTCCCCACTACTGTGTTTAATTGATAGAAAACCAATGAACCCTTATAGTTTCAGTCTGTCCGTTCAAAGCATAGCTTAGAGACTGTAATTACTAGAAAGCTGCAATTTTGCATGGCTATATACAATTTTGAAAAAGATTATCATTGTAGTTGGGTTGTGAAGATTATTTTTCGATTCAGTGATTCGTTTGCGAAATATTAAACTTTAAAATGATATTTTATTTTCGAGTGGAGCGCCTTGGGCCGCACTTAATGCTAAACTGTTGGCATGAAAAGTGTGAAAAAAAAATCTTTATGATACTATACATAACAAACTTTGAAGGTTGTAATGTATACTTTTTCTTGAGTTACTTATGAGTAACTAGCTGCGTCCCGCGGTTTCACCCGCGTGGACCAGGATAAAAAGTAGCCTATGTGTTAATCCAGGGTATAAGCTATCTACATACCAAAATTCATCCAAATCAGTCCAGCCATTTGAGCGTGAAGAAGTAACAAACATACACACTCACAAACTTTCTCCTTTATAATATTAGTGTGATAGTCGCCCAACTTATAAAATGTACCTACTTAGAAAATTTCGTACAAAACAAAACAAAATCTTTAGAAAAACTATCGATTACGGAGCACGCGTGCCTAGAAGAACCCTATTCACTGTTGACTTAAAAACTTCCAGGTTGTATCTATCAGGAAACAGATTCTGGCAGGACAATCCACTTCTTGCTGTACGCACAATGAATGTGTTCCCATAACGTTAAATGTACAGAAATTATATTTTTATTTATCAGAAAATTCAAAACCTTCTCTGGCGATGACATCTGGAATGCCCTCAACGAGGCTGCTCAACAAGATTCCAAAATTCCCAACTGGGTTGACATTAAGACTGTAGCGAAGAGCTGGATAGACAAGGACCGTCTACCTCTAGTCAACGTGTTGAGACACTACGAAAATAATACCGCTGTTATTAACCAGGTGAGATCTTCCTTTGGTTTTTCGCTTTTGACAGCATATTTTAAGATATTCTTCGAGTAGGATGATACTCATGAGGTCGTGTGACCATCTCTTATACACGGTGGAGATGAGAGACTACAATACAAAAATAAATAAAACACTGTCAATACAGTATACAGTAATAGTTGGTCATAATGGTGGGTTAAGACCAACTTTTACTATCTGTTTTTGTAGTGAAAACTTCTTTAGGCATGTTTATTTTTCAGATGGGGTAAAAGCACTGAACTCGCGATTTTGTATAACTCGACAAAATGGTCTGAACAGCTGATTATTTTTTCGCGATGTCTTGGTTTGGTCCCTAACGTTTTTCATAATAATTAATATTGGCAGTGTTTTCATTTAATGTCGTATTGTCTTCTCAAACCTGTATATTTTCTCTGAATCAAGTAAAGCTATTATTATAATCGTCATATGATATGAATAGGAACCACAATGTGGCACAAAGTGAAACTGCAATCTTAACATTAACAATTTGAAACCTTTCCAAGTTGGTGAGTGCACACAAAGGTAGTCTTCACTTTGCTTCAGTAGTTCTACCTCTAGGCGACAGATGGCGATACTTGTATCTTTTCAAGAAAGTTAGGATATAAAATAAAAATAAATATTTTTATTAGAAATTTACAGTTTCAAACTCATTTAAATGTGTTTCAATTAACAAATCAACCAATTAAATTAGTCTTTAATATTCACACTCCTGGGACTCAGGTTTTTTTCTCCGTAAAAGGGAGCGGGCTATCAAAACGCACAATGTACAATATGACATTTGTTTTTTTAGTTTTGTGTGTTTTCGTTTTTTTATTTTGTTTGATTTCTCTTGTGTGTACCTGGTGACTGCCGTCAAATAAACATTTTTATTTCTTTCTATTACTTGCCAGCTTTCCTACAACGATTACCTTAATCGTTTTACAATAATATTTTTGCAATAACTCACACTTAAGTACTAATATTCCACAGAAAGTTTACCTTCGTGAAAGACCGCACGATGTTCCCGAAGCCGACACCATGTCGTGGTGGTTACCCGTGGTGGTCACCAAGGAGTGCAACCTGAAGGCAGGGAAGATCGTCCCGCCAGCGTGGATGAAAGAGAAATCAGCGTTGGTAATCAATGATGTGCCTGATAAGGACAAGTTCTTGATTATTAACCCAGAGGAGATTGGTGAGTGGAAGTTTGACTACATTTTACTAAACAAAATCCCTCACGTCTGTCTGTCTGTCTGAACTCAAGAATTTCTGAACGGATTTTTATGCGGTTTTTACCAAAAGGCAGAGTGATTCATGAAGAAGGTTTAAGTATTTAATTTGTACCCGTGCGGAGCCGGGGATAAAATAAATAAACTTATGTTGAATATAACATAAGTTTATTTATTTTATATATACAGCGTCTAACAGAAAGGTGTGGTCATATTTTAGGAACCGGTTCTGCCCAAGGAAATGAACAACTTTCTCTAAGAAAAAATAGAAAATTCCAAAAAAAATTGGACTTTCTGTACAAAGGTATCATCAGCTGATCAATAATTGTATGGGGAGCAAAAAAAAATTAGAATTTCCTCAGATTTCCTTGAAGAAAGTTGTTTATATCGATGGGCAGATGCAGTTCTTAAAATATGACCACACCTTTCCGTTACAGCCTGTATAATCATTTAAAACTATTATTACAGGTAAAACTACGCTATCTATGACCTTCTGTAAACGTTCACAGTTCTCATCCCCCCTCACTGCCATGGATAACTTAAGATCGTCTGCAAATAATAAACAATTTGCATTCGCGACTTTGGGCAAATCGATTACTGTTATTATAAATTGCAAAGGTCCGAGGTTACTCCCTTGGCTTACATTAGACCACTTAAAGTACGGCTCTGACTTATGCCCCTCGTACTCTACGTATTGCTGCCTATCCCTCATGTAATTGGCGAAGAAATGAAGTAGGTGCGGAGTGAAACCAACGGCTGCTAACTTCTTGAGAACACGTCATTATCGACTAGGTCAAATGCTTTATTGAAATCGAAGTTAAGCAGCGTCAGCTGGCCCCCCACTGTCTACAGTCGGCATCACATGAGCCAAGTAACTCAGTAAGTTACTGGTGGTGCTCCTCATTGGTCGAAACCTGTGCTGTGCATCTGAGAGTTGCGTTCTCACTTGCATAAAAATGCTGTAATGAATAGCGCACTCCATCACTTTAGCCGGTGAAGACAGTACTGCAATCGGTCTGTACCCACTAACATTGTCGTTACTTATACGTCCTTTCGGTACCGGGACGACACGAGTGGTTTTCCATCTCTCTGGAAATACGGCTGCCTTCAGACACTTATTGATTATGTAGGGTAACGGTTCAGACAGCACAGACCTACAGTCTCTGAATATGTAAGGCGGAATACCTTCCGGCCCCGTAGATCTCTTCGGCTTTAGTTGATCAAGCGCACTTTGCACATTCTTCAACAGCAATTCCTGCAGATGAATCCAGTAAGTTAATGAAAGCATCAATAGATATAGCTGCTAATAACAGTTATACCTATTGATGGTTAGTAGCAGGTTTGATAGCAGTCAGTATTATCTGTGGTATCATCATAATCAGTATCAGCCGTTTATTGAATTCGAATACTTTCCGAAGCCGACTTTATTGAGTACAGTAAAACTTTTTATAAAAAAAACAACCGACTTCCAAAAAACCAATAAAGAACATACACTAAAAATTTAAGAATAACTTTAAATTCGGAAGTCGGTGTTTGTATTTTATTTCTTCATTATTTGACACCGACTTCCGAAATTAAAGTTATTTTTAAATTTTTAGTGTATTTTCTTTTTTGGAAGCCGGTTGTTTTTTTTTGTAAAAAGTTTTTTTATTTTTCACTTTATAATTGTTTATACCCCAAAACTGAAAACCCCACTGTCATGGAACGTGGAATTTCAACATACTCGTAATTGGAGAAAACCAAAACGTCAACTATGTATACATATTTTTCGTTTTTGTTTAGTTTTTCAAAAAGTGCTAAAGCAATTTTGATAAGTTTTATTTGGGACCACTTCGGGAGTATATTCTTTCGGATAAAAAAATAATTTTGAAAATAGGTCCACAACTGACAGAGAAATCGGTGGGCATACATACAAAAAAAAAAAAACATACGTACAGTCGAACATAGAACCTCTTCCTTTTTCGAAGTCGGTTAAAATTAATAAAAATGACAAACTTCAACATCAAATTTCATCTAGGGACCTACGAGTACTACATAATTAACCTCTTTAGGGGATGAATTTTCAAAAATCCTAATCCTATCTAATGTTCATTATTGCTCATCTTTGTTCTAAAAGGACACACGTCTTGTGCAAAAACTCAATCATGTTTCTGGACCCGGTAGTTTATGCTGTCCACTATGCATTTCGAAGCGTTTATGTCTATAACACGGCTGTCTCGGTTGTCAAAATTGATAAAAAGCATGCCAATGAAAAATGTTACGAAACTTTTTTATTCATCATTCACCAGACCCTGGTCACTGGAACACCATTTAATATTAAGAACCCCGTAAAGTTATTTTATCTTTTTTTTTTCTTTTCACCTCTCCAAGGTGGGTTGGTATTGGTTGCCTTTTTAAGGGTTCCGTAGTCCTAACAAGGAAAAGTAACCTTATAGTTCCGGTCTGTCTGTCTGGCCGTCCTAAGCATAGCTAAGAGACTGTTAGTACTAGAAAGCTGCACTTTTGCTTATATTAATCACGCCAAAAAAACGAAACACCAAAGGTTTTTTTTTTTTATGGTAGCTTCCGTAAATGTAAAGTAGGCATATTTTTTTCTTGGCTATCTTATAGTGTAGAATACCGTTGGATAGGTCTTTCAAAATCATTTTGGGGTTGTGAAGACTATTTTTCGATTCAGTGATTCGTTTGCGAAATAAGTGAAATTTTTTCTTCGAGTCGAGCGTCCCCCCCACTAAAAGCTAAACTGTTGTTGGCTAGAAAAATCAGGAAAAAATCATGATGGTAGTTTATGTAACTTTGAAGAAAAACTATCACGGCTCAGTTAGCGTTGTTAGTTTAGGAGTTAAAGTCGTCCAATATATAAAATATACCTACTTGGAAAAATTCTTACAAAACACAAAATCCTTCGAAAAAAAAATACTTAAGTGAAGTTGTTACCTACTTAATATTTAAAACGGGTAGTAAACATGTAAAAATGGGAAAAATTTAAATCTTTTTTAGGGTTCCGTACCAATAGGGTCCAAACGGAGCCCTGTTGCTGACACTCACGTGTCCGTCTGTCCGTCTTCTGTCACAAAAATTTTGTTACGAAGAATTTTTTAACTTCCTATTGACCTATGAACATGAAAATTGGTGACAAGTTTTATTATTACGTACATTTTACGAACAAATGCCAATATATTGATAAATAAGATTTTTTCTTTGATAATTCATCATTTGGTACGGAACCCTAAATATGCGAAGTCCGACACGGACTTGACCGGTCCGTGAAAGCGTGAACTCAAGTAATAAGTTCAGTATAATAATAAAAATAAAGCCCCTTTTAAATCCGTAAGACCAACCCACCTTCGTGAAATGTAATATCTATAGGTACCAGAAATGATATCAAAGGAGTGTCAAATACAATGACAAACATTGTCGATTTAATAATGAAACAGAATCGTCAACGACAGAAACTCGTCCTCAAACTCACTTTACTATACAGGGTGCACGGAAATGTGTGGCCATATTTTAGATGCCGCTTCTGCCCATATCCATATATATGTCGCAGCCATCTGGTTGAATTTGCCATCTAAATGCCGCTTCTGCCCATATACATATATATGTGGAAGAAATCTGGTTGAATTAGCCATTTAGATGCCGCTTCAGCCCATATCCATATATATGTCACAGCCGTCTGGTTGAATTAGCCATTAAATTGGATGCCCAGGCCCTTCATTAAACGCCGGGCCATTCAGTTAAATGGCTGAAGGACAACCAGCCAAGTAATGACTTGACTTGGGTGCAAATCAAAATATAAAAAAAAGTTTTCCAAACTGTACCGTGCTACGTATCAAATGATTGCATGGCTTTTATTACAAGGGTATCAAATTTCTTTTTTTCATTATTTTAAAATTTATTATGTTTTAGTTATTTAAGAAAATAGATGAAAAATTACCTCCCCCATAACTAAGAAAACACCGGGCCTAATTTTTTTTTCATGTAGCCTGTGTCACTTCGGTGGTCAAGACCAATCTAATAAAACCTCATTTGGTAAAATCCATCCAATTGTTTAGGCTACAGCGTGTGCCAAAGAAATAGACATACAAACATACACACATGAGGACACGGTGGAGCATACGGTGGAGGTCTGCCCCGCTTGGGCGGAGCCCCGCTGTGTCCTCGTGGATGCGATTGGCGGCTGCGACCTCTCGCGCCCTGTCCTGGTTCAGGCCATGGTTCGGTGCGAGAGAGAATGGGAAGCTGTCTCTCCCTCCGCCTCCTTCTGCGAAGCAGTAATGCTCGCGAAGAGGGAGGTGGCATGGGTGAGGGAGACTCAACAACAGAGTCGCCCTCACGCCCTCAGCAGCGGCCGCCTCAGGAGACGCCTGGGGCTTCCTTCGCCGCGAGACTTTTTCCAGCCACCGTAGACCCGGGCCTGCGGACGGCGAGTAATGGGTATCTCGCCGTCCGATCAGCACCAGGCCCGAGAATCGACGGAGCGTAGTGTTCTACGCGCGCCCCAAAGAGTTGTCAGCAATAACGACGCGGTCCGTAATGGCCGATGTCTGCCCAGGGGTTGAAGATAAATTCGAAACGGAGTTACCTTACCCCTGGGCACTTAGGGCAGGGAAGGAACAGGGGTGGGTTTTAGTCAATAAGAGTCTGACACGCCCTCCCGCTCCACCCAGAGCGGGAGAAGTCATTGGATGATTTCCCACCACACAAAAAAATCAAAAATCAAGTGGAGTTAAGCCCCGCCCCTTCGCTCTAAGCCGCATAGGTACTTGTCGGATACGTTTGATATTCATTGCGTTTTTGTTACTGCAAATGCGTAATTTAGAGAATTCAAAAAAAAAAAAAACGAAAACAGGTAATGTTTGTTTGGAAAAAAATTTAGTAATAACTTGGAATTTATTTTCGTAAAAAAGGAAAAAAAAATATGACTCTGACCATCAATATCTCCAGAACCAGTGGATTCCCAGGTATGATCTAGTGGAAAAAAATGAACCAAATAATGGGTAGAATATGTGGCTTTCGGCTTCGGAAACTGTCTTTTTACACCCAACATATACGCGTCGACTTGTGAACTTCCTCCGTTTTTTCGTCGGTTAAAAATGATCATAAGCTTAATAAAATTAATGCTTATTACTTTCTTGAAGAAAGTTGTATATTTCCATGGGCAAAGGCTGTATCTAAAATATGACCACTCATTCCCGTAACACTCTGTATTTCTCTCAGAGTCTTTGTCCAAAAAGGAATAGAGAAATGGCCGTAATATTAGCATATCTTTGTATTGTAATCTTGACTTTAGATAGGATCTTGACTTAATTGCACCTCGGCCCAATGAAGACGGTCCAATGCGTTTTGAATATTGTCGGCTGTCATGATTCGGGTGGAGGAGTCTGTTATAAGATTTATGATATGTATTTGAGATTTTGAATGTTCTTTGGGTTGGACTTACAATGGGGTGGAGTAGCCTGTTTTGCAATTGCCGGGAGTTTTTAATTAGTTTTTTAGGGTTCCGTACCCGAAGGGTAACTAACGAGACCCTATTACTAAACTTCCGTTATCCGTTCGTCCGTCTGTCTATCAGCGGGCTCTATCTAATGATCCGTAACAGGTAGACAATTATAATTTTCACAGAATGTGTATTTCTGTTGCCGCTTTAACAACAAATAATAAAAATAAATTAAAGAGGGCTCCCCTTCTAGAAACGTGTCTTTTTTGTTTTGCTCGATCTTTATAATGGCAACAAATAGACGAGTATAATCTTGTACTATGGTACCCCTTTATGCGCGAGTCCGGCTCGCACTTGGCCGCTTTTTTATCATGGATAGGCTAGCGTTTGACCACAATCTCACCCGATGGTAAGCGAAGATGTGGTCGACGATGTGTCTAAACTTGCCTAGAAGTAATCTATTCAATCAGGAAACAGACTCCGGCAGGGTATTCCACTTCTTAGCTGTACATATAATGAATGTCTTCCCAAAACATTTTGTGCGTGTGCGTTTTTTTTTTTTTTTTTTTTTATGGGGGGTGGGAAATCATCCTATGACTTCTTCCGCTCTAGGGTGGAGCGGAAGGGTGTGTCAGACTCTTACTGACTAAAACCCACCCCTGTTCCTCCCTGCCTCGAGTGCCCGGGGGCGAGGTAACTCTTTCGAATTTATCCTCCACCCCCGGGCAGGCACCGGCCGTGGCAGGCCCCTTCCCTTGGCTGACAACTCTTTGAGGCGCGCGTGGAACACTACGCGCCGTCGACTCTCGGGCCTGGTGCTGATCGGACGGCGAGTTACCCACTACTCGCCGTCCGCAGGCCCGGGTCTACGGTGGCCGGAGATCGTCTCGCGGCGCCGGAAGCCCCCGGCGTCTCCTGAGGCGGCTGCTGCTGAGGGCGTGAGGGCGACTCCGTTGTTGGTGCTCTCTCACGCGTCCCGCCTCCGCCTTCGCGAGCATTACTGCTTCGCAGAAGGCGGAGACGGCTTCCCATTCCCTCTCGCTCCGTACCATGGCCTGAACCAGGGCACGGCGCGAGAGGTCGCTGCCGCCTATCGCATCCACGAGGACACGGCGGTGCTCTGCCCAAGCGGGGCAAACCTCCACCGTATGCTCCACCGTGTCCTCTGGGCGATCCTCGCAATGGAAACACCCGGGGGTCACCTCCGCCTTGATCCGACACAGGTACTTACCGAAACAGCCGTGTCCGGTGAGCACCTGCGTCAGGCGGAAGGTGAGGGCGCCGTGACGCCTCTCCAGCCACTCCTCAAAGAGGGGCACTACCGCCTCGATGGTGGCGTGCCCAGCGCTGGGTTGCGACAGTCGCTCTCTCCATGTCACCATGAGATCCTGCCGGAGCTCGGTCCGCCGAGCCGCGAGTTGTCGCGGCAGCGGAGTTTCGCCCCGGCGTTTGGCCTCCTCGCGCCACTCGTACAGGTGCGCGAGGATTTTTGCCTCCAGATCCCACGGTGACAGTCCGGCAAGGAGGCTCGCCGCCTCACGGGAGATCGTGCGGTATCCGCGGATGATACGGATCGCCATGACCCTCTGGGACGCGTTCATCAGGCGAGCTGATCGCTGCCTCAACGAACGCGCCCACACCGGTGCCCCGTAGAGGGCCATGGACCGCACGATCCCCGCGTAGAGCCTCCGGCAGGAGGCGTTTGGCCCCCTCAGATTGGGTAGGAGCCGCTTCAAGGCGGCCCCGGCCCTGTCCAATCTGGGAGCCAAACGTCGAAAATGTTCGACGAAGTTCCACCGGCTGTCGAGGACGAGTCCCAGGTACTTCATCGTACCCTCGACGCCGATGCGAACCCCTCCTACCGTGATCTGGGAACCCGCAGGTGGCGCGTTCCAACGACCATGAAAACACATGGCCTCGGACTTGTGCAATGCCACCTCGAGTCCCAGTTGCCGGATCCTCTCTATGACTGTCGCAACCCCGCGTGTCATAAGTTCGGCCGCCGCCTCGTGCGACCTCCCCTGCGCTAAGACCAGCGTGTCGTCAGCGTAGCACACTACGCTGACGCCAGCGGGGAGGTCAGCGCGCAGCACCCAGTCGTATCCGATGTTCCACAAGGGCGGCCCCAGGACCGATCCCTGTGGAACACCGCACGACATCTCTCGCCGGTTCCATACTCCCTGATGACCGGGGTAGATGACGGCTCTGTCCGTCAGATACGCCTCGACTACGCGACGGAGGTAGGGCGGCACCCGGTGATACCGGAGTGCCTCCACTATACAACTCCAGGGCAGGGTGTTGAAGGCATTGGCGATGTCCAGAGACACCGCCAAGACGACCCTACCCCGGGCCACTGCATCCCCCGTCGTGAGGGCTCTTACGCGCATGACTGCGTCCACCGTGGAGCGCCCCCTGCGGAAGCCGTACTGGCTCTCCGCCAGGTCCGGCCCCACCCGCACCAACTGCCCGACGAGGCGGTCTGCAATTACTCTTTCAAAGAGCTTGCACACCTCGTCGAGCAGCACAATGGGCCGGTAAGCGGACGGAGAGTCCGCAGGGCGCCCCACCTTCTTGATCAGGACCAGCTTCCCCGTCTTCCACCGACATGGAAACTGGCCCCTCTCTAAGCATGCGCTTAAAAGCCCTCTGAGTGTGCGTGTGCGTGGGCAGGATGGGATGCCCATCATGTAGGTACCGGTGGCGCATCGGCGTACGTCTTGTGGTCCGCTGTTGGAACGGGCTTGACGAAATTAAACAGAAATAACGAAATCATCTTTCAAGCAAACGCTATGTATCAGAAGATAGTAAAATGCATTAGAAATTATGATCCTGCATGAGATATTTTCGATATTACTATTTATGGGGCTTTGTGAGCTATGAACGTTATAACTATTTATTTTAATGTACAGGGACTAATAAACTTAACCTACTACAGTTGTTTTCAACTTTTTAACGGGTCCCATGTGATTTTTAAGCAAGAATTAATGTTGACAGTTCCAATATTTTTTAATGGAAGTTTGTCTCAATGATAAAACGACACGTTATTTTGCATTTCGTTGTGTGGCAAAAAAACAGATGGTCTATCTGATCGTAAAAGTTTATTAACATCACTGCAATACTTGATGGATCAGGAGATCATGTCTTCGCTTTTTAAGGCGGAGTTTTACGACTTTTATTTTTAATTGCAGATCACGTCTAACCGACTTGTTTTATTTCTTTGAAAAAAAAAAAATATTACTCTAAACCATTTTCGTCGTAATTTGATATGTGAATATTTCAAATTATATTTTATAACATAGTTTAATTAAATTTGTAAAGTTATGTGTAACGCGTATAAAAAATTGAGAATCACGCAAAAGCTGTAAAGCGTATTTGTATGAAACCTACATTATTTTATAGATAATTTAATTATTTATTTTTTAGTATACGTGTTTTATTATAATACCTGTTTTTTATGTATAATAAATTAATAATGCGTCTAATTTCGGACTGCGCTCCTTGATAGGCGAGTCCTATTACTGAGTGGACGTACGATGCGTTACGTGAGCTCAGCACAGAACATGCAAGCTAACCACTCAAGGTCGTTGGCGGTCAGTAACGCAGGCAGAAATAAGATGCCTATCAGAGAATCCTTTTTTTGGCCATCGAATACATTGTTTTTAACCCTGCCGCAAAAAGGGGGGTATTATAAGTTTGGCCGCTATGTCATGTGTGGGTGTCTGTCTGTTTGTGGCACCGTAGTTACCGCTCCCCTGGGCACTCAGGCAGGGAAGGAACAGGGGTAGGTTTTAGTTAGTCCCACTCCACCTAGAGCGGGAGATGTCATTGGATGATTTCCCAACCCACAAAAAAAAAACCGTAGTTCATAAACGGGTGAACCGATTTAAAGCTGGTTTTCTCGCGATGGTTCTTAGACATGTTTTATCAAAATTAGTTCAGCCGTTTCAAGGTCATCAGCTCTTTTGTGTGCTTTTTTTTAAATTTTAAATGTTCGCTTTTCTTTTAAGCGTTGGGGGCATTTCAATATTTTTTTTTACTTTTTGACTTTGTTTATTTTTTGTTTGTGCATTTAGCCAGTGTCAAGTTAAGAAATAATTTATTTTAGTGTTAGATACAGAATACTGTCACATTCTTTCCCATTAGAATGCAGATGTAACACATTCTAACGTTTTTGCAGTATTTGGCTGCAAATGAGTCGAGTCAGCCTTCTCGGCAAGCTTCGCTGAGGTAGTCAATACTACAACAAAATTCTCAGCTTAATTTTATCGAGATCGCGCCTGTTTTAATGATTCTACATATTGTCCAGTTGCGTAGATACTTGAGACACAAAACTACACCAATTTTACATCACAATATCCACTAGGAACCAATAAAAAAAAAATGGCATCTTGTTGCCGTAGTTACCTAACTGGCCAGTATTATAACAAGAAGACAACAATGGCTAAACAACAAAAATAATTCTAATTTCAAATTGTTTTAGCGCCATACCCCGTCAACTATGACCAAGATAACTGGAACCTCCTTTCAAACTTCCTACAAAGCGAGAAGAGGACGATGATCCCGGAACTGACAAGGGCGAAGTTACTCCATGACGCATGGAACCTGGCTTATGCTGGGGAACTGTCCTTCGTCACTGCCTTCAATATGACGCTGTTCTTGAAGAATGAGAGACACCATCTAGTTTGGGACCCAGTATTCACAATGATTGATCATCTTGGCAGACATATCTGCCAGTGCCTGCATGGGAAGTTCCAGGTAACATGTTTTAGAATAAAATTAATATTAAGGTATTTTCTGCTAAGATTTCTCTCTGTCTGCTGTTTCATCTGTGGGTTTCATCCTAGGGACTGACGCTGCTTTTGGATTTTTTTTTTTTTTTTAGGAGTTTCTGGTGTTTGTATAAGTGCCAGGTTAATGGCAAAGGCTCGCCCGTTAATGATACATAACTATTATTTCGAGCATAATTTTATTGTTTGCTCCTATTAAAAAATTTCAAGTTAGTTTGAGATAAAATATGTAAACATGATCAAATAACTTAAATTTTAGAAGCTCGTGGCTTAAATATTACCACCCCGCACGTGTTGAACTTTGAGGTTAAGCTACTTTTGTCAAGGTTGGTCAATGGATGGGTGAACATCCATTGCAAACTGAGTTCCCTCCGTGCCTCGAAATACACGTTAAGGCGTTGATCCTGGCTGGCATTTGAACAGCTTTGACAATCGTTACGCATAGACAGAAGCCAGAAAATCTGACACCAGTCTTGGCAAGGGGCATCGTCGTGTTACCTAGTTACTGGGTTGTGGAGGTCAGATAGGCAGTCGCTCCATGTAAAATCACAGACAGAATCCAGAAAATATGACACCAGTCTTGCCAAGGCGTATCGTGTTACCCAGTTACTGGGCTGTGGAGGTCAGATAGGCAGTCGCTCCATGTAAAATCATAGACAGAAACCAGAAAATCTGACACCAGTCTTGGCTAGGGGTATCGTCGTGTTACCCAGTTACTGGGTTGTGGAAGTCAGATAGGCAGTCGCTCCATGTAAAATCATAGGCAGAAGCCAGAAAATCTGACACCAGTCTTGCTAAGGGGTATCGTGTTACCCAGTTATTGGGTTGTGGAGGTCAGATAGGCAGTCGCTCCGTTTAAAGTATTGGTATTCAGCTGCATCTGGTTCGAGCGGAAGCAGACCCCAACATAGTTAGGAAAAAGCTAGGTACACTGATTGAATAACTTATTATTAATATATACTCGTAATTACTTACAGGCCTACGTCAGAGTACTCCTCAGTCCTCTGTACGAAGAGTTAGTTAAAGATGAGAAGGAGGACGAAGAACCCTGGCGCAAGAACTTGAGGTCCTTGACCAAGACCTTCCTATGCCAGGCCGGGTACAAGCCCTGCATCAGGGATGCACAGGACCAGTTCAGCAAGTGGATGCAAGCTAAGAACCCTGATGAAGGAAATCCGTAAGTGTTTTATATTTTTTCTACATAGTAGGACATTTCGGATGGAAAAGCCATGTGTCCGATGGGATTTCCAATCAGTAACAAGAAAACTCAATCAAAATTTTCAAAAAACCCGACTGATTAAAAACAACTAAAAAGTTCCTTTTTATTTTTCCACCACGAAAACTACACACTCATCCACGCAATTGCTATCCTCATCACCTACACCCACACAGTCATGTAACAATGTAAATTCCTTTTTTGTCAATATTGGCAAGAAACTTGCAGATGAAATTATAAAAACAAGGCCCTCACAACAACCACCTATCCCACAAAACAGTTCTTTATCAACCCCAGCCTTTGTCTTGGATTAAACTGACCCAGAAGAAATTATATCCACAATAAATTCACTGCGACCAAACGTTGCTACTGGTTGGGATGGTATCTCACCAACAATACTAAAGAAATTTTCCACCACTCTGGCGCCTATTTTATGCCATACATTCAGTATTTGTTTTGAAACAGCGGTTTTTCCAACTTCTTTTAAAAAGGCAATAATTTATCCAATCTTCTAGGGGGGTGACGGACTTTGCCGAATAACTATCGTCTGTTCTAAGTGCTTTATCCATAGTTCTTGAACGTTTGATAAACAAAAGATTGGTTAGTTACCTGGATCATTGTAAGGTAAACTCATAATATGGTTTTCGCAAAAATAAGTCAACCTGAGACGCAGTTCATGACGTTACCAGTTTTGCCATAGATCATATTAATAAAAAAGTCCTTACAATGTTCCTTGATTTCTCGAAAGCGTTCGACACTGTTCCTGTTTCCACACTCTTAATAAAACTTGAAAAATAGGCGTCAAGGGGCTACGACTTGATCTTTTCCAAAGTTATCTCTCGAATCGTTCGCAAAAAGTCAAAATCTACAGCCATAACAGCGACAAACTTTCTATTCACACTGGAGTGCCACAAGGAAGCATTTTGAGCCCCACTCTTTCAACGTAACGAACAAACGTAACGCTTCTGGTTTTGCTACATTTTTTTTTTCATTTTTGCTTCGCACGGTTTGAGCATTTAACCAGTGTCAAGTTAAGAAAGTATTTAGTTTTAATACAGAATACTGTCACTTTTTTCCCATTCGAATAGAGATGTATTACATTGTAATGTTTTTGCAGTATTTGGCAGCAAATGAGTCGAACCAGCCTTCTCGGCAGGCTTCGCTGAGGTAGTCAATACTACGACAAAATTCTCAGCTATATTTTACCGAAATCGCGCCTGTTTCAATGATTCCACATAATGTCCAGTTGCGTGGACACTTGAGGCACACAACCACACCAATTTAACATCATAATATCCACTAGGAATCAATTTGCGAATAATTAAAACAGCCACAGAAGGGGTTCACAAAAATAAAATTAAATACTGAAATGGTTTTAAATTCACCGGACGCTTATGAAGACCAGGAGAAAAACCACAACCGTTATGAAAACCTACTCACTGTTTCCTGAACTTCTTCCAGAGTGCACCATAAATATAAAATGAGGGATACTCTCTAATTGGTTATTTTCTAAAAACATGTCATGGGCTCGGTTACACCAAATGTGGTCAACTCGACCCCACTTGGACACCACACTCTCGCGTAGCCAGCGAGTGAGACAGCTTCCCAAATTATAGAGCACCCATAGAGCCCTGGAAACCTACCCGGCGCCTCCACCATTTGTGGGACCGCAGGGCTCCAGTAAGGCTCTAGGGGTGCTCTATAACTTGGGGAGCTGTCTCACTCGCTGGCTGCGCGAGAGTGTGGTGTGTAAGAGTGACTAGCTTACATGTGGAGTGTGAGGAAAGAAAGAGAGATAACGCTGAGGATTTTTATATTTAACTAAGTTAAGTAATACATCTGCCCTCTTCAGACGGGCGTGCAGAAGTCTGTCATCAAATCTATGCTTTCTATATTCGAACGACTCTTCAATATTCTCAACTGCCAGCTGAAGGCCGGTACCTACACGCGGACTTAGACAGTGTATACAATCGCCACAATACCTACAGCTGTGTCTCTTTAAACCAGTTTTTTTTTATTTTTATTCTTTATAGGCACGCGTTTGACCACTATCTCACATGATGGTAAGCGATGATGTGGTCGAAGATGGAGCACGCTTGTCTAGAAGTTACCTATTTATTTCTGAAATAACGAAATTTTTGTTCTGAATTTCAAGCAGTGTAGAAAATTGGGTACTCAAGACAAAAAATCTTGGAATTCTAAAAATATGTGAACAAAATTGTTAAGAAAAATTAATTGGCGAAGTTTTGCGAGAAGCGTGTAAAAATAGGCGCCTGGAGACGAGGCCTGTGATTGAGTTGATTTAAAAAAGTTATGTACAGTCGGAACAGATTGATTTTAGATCATTTGTGGAGATTTCACTGAAATAATTTCATGCGTATTGCGACATAATAGGATTATTATGTGAGTAGGTATAGTAAAAATATCACATTAAATAAAAAACTATTTACAAAAACTATTTTTTGTAAAAACTTTTTCCGACTGATTTCTAAAATAAAACATAAAAAGTGCAAAATAACTTTATTTTTGGAAGTCGGTGTTTCTGGCTTCGTTTCTTCGTTTTTGACACCGACTTCCGAAACTAAAGTTATTTTGCACTTTTTTTTGTTTTCTTTTTGGAAGTCGGTAGGTACTATTTGTTGTATTTTTTTTTCATTTTTAATTATGGTTCTCCATTACATTGTGTTAACAATACATAGATAAACGATCGCAGCAATCGCGAGCCATCTGCTGTTAGTTATTGAAGAGTTCCACTGCCCATCTCCGAAGATCTTCGTCAGATCCTATGTATTATTTAGTTATTGAAGAGTTCCACTGCCCATCTCCGAAGATCTTCATCAGATCCTAATGTATTATTTACTAAAACCTTGAAAAATATGCATTTGAATAACGAAAACCCCATCTAATTAGGATCAGTAGTTTTCGAGAAAATCGCGGACAAACATTCACACATAAATACGGGTCGAATACAGAACCTCCTTTTTTGAAGTCGTTAAAAAAGTATAAGAACATTTTGGTAACTTAGTACTCGTACCTGTCTCTTTTTTTTGTTTTCGTAGGGAAACCTTCAACAGCCACCTGGACTTTTGGGGGGAAGACCAGCGAGTGTGGGATTCTTACCTCACTAAAACTACCTCGGTGCTCACGATCAGCACAAATGGAAAGGGGCCCATAGCCTCTTAAAAGACCCCTCCGGAACTTTCTCTGTGCAGCGCCTGCTAGGGCACATCCCATTTTTTTTTGGGTTGGGAAATCATCCAATGACATCTCCCACTCAGGGAGCGAGGGCGTGTCAGACTCTTACTAACTAAAACCCATCCCTGTTCCTTCCCTGCCTGAGTGCCCAGGGGAGCGGTAACTCTGTTACGAATTTATCCGCTACCTCTAGGCATGCAGGCACCGGCCATGATGGGCCCCGTCAGTGTTGGCTGACAAATTCTCTATGAGGCGCGCGTGGAACACTACGCGTCGTCTACTCACAGGCCTGGTGCTGATCGGACGGCGAGCTACCCATTACTCGCCGTCCGCAGGAGGGCACATCCCTGAGGAGTATAGGGGTCTCCTCTAAGCCTCACTGTGCACTGCAGCACGTGTAGTACCAGTGGTGGGCAAGAAAAATTGCAGAAGAGTGGTAGATTGGTGGTGTAAGGTTTTATAAAGGGTTTAACAGAATTAACGCAAGACCGGCAAAGATTTCACTGTCATAATTATGTACAACTTTGATTCTAGTACCAACCCTTTTTTTCATATATTTTATTGCATCTCATCAGCATCACTCATCAGCATCGCTTACCATCAGCTGAGATGGTGGTCAAACGCGAGTCAAAATACTTCAAACGGATTTACTTTTAAAAAATAATTTATTAACTTGTATTCACAATATTACTGTTTTATCTTAGACTTCACAATTTATCACTTAAACTTAGTGTTACCACGACGAATGCTAAGTAGAGATTCCCCCGTTCCTCTGGTGTCTGGGTCTTTTATACTGCCACGATCGCTAACGGCTCTTTGTCTTTGTTTGCTAGAACTTTCTCGCTCCTGGTGGTCCAAGGGGTAATTAGTATTGGAGACTGATGTCCAATTGTTCTGGTTTCCATAACATCTCCAATGTCTTCCTTGAAAAGGCTCATTATGTTTTTAATGCGTTCATTGTTCAGGTCTTGTTGACTATTCCCCCTTAATTTGGAAGTCCATGGCTTCTTCCAAGCCTTGGATTGAAGAAATTTGAAGAAAATCATAATAGCAAGAAGTATAGTTATACATAATATCCAACTATACTGAATAAGGTTATGTTTTCCTTGTGTTGCTAATTCTTCTATTTGTTTAAAATGTTTTACTTTAGCGGAGATTTTCATTGGATCGTAATTCAATTCAATTTCAGGAGTATCCTTAGTTTGATTAATTTCTAGATTAGTTATAAATACTTTATCATGTGATTCTTGTGTATTGAATCTTATTATATTTGCAACTTTAACTTCACAGTTCTCGCCTATCAGTAAATAAGGTCCTCTAGCCCATGATGTTTCTTCGTTTTTTCCACAGTTAATCTTTATTTCAGTAGTTTTGTTGAAATACATGTAGATCGCCTTTGGAGATATCTCCTGTATTTCTTCCGCTGGACACTTTATTGGAACTGTGATACATTTTTCAGTAGATTTGTTTCGTAGAAGCTCGGTTTCACAGGTTGACGTTTGTCTAATGCTTTCTTTACAAATTATTTCCGTTAACGTTGTGCAATCTTCTACTTCATATATTTCCAACTCGGTGTATGCTAACGTAACTTTTCGCATTATAGGATAGGTGCAGGTTGGTTTATTTTGGATAATGGGAACAATTTTTCTTGTATTATATACCTGTGGCTTAACTAAAGGTATTTCTATTATAAAGTATACAATATGGTCAATTATTTTACTATTTACATTTATAAAAGGTTCGATATCATTTACATTATTAGATATCATCACATCTTTATTAATTTTATTAATAGTATCTTGTAAAATGTGAGATTGTATTATACTATAATGATACATATGGTGTTCAGCAAAAGTGATAGCTGTCGACAATCTTTCTGCTATATCCTGTAAGGTTTGAGCTTGAAACAGTATCTCTAAAGCTACCTTTTGATGAGCTTTAAAATTTGTTATCTGTGTATATTGTTTATCTAATAAATTTTGAACATTAACAATTTTTTTAATTTGACTATTGTATTCTTCTAAAGTTTCGTCTGTTATGGATATTTGTTTATTATATGCTATTCTTAAAGTTTCTAAATCCTTTTGAATACTACTTAGATCATCCTGATCCAGGTTTCCTGTAATGGTTTTTATAATTGAACCTAAACCATTAATTAAACCTCTTTTAGTTCTACTTTGTATATCTAAATGATTACATATTTCGGTTACATGATCTAAAATAACGTTAATGCGGTTATATATATGTTTCACATCTTCATTCTTAAAATTAGATTGTGACAAAATTCTAGTTACAGTATTCTTAAGTCCATTAGTATGTTCTGATATAGGCCTTATTTCTAACATATGGATAATTGTCCATCTTCCTTCAATAATACGAGTGGGTTGCATTTCCACTAATATCACATGTTCATTTGACTCTAATCTTCGGAACTTGTGTCCGATGACAATGAAGATTCTGTAACAATAAGCTCTTCTTCATGATATATTCTGCCATTACTTAATTTGTATTTATTGTGTGGTTCACAAGCTAGTATATTATATGGATCTACATATCTAGCATTTGTTTTATGTCTTTCTGCTTTACTATTTTTTAAATATACCTTATCTCCTACTTTAAAAGCTTTCGATGGTCGAATTCTTTTATTAATTCGATCGTTGCGTTTTTGTTTTTCTTTTTGTAATAAATCATGAACATTTTGGTTTAATTGACTTACAAATTGTTTTTGTTGTGTTGTATAGTTTTGAATTACTACTCTAAGGTTATCGAAATTTTGCAGTTTCGGTTTTCTTCCAAAATGGACTTCAAAAGGAGTCTTATTTATGGCACTATGTCTGGTGTTATTATAAGCATGTGTTATAAAATAGATCTTTTGATTTTGATTTAAACCTGTGTCTCTTTGTAACCTGTATAGCTCTTGAATCGTACTATGTAATCTTTCCACGTCTGAGTTTGACTTATGATGTTGTGGAGAAGTGGTGTGATTAGTAATATCATACGTTTTAAATAATTCAGTTATTATTTCGCTGCAAAATGATTGTTCACCATCATGTACTATTTTCTTAGGTGTTCCTATTAATGAGAATATTTCCGATAGTGTATCGCAAACTTTACTTTTTTCTGCTGGTTTTATTATAGCATACTTAGAAAACTTATCTATCATCGTTAAGTACCACTGTTTTTCTAAAGACATGAAATCTATGTGCCAGACTTCCATTGGTTCGTAGGGCGTTTCGGTTTCAATAGCTAATGTTACGTTTGGATGTCTATTATATTTTTCTTTTTGACAAGGACTACACTGAAGAATATATTTTTTTATTTGTTTCCTCATATTTTCCCAATAATATTTTTCTTTTAACTGTTTATATAAACTTTCAATTCCAGGGTGTCGATTATCTTTTAAATGGTATTCTTTGATTAGTCTTAATTGTTCTTCCTTTTCATATATTTCTACAAGACTTTTTGTGAACCTCATTGGTTTAAACTTTGAGTGATCAAAATATTTACGATAAGTTTCAGATACTTTATAATATAAATCGTCATTAGGGATTATGAAAGCATATTTTTCTTGGGGTAAATACTCCAACATGAATTCTTTTATAATCTCTTCTTCATTATTCGGTGGGACATAAAAATACCAAATTCCGTTTTCTCTATTTGCTTTCTTGTATGGTGCGTATTCGAATATTACACGTCTTAATCTTTTGGGTGGATATGCATTTATTATAGGGATGCCCTCATCACTATCTTCTTGATTAGAATGTACAGTACCCTGCTGACTACTATTTAAATCATTGTTAGGTAGTCTTAAGTTTTCAAGTGATTCGTCTTTTGAAGAATTACTTATATTGGAATTTGTTAATGCCACATCTTCTTCTAAATTTACGTCTAATGAGTCACCATCAGTGTGATGAATTTCTACGCGACTTAATGCGTCGGCGACATAATTATCTTTACCTTTCACATGTTCTATAGTAAAATCATAGTCTTGTAATTTTAATTTCCATCTAGTTAATCGCTGATTAGGTTCTTTTAATTTAGCTAACCATATTAATGCTTTATGGTCTGTACGTAATGTGAATTTTCTTCCGTAAATATAAGGTCGAAATTGTGTTACAGCCCAAAGTATTCCTAATAATTCTTTTTCAGTTGTATTATATTTTTGTTCGGCTTTACTTAGAGTCCTAGATGCATAAGCTATCGGATGACCTTCTTGACTTAATACGGCTCCTAATGCTATGTCAGATGCATCGGTAGTAATAATGAAAGCTTTATTAAAATCCGGGAAAGCTAAGATAGGTGCGTTAGTTAATAAATGTTTACAAGTGTGTATTGCTTCAATATAACTTTTCTGATGTATATCTATAGTGGCATCCTTTTTTGTAAATTCTGTAAGGGGTTTGACTATTTTACTTAGATTCGGTACAAATTTCCTATAGTACCCTATTAAACCTAAAAATGCTCTGATTTCTTTAGTAGTTTTTGGAATAGGGAATTTTTGTATAGCTTCAATTTTTTTTTTGATTCGGTTTTAACCCATCCTTATTTAACACATGACCTAGGAATTCAATCTCTTCTTCCATAAAAACGCATTTATTTTTATTCACTTTAAGGTTGGCTGTTCGTAATGCTTCAAAAACTTGCTGTAGCCTATTGATGTGCTCTTGTTTAGTTTTAGAATAAATTATTATGTCATCTAAATAAACAAGACATATATTTCTAGTGATTTCCTTGTTCAATACGTTATTCATCATTCTTTGGAAGGTTGCTGGTGCGTTTTTTAATCCAAATGGCATTCTTAAGAATTCATAATGACCGTCAGGCGTACTAAAGGCAGTTTTCTCTATAGAAGCTTCATCCATTTTAATTTGATGATAACCTGAAGTTAAATCCAGAGTAGTAAAATATTTATTACCTTGTAATTTTGAAAATAGTTCATCTATATTAGGTAAAGGAAATTTATCTGATTTAGTCTTTTCATTTATCTTCCTATAGTCTATTACCATTCTCCATTTTTGTATTCCAGATTGATCTATTTTTTTTGGTATGATATGTACAGGTGAGGCCCATGGCGATTCTGAGGGGCGAATTATATTTTCACTCAATAACGTATGAATTTGTTTTTTTATTTCTTCTTGTTGAATTTGCGGTAACCTAAATGGTCTTTGATAAATGGGTTCGTCATGAATTAAATTGATATGATGTTTAATTTTGGTCGTTGCGCTATTCGTGATGCTTTCTGTAAATAAATCTCGATACGTATCACAAAGTTCTTTGATATTTAAAATATTATCATCCGTCATGTGAAAAATAAGTAATTCTCGTTCTGGCATACTTAATTTTCTTTCTTTTAAATCTATTTTTGCATTAATTTGTTCAATCATTTCAGTACCCATTAAAACGTCATACTTATCACTAAATTGGTAAATATAAAATTTCATCGGTCCGCCATCTTTTCCGAAATATCTACACCAGTATGGAGTTTCTATTACGCCATTGTGAGTTGTTACTCCATGTGAAGTTCTAACCGTGAATTTTTCTGGCTTTCTCCATTCAGGAAAGTATAATTTTTGTGCTGTTGGTGTTATAAATGAACGTTGACTTCCTGTATCTATTAGTATTTTTAGTTTAGGGTTTTCCGTTTCAAAATATGGTAGATATGATTTTACATGATTAAATTCTATAATGTTTTGTTTAAATCTAACCCCTTGTGAAAATCCTGACTTTCTTCGGGAACCTGGAAACAGTTTTCCTCAGGAATATAATAATTTTCTTCTACCACTACATAGTAATTCTCTTCGGAGATATTTTGATCGGTAGTTTGAGAGCAATCATTTTCACTGAGTTTTGGTACTTCCGATTCGTCGGAGTGATGATATAATTCTTTTGCTACAAAACCTTTTCCTAAATTGATTTGGTTTGGTTTTAATTGGGTAGCGGTCCTCATTGTTACGTCTTCTGACTTTGGTATAGGAGACCGTTGTAGTTGTGGTTGTGGTGGAAAACTATTTCTATACTGTTGAAATTGTGGATGTGGAGGTCTTTGGAATACGTTATTTGGATTTGGAATCCAGGTGTGTTTAGTTTGATAAAAAGGTCTGTTTGTAAACTGAGTGTTCATTTTCTGTTGTTGCGAATGCGATTGTTGAGGATGAAATTGGGTGTTAATGTATTGTGTCGGTTTATTTTGCGGTACGCTCCATTGTTGTTGAGGTTGTATTTGATTTATAACACGAGGAGCAGGTAAATAGTTAGAAAATTTTTGTTTTATATTATCGAATCTCCCTTCTGCTTCTAGTTGTAATATCCTTGTAACTGTTTCATTAAAGTTACAATTACTAACATATATTTGATCATGGTATGGTAAACTATTTCTTAAAGTATTTTGTGCGGTACTAATATAGGGCTCCATGATCTCATCTATAAGATCTTGTCTGGCTATGCCGTGCTTATCAGTTAACTTACTTTTAATAAAAAATAACTTTTGTTTAAATTCAAATATTAATTCTTTATATGTAGTTTTCTTTTTTACATTAGATAACTCTACTAGTAAGGTATTAAGTTCCCTATTATCTGCACACTCTGCTTTCAGGGTGGTTTCTATGTTATCCCAACTAAAGGCATGGTTAATCATAGAGACGATTACTGCAGCCCTTCCTTCAAGTTTGGTTAATAATAACATTACATTTTGAGGCGTGTTGCCTCCTGCGGCTTGTAGCCATTGCTTAGCGCTATTTAAATAATTGTAAATGGTAAATGGGTCACCATTATATGTGGGGACAAAATTAATTAACTTATTTGGATCGATTGTGAACTGCACTGGTGATATCAGTGGCTGTGACAATGGAACTTGTGATGTACTAGGTACACTTAGTGGTACGTAGCCTTGTTTACCCTCCATATTATTTTTAGGAAGTGGGTCGGTGTCTCTACTTACACTAGTCATAGGTTTATACACAAATTTCGGAGATCTAAGGAGTGGAATTTTGGATAGGATAATGCTACTCGGTGCTTACAGAACGCAGATGGTTGCAGCGCGGAGAATCAGCATTTCTTCACTTTATTCTGACTTATTTATTTGGTAGGTTGCCCAGTTTTTAAGACTTAAAAGTCACGCGAAGTTTTTTTTAGCGAACTTGGAGGTTTTTGCCTCAAAAGTCCTTGAACTTTATAACACTTTCACTTTTTTAGCTGGGCCCCACGTTGGGCGCCAGTCAAAATACTTCAAACGGATTTACTTTTAAAAAATAATTTATTAACTTGTATTCACAATATTACTGTTTTATCTTAGACTTCACAATTTATCACTTAAACTTAGTGTTACCACGACGAATGCTAAGTAGAGATTCCCCCGTTCCTCTGGTGTCTGGGTCTTTTATACTGCCACGATCGCTAACGGCTCTTTGTCTTTGTTTGCTAGAACTTTCTCGCTCCTGGTGGTCCAAGGGGGTAATTAGTATTGGAGACTGATGTCCAATTGTTCTGGTTTCCATAACATCTCCAATGTCTTCCTTGAAAAGGCTCATTATGTTTTTAATGCGTTCATTGTTCAGGTCTTGTTGACTCGCGTGTCTATCAATATAGAAAAAGAAGAGAAAAAAACTTTTTACAAAAAAAACAACCGACTTCCAAAAAAAAAATACACTAAAAATTTAAAAATAACTAGTCGGTGTTTGTATTTTATTTCTTCGATATTTGACACCGACTTCCGAAATTAAAGTTATTTTTAAATTTTTAGTGTATTTTTTTTTTGGAAGTCGGTTGTTTTTTTTGTAAAAAGTTTTTTATTTTTCGCTTTTTAGTTGTTATACCCCAGAACTAAAAACCCCAATAACATGGAACGTGGAATTTAAACATTTGGAAAACACAAAAACGTCATCAAGATATGCGGATTTTTCGTTTTTGTTCAGTTTCTCAAAAAGCGCTAAAGCAATTTCGATAATATTTATATGGGACCACCTCGGGAGTATATTCTTTCGGATAAAAAAAGAATTTTGAAAATCGGTTCACAACTGACCGAGAAATGCGCGGACATACATAAAAAACAAAAAAAAAAACATACATACAGTCGAACATAGAACCTCCTCCTTTTTCGAAAGCCGGTTAAAAAGTACTGAACAGCCGATTTGGTTTTTCAAAAAACTATTAATCTAATGAAAATTAAAAGACCCGAGACCCCGTATTATGGGACCAGGGAGAGACTTCTTACATTTAGGGTTCTGTACTAAAGAGGGAATTTCGAAGACAAAATCTAATTTAGTAGTTAGTAATTCAGGTTCATAGGTTAATAGGAAGTAAAAAATTCTGCGGAAAAATTTTTTGTGACAGACAGACAGACAGACGTACAGACGGAAACGTAAGTGACAGCAATGGGGCTCCGTTTGAACCCTTCGGGTACGGAACCGAAAAAAAGAGTAAAATCAAATGAATCTTGCGGGTTACAATAATATAACTCAATTAACTTTGAAAATGTGACCCACAGAACATTTGAAGTGGGTTCCTCTCCCTTCCGACCCATATTCGCAAAAAGGGAGATGAAAAACCGAAGTATATTTTTTTTTGATGTCCGTGACGCGTATGATTTTGTTTACCACGATTTATAAGCCTCTGGCTGTCCATATTATTCATTGAACTCTATATTAAGAGAGACAAGTAATAAAATTGTATGCAGTGACCTCAATTCTTTGGATTGAAATCATGATTGCCTCGTTGGTACAGTGGTGGCTGTCGCTACTGCCAAGTTCAAGTTCGATTCTTACGTCGGGAAAAGGTTTTATTGGGAGTTTTTCTTCAGGACTTTCTCAGTAATAGCGGGTTTGAACTTCTGCCTAGTTGAAGACAGAGATTTTCCAGTTGGAGTGGAATTCCCTGCGAGAGTTCAAAAGTGAATAGGTTAAATTACTTCTAGGTAAGCGTGCTCCATCTTCGACCACATCATCGCTTACCATCTGGTTGATAGCGATCAAACGGGTGCCTATAAATGATAGAAAAAAAGACTTAAGGCTCGCCTCTTCTGCCCAGGGGTTAAATTCGAAAATGAGTTACCGCGCCCCTGGGCACTCAGAACAGGGAAGGAACAGGGGTGGGTTTTAGTCAGTAAGAGTCTGACACGCCCGCTCGGTCCACCCAGAGAAAAGATCTCGCCTCAAATACAATGAGACTATATCTTATAAATTGTGTACAGGTGTCAAAGTCCATTACAATCTAAACATGTCTTCATCTCTGCAACCTTTTGCCAATAACAGCCGTGATGGTATGTATCTGTATACAGTCTCATACTATATCTTATAAATTGTGTACAGGTGTCAAAGTCCATTACAATCTAAACATGTCTTCATCTCTGCAACCTTTTGGCAATAACAGCCGTGATGGTATGTATCTGTATATAGTCTCATACTATATCTTATAAATTGTGTACAGGTGTCAAAGTCCATTACAATCTAAACATGTCTTCATCTCTGCAACCTTCTGGCAATAACAGCCGTGATGGTATCTTGTATCTGTACAAAGTTAACGATGAATATATTATTGCTGATACCCATTTTATTGCTTACACTTTGAACAGTAGACTTCACAAACTCATCAGGATCCATGTGTTTAGTGAGGCACAAAATGGCGTCTACATCCATTGTCTGTCAATCTGCTTGTTAGCGGACTATGTTTTGTGAACGCTTGACGTAATAGTTTGTCGCCTCTGCTTACAAATATGTATAAACATATAGGACTATATAGGACTGGTGTGCTGGCTGGCTCGTGTGATTTTGGTGAGAGGTCTGTGTTATTAAGCTATTTGTGCTATTTGTTTTTACAGTTTCTTTGTTTCTCAGTAGAAATGGTAGTGATGAATTACAGGTAGCCAATCATTATTAAATTAATCAAATTATCCGACAGGATGATTTTTTCTACAAGGTATTAAAAAAAAAAAAAAAATTACCCAAAGATTTTAAGCCACCAGTTGCATAAAACTGATTGAAAAGTGACTTGTTTGGAACTTTTTAGTTGGTTTTTATTTACAGTCAGGTTTTTTGAAAATATTAAACCTTTTATTTTCTACATTTTAGTGAGTTATATTTTTGGAATCGCCTCCTCGAACCCTTTTCGTTTTTTCGTTTTCGTAACATGACGTCTGATGGTCGCCACATTGTATTTTGATTACTGTCATGTCTTTAGTAGCACTCGCAAGATTAAGACGAATCAATTGACGTAAGAATTATCAAAATCGGTCCACGCGTTTGATCTCTATAGCGCCACAAAGGAACAAACATACATACACACATAGGCTGATACATTACCCTCTCTTGCGTCGCGCAGTCAGGTAAAAAAACCTCTTATACACGAATAACACTAGTTGTTTTGTGCTAAAATCGAAGCCTTGACTCAAGCCAGTAAGTCGATGGTGCTGTGATTAGCTCCATCGACTTCTTGATCTCTATGTCGATGTCTTTTCAACCAACTTCAAAAAAATGAGGAGGTTCTCAATTCGACTGTATTTTTTTTAAGCAAAACAATAACTTTACCTCTTTCCTTCCAGCTTATCAAACCAGTGCATCTGCCCAGTCTTCAAATGGGGAACAATGAAGGAATGGGAGTTTGGACTACAGAGGGTTATAAACTTCCCTCCATCCAGGAAGCAGAGTGAGAGGACGTACCTCCTGAAGACCTTGGCTGGATGCCCAGAGGCGGAGGAGAAGATAAACAGGCTCTTGAATATCACGCTGCTGCAGGGTCACGCGAACTTTACGGAGACGGATGCCTTCTTAATATTCAGTATGCTAACGGGTTCTGCGACTGGGTATACTACTCTGTTCAACTTCCTTTGCAATAATTGGGATGTGTTGAGGGAAAAGTAAGTTTTTTAAGTCTTTGTTTTAGAAATTTCAGAACTGCAAAGTCCATTACTGTCATGGGAAATAACGAGTTTCCATCACATCACTCGTAATTTCCCATGGCAGTAAAGTAATCGATGGTGAGACAAGGTCAATAAAATTTAAACAAAGTAAATGAAGAAACCGAAGGCCTCACACAAGGTGGACCGATGACCTGGTGAGGGTCGCGGGTAGCCGATGGATGCGAGACGCACAGGATCGGTCATTGTGTCGACACTTGAAGGAAGGCTATGTCCAGCTGTGGATGTCTTTCAGCTAAAATGATAAACTGAAAATAATTCATACAAGAATTCGCTCCTTTTTTTCGTCGGTTAAAAATCATTGCGGTTTTAATTTAATAAAGACCATTCCAGTATTTAAATCTGTAGGTGCGAGATTGCGCCCAGTTTTGTGATTGAAACGCAGGTGTTCAGGTGCACTCGTGTAATAAAGAATTCAAAATGTTGGAACACAAATACCATTACATATCTTTCTAATATATAAAAATCTCGTGTCACGGTGTTTGTAGTTGTACTCCTCTGAAACGGTTCGACCGATTTTAATACTTTTTTTTTTTTGTAAATTTGTTAGGTATGAGAATAGGTGGTAATTTTTTTTTATCAGAACAACATTTGCTGGATCAGCTAGTAATAGTAAAATTAGTACAAGATCTTGTTACATCAAAACGTTGGCGTGCTTCAGTCTCTTCACACCATAGTGTTGTCCGTTTACAAAATTGGGAACCAAAGACATTAGTGATAGGGTAGACTGGGTACAGTTGTACCAGGTTACGGTTGTGACAGTCGTCATATTAGCGAAACTATAAGGAAAACCGGGGAGTGTAGGTACAAGGGGAGCCAGCTAACTGACATGCTAATAAAATTATAAGCAATCACATAAAAATTGTCACAACGGTACTCGGGTGAATCTCAACTTTAAAACACTAATATCACAGATAATATAATACTAGCGTACAGATGCCTCATCCCATACAAAGAAACGGTACCGCCAGAACTACGGGTTTTCGTCTGGCACAAGTAGCTTTTGTTCTTCGTTCGGGTCCGTCCTCTACACCTCGCTAGATGGTGTTAGCAGCGACGGCTTGCAAGCTGAATGTATTTACCAATATTTTCTCACACATTGAGGAATTATTTTTTAGTATTTTTGGCACTTCATAGCAGTTTTACTGTATCAAAATGTGTCACTATTCAAATTTTAAAGAGGCGAATGGATAAACTCTAAAACTTCAAACAGCGCCATCTATTGGTACAAGAAATATAGATGTCTAAGGATTTTTTTTTTGTTTTTTAAATAACGTTGCCCCACACTAGGAATTACTCCTGTATCGTGGGTGCGTTCACAAACATGTAAACTCACATACACAAGACACCCAGACCCGGAACAACTATGTAGGTCACACAAATATTCGTTCCAATAATCGTCTAAATTTGAATTACAAGCGAATTATTACACAATTTTATGCTTAGGGCTTAAGAAAATACAGTTTTTACCATATGTAGTTTCAAAATATTAATATAACTTAAACTTCAAAAGGAAATCGATGCATATTACGCCATCTATTGAGATTTATTTGAACTAAATTTTCTTTGTTCGAGATGAGACCCCGTGCTAATATTAAAGTACACTTGTAGTATTAATTGCCTAGTAGTACTAGTGTAATTTACTACTAGTGAATTAAAGTTGAATTTCCCACGATTCGTCATTGTTGGCAGCACTCCGTCATTATTTTCTGCAAAACGCCAGGAGATTCACCCACCCACTCCACTCTATTGTAATTCGCCACACTACTAAAACGTCATCTTCATGTTGAAAGCAAGGGTATACAATTTAAACAAGTTCAGCAACATTTTAACAATTCAGAGGATATTTCAAGGTCAAGGTCATGATGCTGTCTACTGCGATTGTTTGTTACTTGTCTCATTGAACTGTCCACGGAGTTAGTGACGCAGACAACTGCTTTGTAAAAAAACTGTAGACTAGATAGACTTTTATGTAATAAATTGACAGGACATCAGCTCAATTACCTACACTTTGAAACGGGTTAAACAAAATAAGGATATTTCAGTCTACCTATTTTCTGTTCATTTCTTACATTATAAAAAAGAGTTTCGGTACAGTATGCTCATTCAGAAAAAAATGTTAAGACCAACAAAATCTATGGTTATCCAAAGTCAATGCCATCGTGGTTATACAAAAAAAAACCATAGGTAATAGGAATGGCCCCTCGGCACGTAAATAATATTCTATTTAATCCGTAAGTTAGATTAAGTATCTAAAAATATTGAACACGTGTTTTTTGTTTTATTAAACCAATCATAATGTAGCCTAGAGGGATGCAGCCTCTTCACAAAAACACAAGATAACATTTTTTTTTTTAAAAAAACATCCTACGCTTAAAAGAAAAGATCATTTCAAAAAACACAAAAGAGATGATGACCTTGGAACGGCAACCTTTATAACCCGAGCGGCTCTCATGTGTGCCGCTAGTTTGCCTTGAGAAAAACCCGATTCACGCGTTTTAAACCGCTATTATCACTATTAGCCAAGGTCTTTAGACTTGTGACTAGGTTCATACACCCGGAACCTGACAAAGTCTGTAGTTACACGATGGCCGCCTATCAACAGGGACTGACAGATGCTGAAACGTGACGCGTCTCGGGTTATTTTGATAAAACATGTCTAGGAAGTAGTGGTAGAAAACCTGTTTCCAAATAAAAAAAAACGCATTCAAATCGGTTTGCCCATTTAAGAGCTACGGTGCCACAGACAGACACACACACATAGACACAAACTCCTTTTTTGCGTTGGGGTTTAAAAATGACAAAGATGAAACGCATCAAAGTTCAGGAGTTGGCGTTGTTATATTACATCGTGCTCGTGGTAAAAAGTGTACCAAGGCGTGACGACACCCAAAAATCCAAAGCACTGTATCGTTTTCAGGGGTTCGTACCCGAAGGGTAACCAACGGGACTACTACTAAGCCTCCGCTGTCCGTCCGTCCGTCCGTCTATTTGTTAGCGGGCTGTATCTCATGATCCGTAATAGGTAGACCGTTGATCACAGAATGTGTGTGTCTGTTGGCGCTATAACAACGAATAATAAAAATCAATTAAAGTAACATAATTGTAAAACAGAAAAAAAGAAGAGTGGCACTCCGGGAGTGCCGACAGAAGTGAAAACTTGAACAAAAATGCCCAACGGGCCTAAAGAAGTTTTCACTTCAATCCGTTTCGCGATCGCGTAGCGGTGTCGGTGTCGGTGTCGCTGGCGAGTTCAATTGTTTTTTCCCATCTCTAAAATGCCCAACGCGCCTAAAGAAGTTTTCACTTCAAAACTATAAATTACAGGGCCCCCCTCCTAGAAACGTGTTTTTTTGGCTTTTTTGCTCGATCTTAATAATTGCAACAAATAGATAAATAAATAAAAATAAATAAATGTTTTATTGCTTCAACTTAAAACTTATTCTAGCTACAATAGGGAGAATCCTTTTAAGTAAATAGTATGCTTGTATTAGGAAGCTCCCTCCTTCCCCAGGTTATATAATTATTATTAAGTTACGAGCCTGTTCAAGATATTTAAACTTATAAAAATAAAAGACTGAAATTAAATGGAAACAGTATTTTGATGCGTATAATCTTGTACGATGGTACGGAACCCTACATGCGCGAGTCTGATTCGCAATTGGCCGGTTTCAAAGAAAAATAAGTGTCCAATATTTTTTGGTAATTTAACTGACGGACCAAAATTATTTTTGAAGTAAAACTTCTTTACGTACGCTTTTCTTGGGAAGTAAGCTGGTGAATACATGACGAGAGCGTTACGAAAAGTGTGATCGGGTGAGGCGAACGTGACGAGGGCGAGGCGAACGTGACGAGGGCGTTACGAAAAGTGTGATCGGGCGAGGCGAACGGAAGAGATGGAGCTAAAGAAGTTTTACTTTAGTCGTGTGGTCTAAAGCACACTCGTTTTTTTTTCAGGAACATAGTTATAAGTGATAATATAACATACATACATAGTTTTAATATACATGTGTTTTAGTATACATAGTTTTTTGAAAAACTTTTCAGGAACAGAGACAGAAAAAAATATAAAAAAGTTTTCAGAAACATATACAGGGTGTAACGGAAAGGTGTGGTTATATTTTAGGAGCTGGTTCTGCCCATGGAAATGAACAAGTTTTTCTAAGAAAAAATAGAAAATTCCAAAAAAAAAATTGGAATTTCCATGCAAAGTTAACATCAGCTGATTAATATTTTGTATGGGAGGTAAAAAATCTTTTTTTAGAATTTCCTCGGATTTTCTTGAAGAAATTTGTTCATATCGATGGGCAGATGCAGTTCTTAAAATATGACCACACCTTTCCGTTACAGCCTGTATATGATAAGATAATATATGTTCCTGAAAAAAAACGAACAGTAATAAGTAACAGTAAAATAATTCAGCGAAGTTTCTTCCGAACTCAAGTACCTTATCGCGTCGCTACCTCTTTTCCTATAGCCACGAGCTCCCCGTAATCGCGTTTGCATCACTCAAAGGGCTTAGTAGCGGAGTGCACAGGTAGAGAGAGCTTGCCAGCTTAATGGCTATGCACCACAGCCGCCAATTTTCCTCATTTGTGTCTAGCCCTGTCTGAATAATTTAGCTGGGATGCGCGAGCCAAAACAAAGTGAACTTGTGTGGAAGTTTCGCGAGCTTGTTTAGTTAGAAGCGGTTAATGAAGCTTACTGTTAAAGTGTATGGCTTTATCTTCTAGACTACCTTGATTTAACTTGAGTTTTGACAGAGTTTCCTAAGAGTTAATCATTTGGTTCTCATGATATTCCACACAAGATATGTCTTTATCGAATTAAAATCAAAAGTCATTTATCCAAACTAGGCTGAGAGCTAGCACGTTTTGAACGTTAAAGTTCTATAATATAGACAGTCCCACAAAAACGACCCCCCATCACCACTTCCTAGACATTAAGAAGTGGTGACGGGCAGTTGATGATTAGAGTGATTCTTCATAGCTAAAAACTTGAAAAAAATGCCCAACGCGCCTAAAGAAGTTTTTCACTCCAAGAATTGAAGTCGGTGTTTGTATTTTTTTGTTTCTTCGTTATTTGACACCGACTTCCGAAATAAAAGTTGTTTTGCAATTTTTAGAAGTCGGTTGTATTTTTTGTAAGATTGTTTTTTATTTTTCACTTTTTAGTTGTTATACCCCAGAAGTAAAATTAAACATTAAAGTTATGCCCGAATGGAAAACCCTAATAACATAGAATTTGAACATTTGGAAACAACCAAAACGTCATCTGTGTATACATATTTTTTGTTTATGTTGATTTTTTCAAAAAGTGCTGAATCTATTTCGATAAAATTAATATGGGACCACCTCTGAAGTACGACCTACCAAAAAAAAAAGATTCATCAAAATCTATTTACAAATGGCGGAGATATCATGTAACAAACATACAAAAAAAAAAACATACAGACGAATTGAGAACCTCCTTTTTTTTGAAGTCGGTTAAAAATAAAGACATACCGTCGTAAAAACACTTAGGTATATAACTAGTAAAAATATATTATATAATTAAAAAAAATAAAAGAATGCTTAGGCCATATTAAATTGATCTCCACGACACGTGTAGCCGTATTCTCAAATATACGTCTGAAGCTCTTAAGGGAATAATTGCCCCTGCTAATTGACAAGTATAAATATATTTGTAATTTATAATAAGTACTTTTTTGTGTAAGAAATAAATTATTATTATTATTATAAATTATTATTATTATATTCTACCGCGACAAGAACTACAATTTTCATTAAACTTAAAAAGGCGAAAACGTGAATATAATAGGGATGATTCCTGGGTAGAAAAAAATAATTGTATGTAGTTTGTAAGTTAGATTATTGTCAAAAAATGTTGAACATGTTTTTTTTTTGCTATACCAAATCAATAAAAATGACAAAGATAAAACGCATCAAAGTTTGTTAAGTCACTTCTAAGTTAAAAGTGCTACATTTTTGACTTAGGTGTGCCTTACGCGAAATTTCCACGCACTGTATCGTTCTCATTTTCAGGGTTCCGTACCCGAAGGGTAACCAACGGGACCCTATCTTTAAGCCTACACTTTCCATCCGTCCGTTAGTACGTCCGTCCGTCTGTCTATCAGCGGGCTGTGTCACATGATCCATAATGGGTAGACAATTGAATATTTCTGTTACTGTTGTTACAAAAAATAATAAAAATAAATTAAAAGGGGCTCCCCTATTAGAAACGTGTTTTTTTTTTTGCTTTTTTTGCTCGATCATAATAATGGCAACAAGTAGACGCGTATAATCTTATACGATAGTATGGAGCCCTTCATGCGTGAGACCGACTCGCACTTGACCGGTTTTTGTTAACGTGAAATAGAAAAAAATACGTGTCCAACAGTTTTTGGTAATCTAACTTGCGGACTAAATAGATTATTAAAGTCATCTATTAAACGGTAACATTTTCTTAAATCTCACAGGTACATCAGCAGAACAAACCTTTGGGACAACCTCATCACCTCAGCCACATCCCAATTCAAAACAGAAGAAGGCCTGGAACTAGTGACACAACTGTACGCCAGTCACCAAGGCCAGTTTGGTTCTGCTGAGCACATCATAGAGAAGTCTATGAGGAACATCAGGGTTGAGGCTGAGTGGTCCGCACAGAACCTGCCGGTGATCGAAGCTTGGCTGGACACATACCTAGCCAGTAGTGATGTTAAAGATAATAAGTTCATCAACATGTGATCTAATTTTGTTTCATTTTAGTAATGTATTGTTTGAGTGGTTAGGCAAATGGGACTGCTGTCGAACTGGGACCTCAGTCCCAGTTGCCTGATTACTCTATTATTTAATTATATAGGTTTATGAATTATTTTGTGGCGTTTTATTTGCTATTATTACCCGACTGCCCCTACCCTAATAGCATTTATTTTGGGCATTCAGTTGGGCCACCTGCACTTCGTTGGTTGGCCAACTGTTAGATTTGGCCATCTAATAGAGGTAGGGCCTACAACAAAGCGCCCACAACAAAGGGCCCACAACAATGGGCCCTCAACAAATGGCCAAAAAGGACCAACAATTGAGGGCCATTGTAAAATTTTCTTCTGAGGTGACTAACTCTACATTTGACACGATTTGAGTTTTATTTTGCGTTGTTTTACGAATTCCACTATTTTTATAGTACTAATTTCAGTAATTTTGTATCAATATCCTTCAATTAAACCTCCGTGGTACGTCAAATGACATGGCCGGATCCAGCCCTCGGAATCTACATTAATGTACAGTAATTATTTATATGTGAACATTAATTATTAAATAAACTAAAATTAGTGGTGCCATTGCGGTGCCATTGCAGTGCCATTGCGGAGCCATTGCGGAACCATTGCGGAACCATTGCGGTGCCATTGCGGTGCCATTGAAGAACCTTTGTGGCCCCATTGTGGAGCCATTACGGTGCCATTGCGGAGCCATTGCGGAGCCATTGTGGTGCCATTGCGGAGCCATTGCGGAACCATTGCGGAACCATTGCGGTGCCATTGCGGTGCCATTGAAGAACCTTTGTGGCCCCATTGTGGAGCCATTGCGGTGCCATTGCGGAGCCATTGCGGAGCCATTGCGGAGCCATTGTGGTGCCATTGCGGAGCCATTGCGAAGCCATTGCGGAGCCATTGCGGTGCCATTGTGGAGCCATTGCGTAGGCATTGCGGAGCCATTGCGGAGCCATTGCGGTGCCGTTGCGGAGCCAATGCGGTGCCATTGCAGTGCAATTGCGTTGTCATTGCTGTGCCATTGCAGTGCCATTGCGGAGCCATTGCGGAGCCATTGCGGAGCCATTGCGGAGCCATTGCGGAGCCATTGCGGTGCCATTGCGGAGTCATTTTGGAGGCATTGCAGAGCCATTGCGGAGCCATTGCGGAGCCATTGCGGAGCCACTGCGGAGGCATTGCGGAGCCATTGCGGAGCCATTGCGGAGCCATTGCGGAGCCATTGCGGAGCCATTGCGGAGCCATTGCGGAGCCATTGCGGAGCCATTGCGGAGGCATTGCAGTGCTATTGCGGTGCCATTGCGGAGCCATTACGGGGCCATTGCGGTGCCATTGTGGCGCCGTTGTGGAGCCATTGCGATGCCATTGCGGTGCCACTGCCGTGCCATTGCCGTGCCATTGCCGTGCCATTGCCGTGCCATAGCCGTGCCATTGCGTGCCATTCCCGTACCATTGCGGTGCCAGTCTAACCAGGTGCAGCTGAATACCAGTATTTTAAATGGATCGACTGCCTATCTGACCTCCACAACTCAGTTACTGGGTAATACGATACCGCTTGGTAAGACTGGTTATCAGACTTTCAGGCTTCAGACGACCAGTAACGACTGCCATAGATCCACGATTGACAGTCGATACCAACGGCTTAACGTGCTTTCCGAGGCACGGACGAAACTCGGTATGTAAAGATGGTCACCCATCCATGGACTAATCCTGGCAAGCGTAGCTTAAGCTGATGGATCGACCCATGCAGCTGTTATTACTTAGCCACGAGTCACGAGCTCCGTCTTTATTCGTTTCAAAATGTTTCATATCCAAAGTAGTAAGCAAAAGTGTCGAAAACGGCCTTTTGTGGTTATACTTTTTCCTCTTTGTAACAAATTTGACGTTGCATTCTTTAATATTTATTTTCTATGCTATGCTACGAGTACGATTTTTTATTCAACGAGGACGCCACTTGGACGGTAGTAGACCCTTAATTCAATGTCGTGTCGGCTAGTGAAGAAACGGCTCTTACATCAAATTGATTTCTCGTATTATTTTATCTACATTTTAAACTCGTAATTTTTCAACATTGCTATTCAAAATGTTTAGGCGTATTTTTTTTTCCAATTTATAATGTCTCTCGCTTCTTCTATGATCATATAACTTAAACTATTGTAAATACTTAGCTGTAAGCTATAATACGACATACTGTTCGTCAATGTACATGAATCTTTTTTGTTAGGGCACGGCTCCTTACAAATTCCGGCCATGTCTTTTGTACTTTATAACCCCGGCGGCTCTTATGTGTGCCTCTAGTTTTCCGCTAGTTTACCTTGCCAAAAAATTGCCGAAAACCCGATTCACGCGTTTTAAACCGCTATTATCACTATTAGCCAAGGTCTTTAGACCTGTAACAAGGTTCATACACCCGGAACCTGACAAAGTCTGTAGTTACACAATGGCCGCCTGTCAACGGGGACTGACAGATGCTGAAACGTGACGCGTCCCGGGCTTGAGAGGTTAAAAAAGTTAAGGTTCATTTAATATAATAAAAGTTAAGGAAAACTTTGAGTAACACCGAATGTTCTAAATGTGAAATGACAATAATGACATAAGTAAAAAATCAAATCAAAACAAATAACTTAAAAAATTGATTGACCGACACATGAACGACATAAAACATAAAAATTGTAAGTACCTATTATATACTCAGAGAAATAAACGAAACGAAGACTCATCACTTTACCGTCTTGCGAGTTCTCTTATCGGGCACTGGCTTCGAAGTTACGGCTGAGGGCTCAGCAACGGGAAACTGAGCCACAAGTTCTTGATATTCCGAAGCAAACTCAATCTTTCGTCGCGATTTCTCGGAAACCTGGATGACAATCTTCCCCTCAGACGTCCAAAACTTATGTATTCCGAAGTGCTTCCGAGCATTCATAAAAATCAGCCTTTAGAAAATGTTTGCAGTTTTTTGTTGCTCGTCGTCCCGTAAAATAATAATTTTATCATTCGGTTTGCTAACTTCCGATTACGTACTACTAACGCTATCTAGGCGCGTTATGCAAAAGCAAAAAAAAAAACTACAGTTTCCGTGGCTTTGCTACAACGACGCAGCGTTTAGCTATTGTGCAGGACGCTCAAACAAATGTATGTAGGAAGCGTAATCGCTTTAGTTCATACCTATAGTTAATTTAGTTTATTTGTCATGTTTTCATTATATCTTATTATGTTTAGTAATGTCTTGAAATAAGGATAAAAGTATGTTTTAATGTTAAGCTCACTGAGGTAACTTTTTTGTATAGCGCAGGTAGTGCATGCCACAGCGCTAAAATTGACCAATAGTAATAAAGCTCGTAGTTAGGAATTTTGGCTAGTCAGTGATTGGTTGTCCCAATTCATGCTTCTCATGGATTGGATACAGACAGTGGAAAGTTTTCGAAGTCCACCATGTAAAATTATGTACATGTCGAGATACATATGTAAAATTGCTTTGTTTTTATTGTAGTTTATAGATTTGTGATAATGTAAAAATAGAATATAAAAGTAGAATATAACGTAGAATCAGTTTGTCCATAGAATACATACTTTGTAGTATGTATATATATCAGTTTTGTTGTTATTAAGATCAGTAAATATGTAATAGTAAATATGCAGGTGTTCATTACCTAATAGATTTGTAAAACCCTTCTGATTGGTTATCGTCAGAATGTCGAAATGTTTGTGATTGGTCAAATGTTAATGTCCAAGTTAATTTGTGAGATTCTCAAAATGTATTGGCTGTCCGGGTCGGCATTTGCTACACTACGTGTCCCATGGAATTTGGGTGATAAATATAGGCGTCCCTGGCAGTCAAATTCAGTCACTCAGCGGCAGTTGACTCAGTGAGCTTGAAAGTCCTCTGGCTTTCGCTCTATTGTCTAGTACCACACCTTGTACAGACACTTGTCTTGTTGGGTTCCACACCTTGAACAGACTAAGTCTCGTTGTGTTCCACACCTTGAACCGACTGAGCATTGTCGTGTACCACACCTTGTACCGACTATATATATTGTTTGTGTAACATATTCTTTTATGAACCATATTGTGAACTGTAAATAAATAGTCTTCAAGATTTAAGAAGAGTTTAATTGAACCAAGTGACTCCTCCAATCCAGCAACATTATAGTTTGGGTTCCATCCCAAATATTGGTCCTTCGAGCGCCGGATCTGAGGAAAGTCACTATAGAAAAGACTCCAGCGAACTTATTGAAGATTATTTGTGAAGATTCATTATTGAGAAGAATTTACAATGCCAGTCACGAGGTCTACGGGAAAACGAGGCGGCCAGGCGTCGACTACAGTTACAGAACAGACGGAAACTGCTACGGAAACCGCTACAGAAGCCACGACTGACACAAGCGCTACAGAAGCGACGCGAACAACGGCCAACACTTTGGAAGCCCCAGCCGCCACCGCGTCTACAGTTAAACACGCCGCGCAAGAAGACGTCACAACTGAGAACAAAGAAAGTGGTCGCCGCAGCAAACCTACGTCACAGAAGAGTGATAAAACTTCAAAAGCGCGCCGCGTAGCCAGGGCCAAAGCAGAGCTGGCACAACGATTAGCCAATTTAGCGGCCGCGCGCCTAGCCGAAATCGAAGCTGAGTCAACTGATGAAGACGTATCCTCCGTCGCCTCGGAAGCTGGAAATGATCATCGAGTGACTAATTGGCTCCATTCAAGTCAGCTGCTCGCCATCTCCAACAGACCTTATCAATCTGAGGTAAAGTCGTCGATCGATCCTGCAGTTCCAGTGACGACCGCCGTAGCCTGGGACATCCCGGCGACTTTACCGGCGGGAGTCAGCACCAGGCCCCCGCAACCGAACCCACCGCCAGTGGTCCCTGCCGCCCTCTGGCAGCCGAACTTTGCAACTGAACAGCCGCACCCGAACATGCCGCCAGTGAGTGCCGCCGCCTCCTGGCAGCCGAACTTTGCGACTGAACAGCCGCACCCGAACATGCCGCCAGTGAGTGCCGCCGCCTCCTGGCAGCCGAACTTTGCGACTGAACAGCCGCACCCGAACATGCCGCCAGTGAGTGCCGCCGCCTCTTGGCAGCCGAACTTTGCGACCGAACAGTTGCACCCGAACCCGCCGCCAGTGAGTGCCGCCGCCTCCTGGCAGACGAACCCCGCGCCTGCGCAGCCACACTTGAACCCGCCGCCAGTGATCACCGCCGCATCCTGGCAACCGAACTACGTGCCTGCTCAACCGCAACCAATGCCAGCGCCAATAGAACCCGGCGCGCCCTGGCCATCGAACTCTACGCACGTGGCACCGAACACATCATGGCAACCGATCTACACTACGGCGCCGCATCACAGCTACACGTCGAAACCTGCCACTGCAACCTGGGTGCCGCCGTCTACGCCATCAGTCCACGTCGCGCAACAACCTACAGCACTAGTCGTCCCAGATACAAGGACGGACATGAGAGAACTTGCTGCTGCAATTACGCAAGCTGTGCAGACCGCACAGTACCAACAGCCAATGAAGCATTCTGAACTTCCCTGCTTCAATGGAGCTCATCAAGATTGGCTCACGTTCCGCGCCGCCTATTGTGAGACAGCGCATCGATTATCAGCAGTAGAAAATATGTCAAGACTCAGAAGAAGCCTTCGAGGAATAGCAAAAGAAGCTGTACAGGGTCTGTTAATAGTGAACGCTGACCCGTACGAAGTCATGAAGACACTCGAGCTACGCTTCGGTCGGCCAGACTCAATAGCCATGGCCGAGATGGAGCGACTACGAACCTTACCTCGCCTCACTGAATCTCCGCGTGAAGTCTGCACCTTCGCTACCAAAGTAGAAAACATCATTGGTACTCTGCGAGCACTCAACTGCGGGCATTATCTCTTCAATCCAGAAGTCACGAAGGCTATGGTTGAAAAGCTCACACCGACCTTGAAAAGACAATGGTACCAGTTTTCAGCAGAACAACCCAGAACCGAACCTGATCTGCTGAAGTTTACCCGATTCATCAAGATAGAAGCAGAGATGTGCAGCCCGTATGCACTGCCTGAGAACATCGCTGCAACAACACCAACGCCTCAGAACATGCAGCGACGACAGCAGCGGGTACATGCCACGCAAGAAGCAAGCAAACCAAATTGTGGCTTATGTGATCGTCAAGGGCACAGCATCGTGGAATGCGACCAATTCAAGAAGGCAACTACTGATGCAAGATGGGACATCGCAAAGAAGCATCGCCTGTGTTTTCGCTGCCTCAGATTTCAAACAAAGCAACACAGCTGTAAACCAAAGAGATGCGAGATAGGCAACTGTGTGCACTTACATCACAAGATGCTACACTCCAATGGTGCAGCATCCAAGAAGAAAGAAGAAACCGATAGCTCCAAAAAAGAACAAGAGAAGGTCCATTCAATGTGGACACCGAGAGTATCGTTTCTCAAAATAATACCAGTGCACCTTTCTGGACCGGCGGGAGCTGTCAATACCTACGCGCTCCTTGACGACGGCTCTACCGTAACTCTGATCGATGAGAGCCTAGCCAATCAAATCGGAGCAGAAGGATCCAGTGAACCACTTCGAATAGCATCCTTTGACGGAGAACCCACAGTCGACGTGTCATCTCGAAGAGTGAACTTCGTCATCAAAGGACTTCACACGTCCGAACGCAAGCTACGAGCGAGAACAATCAAGCAGCTAGAGTTGGCCGCACAGAAGATCCCTGGAGAAGCAGTCAGAGACTGTGAACATCTTCATGACATCGCCAGAGAGATAGTAACAGAAGATGCAAGACCTAGACTTCTGATTGGCCAAGACAATTGGGATCTCCTCATCGCAACGGAGGTCAGAACTGGGAAAAAGAACCAACCAGTGGCCTCACTAACACCATTGGGTTGGGTCCTGCATGGCAGTCACACGCGAACACTTGGCCACAGAGTAAACTTCATCAGATACGCCAACACAGACGACGAACTTCATGAACTGGTGAAAGAATACATCACGATAGACAACATACAAGTCAATCCGAAGAAGCCCATCAACGATCCCGAAGAAAAAGCACTCCGAATCCTTCAGAAACATACGACCAGAACTCCAGAAGGAAGATATCAAACTGCACTATTATGGCAAGATGAAAACGTCAAGATGCCAGACAACTATGACAGCGCTCTGAACAGACTCATGAGCGTAGAGAAGAAGCTAGACAAAGAACCTGAACTAAAGAAGAAGTACACTGAACAAATGGAAGCACTAGTATCAAAAGGGTACGCCGAACCAGCTCCACACTCGACATCGGAACATCGAACATGGTACCTACCTCACTTTGCCGTGTTCAACCCCATGAAACCAGACAAACTTAGGATTGTCTGCGACGCAGCAGCCAAGACTAGAGGAGTCTCATTAAACGACCAACTACTCACTGGCCCAGATCTACTGCAATCGCTACCAGGAGTAATAATGCGCTTCCGTCAGCTCTCAATCGCCGTGACCGCTGACATCACCGAAATGTTCCTGCAAATAGAACTACGACCCGAAGACCGGGATGCTCTCCGATACTTATGGCGAGGAGACCGAAGAGACGGCCAGCCGCCGGAACAATACCGCATGAAGTCGCTAATCTTCGGAGCTTCTTGCTCACCAGCGACGGCAATCTACGTGAAAAACACGAACGCCGAGAGATTCCAGCAGGAACATCCAGAAGCAGTCAAAGCTATCAAAAGAAAACATTACATGGATGACTATCTGAATAGTTTTGACACATTGGAGGAAGCCGTGAGAGTCTCGCAAGCTGTGCGTGACATACATAGAGAAGCGCACTTTGAACTCAAGAAATGGTCATCTAACTCGAGCACCCTTCTAGAAGCGCTAGGGGAAGTCGCCAAGACTGAAGACACAATCAAGCTGGACGACAGCATCAAGACAGAACGAGTTCTCGGTCTAATATGGAAGCCAACGGAAGACTCCCTCACATTCAATTTAAATCTTGCACGCATACCTCAGAACGTCCTACAGAACGACACGCCAACAAAGAGAGAAGCTCTCAGAATAGTTATGTCCCTGTTTGACCCATTGGGACTCGTTTCACCGGTCACCATCAGAGCCAAGCAAATACTACAAGAAGTTTGGCGTCGTGGAACAGCATGGGACGAAACCCTAGACAGTGACCTGGCTGCCAGCTGGAGAAAATGGCTCACCCACCTCAGGAAGTTGGAACACATGGCCATTCCACGAACTTACCCAGGCTTCAGCGACACAGAATCCCTACAGCTGCACGTGTTCACAGACGCAAGTGAATCTGCATACGCAGCAACCATGTACTGGCGAACAGTCACCAAGGATGGAAGAGTCTACATCTGCCTAATCACAGCCAAAGCCAAGGTGGCGCCACTGAAGCTGATGTCGATTCCGCGATTAGAGCTGCAAGCAGCAGTACTCGGAGCACGTATGGCGTCATCAGTTAAAGAAGAGCACGAGCAAACGCCAGAGTCAACCACGTTCTGGACCGACAGCAGAACTACACTGTCATGGATCAGAACCGGGTCTCGAACCTACAAGCCGTATGTAGCTCATCGCATCGCAGCGATCGAGGAACATAGCTCCACCAACGAATGGCGCTGGCTGCCGACCAAACTGAACCCGGCAGACGACGCTACAAGAGATGTACCAGAAAACTACGGGCAAGATCATCGTTGGTTCAACGGCCCAGAATTCCTTCTCGGTTCCCCAGAAACGTGGCCAGCCGACGAGAAGAACCCTGTCATAATCACAGGGGAAGAGAGAACTTGTACCTTCACTAACAAGAACGTACAAATCAGTGAAGCAATACCGGACGTCAATAGATTCTCACGCTGGGAGAGATACTTACGATCTACAGCACGAATGCTGCAGTTCCTGCACCTCTGTCGCCAATCAAGACAAAACATCAACTACAAAAGAACTAAAAAGAACGACAGCAACGATCCTGATTGGAAGAAGAACAAACGAACATTGCCAGTCAAAGTGGCAGAGAGACGAGAGACCACAAACATTTACTTACCTCTCTCCACTGAATTTCTTCGTAAGGCCGAGAATCTGATCCTGCAAGCTTCACAAGAACAATCCTTCCAGGAAGAAATAGAAGCTCTGAAGAACAAAAGACCCTTACCACGAAGCAGTCGCCTACACACATTGAGCATAGAACTCATAGATGGAGAGATTCGACTGAAAAGCAGAATAGCCATCATGACAGACATCGCTGAGAATCTGAAGAACCCAATGGTCCTTGATGGAGATCACCGTGCAACACGATTGTGGATCGAACATGTCCACCGCCAGCTGCATCATGCGAGCACCGAGATGACAGTCAACGAATGCCGTCAGCAGCATTGGGTGCTCCGCCTACGACCTACAGCCAAGAACATTATCAGTAAGTGTTTACGATGTCGCATGAAGGCAGCCTCTCCACCGCAGCCTATGACAGGGAATCTCCCTTCCTGTCGCCTAGCTCACCACCAGAGGCCATTCACCTTCGCTGGATTGGACTATTTTGGGCCAATGACCATTACAGTGGGACGAAGTCATCAGAAGAGATACGTCGCCCTATTCACCTGTCTCACGACGCGAGCCATTCATCTGGAACTTGTGGCATCGCTCAACACAGATTCGGCGATCATGGCACTGCTTTGTATGATAGCGCGCCGAGGATGTCCAACACAGTTGTGGTCCGATAATGGGACTAATTTTCACGGCGCTGAGAAGGAACTACGGACTGCCATCTTCGCAGCTACAGCGGAAGAAGCCTCAAAGAAGATGATCGACTGGAGATTCATCCCACCGGGTGCTCCTTTTATGGGAGGCGCATGGGAACGCATGGTGAGATCTGTGAAGACAGCACTTGCCGCCACTTTGAACGAGCGTTTCCCGAGCGAAGAAGTGCTTCACACGTTACTCATTGAAGCCGAACACACAGTGAACAGCCGGCCACTTACCCACGTATCCGTGAACCCCGAAGATCCAGAAGCCCTGACGCCCAATCATTTCATCTTGGGAGGTCCGGGTCGTATCGCAGCACCAGGTGAATTCAACGACAGTGACCTGCATCTACGAGCAAGTTGGCGCGCATCTCAGAGACTCGCCGATATATTCTGGGCCAGATGGCTAAAAGAATATCTCCCAGAGCTACGGAACCGTAGAGAACCGCACACCAAAGGCACGATTCCCAAAGTCGGTGACCTAATACTCATCGCGGACGGCAACCTTCCACGGAACATGTGGATCAGAGGTCGCATCTGTGCTACGTTTCCCGGCCCAGATGGAGTGGTACGAACGGTGGACGTGACCACGAAAGGAGGAACCTTACGACGTCCGGTGAAGAAGATAGTCGTCCTGCCGACCGAGACCAGCGATCCTGCACCATCTACAACTGCGACGTCAGCGGCGGGCGTCGCACGGCGGGAGGAATGTGCAGGACGCTCAAACAAATGTATGTAGGAAGCGTAATCGCTTTAGTTCATACCTATAGTTAATTTAGTTTATTTGTCATGTTTTCATTATATCTTATTATGTTTAGTAATGTCTTGAAATAAGGATAAAAGTATGTTTTAATGTCAAGCTCACTGAGGTAACTTTTTTGTATAGCGCAGGTAGTGCATGCCACAGCGCTAAAATTGACCAATAGTAATAAAGCTCGTAGTTAGGAATTTTGGCTAGTCAGTGATTGGTTGTCCCAATTCATGCTTCTCATGGATTGGATACAGACAGTGGAAAGTTTTCGAAGTCCACCATGTAAAATTATGTACATGTCGAGATACATATGTAAAATTGCTTTGTTTTTATTGTAGTTTATAGATTTGTGATAATGTAAAAATAGAATATAACGTAGAATCAGTTTGTCCATAGAATACATACTTTGTAGTATGTATATATATCAGTTTTGTTGTTATTAAGATCAGTAAATATGTAATAGTAAATATGCAGGTGTTCATTACCTAATAGATTTGTAAAACCCTTCTGATTGGTTATCGTCAGAATGTCGAAATGTTTGTGATTGGTCAAATGTTAATGTCCAAGTTAATTTGTGAGATTCTCAAAATGTATTGGCTGTCCGGGTCGGCATTTGCTACACTACGTGTCCCATGGAATTTGGGTGATAAATATAGGCGTCCCTGGCAGTCAAATTCAGTCACTCAGCGGCAGTTGACTCAGTGAGCTTGAAAGTCCTCTGGCTTTCGCTCTATTGTCTAGTACCACACCTTGTACAGACACTTGTCTTGTTGGGTTCCACACCTTGAACAGACTAAGTCTCGTTGTGTTCCACACCTTGAACCGACTGAGCATTGTCGTGTACCACACCTTGTACCGACTATATATATTGTTTGTGTAACATATTCTTTTATGAACCATATTGTGAACTGTAAATAAATAGTCTTCAAGATTTAAGAAGAGTTTAATTGAACCAAGTGACTCCTCCAATCCAGCAACATTATAGTTTGGGTTCCATCCCAAATAGCTATAATATTATCATCTTATCATCTCATTACATTTTAATTAATTAAGAAAATCATCGTGAGGGAACTTATGCCCTAGAACCAAAACTTCGAAGATAATGTGATGTCCACCAACCCGAACTGGACACGCGTGGTTGATTAAGGGCACATTACCTCTCACAGACAGGAGACCAGTGTCCCAACAGTTTAAACATTTAAAGGCTGGATTGTGCTACATTTCTACAGCACAAATGATTATTTATTAGTCAAAAATATAAACAATCAGCCTTATTAAAAAAAAAAAACTTGAGACCACCGGTACATGATGAACATCCCACCCACACACACAAAATGTTAACTGGCACACACATTCATTGTGCGTACAGCTAAAGAGTGGAATGCCCTGCCGTAGTCTGTGTTTCCTGATAGCTACAACCTGGGAGTCTTTAAGTCAGGAGTGAATAGGTTACTTCTAGGCAAGCGTGCTCCATCTTTGACCACATCGTCGCTTACCATCAGGTGAGATAGTGGTCAAACGCGTGCCTATCATTGATAAAAAAATAATACGGCTATATTTATTCTATCAAAAATATGTTACTTTGGACAACTAAGTGATCCTATAAGGGTTCCTTTTTCTTCTTGAAGTACGGAACCCTAATTAATGTTAAATATGTATGTGATTAGTCGTAACTCGTATGATTACACATTAATTAGCAAGTTCTTAATTCAGAATTTTCTATGGATAATTTGAATTTAGAATCCGCTAACCAGTTTTCTTTTTTTTTTTTGTGGTTTGGGAAATCATCCAATGACTTCTCCCGCTCTGGGTGGAGCGGGAAGGCGTGTCAGACTCTTACTGGCTAAAACCCACCCCTGTTCCTTCCTGCCCTTAGTGCCCGGGGGCGAGGTAACTCTGTTTCGAATTTATCCTCGACCTCCGGGCAGGCATCGGCCATGACGGGCCCCGTCTTTATTGCTGACAACTCTTTGAGGCGCGCGTGGAACACTACGCGCCGTCGACTCTCGGGCCTGGTGCTGATCGGACGGCGAGCTACCCATTACTCGCCGTCCGCAAGCCCGGGTCTACGGTGGCCGGAGATTGTCTCGCGGCGCCGGAAGTCCCAGGCGTCTCCTGAGGCGGCTGCTGCTGAGGGCGTGAGGGCGACTCCGTTGTTGAATCTCACTCACGCGTCCCGCCTCCGCCTTCGCGAGCATTACTGCTTCGCAAAAGGAGGAGACGGCTTCCCATTCCCTCTCGCTTTGTACCATGGCCTGAACCAGGGCAGGGCGCGAGAGGTCGCTGCCGCCTATCGCATCTATGGACACGGCAGGGCTCCGCCCAAGCGGGGCAGACCTCCACCGTATGCTCCACCGTGTCCTCGGGACGATAAAAATGTGGAACGCTTCACGATTTTGCGTGTCATCCTTGCGCAGGGGCCACGCTTATCTTCTCTGTATCGTTGCAATTTTAGTATATGTACTGCCGAAGCAAGTACATCCGCTAACCAGTAGGTATTTAAAATAAGCATATCGAGTTTAATAAATAAGAAAAAAAAGGTTAAGTATATTATTAAAGATTTTCTATTATTGACTATTGGTTGAGATATAACTACGGATAAAAAAACTGGCCCTAAGGGGTATCGTTACCGGGCCTGCGGACGGCGAGTAGTGGGTAACTCGCCGTCCGATCAGCACCAGGCCCGAGAGTCGACGGCGCGTAGTGTTCCACGCGCGCCTCAAAGAGTTGTCAGCCAAGGGAAGGGGCCTGCCACGGCCGGTGCCTGCCCGGGGGTGGAGGATAAATTCGAAAGAGTTACCTCGCCCCCGGGCACTCGAGGCAGGGAGGAACAGGGGTGGGTTTTAGTCAGTAAGAGTCTGACACACCCTTCCGCTCCACCCTAGAGCGGAAGAAGTCATTGGATGATTTCCCACCCCCCAAAAAAAAAAAAAAAAAAGGGGTATCGTTACCTGGTAATTGGGTTATGGTAGTCAGACCATGTAAAATACTGTTACCTCAAAATATTTGGAAAAAGCTTGGTAGATGATGATGACCGACGATTGAAGGCTTGCTAGGCACCTGAAATAATAAATAGTTTATGTTTGTTTTTGGGGTCATTTTATCTACTACGGATGCCGGATGCCTCATCTTCTAAAATACTCACTATCCTTATCAATTCTTTAACAATGTAATTATAAACATTACGCAAATCAATGAACTCTTCAATGATGACCTTACAACGATAAAGATTTATTGGCTCCAAACATGCTAAGGACCGATTCCTAGTATTGAAATATCACGGGTTGAAGATAACCTTTACGATAGTCCAGCGTACGTCACACCGCGAGATAAGCTAACTTTAGCTTAGCTCATGAAACTATGGCATCTTTTTTTACTTTTCGTGATCTTGCAGAAATATGAGTGCTAGTCAAGAAGTTTCCTCAGTGATCTCAGCCGAGTAAGCGAAAGGGGAATGCCCAAAAAATGCCTGAAATGGACAGAAACTACTAATAGTCCTTAATTCTATTTAGAATAAAATAGGTATAATGAAATAATTCTTATGTTTGTTTAACTAGGGTAAAAATATAACGATCACTAAATATATTTAAATTGATTTCCACCTTTGTTTATATGGAGGTTGTGTTTATTTGACATGAGTAAGTGACATTCAGCCAGAGAGGAATCGTCAAATAATCCTTATCGAACTAATTTATACAACTAGTGCACAGTTATCATTAATTAAATATATTTCGACCTATATGTACCATCAATTTAATTTAAAAAATATATGCATGTAACTCAAGTCGCAAACGCCAAACCATAAACAATAAACAAACAAGAAATGCGGTAATGTCAAACTGTCACTAAAGCAAAAGACATGAGATTCACACAGCCTATGATACGTTTTCTATTTAAAAATAATTGATTTGATTTAGTATTGACAAGCATATATTATTTTAATTTGACTGACGGTACATATAGGTAGAATAATACTAAATTAATGATAACTGTGCACTAAATGTATAAAGTAGTTCGATATGGAGTATTTGATGATTCCTCTTTGGCTGAATGTCACTTACTCATGTCAAATAACCACAACCTCCATAAAAATATAAGCGGATATCAAGTTAAATATATTTAGTAATTGTTATATTTTTACACTAGTTAAACAAATTCTAGAATAATTTCACTATAATTTATATTTTATTCTAAATAGAATTAAGGACTATCGGGAGCGTGCAGGAACTATAGATGGCGCCACTTAAATGTCAATGTCTAGTATTAAAACAATACAAGTTGCGCATTTAACTCACTAGATGGCAGTCTTCGTGACGCATGCTGCATGTGTGCATGATGCTTGTATGTATACATATACGGCACGGAAATGTCAATGACAAGTTTTTAAAGGGTAAAAAGTTTCGAATTTACTTAACTAGATGACACAGACTACGTCGCGCACGTTCCCTATTAGTAGTTTCTGTCCATTTTTGACTGGCCTGTTGGTCTAGTGGTTAGTGACCCTGACTGCTATGCCGGAGGTCGTGGGTTCGATTCCCACCCAGGACAAATGTTTGTGTAATGAGCACGATCATTGTTCTGTGTCTGGGTGTAATTTATTTATCTATAATATGTATGTATTTAGAAATATATAAGTATGTTTATCAGTTGTCTAGTACCCATAACACAAGCTCTGCTTAGCTTGGGACTAGATGGCGTTGTGTGATAGTTGTGGAATATTATTATTATTATTATTATTTCAGGCATGTTTTTTGTATGGCAGATGTGCATTCCTTTTTGAAGTCCATCAGTCCCTACAGTATTTGTGCATCATCTCCTTACAGTTTTTGTGTCTCTTTTTTCGGGATGACCCTTTCATGAGAAAAGACCAGGGAGTGTGGGATCCTTACCTCTCTAAAACCACCCCGGTGATTACCATCAGCATCAGCACATGAAAAGGGCCACGTTACCTCTTAAGGGGAAGTTATACAACTTGTAATGGTTTTTAATTGAACATCACGTCTAAACGACTAGTCCTATTTCTTTGAAAAAAATATATGTTACTCTAGACAATTTCCGTCGTAATTTGATCTGTTAACCGGCGCTATTAACTGCTACCTTGAGTACTGCTGGCTGGTAACTAAAATATAATATGTACTTGAATAACTTAGATTATTTTTCCGACCCAAATATCGACCAATAGAATTGCACCATTCGACGTCACGTGGTACAACCTACATGGTATTATACTGAAAATTTTTTGAAAATTTTCTAGGTTGTACCACGTGACGTCGAATGGTGCAATTCTATTGGCCGACATTTGGGACGGAAAAATAATCCCCCGAATACCACACGAGCTTCAAAATTATCTGGTATTTCCCGATAGGTTCCCTGCAAACAAATAAAATCGTCAAGTTTTTCAGGAAAAATCACTCGTGCTTCGCGCTCGTGATTTTTTAACCTGAAAAACTTGACTCCTTCATTTGTTTGCAACGAACGGAAATACCCGATAATTTTGAAGCTCTTGTGGTATTATAAGTGATAATTGTGTAATGAGATATCAAGAAATCAAATATGTTTTAACTAGCCTACACTCTACTACAATACACGTCCCACAGCTGGACAAAGGCGTACCCCAAGTCCTTCCAGCAGGTGTATTCGTTAAATCAGTTGACATCAATTTGATAGGCACTATGCAGTACATTGCTGCTTTGACGTATAAGAAAACAAAAATGTAGTACGTAGTGCTATTATAATCGAAATCCACCGAGCAATGTACTGCAAAGTGCCTATCAAATTGATGTCCACTGAGTTGGCAAATACACCTGCAGGAACTCTTCTCCCTTGCTTCCTCAAATCAGCCTTCGCCGTACGCATTCAGGTCGTTCCGCCACCTCCTTCCTGGCTAATCCAAAACCAAATTTTCCAGGCAGCCATTGCGTGGGGACTTTTGCCCAGCGGTCGTCGTGCATGCGGTTGACGTGACCCGCCCAGTCCCATTGGAGACTGGGAGCCTTCTTGCCTACGTCTACTTTGCCCGTTTTGAACGCTTAGCTATAGTATTTGTCAAACTTAATGGCGTTTGGAAATACCACCAACTTAAAAATGGACAAATAAGTAGGTACCATACACTACTAAAAATATTCACACAGCTTCCATACAGTCTAAATCGTTAAATGGTCTAAATTATTTTCGACTTGACTGTACCTGCGTGCAGTTGCACTCGCAACTAACTTCACACACGCCATTAAGTTTGACGAATATTATACACGGCGCTTAGCTTTCATTGTAGCCAGTACTTAAGGCCCGTCACACACTCTTGTTATTTACACGGTCGGGTGAGACCGACCTTTCGGGAGCGAGGTTAGGACATTTTAGGTAATGAGGACTTTGAAGGGTGAAATTTGGATTAACGTCAAACATGATCAGGTGTGCTTGCAATGGGATAATTAAGGTTTGTAGGTGTCATTAATGTAATCGAGTTTTCCTTACCACCTTACTTACCAGCGTAATAGGGAATATACATGATATTTTTTTAATTGTTCAATTGAAGACTTATTAACTATAGTGAACAAATCATCAGCCAGCATCAGCCTAGCCTTTTCCCAACTATCTTGGGGTCGGCTTCCAGTCTAACCGGATGCAGCTGAATATCAGTATTTTACATGGAGTGACTGCCTATCTGACCTCCACAACTCAGTTACTGGGTAATACGATAGGTACCCCTTGGTAAGACTAGTTGTCAGACTTTCGGGCTTCTGACGACCCGTAACGACTGTTAAAGATCCACGATTGACAGCCGGGACCAACGGCTTAACGTGCTTTCCGAGGCACGGAGGAGTCTCGGTATGTAAAGATGGTCACCCATCCATGGACGACCCTGGCAAGCGTAGCTTAACCTGTGGATCGACCTATGCGGCTGTTATTACTTTAGCCACGAGCTCCTCCTATAGTAAAAAAATATGAAGGAATTTTCAAAATATCATCATGAGCGGCGAAGTTATAAAGCTATAAAGTTGATAATTAGAAAGAGAAGTCCGACGTGTTCTTTAACGTCAAAGGACATGCCGCCCATACAACTGTCATAGAAAACAGCGTTTTCGAGAGAGGGACAGATACATTTGTTTAAAATTGTTATATCTCGTTTAATTTTCGATAAATTTTGATTCTGCTTTTACTGTTCGTACTCTATTTTAGTATATTCATCGATAAACCGGTTAGATAATAAATATTATTTTCATGCATATACCCTATTATTGTAATCTAACTAATGTATGCATTGTTGTGAACTTTTCCTTCACGTATTAATATATAGATTTAGATTTACGATACTGCTTCTTATAGACGCCCGTAAGTTTGCTCGCTGCACGGCCGACGTCAAAATGAGTTTATCAGTCCTTCTACACGAGCGGCCTGTGGGTGTCACATACGAGCCGAGCCTACAACGTCCTGCACGTACAATACAATAACAAATACAATACAAAATACGAAATACAATAACGCTTTCAGAATGTTGTTACGATTGCCGCGACGTTGCAGTGCATAGGGAATGTTTGCTGCAGCTCGTACGGATGGCTTTCACGCCATCATGCGTAAGAAAGATGCTTCCTTACTGCAACGCTTGCGTAGCACTCGGAACAGCATCCTGAACATGATTGTTGGCAGAGTGGACTGCCCCATCCAAAGGCACTGGGTGAAAATAAGTATAGGTTTATGTTAATTAAAGTAAGTACTAATAACACTAGTATAGCATATAAGCATAATGTGTTACTAACCACTAACAACTTATGGACTGATCTAGTTCTGAAATAGATGATTTTATTTTTATAGTCGTCTGTTACTATTGTTTGCTGTCGACCACAGATGAGATAGTGGACAAACGGACCCTAACAATGATAAAAAAAACTCAGGTACGGTACGGTATAACCTAAATTTTTCTAAGTATTTGAACACTTAGGAGAACAGAAGCAGAGCTAAATTTCTCAACGAGCTACAAACTTAAACTGCACCAATACTACCCTTTAATGGAAAGCTAACATTATGAGAAACGAAACTGAAATCACTGTGATACGAATATCTTTGTAAACACTAGTCTTCAGTTTAATCAGAATGAACATGACCATTCAAATTTGTACCTTTACAGCACAAAATAAGGTATGAATTATTAAAAAGAAGTTCAGCTAAGAAGTAGCACGTAGATGTCGGTATACAGTTATTAAAGTTTTGGTAGTTATCGCCTTAAGCTGTGCATGTGTGTCAAAGTGAGGTCCGCTACATTCAAACAGGACCTTAACTGCAGAACTGGGATATTACTTATGAAGACCGAGAGGAGAACTTATGTAATTAGTAGGTATGAGTCATTTATTTCTTTCTTGACCTAGTTTTCTTCTGTCTCTTGCTTGCTTTTCTTACTCGTCCGCTGTTTTTAAGGTTCCGTACCCGAAGGGTAACCAACGGGATCCTATTACTAAGCCTCCGGTGTCCGTCCGTCCGTCCCTCCGTCCGCCCGTCTGTTTGTCAGCGGGTATCTCATGATTCGTATTATGTAGACAATTTTCACAGAATGTGTATTTCTGTTAAATGACAAATGAAGTTTATTCAGTAAATAGGTTACAAGGAACACTTTTACACGTCAATGTTTTTTGTCAGCTAGATGAGGCCGGTGTTTCCTAGCTGACTACCCTGAGAAGAAACACCGAAACAAACTCAGAGGTCAAAGTCTCTTTTAAAGTGTTGAAATCCATACAATGTGTACCGGTTAAATCATATGAGAACCATGTACGTTTATGTCTGGGATGAGCTTTTTGAAGAAAGCAACACACAAATTCGAGTGGACCTGTCCAGACAGTGCAAGCATTTGTCAGTCATCGCGAAGCTCAACTCAGGACTTTGAGGAGCTCAACGAACCGACGAACAATACCAAAGTAAGGACATTTGAGTAGGCCGCAAAAATACTCAAACTGCCAGACAATCATAAAATCTGTTGCTTTAACAACAAATAATAAAAATAACTTAAAAATTAAAGAGGGCTCCCCTAATATAAATGTGATTTTTAGCCATTTTTGCTCGATCTTAATAATGGCAACAAGTAGACGCTTTTTTTTTTTTTTTTTTTTTGGGGGGTGGGAAATCATCCAATGACTTCTTCCGCTCTAGGGTGGAGCGGAAGGGTGTGTCAGACTCTTACTGACTAAAACCCACCCCTGTTCCTCCCTGCCTCGAGTGCCCGGGGGCGAGGTAACTCTTTCGAATTTATCCTCCACCCCCGGGCAGGCACCGGCCGTGGCAGGCCCCTTCCCTTGGCTGACAACTCTTTGAGGCGCGCGTGGAACACTACGCGCCGTCGACTCTCGGGCCTGGTGCTGATCGGACGGCGAGTTACCCACTACTCGCCGTCCGCAGGCCCGGGTCTACGGTGGCCGGAGATCGTCTCGCGGCCCCTGGCGTCTCCTGCGGCGGTCGCGGCTGGGGGCGCTAGAGCGACTCGGCCGTTGCTGAGCCTCCCTAACGTGTGCCGCCTCCCTCTTCGCGAGCATTACTGCTTCGCAGAAGGAGGAGACGGCCTCCCATTCCCTCTCGCTCCGTACCATGGCCTGAACCAGGGCACGGCGCGAGAGGTCGCTGTCGCCTATCGCATCCACGAGGACACGGCGGTGCTCTGCCCAAGCGGGGCAAACCTCCACCGTATGCTCCACCGTGTCCTCTGGGCGATCCTCGCAGTGGAAACACTCAGGGGTCTCCACCGCCCTGATCCGACACAGGTACCTCCCGAAACAAACAAGTAGACGCTTGATGGTACGGAACTCTTCATACGCTAGTCCGACTCGCACTTGGCCGGTTTTTATTTCTGATTAATTTACTTGTAGGACCCAAGAGAGTTTAATCGTTTCGCCGGGACTCGTCTAGCTTCATTTTTTTTACTAAGAATAACATTGCGCCACACTAGGAATTACTCCAGTACCATTATATTCACAAACATATAAAGTCACACACACAAGACACCCAGACCCGGAACAACTATCTGTAGGCCATATAAATATTTGTTGCGTTCGGGAATCGAACTCACGACATGCAGCGCCGCAGCCTATCGCTCAACCACCGCGCCAACCGGGCGTTTTTCTGTTGGTCGCCACTGTTGATTCTGGCTATCAGAAGTTACAGTGGTGCGGAATAGTGTGACGCGCTTGTTCCTATAAACATAAGTATAACAAAATGATGGTGGCGGTGGAATGAAACCAACGTCGGAGGACTGTTACAAGCTTATTTACTTTTCTTCAACACTTGACAGATTTTTAACCGACTTCGAAAAAGGAGGAGGTTATCAATTCGGATGTTTGTATTTTTTTTTTTTTTTTTTTTTTTTTTTTTTTTTTTTTTTTTTTTTTTTTTTTTTTTTATGTATGTTCGGGCATAACTCCGTCATACATTGACGGATTTGCAAAATTCTTTTTTTGTTCGAAAGGGGTTTATTCCGAAATGGTCCCATTTAAATTTCAAAAAGATCTGATGATGGGTTTCGGAGATAGACAACGGAACTCTTCAAAAATTTACAGCAAATCAACCGCGATTGCTGCTATCGTATGTCTATGAATTGTTAACACAGTTTAATGGGGAACCTCAACTAAAAAGTGAAAAATAAAAAACTTTTTTACAAAAAAATAGAACCGACTTCCAAAAAAAGTGCAAAATAACTTTAATTTCGGAAGTCGGTGTCAAAAAACGAAGACACAAAACAGGAACACCGACTTCCGAAATTAAAGTTATTTTGCACTTTTTTTGGAAGTCGGTTCTATTTTTTTGTAAAAAAGTTTTTTATAAGCAAACAATGTTTAGACTTTAGGAAAATACCTATTAGTGGTTCTAGGGATGGACTGCGGGGCTATCCTATCCTTTAACCTACTAGCTAGGCTGTTACTGCGGCGTGTTAGGCGACGGGGCCTCCGCTCAGGTCAAGCTTTATACAATAATGGTGACTGCGGGGCTATTGAACACTGTGCCGTCTAAGTAGCGAGTGAGTAGCTCCTTTTTTTTTTTGGCTATGGTATCTCGCAGTTCACCCTATGCGGTAGTCGTCTACTTAAGCGGTCATGCCTGTGGCGGTTTTAATTATTATCAAAGCCTCCAGCCAGGACTTATTAAAACTTAAAAACTACTAGTGACTACGCTATTGGCACGGGCCTCAGCTTAGGGCGTCGCTGGGGGGAGGGCAGCAAGGGATGGCTGAATCGGCTTTTCATGTTTTTTGTGAGTAGCTCCGTCGTGTTGCCAGTTTATATCATCGTCTCATATTTATAAAAACATTAACAAACACCTCAATATTATAAATCTGAACTCACATGCACTTAAATTTAAACTAACAGAGTGGCTGCTTCTAAAGGATTACTCTTTCACGGAGTCTTTACTTACCTATCTTGTGTAATACACCCATACATCCACACACACACACACACACACACACACACACACACACACACACACACACCACACACACACACACACACACCACACACACATCACTCACACACACAACACACATATACATACAATTTTACTCTTTGAATACCATACAGTAGAATGACACACAGTCCACTTGAGATAAGTTTTTCTTTTTTTTTTTTTGTTGACCATTGTAAACCTTGACCGTAAACTGCCTCTTAAAATACAGGTCTAACCTAGCTTAAGAGGCAGAGTATTATTTCTTGTCCAGAACCTGCAACATAAAATAAAAATCTAATTTCTAACCCAAATATCAAACTGTATTTCAAACTCTGTATGTGTTTTGGATAAATAAAGATTATTATTATTATTATTATTATATATAGCCGGGAAGACCGATAGCTATGTGTCTTCACTTTCTCATTCCTGTATGTGTTTGTGATCTTCCCATGACGTCACTGATACTTCACACCTCGTCGATTGCGATCTACTCGGACGACGCAGTGTTGTGCATACTATCCGGTAGACGGCGTAAGGCGTCGTATTATACAGAGTGTAACGGAAAGGTGTAGTCATATTTTAAGAACCGGTTCTGAACCATCACTTTCTCTAAGAAAAAAATTAAAATTCCCAAAACAAATTGGATTTTCCATACAAAGTTATCATCAGCTGATCATTATTTGTATGGGAGGAAATTTTTTTTTTGAGAATTTCCTCATGTTTTCAGATTTTCATGTTTCAGATACAGATCTTAAAATATAACCACACCTTTCCGTTACACCCTGTATAAGAAATTTCTTGGGGATTTATAATATTGTGCCTCCCACAAGGTGTGGCCGATGTTGAGGGTTGTGGGAATCCGCTGGATGCGAAAAGCATAGGTCTAGTCGACGTGGAGACGCTTGGGGGAGGGCTACGCCCAGTAGTGGAACGTCTTACTGCTGAAATGATGATGATGGTGATGTATAATATAATGTAGCCTGTTCCTAGGGAATGAAGCCGTAGACGCACTTGCGAAGAGAGGTTTTGAGATGGCAGTACTAGACCCGTACCCGTTCCTTTTTTTTTCTGTTGCCGGGGTGGAAAATCCTCATGGATGTCCTTCGCCTCACAGTTTCATATTTTTTTTTTTTGGCGGTTGGAATTCATTGAGACTCTTACTAATTAAAACCCACCCCTGTTCCTTCCTTGCCTGAGTGCCCAGGGGTGCGGTCACTCTGTTTCGAATTTATCCACGACCTCTGGGCAGACAGTTTCGTACTTGGATCCGCCAGAGATTAACTAGTAAACGACTTCTCAGCTTAAGAAGAAATAACATTAGAATATTAATAGGGACAGTTACGGATCACCGCCTTCTTACCTGAACTAAACTAAATCTTTTTAACATGGCCGCCACGGATAGCTCACTTTGCTGAGGCTGCTTTTAGGTCGGGGAATCAGCCGTCCACGTCATCCTGGAATGCGAGGCCGTGGCTACCGATCGTGTACAAATCCTCGGAACAGTGAGGTCACTCTGCGAAGCCTGTGAAGTTCCCAGAAAACTTTTGTGCTTTTGTTTTTTTTTTTGGGACAATTCCCAAACCACTGTAACTCCTGTAAGCCAGAATCAACAGTGGCGACCACTAGAAAAACACATGCAATGAACAACGAGTCCCAGAGATACGATTAAACTGTCTTGCTTCTCGCAACGAAATTAATAAGAAAAGTATAGTGGAGGAGCAAGAAGAACATAATTTCCATTTCCCTCCTAATCAACCAGGAGACAGAACAAAGCTAAGCCATAAGGCGCAAAGGGATATTTACAACTGGGGTAAACCCAGTTGCCAGGCACCACGGATAAGCTTTTGTGCTTCAAAGCGGATCTAGGCTGGCTATGTTAGTCAGGATCCCACGCACAACGAACCGAATAGGAGTCTAAGTGCGGTCAGCGTAGTCCCTATTCTATACTTATGTAGTCTGTAGTTAAAATAGGGCTTGTTTATATTTCACCCGAAATTAAATTTATTTCACCTCATAACCTCGGAAAGATTCTGTTTGTTCGAAATTTGAGTGCAAAAGCGCATTTTATCACAACATTCTTTTACAACAATTTTCTATACGGCTAGTCCACTGAAAATGTATTAATTCTTATTTCATGCCGGTGCAGCAACATCATTGTTAGGGTTTCAAACCCGAAGGGTCTAAACGGAGCCCTATTGCTGTCACTCACGAGTCTGTTTGTCCGTCTGTCCTGAAAATTCTTTCCATGGTAGCGGATAAAATGCACTCAGATTTCGAATGACAAACAGAATCTTTCCGATGTTGTAAGGTGAAAATAACTATTATTATTTCATGGCCCTCTTGATGAAACATGTAGGTAAGTAGTTCTAATTTATCTTCTGATATCGGATGGTGTACATAAACTAGTCGTACTGTCGTTGGTCGACATAAACTAGTCGATAATAATTGAATCAAAGTCGTGTCCCATCGCTTATTCGATGAGGAAAGAGACGCCTCGACGCTTGACTATCGATAGTTCGTTACTCGTTGCATGATCGGATGACAGAAATCATCTATCGATGTCGATAAAAATCGAAGATCGTCTTCATATCTAAGTACTTTGTTTAATTCAAGGTTGAACCGTTTTTGCAATGAATAATTTATTTGGATGTATAAAGTTAATTATTATTCTACAATGTAACGCGGGGTTTTCCTTGTTTGTAACGCAGTATTTACATAGTTTCTTGGTATTCTGTGAATTAACGTCATTATAACTTACGGATTCTAAGAGTTATCACGGTGACATTAACGGGCGAGACATACAGTGTTGTAAAATGAACAACTTTTTTTTTGATAGGCACGCGTTTGTCCACTATCTCACCTGATGTAGTCGAAGATGGAGCTCGCTTGCTTAGAAGTAATAACCTATTCGCTCTTGACTTAAAGTCTCCTAGGTTGTAGCTATCAGGAAACACAGACTCAGGCAGAGACACAGACAGACAGACACAAACTCAAACACAGACTCCACTCCCTAGCTGTACGCACAATGAATGTGTTCTAAAATCGTTAGTGCCTGTGGGTGGGATGCCCACCATACCCGTGGCGCATCGCCGTACGTCTTGTGGTCCGATGATAGACCACAACAACTGAACTGTGATAACTTCGGATTGACTTTTAATTATAAGTTCAAGTAAACTTTATGTTCTTCGTTCTGGCATTACAGCTGCTATACGTGCGCATCATCTCAGCATGATTCCACTGTATCAGTTAATTTTTGATGGGTTTGCTCTTGACTCTAGTCTAGGTCAGATATGACAGAGACAGAGTCAACGATAGAGCAAGCTTACCCAGAAGAAGCCTGTTCACTCTAACTTTGAAGAGATTAGGGTTGTATGCATTCGGAAATACAGACGCAGGTACAGAGTTCAAAAAAAAAAAAGAAAAGTGAAGTCTGTAAAAAAATCTGATAAAAATCTTTCACTTTCTGGAAAATTTACGCCACCAGCTGGCTCTACTTAGGCGACAGGTCTTTTACTTTGAAAACAAAACGTGTTTACGTCATTAGTAAACACAACGTTGACGTCAACTTAACTAATGTCAGTTTTGACATTATCTGAAGCATTTTAACAAGTGTTTGGACCTGTCGTCTCAGTGCTGCCATCTGGTGTACGTCATTTCAGATAAACCTCATTCACAACAATTTGGAATATGCATAGACCACGGCTTCTATAACTTTATATCTTTAATACCTACGTACGTACGGAGAAGGCTATGCTCGGACTTTCCTTGCAAGATCGAATCAGGAATGATGATATTCACAAGAGAACCAAGGTTACCGATATAGCCCGAAGGATTGCCAAACTGAAGTTGCAGTGGGCTGTGCACATTGCCCTCAGAACGGACGGTCGATGGGGCCAAAAGGTACTGGAGTGGCGACCACGTACTTGAAGAAGCAGCGTTGGAAGGCTTCCAACAAGTTGGACCGATGACCTGGTGAGAGTCGCGGGTAGTCGATGGATGCGAGACGCACAGGGCCGGTCTTTGTCTTCACATCTTTCGACTGAAATGATGATGATGTGAATACCTACGTTATTGTGACACAGTTTCAAAAGTTAGATATTTATGAATATCGAGGAAGATTATCTCAAAACTTGTTGGAATTGATTTGTAGAAACCATCTCCGGAGAACTACAAACTAGTTTATCTACCGCTTGTTTTACACCCCATTAACACATACGCACGAATAGCGAAGCGAATGAGTAAATGCGGTCTTAAAAATTAGTGGGTCCATAAAACAAGTAATTATTTTAAAAACTAGTTATTTCCCGTGGCTTTACTTCTGTGGCTTATAACAGAGGATCCGTATTTCTTTCTAGATTTAAAGTAAAAAGTAAATTAAAAAAATGTGTTGTAAATTTACAAAGTGGACCGGTAGACCTGGTGAGGGTCGCGGCAATCCGATGGATGCGTGACCGGTCATTGTGGCAGGTTGTTCAGCAGTGAACGTCTTTTGGCTGAAATGATAATGATGAAAGTAGCCTATGACACTTAGCGATAATGTAGCTTTATATCAGAGAAATATTTTTTGTAATCGGACGAGTACTTCCAGCGAGAGACCGCATTCCTTGGCTCCTCATGGTGGTTGCGAGCTCAGATTTTCTGCTTTGTTATGTGTACTCCAACTTTGACCTCTCTTTTATAGGTAAATCCTCAAGGATACTCTGCGTCGGACTCCAAGCGACTAAAACGCCACAGTTCCTAGGTCCGCTTCTATAAGTCAGCGACCCGAGATACAATTTTTATTTTTTTATTTTTGATAGGCTCGAGTTTGACTACTATCTCACCTGATGGTAAGCGATGATGTGGTCGACGTTGGAGCATGCTTGCCTGGAAGTAACCTATTCACTCTTGACTCAAAAACCCCCAGGTTGTAGCTATCAGCAGGTGTATTCACTATCTGATCCAGTTGACATCAATCTGATAGGCACTATGCAGTCCATTGCTGCTTTGATGTATAAGAAAACAAAAATGTACAACGTTGTGCCTATTAGAATCGATATCCACCGAGCAAAGCAGCAATGTACTGCTAAGTGCCTATCAAATTGATGTCAACTGAGTTAGCGAATACACCACCTCAAGGGGAGCCAAGCTTGTCTAAGTTGGTATACACTTAAATGTACCTAACCCTATACAATTCAGTGCGTTTGAAATATTGAGAACATTGAGAAAAAAAAATCACGCGCACCATCGAACTTTGGCCTAAAACTCCAAGCACAGAGCTATCAGAACACCGTTGCAAATATAAATAAACCAACAATTTAGCCTAGTCATAATATAAGTTTAGATATATCCTATACACGAGTTTATTCCGCATTCAAGTTCAGTTGTCCATCCGTGTCGACCGTGTATCACATTATTATTTGTGTCACTTGCTCACGATTAACACAGCAAGTAACATTTACAAAACGTTTGTGACTACTGTGCGTACAAAATGTCTTATTGTGTGTTGTTAATTGGTGAGTTTTATGCTTTATAATTAAACGTTTTAGAGATTTAGTACCTAAATATTCTTTTGTGCATTTGTCATTAATGATGTGGGTATATGTATGTTGAGTCTGGGGGCGTGGAGCTTAGTGCTGTGAACTTCTAGTGTGTGGTCTTATGGGTTTGGTGCGTAAGTAAGGAAACACTGATCGGCAGTATTTGATTTGTTACATTATACAATCAATACTTTTTCATTGACTACAACTGAACACAGTACATTAAGATATCACAAAAGTACTGTCGTGTCTGTGAGATTTTAAGATAACAAATGGATGTTGCGAATGAACAGATATTTTTTTTTTTTGGTTTCTTTGTATTGTTTGAGTTGTTTTGAGTAAGAGAGAGATAGGTAGTAATATTATTTATTGAAAACAACTTTAACGGGGTTTTTGGAGGGACTTTTGCAAGTGAAGTTCAGTGGCTGTTTTAATTATTCGCAAATATTGATTCCTAGTAAATATTGTGCTGTGAAATTGGTGTAGTTTTGTGTCTAGTGTCTACGCAACTGGACAATTACTTTATTGTGGTATTGACTACCTCAGCAAAGCTTGCAGAGAAGGCTGACTTAACACATTTGCTGCCAAGTACTACAAAAACATAAGAATGTGTTACCTACCTCCGCATTCTAGTGAAAAACATAGTGACTGTATTCTGTATCTAATAACAATACTTTCTAAAGTTGCACTATCGCTGAAATCGTTCAAGTTTTGTTTATTTGATTTATCTATAGTATTGCTCAGTCAACAAGACCAAGACGCATTAAGAGCAGTGTTGTGCGATAAAGAATTCTACTTACCTTGGCCTATTTTTATTGTACCTAAACCACACCATTTTTTGAAGTTATACTTCTTTTGTCGCGTTAAGGAAAAATTATGAGAGTAAATTTTTACAATGCGCGCTCACAAAAAACCGACACCCTGAAGTTAGCTGTAGTCTGTGGTTCATGAACAATTGTTTTCCTTTTGTAAACTTTGTGACAGTTTGGTTTTTTATCTTGTTACGCCAAAGAAGTATAACTTCTTACGTGCGTACATAAACACACACACACTTATTTTTTTGTTTAGGTACTGAAGGTCCAAATAAACTATTTTAATTTTATTTAATAAAGAATGGTTCGTTAAAATATGAGAGTTATTACAAAAGACTTCTACGCTGTTTAAAACTCTCAAAGGTCCTAATTACTAACCACCCTGAAACCCATTTTTTTTGGGTTTGACATCATCAAATAACTTCTCCCACTCTGGGTGGAGCGGAAAGGCATGTCAGACTCTTACTCCTCTCCCTCAGTTGCCCTTGTGTTCCAAGGCTGCGGTGACTCTTTTAAACACTCCCGCAAACCACCTTGAAACCCTACCGCGCTCGAGGGTGGGAAATCCAGATGACTTCTGATGGGTGTGTCAAGCTAGCGGATAAATTCGTAACAGAGTTACCGCTCCCTGGGCACTCAGGCAAGGAAGGAACTGGGGTGGGTTTTAGTCAGTAAGAGTCTGACACGCCTCCCCGCTCCACCCAGAGCGCGAGAAGTCATAGGATGATTTCCCAACCCCCAAAAAAAAAGGAGGATGTGTCAGACGACTCTTGCTGACTAAAACCAACCCGTGTTCCTTCAGTTGTTCCTGCGTACCAGAGATACGGTGACTCTTTTAAAAATTCTCTCAAGACCCACCTTGAAACCCTACCTTGCTCGAAGGTGGGAAACCATCAGGTGACTTGGCTCCACCCAGAGCGGGAGAGCGCTATTCACTCTTTCAAACACACACTACCGCACCTTAGCGTTGGAAGTGATAAATGATGTTTATTCAGTAAATAGATTACAAGGATTCCTTGTACACGTCAATGGTTTTTGTCAGTTTAAGCTAGATGAGGCCGGTGTTTCCTAGCTGACTACCCTGAGAAGAAACATCGAAACAAACTCAGAGGTCAAAGTCCCCCGGGGGTTGAGGATAAATTCCCGGGGGTTGAGGATAAATTCGAAACAGAGTTACCTCGCCCCTGGGCACTCAAAGGCAGGAAGGAACAGGGGTGGGTTTTAGTCAGTAAGAGTCTGACACGCCCTCCCGCTCCGCCCAGAGCGGGAGAAGTCATAGGATGATTTCCCACCCCACAAAAAAAAAAAAAAAAAAAAAAAAAAGAGGTCAAAGTCTCTTTTAAAGTGTTCAAATCGATACAATGTGTACTGGTTAAATCATATGAGAACCATGTACGTTTATGTCTGGGATGAGCTTTTTGAAGAAAGCAACACACGAATTCGAGTGGACCTGTCCAGACAGTGCAAGCATTTGTCAGTCATCGCGAAGCTCAACTCAGAACTTTGAGGAGCTCAACGAACCGACGAACAATGGCCGTCGAAGGCCTCCCAAAAGGTGGATTGATGACCTGGTGAGGGTCACGGGTATCCCACGAATGCGATACGCACAGGACTGGCCTTTGTGGCGCTTGAGGGAAGCCTATGACGACTGGACGTCCTCCGGCAGAAATCATGAAACCCTACATAGTATACGCATGCGGAACCAACAAATAATACTTACAATTTGAAACCTCAAAGTAACAAAAACAGATCCCAGTGTATCCTTTCAACTTTCTATTTGGATAACAAAGTACTAACAGATAAAACATGTACTTACAATGAACAATCAAAAGTCAATGTTTTGTTCAACTTAGAATTGTTGACTGAACATTCTTGAATAGATATCGCAGCTTCATAAGTAAGCTATTAATATTAATACGAGGGCTTGGCTGCCCATGGAGGCCAAACAGTGATATCTCACAAAATAACGAAAATAAAATATTTAAAGAATATTTTTAATTCTAATCTATTGTATTCTACTCTCTGAAGAGCTAGTGGGTAAAGTAATAACAGCCGCACGGGTCGATCCATCAGGTAAAGCTACGCTTGCCGGAGTTGGTCCATGGATGGGTGACCATCTTTATATACCGAGACTCCTCCATGCCTCGGAAAGCACGTTAAGCCGTTGATCCCGGCTGTCAATCGTGGATATTTGACAATCGTTACGGGTCGTCAGAAACCCGAAAGTCTGACAGCCAGACTTGCAAGGTGTATCGTATTACGCACTAACTGGGTTGTGGAGGTCAGATAGGCAGTCGCTCCATGTAAAATACTGGTATTCAGCTGCATCCGGTTAGACTGGAAGCCAACCCCAAGATAGTTGGGAAAAAGCGCGGGCAGATTGATTTTATATTCTACTCTACTCTATTCTATTATTTTTGTTTCTAATGTTTTTACGCCTAAACTGCTAAACCGATCTTCACACAGAGCTCAGGTTCTTCTTTCCGACAGCTGAGTGGCACATATTAATAAAAGCCGGCGGCCAGTGCGTGCGTCATGTTGCAGGGAACGGAATGTTGCTACTTAAATATTAATATTTATTAAGCTGTGTAGTATTTAGTTTACTCATTGTTTGCTGCACCAGTCGACGGCATGACGTCAGCGCCGGCTGTCGCAGAAAACCAGCGCTGGGGCTTTATCTCGCACAGGGTCACAGCACTAAGCTGAGCGATGGCCGTTTTGCGTGGATGTGACGCATGTTTTCAGCTTTTTATTTTTTGTTGTGTTTCGCTGCCTCATGTTTACCGTAAATAAACGTATTTTCTTTATTTCTTTCTTTCAAATGCTCCAAGGATCTGGAGAAGGAATTAAGATACTTTTTATTAACATACCACGCGGGCATAGCCGCGGGGAGAAGCTAGCTATGAATATAGGTATGTCATTAAGGAGACAGGAAATATTTTTTTTTTACAAAATCCCTTTTTCCTCAAAACTCACTTTGATTGAGTTACCACTTTTTGATTTCGAGAACAGTTTGCACTTCTCGCCCGAATATTTCATTCGAACTCAAATCAAAAGTTATGAAATTCTGCTCGTTGAGATCTTCATAAATTGTTTCTTGGAGTAGGTACGCTTTGATAATGATCATGAAAATGAAGGAGATGGATTTGTGAATGGTGGAGTGCCTTTTAATCGTTTGTATCGCACAAACGATTAAAAGGCACTCCTGTTTAACTTTATTCACTAGCCCTCCTACTATGCCGGGGGTCGTGGATAAATGCCCGGGGGTGGAGGATAAATGCCCGGGGGTGGAGGATAAATTCGAAAGAGTTACCTCGCCCCCGGGCACTCGAGGCAGGGAGCAACAGGGGTGGGTTTTAGTCAGTAAGAGTCTGACACACCCTTCCGCTCCACCCTAGAGCGGAAGAAGTCATTGGATGATTTCCCACCCCCCAAAAAAAAAAGGTCGTGGATAAACTCGAAACAGAGTTACCACGCCCCTGGGCACTAAGACAACTGAAGGAACAGGGGTGGGTTTTAGTCAGTAAAGTCTAAAATGCCCCGCTCCACCCAGAGTGGAAGAAGTTATTTAATGATGTCAACCCCAAAAAAAATGGAGATTACAAAATAAGTCCTTTGAAAATTTTAAACTGCGTAGGTAGAAGCATTTTGTAATAACTGTCATGTTTTAATGAACTATTCTTTATAGCACAATACTGCTCATTATGCGTCTTGGTCTTGATTGCCAGAGCGGGAGAAGTCATTGGACGATATCCCGCCGCACAAAAAAAAAACCCTCCTACTATGACGCACCAATGTAATCATGGTTGTGTGAATCTACTTATTCCTTTTGCTTCATTTACGTTAATACACGCGCACCTTTTGTGAGTACTACGCGTTTCATCGTGCATGTCTTGCACCACGAAACTACGTATGCCATTTTTAGGGTTCCGTACCCGAAGGGTAACCAACGGGACCCTAATGCAAAGCCTCCGCTGTCCGTTCTTCCGTCCGTCCTTCTGTATGTCAGCGGGCTGTATCTCATGATCCGTAATCGGTAGACAGTTGAAATTTTCACAGAATGTGTATTTCTGTAACCGCTACAACAACAAATAGTAAAAATAAAATAAAAATTAAAGAATCTATAAACGTGTTTCTTTTGGCTTTTTTTTAAATTTTATGGTACGGAACCCGTCGTGTGCGAGTCTGACGTGACCGGTTTTGACTGAGCACTTGACCGGTTTTTTAGCGTGCACCACGCAATTATTATTATTTGGACAAAACGCGTTATTTCCAAACGATTATAATTCGAAGGGAACTCGAACGACGCAGCGTTTGACGAATCAAACACGAGGGTTTGAACCGTGCCTTTGTAATGTTACGCCAAAAACAATACATATTTCAGTGTTGTGCATCTATAAGCTTCCGCGAAACCGCGTAACTCAGTTGTTTTGCCATAGCAACGAGTAACTAAATAAAAAAAAACTGAGTTTTGTTTGCTCTCCTCCAGTTCCCGATTTTGATATTCGTGGTGTTAGAACTTAGCGACGATATGTTGTTATTCGCATATTTATTCAGCCAATATACTTTGGATCACTTGTTTTGTTGCAGTACCTAGCAGGCACCTACAGAAAGATTGCCTGCCTGATCATAGCAGTGGATCAAACGGAAGATATAAAACTATACCTACAAATAAACAATCTTTGCCTTGGAATAAATTACCTGTGGCTTCTGTGGGCTTTTCTTTTTGGGGTGTGGGAAATCATCCAATGACTTCTCCCGCTCTGGGTGGAGCGGGAGGGCGTGTCAGACTCTTACTGACTAAAACCCACCCCTGTTCCTTCCCTGCCTGAGTGCCCAGGGGTGCTGTAACTCATTTTCAGAATTTATCTGCTACCCCTAGGCATGCAGGCACCGGCCACGATGGGCCCCGTCAGTGGTGGCTGACACTAAACTCTTTGAGGCGCGCTTGGAACACTACGCGCCGTCGACTCACGGGCCTGGTGTTCATCGGACGGCGAGCTACCCACTGCTCACCGTCCGCAGGCCCGGGGGCTTCTGTAGCCTGCCCTTTAATTTTTTTGGGATAATAACAATAAATAATAATAGAATATAGTGTATTGTAACGTATCACCATTATTTAAATGTCTGTATACTTTTGAATAAATAAAATTATTATTATTCCATTTATTTAACTTTATGTACATACTATTTACATTTTTAAATATTCAAATATAAAACAATATAAAAACATTTAAAAATATAAAAAATAGTAGCCCACCGGTAACGGGATAGGGTCCAAGCTACCGGTGGTCAGGGCTCCTGAGAAAGGAATCTCCTAACAATACGCGCGGTGTCCAGGAGTACCGCTTTCTGTATCAAGCCCTTGATTCAGCCGCCCAACGAGAGCCTCCTGAGATGTTGGTCGAGGCTCTTGGCTATTAAGCCATTGGCCGTCACGACTATCGGCACAATGACTGCTGTGTCCACCTCCCACATGTCGACAACCTCGCGAGCCAGATCAAGATACTTTGTTTTTTTATCTTTCTCAGCCTTCACGAGGTTCTCGTCATGAGGGACAGCTATATCAATAATCATTGTGCGACGCTCTTGTCGATCTATCACCACTATGTCAGGCTTATTGGCAACAATAGTCCTATCAGTGATGACAGATCGATCCCAGTACAACGTGATATTGCTAATTTCGAGAACTGGGTCGGGCTCATACCTATAGTACGGTACTTCAGATTCCACAAGGTTGTATTTAAGAGCAAGTTGCTGTTGGATAATTCTGGCTTCAAGGTTGTGTCTGTGCAAATAGTCTCCGTTAGCTAGACGAGAACAACCAGAAATAATTTGTCGGATTGATTCCCCGGGCCGGTGGCATGCCCGACAGATGTCAACCGTACCGTCCTTCACAATATATTTCCGGTATTTATTTATATCATATCTATTTAACGGTTATTCGTCATCATAACTTCGTCCATAATCGCACAGACAAAACCTTCGGTTTCCCCGAATAGGTCACCAAAGCGCAGCCAGTATACGGACGCTAAGAAATCTACATCGGGTCCATGTAGGACCCGGTAAAAGCGTCCGTGAAGCTCCTTGCTCTGCCATACTTCCCTGCGGTCATTAGTATCCAGTACTTTAAGTTTGCGCCAGTTCTCGTTTGCCAAGGAGAGCGGGGTGAGGCCCTTGTCCACAGCGACCACATCTCGATGCATACCCACGTCGGTTTCTAGGAAATATTCCCTAAGGCTGCATACCTCGCGGTTGTGTAGGGTCTTAGCATTTAAGAAACCACGACATTATTATTAATATTATAGTTTGAGTGACGTCATTTTATTTTTCGTGTTCTCAGCAAACCTATGATTTGATAATTGATACCTATTTCATGGGAATCCATAAAACATTCCTAGTCCGCCATCTTCAACAGTCGGCCATGTTGTATTAAGAATGACGTCACTAAGACAAACTTCAAGATTTTTTACATACTTGCAGGTGGAGGTAATAAAAGCGTATTAATAAGTAGATTTAGATCAGAACGAGAAACAGAGAAGTTTTCTTTTATTATCAAACAAAACAAATAATTAAACCTCTTTAGACAAATAATTGCTTCTGCTAGCGGTTTCAATCGCGTGGTATTAGTAGGTACTTCCCCCGTTATAAACATTAAACCCCTTTTTTACCTCCTCAAGGATTGACAAAGAACACACACTCTTCACAAAGAACACACCCTCCACATTTCGTGTCTCTGGGACCAGCGGTTTAGGCTGTGCGTTGATATATCAGTCAGTCAGTCAGGCCTTTGAATTTTATATAAATACAGATTAGTTTAGACAAAGAAGTTTAGTTAGTTAGTTAGGTTAGGTTATTGGAACTGTAACTATATAACCTATCCTAACTACATTCAATATAATAATATATAAAAAAACAACAGAATATACTTAGGCGTCAAAGTATTCCACATAGGAATAGGTTAGGTTAGGTTATATCTATGTTTATACAGGATGTAACGGAAAGGTGTGGTCATATTTTAAGAACCGGTTCTGCCCATGGAAAAAAAAGTTGGACTTTGCATACAAAGTGATCATCAGCGGATCAATATTTGTATGGAGGGTAAATTAATTTTTTGAGAATTTTCTCACTTTTTCTAGAATAAAGTTGTTCATATCGATGGGCAGATGCAGTTCTTAAAATATGACCACCCCTCCCCGTTACACCCTATATACAAAGGTACTGTTACAATGTACCTCTGTTAATTTTTCTCTTCATGTTTTCCAGCTTTATCCCTAGTGGGATTCTCCTCCTGCGTCACTGTCAAGGGTTCCTGTCCCCCGACCTTGCCTGTGGACGTGTGTGGGGCATCGTGTGGTCCCGAGACTCCTTGTGCCAATGAGAAGCAGCTGTGCTGTCCTACGGCTTGTGGAGGAGCCATGTGCGTCGATGCTATGACGCAGAGGCACTTTGTAGACGTGGGTTAGTAACATACATACATAACTATGCAATACTAGCAAGTTAGCAATCCACGCGATTTAAAGAAAGAATAAGAGCGAATAGATTACTTCTAGGTATGCGTGCTCCATCTTCGACCACATCATCGCTTACCATTAGGTGAGATAGTGGTCAAACGTGAGCCTTTAAGCAATTATTGTTAAAAATAAAATCTGGAAATCGGCATTGACATCCGGAAAACTGAGCTGCAATGTCTTTGTGAAATTTATATATTAGATTGCCCAACATTTTCTTTCATACAAACCTTTTTTTTTGAGGTATGGACAATTATCCAATGACATCTCCCGCACTGGGTGGAGCAAGAGGACGTGTCAGACTGTTATTGACTAAAACCCACCCCTGTTCCTTCCCTGCCTGAGTGCTCAGGGGAGCGGTAACTCTGTTAAGAATTTATCCGCTACCCCTAGGCATGCAGGCACCGGTCATGATGGGCCCCGTCAGTGGTGGCTGACAATCATCAACACTACGCGCCGTCGACTCACGAGCCTCGTGCTGGTCGCGAGTAGTAGATAGCTCGCCGTTCGCAGGCCCGGGTCTACGGTGGCCGGAGATAGTCTCGCGACTTCCTACGCCCAAAGCGTCTCCTGCGGCGGTAGCGGCCGGGGGCGTGAGGGCCACTCCGTAATACTTGAGTCTCCCTCACCCATCCCGCCTCTGCCTTCGCGATCATTACTGCTTCGCAGAAGGAGGAGACTGCTTCCCATTCCCTCTCGCTCCGTACCATGGCCTGAACCAGGGCCGGGCCCGAGAGGTCGCTACCGCCTATCGCATCCACGAGGACACGGCGGTGCTCCGCCCAAGCGGGGCAGACCTCCACCGTATGCTCCACCGTGTCCTCTGGGCGATACGCGCAGTGGTAACACCCGGGTTCATACATACCATGACCTGACAATTACAAACACAAAAAAAAAAATAGTCAAATAGGTGTAACCGTTCTGAAGTGATGTGCTAACATACATTCGGCAATTGATTTTTGTTTACAGAGATTTTACTCAAAAGTATAGGCTATGTCCACGGTTCTTTCGATTCTGATTTGATTGTCAATCATTACTTCTACTCCCTTTTCCATTTATTTGTTATGGTTTTTTTATGGTCTGCAATAAAGTTTTATTATTATCTCGTTTATTTTTCTTTCTTACTTATTAAATACATTTTTAAATACTTTTTAAAAAACATTTAAAAATATAAAAAATAGTAGCCGGTTGGGGTCAAGGTATCGGCGGTCAGGGCTCCAGAGAGTGGAACCTCCTGACAATACGAGCCGTGTCCCGCCGTCCCGAAGTACCGCTTTCTAAATCAAGCTCTTGATCCAGCCACCTAACGAGAGCCTCCTGAGATGTTTGTCGAGATTCGTGGCTATTAAGCAATTGGCTGACATCTTATTATTATTATAAATAAATAAATAAAATAAAATAAGCCTTTATTGCTGTTTAACATATTACAATATAGTAAACTTATTACTGACGATCAGTTATTCCTACAACAGCTTGTCCTTCGACAAAGGCCTCCTCCAAAGACTTCCACCTATCTCTGTCTCTTGCTATTCTGGTCCATTCTGGACCGGCGACTTTTTTGAGGTCGTCTTCCCAGCGTTTCATTTGTCGACCTTTTCTCCTTTTGCCATCCCTGGGGTACCACTCCGATATTTTCCTAGTCCATTTCTCATTTTTCTCTCTCATTATATGTCCTGCCCATCTCCATTTTAGTGTATTGCATACTTTATTTACATCTTTAAATTTTGTTATATTTTTGATTTTGTTTAATCTTACTTTATCTTTTCGTCTTACTCCGATTACACTTCTTTCTATTCCATTTTGACACACTATTATCTTTTTAGTTAATTTCTCAGTTAATGACCATGTTTGACAGCCATATGTTAAACATGGCAAAATGCATGTGTTATATAATTTCCTTTTATCTTTAATTGGCATGTCTTTGTTTTTCATAACTTCGCTAAGAGACCAAAATCGTTTCCACGTGTTGGCGATTCTTCTATCAATTTCTTTATGCATAGTATCCTGTGTGGCTATTAGCTGGCCTAGGTATATATACTCATCTACGTATTCAATTTCCTCCATGTTTATAGTGATGTTGTATGTCTGTGAAGCATTAGTCATAATTTTTGTTTTTGTTGTGTTCATAGAAAGTCCTGCTTTTATGCTTTGATCTGCTAGTTGTTGTAGCATTTGCTCTAGTTTTTTTGGACATTCTGAGAACAGAATTAAATCATCTGCGAAACGTAAGTGATTTAGGTTTTCACCGTTTATGTTGAGTCCATTTTTATTCCAATTTAGGTTTCTAAATATCATCTCCAAGGTCGCTGAGAACAATTTGGGCGAAATTGGGTCGCCCTGTCGGACGCCTCTTTCTATAGGAAACTCCTCTCCCGTTGCTTCCAGCCTAATTTGGGCTGTACTTTTTGAGTATATGTTTTTTAGTATTCGTATATACTTTCCCTGTACACCTTGAGAACGCAATGCTTCCCAGATGTATTCATGTTCTAAGGAATCGAAGGCCTTGTTGTAGTCTACAAATCCTAGATAGTAAGTTTTATTGTATTCTTTGTATTTCTGTAGGACTTGTCTTAAAACATGTATATGATCTACTGTTGAGTATTTACTACGGAACCCCGCTTGTTCTTTCGGTTATTATTATTATTAATTAATAATTCATACACAAACGTACAACGGCGGACTTAATGCCTTAGGCATTCTCTAACAGTCAACCGAGGGTGGTGAAGAGATTACATGGCAGGTGCATTGCTAATCTGTTGGAAGTATAAAATTCAAAAATAATTCATAATTTAAAATATAGGTGGCGTAATTTATTGTGTCAACAAATGACGAGATGGTTTACATTTGAATATTTCATAGAAAATGGAGACTAGTTTGGACAAGATTATGTAAAAAATAATAAAAAAAAAATACCCTTAAAACTAATCACCATTAACATTAACTAAACACCCTTATTCCAATTTATTTGGGGTCGGCGCAACATTATTTTAATTTACATTTGAATCCTGCGAATGAAATTGGTGTGATATGTACAGACAGCTGCATCAGTTGGGTACCGTTCACTTATAATACGTGTAATATAATATCTTAGGTAAGCCTATTTTGTCCCCCTCGCTCTTTCATAATAGAAGATGGCGGGTAAAGCTCGACTTCTACCGAAGAGACTGGTCCGTACTAGCAATAGACAGAGTTGTATAGCAGGTATTTAATGACATTAAAATCAAAGAGCATCCAATCTATTACTTAAACTTACTCCCTTTATTTTTCATTCTAACTTTCCAGTGAAACCAGGCCTCTGCCCTGAGTACCCCCGCGGCCCCTGGGTGTGCACCCACATGTGCACTAGCGACTCCGACTGTCCTCGAGCTCTGAAGTGCTGCCCCAACCGATGTGGAGCCCAAGCCTGTCAGAAACCTGACCCGGTGCCCACTCCAGAGAATGCTGTTTAGAAGTAAAGATGGTTATTTAAGAAGTTTTGTCTTATTTTTGGTTAGACACCCTATTTTAACCAAAAGAAGTTCCTGTAACCCAGAATTCATAGCTACAGTGGTGCCAATTCTCTTATTCAATATCTAAACTAAAATTAGAGAAACGCTATCTATTACTAAAAGGCAGTGCGAGAAAAGGACGGCTATAGCTATGAACTAATTTAAAGATGTCAAACTAGTTTACGCCTTGCGCTTTACCGTGTTTTAGTCGACATATTTTTACGTGTACCTTAAATTTGTATGGAAATATTAGTTCAACTAAATTTGACAGCTCTAATTTACGTACTCTTTCTTGTTTTATTAGAAAGTCAAAGATAGCAATAGCCTAAATTAAGTATAGTTTGTGCAAGCCAGAATTGGCACCAGTATCGAGCTTCTTTATTTTCTTTTGCATTGGTTTAGATGAGTTTTTCACGATGATTTTCAGGCACTCACCGAAATGTCACAGAGCATTTTAGACTGATTGCACTAAGGCATTTTTCACGTAGGGAAATCATGTAAAACTTGATACTGTGGGGATCGAGATCTGTGTAAAATTCAGGGAGCACGATTATGCGGAGCAGTAATGCTCGTGAATAAAGAGGCGAAATGCGTGAGGGAGACTCAATGGAAACGCCCTCACACCCCCTAGCCACCGCCGCAGGAGACACCCCGGGCATCGGGAGACGCAAGCCGACTCCCGGTCACCGTAGGCGCTGGTTTGCGGACAGCAAGTAATGGGTAGCTCGCCGGCCGATAAGCACCAGGCCAGGAGATGTAAGCAACAACTGACGGGGCCCACTAGGGCCGATAGGACCCCAGGCAGGAACCTGCGGTCGCAGATAAATTTGAAAGAGAGTTACCGCGGCCCTTGGCACAAGCAACTGAAGGAACACGTGTGGGTTTTAGTCAGTTAAAGTCTGACACGCCCTCCCGCTCCACCCAGAGCGGTAGAAGTCATTGGATGATTTCCCACCCTCCACAAAAAAAAGGGAGCACGATTATAAATTTATATTTTCATACGTCTTCTTTCGATTACAGTTCACGTCTTCTGTTCACGTCATCCCCTGACTTATCTCAAAACAATATTTTCTTTTTACTTTTAAACCTATTCTATATTCAAATGTCGAACACAAGCAGTACCGATGCCACAATACCTTTATTGCGGTTTCAATACCCAGCCCCCCTAGCCATATTACTGCCATATTACTTTTCTATTATAGTTTACGCTAACGCTTAGTACAAAATATATGGCAATGACATTACCTGCGTAGATAAGTGTCACGAGACTTATCGCAGGTAATGTCATCGCCATACATTTGTATCTAAGCGTTAGCGTAAACGATAATAGAAAAGTAATATGGATAGGGGGGCTGATAGCCCCCAGATGATTTAGTAAACTTACAAATAAATTATTTTCTTCTTTTTCTCACGCTGTCTCTCCGAAGGTAGGTCATCAATTCCGAATGTTACCACTTGTCTTTCTGATTTTATTACTTTTTATTTTTATTTTACTTATCAGCCTACCCAGACTCCTTGCAATACGTCCTTAATAACACCGCACGTGAAGACCCTGCGTGTGCACCTTTTTTTTTCTTTTTTTTTTGGAGGGTGGAAAATCATCTCTAGGTGGACCAGAAGGGCGTGTCAGTCTTTTACTAACCAAAACCCACCTTTATTCCTTCAGTTGCCCGTACCATACGTAGTAACTCTATTTCGAATTTATTCGCAACCGCAGGCAGGCATCGGGCCTGACGGGCCCCATCAGGTACTGCTGGCATCTCATGGAGGCGGTCGTAGAACACTACGCACCGTCGGCTCTCGGGCCTGGTCCTGGTCGGACGGCGAGCTACAGGTGCAGCCCCTGGGTGTGCACCTGCGACGCCGACTGTTCTCGCCTAACATAACCTAACATTTTTTTTGCCGGGTTTAACATCCTCATGGATTTCCTTCGCCTGGGGCGGGCAAAGGGGTCTGTCAGACACTTACTGACTGAAAACTACCCTGGTGTTCTTTTCTCACACTTGGACCGGGGATCTTAAGAACTAGTGCGCCTTCTAGGCGAACCTAACCCAACCATAGCTGCCCACTCCAGGGAATGTATAGAGAAATTGCAGAAGTGTCTCTAATAACTCCAAGAACCACCTGTACTTAGGTTATTAGCTTCGCCACCACGTCTTGCACCCTTGTATTGAACAATTTGAATCTAGTTCAGTTACTCAGATTATTACTGATATTCTTGCTAAGCTCTTCAACTAAGCTAACTGAGTTTGTGCTAGTAGTTAACCCTTAGAGTTTAACCGTCTTACTATTAGTTAAGTCATGCAACATTATTTACTAAACTCGTTAACTGCTTAGTTTAAATACTGATTAGAGGATTCTAAATTAAAAATTGAAAAAGTCGGTGTTTTAACTAATTTCATGATTACTGTTTTTATAGATGGGGCTCATGATAATCAGAATTTGAAGTTTTAATGAGGTAACTTATGAGCATTCTCTAGATTTAGTTGGGCGTAAATAAATAAATATATAGAAAATTCTCAACGGCGTGAAAATTCATTCAACCACAATACATTTTATTAATATCCAATCGCATAACTTAAACGGCGTACAACTTGTGAAACTTCGATATTTTTTTTCATATAGTCCTAACTACGACTCATACAAAACATCACTAAAGAATACGGAAATAAATCAGTAAAAACCTGACTGTAAAAAAAAACTAAAAAGTTCCAAACAAGTCACAGTTCAGTCTTATTTTAGTTCAATTATAGATTTCATGCCACCAACTGCATCAGACTGCTTGATAAATGACTTGTTTGGAACTTTTTACTTTTTAGGGTTCCGAACATCCGAATGTAAATACGAAACCCTTATAGGATCACTCGTGCGTCTGTCTGTCCGTCTGTCACAGCCAATTTACTCCAAATTTACTTGTCCGATTAGGTTGAAATTTAGTACACAGGTGTATTTATATGACCCAAACACGAGCAAGTAACGTAAGGAAAACTTAAAACTAAAGTTTTTCATACTGTACCGTGCGACATATCAAATGATAGGGCGCATTGTGAGGGTCTTAAACATATTTTTTCAAGATTTTAAAATGAATCGTTTTAAGTTATTTAAGAAAATTTATCCCCTTATCTCCGAAACTGCTAGGTCTAAAATTTTGAAAAAAATACAGAAAATAGTTCTTTATATACAGATTACAGGAAACCTACAAGAAGTACCTATATGTAGTTTAAACCTGAAAAAATATGATTTGTTCGGAACCCTTTGCGCGTGAGTCCGACTCGCCAGCGGCCGGGTTTTTTGAAAATATTATTTTTTTTATTTTATTCATTTTTGTGAGTTATATATGGAATCGCCTCCTCAAACCCTTTATTTAGACACCCACATGATCATATTGTCACAAAATAATACGACCTCATTAACCTATTGGCGGCCACCATTTTGCTTTTTTTTTCCAAATTAATATAGCCTATGTCACTTCGGTAGTCATACTCAATCTAATGATACATCATTTGTTGAAATACGATCAGCCGTTTAGGCTACAGCACGTGCTAAAGAAACAGACATACATACTCTTGAAAAACATTACCCTCCTTCTGGTGCAGTCGGATAAAAACTCATTACCATTACAAAGAAGGTAAAGGATTTCGCTTCGCCCGTAGCACCGCTTCGTAGCACCCGCTACGCTTTCCGCGTAGCAACAGCTACAGCCTACGACCGCGTAGCTAATCTACTCCATAATTCCTTGTACTCCACGTTTTCAATTTCATCCTAATGCGTTCTTGTAAAATATGTTAATTGTTTTTCCGACATTACAACTGTTTTAACTGAACGAATGTTTTACTTGAATTTATGATTTATAAGGAAGTTTTATTTAGCCAGATCTGTTGTTTTGAAAGAAAGAATAAGGTATTTTAAACGTGGTAAATATTCTATTAAGGCTTCATGTGTCTTTCCATCTTTAGATGGCATAATACTACGAAAATATTATGTATGTATTACAGACGCAAGTTTTCACGTCTCATACCTGAGATGGCTTATTTTAGATTTACGGGTAAGGAAAGATATTTTATTTTTGTTTGAGAAAAATATACTTTTTATATTGTCACCCTAACTGCTCATGTTTTTAAACCAATAGGGATGATTTCCAGGTATAAAAATAAAAATACTATTTAGTCCGTAAATTATTTCATTACAAAAAAATTGGACATTATGTTTTACTTTACCAAATCAATAATAAACCGGTTAAGCGCGTGTCAAATTCCGCACATTTAGGGTCCCGTACCATATGTATGGAAGTGGCGCCGCCCGCCGCTGCTGGCCGTGCCGACAGCCAGAACAAACCTTCTCGTCAAAACACCATTGACCCGCGCAATTCGGGTTATTAACGATTTTCACGTCAAGATCGATGTATTTACATGCCATTTGAGTGAATTCGCAAAGTTATTGTTGTTTATTTTATGTTATAGTGTAGATTAGAGTAGGCTTTATGTTGTTGTTTTTATATTTTAAATAGTGTGATTTTATATTTAGGAATTTAGTATAGAAGTTATTATTATTAGATGTTATTATAAGTACTACCAGTTTTTTTTACGTTCTTTATAGTTTTTTATTGTAAATAAGTTAATTTTAAGACCGCGCTATCGCATTAGGTATAAACCTGTAATGATAGTTGTAAGGGAGGTTTTAATAAATAAATAAAATAAAATAAATATGTATTTTTGACTATTTGTATGGCTTTGGGTCAATAAGATCCTTATACTGTGAAAATTTGAAGACTGTAGCTCCAACCGTTTGGCTGTAAACTCTGTGTGACAAACAGACGGACAGATGGACAAACGGACACGTGAGTAACAGCAATAGGGCTCCATTTGGACCCTTCGGGTACGGAACCCTAAAAATGACAAAGATAAGACGCATCAAGGTTTAGGACGGCTTGTTATGTCACTATTAGGTTATAAGTCGTGAAATTTTTAATGTAGGTGTGACGTTACGCAAAATTTCAACGCAATGTGTCGTCCTCAGGTTTTGTTTATGTGACAAAAGAAAGAAATACGTGTCCAATGTTTTTTGGTAATCTAATTGACGAATCAAAGGGAAGGTTTTAGTCAACAACTCTATTGTGCAGAAAGGTATTATCTTTATCTTTCGTCAGGACTCACTTTCTTGATTTTATTTTTTAAATTATTGTTCAAAGACCTAATTACATGCAGGCCTGGGAATGAAGTGATAATAAAATTCAATTAAGACTTGTTAATTAAATAGATTCACTGTAATTATTGCAGTACTGTGTGTTCCAGGGATGATAAGACCTTTTCAGCTCATGACTATTTGTTTATTTATTGTTGTTTACCTGAATGAGCGGAAATCTTAATGAATACCTTTTTCATTCACTTTTAAAATCTCTAGCTGACAAAATACACTAAGTACTTATCTATTTATATTCTAACTAGCTGCATCCCGCGGTTTCACCTACGTAGACCGGGATAAAAAGTAGCCTATATGTTAATCCAGGGTATAAGCTATCTACATACCTAATCCAAATCGGTGTAGCCATTTGAGCGTGAAGAAGTAACAAACATACAAACACACACACTCACGAAATTTGCCTTTATAATATTACTAGCTTCTGCCAGCAGCTTCGCCCGCCCGGGGGTTGAGGATAAATTCGAAAGAGTTACCTCGCCCCTTGGCATTCAGGGCAGGGAGGAACAGGGGTGGGTTTCAGTCAGTAAGAGTATGACACGCCCTCCCGCTCCACCCAGAGCGGGAGAAATCATTGGATGATTTCCCACCCGACAAAAAAAAAAAGAAACCAGCTTCGTCCGCGTGGTAAAAAGCAGCCGTTTTAGCGAGACTGAAACACAAACATACAAACTGTCGCATTTATAATATTTTAGTCCAACTATGTTGAGTTTGGCGTACAGTCTATCTGGATGCAGTTGAATACCAGATTTTTACATGTAGCAACTGCCTATCTCTCTACCTCCACAACCAAATAACTGGAAAATACGGAACTCCTTGGCAAGACTCGTTGTCAAATTTTCGAGCTTCTAACTAAAGGTAAAAAATATCAAAGAACTAAAAATGACACTTAGGACCAACGGTTTAACGTGTCTTCGTAGGTAGAAAAAAAAGGGGATGTACTGAAGGCATAGTCGTTATTATTACTACATAAATTATAAAACAAAGTGTCCCACCGCGTCTGTCTGTTTCTTTGTCTATTCGCGATAAACTCAAAAACTTCTGAACGTATTTTCATGCGGTTTTTACCAATAGACAGAGTGATTCATTAGGAAGTTTTAAGTATATATTTTGCACCCGTGTAAAGCTGGGGCCGATCGCTAGTTTAAATTAAAATGAACACTAAAGACCACAAGGAGGTCAAAAGACACTCTCAAACCAAAAAACAAAAGAAAATCTAATGACCCAAATTTTCATCTGGGCCACTAAAATGCACCAGCCTCAAAGTTGCCAGTTACAAACTTAATAAAACACCCGACTCTGAGGTGCTATTGACCTGTGACGTGGCGCTCATTAGCAGGGTGCTTGAGAGTATTTAATTAAGTGTTAAGTGACAGTTTTATATCATGGCAGCGTGAAAAGTGCGTGAGTAAACCGGTAATTACGTGTTATGTGAATTCCCTGTGATAGGTACAACCTGGGTGTTTTCAAGACAAGAGTGAATAGGTTACTTCTAGGCAAGCGTGCTTCATTTTCGACCACATCATCGTTTAATGTCAGGTGAGATAGTGGTCAGCGCGAGCTTACCAAAGTTTTGTGTAGTCGTTCGGGGTATGATGCTGCTTAGTAGATTTTTCTGGGTATTGGTGTTTTGAAAGTGGTAAAATTTTGCAACACTGGTTGGAAGTGGAACTTCTTCTTTTTATCCAACTGCCCCTGTCAACCCACGGCATGCTTTGACGGACCAGCGTGGTGGCAGCGTACACGTGATTATTTCCCCCTTAGTCAAAATACATTTCTGTAAACGTTAACACTAACGCTTCGTGCAAAATGTATGGCGACGACGTTTTCCACGAAGCGTTAGACAGAGAACTGTCACGTGACTCACGCCCAGTAATGTCTTTGCCATATATTTTGCACGAAGCGTCAGCGTTAACGTTTACAGAAAAGTATTTTGTCTAAAGCCTCTGTGCATGATCGTCGTGAGCGGGCGTCCGGCGGTGGTGCAGGCGGCGTGCGCGGGCGGGGGACTTGGAGCAGGTCGGCGACGGCGGGCGACGACGGGGCCCGAGCATCACTTCAAATTTTACCACGACCTCGACACCTCGCTGACATATTTAATTTTTAACCGACTTTCGAAAAAGGAGAAGGTTGTATGTTCGACTGTATGTATGTTTTTTTTTATATGTATGTCCGCCGATTTCTCCGTCAGTTGTGGACCGGTTTTTTAAATTCTTTTTTTTATCCGAAAGAATAGACTCCCGAGGTGGTCCCATATAAATTTTATAGAAATTGCTTCAGCGCTTTTTGAGAAACTGAACAAAAACTAAAAATACGTAGAATAGAATGATGATTGGGGTTTTTAGTTCTAGGGTATAACAACCAAAAAGTGAAAAATAAAAAACTTTTTTACAAAAAAAAAATAACAACCGACTACCAAAAAAGAAAATACACTAAAAATTAAAAAATAACTTTAACTTCGGAAGTCGGTGTCCAATAACGAAGAAATAAAATACAAACACCGACTGCCGAAATTAAAGTTATTTTTTAATTTTTAGTGTATTTTCTTTTTTGGAAGTCAGTTGTTTTTTTTGTAAAAAAGTTTTTTATAATACTAGTCTAACAGTCCAGCGAATTTTACTGCTTCCCCTGATCTATCAAACTCAACCTCAACAGCCCCAGAAGGAGGGTAGTATTTTTCGAGAGTAGGTATGTATGTATGTATGTTTATTTCTTTGGCACGCTCTGTAGTCGTGTAGGCTACCCGGGCCTGCGGGCGGCGAGTAATGGGTAGCTCGCCGTCCGATCAGCACCAGGCCCGAGAGTCGACGGCGCGTAGTGTTCCACGCGCGCCTCAAAGAGTTGTCAGCATTAAGGACGGGGCCCGTCATGGCCGCTGCCTGCCCGGGGGTTGAGGATAAATTTGAAACAGAGTTACCTCGCCCCTGGGCATTCGAGGCAGGAAGGAACAGGGGTGGGTTTTAGTCAGTAAGAGTCTGACACGCCCTCCCGCTCCACCCAGAGCGGGAGAAATCATTGGATGATTTCCCACCCCACAAAAAAAAAAGTCGTGTAGGCTCGATGGATTTCAACAAATAAAATAAACAAAAGAGTTATAATTAGACTGGGTTAAACTGCCGAAGTGACACGACTGCAAAAACAGCTAAAAAGTTCCAAACGATTCACTATCCTAGGAGTCAGTTTATCGAAAACATTGAAGGTTTTTTTACATTTAACCGTAATAATATTTGCACGAAAAACTTCCAAGCAATTTCAAAACCAAGTAGACGAGATGTGATGTGAGCTTTTCAGGAAGTGATAATTCTACTCACCTGCTTCATGGCCGATGCCTGCCCAGGGGTTGTGGATAAATTCGAAACAGAGTTACTGCGCCCCTGGGCATTCAGGGCAGGGAAGGAACAGGGGTGGGTTTTAGTCAGTAAGAGTCTGACACGCCCTCCCGCTCCACCCAGAGCGGGAGATCTCATTGGATGATTTCCTACCCCTCCCTCCTCCCCCCTAATAAAAAGAGGGACCAGCAAAAAAATTGCAGGTTCGCAGTAAAATGGCTCTGGTTAGATTAAGAATCGGTTTTAAATAGTAGAACATATCGATAGTTTAGTTCGAGGCTGATTTGATTTAACTTAAAGTCTTAGATCAAGGTGAGACGATAAAACAGCAAAATGATCACCCATCCAAAAACAAACCTTGGCAAGTGTTGCTTATCCCCTCAGATCAAGGTGAGACGAAAAAACAATAAATTGATCACCCATCCAAAAGCCAACCTTGGCAAGTGTTGCTTAACCTCTCAGATCAAGATGAGACGATTAAAACTTTACTATAACAATAATTGTAATAAACCGAAATATGGCTGGAGTAGTATTGTTTTACTACGGAGTTCCCGTGCCATCACATCAGTTTGATGATACCTTATAACCAGAGTGCATCCAATGAAAATTCTAATAAACTAAAACATGGCTAGGATACATTGGTTTATTACGGAGTTCTCGTGCCTACCTTCCAGTTTCATCATCAGATCAGTTCGATAGTACCATTTTTTCAAAATAAGAAAATGGTCACCCATGCAAAAATCTACCTTGGAAAGTGTTGTTTACCCTCTCAGATCAAGGTGAGATGGTAAAAACAGCATAATGGTCACCCAAAAAATTCAAACGTAATTTGTAACTCTTATGGCGTAGCAACCAATGAGGGCCCCATGTTTGCAGTTTAAATATCTTACCGTCGCGAAATTATATAATTTAACAATTTCTCGGAACGACACGGAGAAATTATAGAATATCGAATTTTATTACAAAAGAAATGTTCAGTTCATAATTTTTCGAGAATATATAATTTAAAAAAAATTTGGTGACATATATAAAGATTTTTTTAAATTCTATTTAAATAGAATAGAATAGAAAACGCCATAGAAGACAACAGCAACAAACAAAAGTTATAGAAAAGAGTAGGACACAAAGATACAATAAAATTGTGCTGAGCGTGCCCATACCGAAAGGGTTACTAACTCTGCATTTGTTGGGCGTCGGATACCCAGCGCTGGTTTTCAATTAGCAGCAGTGACGCACGGACGAGGGTAAACAAAATATATACTTAATTCAATATCGTTTTAATTATTATTTTAGAAAACTGACAGAACTATAAATTGTTTACCTCTTACCAAGCATAAAACAACATGTATAATTTACAATTACTTGAAACTGTTTAAAGATTACAAAAATTGTACCGCAAATTCAAAAAATCTGAACTTTCAATCCGACTTACTTATTATACGTGTACATGTTTCAACACATACGACTTCATACGAGTACAATATTATTATTGCTAATTAACTTTCTTTATCATTAACAAGTAAAATAAAGTTGCAAGCCTCACGACTGCAACATTTTCAAAAATAAACGGAAGTAAACCGCGGGAAAAAGCTACTTTCCTACAAACTATTTGTTGTTTGTTTGGATGGTAATATGTACCAGTCACGATAAAAACTCGGCAACCTAACTAAACCGTGTGAAGCAAACGATAGCGTGAATTTAAACGCGGCAACGCCATCTATCGAGCTCTGCGGAACTATTTTTTAGGTTGGAAGAAAAATCTTGCGTGATGTGCTGTTTTCAACTCTAATATAGAAAATTAGTATTCTGTATTCCTTAAATATAATTCACAGCAACATAATGTCGCTAACATCTGAATAATGTAGGTACACAAGTTATTACCACGATACAAGAAAGAAGAAGTCAGCGTAGTACTGCTAGAACAGTAGAAGTATCTTTATCTGCTGTTACAAAGAGTAGGTACTCCAGCAATTTCACTAGACCGACATGAACATCAGAAGACCAGGAAATGGCAGGCCAAGGTGTAGAACTACACTAGAAGACCGATTCATCGTGAGAACTATGCTAATCGACATCTCACGGCTGTTCAGGTCCGAAACAGCCTTCAAAAAATTCACTACAACGATGTGAGCTCTGACACGATGAGACGACTTCGTGAAGCTGATAAAGCCTTATAGGTCAGCAAATGACCCCAAACTGCTCAACAAATATCGAGACGCCAGGTTACGATTTGAAAAAGTCCGATGGACAGGTAAAGATTGGTCCAGGGTTATATTTGCCGATGAGCCCAGATTTTGTTTATTTACACACGATGGGAGTCGAAGAGTATTTAGACGACCATGAGAACGATAACATCAAGCGTGTTTTAAAGAAAAGGTGCCATTCGATGGAAGATAAATAATGGTATGTGTTGGGATATCTTCAGAGAGTCGTACGGAGTTAGAGAATAGTTAGTCGTACGGAGGTAGTTTTCTATATCCATAGAAAACCATTCTCTGACTACTCTCAGATACGTAGAGATTTAACTGAGCCATTTTTATTCACGATAATGCGCGGCCACATAGTGCTCATTTGGTCAAGACGTCAGTTCAATTCAATGTGTTTATCAGCCTATGTACGTATGTATGTATGTTCCTTAGTGACACTTTATAGACCAAACGCATGGGCCGATTTTGTTAATTCTTAGGTCAATTGATTTGTCTTAGTCTTGCGAGTGCTACCAAAGACATGACAGTAATCAAAATACAATATGGCGACAAGCAGACTCCATATTGTGAAAAAGAAAAAAATGAAAGTTGACGAACTATATTAAGTGGGGTATCAAAATAAAGGGTTCAAGGAGGCGATTCCAAAAATAAAAGTCACTAAAATGTAGAAAATAAAATAAAAAATATTTTCAAAAGTCACTTTTTAAGCAGCCTGATGCAGTTGGTGGCATGAAATCAATAACTGACCTAAAATAACTGCCACCAACTACTACAGACTGCTTGAAAAGTGACTTGTTTGGAACTTTTTAGTAATTTTTTACAGTTGGGTTTTTTGAAAATATTTTTTTTTTTTTAGTATTACCTGCGTGGAGTGGCCAGCTCGCAGCCCAAACTTAAATCATACATGGGACGAGGTGACCCTGTGAGGATAACCAAGTGATTAGTTTAAACACTGATTAGCACGTTCTTTATTCAAAATTTTCAACCAGAAGGATATAAGTGGGTGGTAAAGTACTGACTAATCATTTAAAAGAGGTTTTTAACCGACTTCCAAAAGGAGGAGGTTCTCAATTCGTCTGGATGTTTTTTTTTTTGTATGTATGTTACGTGATTATTCCGCCATTTGTGAATAGATTTTTTTTTTGATTGGTAGGCCATACTTTAGAGGTGGTCCCATATAAGTTTTATCGAAATTGATTCAGCTCTTTTTGAAAAAAGCAACATAAACAAAAAATAATTACGTATATACCTACTGATGACGTTTTGGCTGTCTCCAATTAAGCTCAAATTCCATGGGGTTATCCATTTGGGCATAACTTCATTATTTAATTTTAGTTCTGGGGTACAACAATAATAATTGTAAAGTGAAAAATAAAAAACTTTTTTTTACAAAAGATACTTCTAAAAATTGCAAAATAACTTGAATTTCGGCAGTCGGTGTCAAATAACGAAAAAAAAAAAATTAAAAACACCGTCTTCCGAAATCAACGTTATTTTGCAATTTTTAGAAGTCGGTTGTATTTCTTGTAAAAAAGTTTTCTATGTCCATAAGCTGAATGAGCTGGATGCGACGTATGTTATTTTGAATTTAGAATCCGCTAACCAGTTAGTTAAACTAAGAATATGATTAGCGGGTTTTATAAATAAAGCTGAAAGTAATAAACCCGAGTCAAAGACACCACGTAAAGAAATAAACATATTTTTCTCGTTATGTTGGTAGCACAAAGTTACATTTGGTGTCAACTGATTGAATTATGTACGAGGTGTATTACTTAAGGCCGTACTACTGGTAAAGTAGTAGGCAAAAGTACCAAAAACGGCCGTTTCTGACACTTTTGCCTACTACTTTGGATATGAAACTTTCTAAGACCTGTTTTAACATCGTAAAAATACTATATCCTCTTTGTAACAAATGTGACGTTGGATTCTTTAATATTTATTTTCTATGCCATGCTACGATTTTTTATTCAATGAGGGCGCCACTTGGCCGGTAGTAGACCCTTAAGAAGGTAACGTGTGCCGAATTCGCACTCCTTTGCTTTGAGGTTACTACTTGTTGACTAAGCATTTGATTAGTGAGTTTTATAAATAAAGCTGAAAGTAATAAACCCGAATCAAAGAAATAAACATATTTTTCTCGTTACGTTGGTAGCACAAAGTTATATTTGGTGTCAACTGATTGAATTATGTGCGAGGCGTATTCCATTAAGAAGGTAACGTGTGCCGAATTCACGCTCCTTTGCTTTGAGGTTATTATACAGTAGTATTAATCTATGTATACAGGGTGTAAAGAAAATGCGTGGGAAATATTTTATAATAAACAACTTTATTCAAGAATAGTCAATTTAGAATTTTTTTTTTGGATTTATAAAGTTTAGGAAACTAGCTGATGATAACATTGTATGGTAAGACCAATATTTAACCGACTTCCAAAAAAGGAGGAGGTTGTTCATTTGCACATTTGCACAAAAAGGGGCACGCCACAATTGCGGCGGCCCCTTTTTGAGGAGTGGCTAGAGAGGCGCCACGACTACCTCACCTTCCGCCTGACGCAGGTTCTCACCGGACATGGAAGCTTCGGGAGGTTCCTGTGTAGGATAAGGCGGAGGGAAACGCCTAGGTGTCACCACTGTGAGGATCGCCCAGAGGACACGGTGGAGCATACGGTGGAGTTGTGCCCCGCTTGGGCGGAGCCCCGCGGTGTCCTCGTGGAGGCGATCGGCGGCAGCGACCTCTCGCGCCCGGCCTCTCATCTATAAATAAATAAATATATATAATATCTTGTGTTTGCCTGCGAGTTTCAAATATTAGTAAAAAATAAATGTATGTGCGTCGCTTTCACGTGAATAAAAAGTTTTTCTTTCTTATTTGACGAGTGCTTCATTGTCGATGATTCTCTTGGCTCTTTTCTCAATTGACTCAAGCACATCCAGCTGGTATATGGCAGATTCATCCCAGAGATGAAATGACGAGGTGTTCCGGCGTGAAGTAACGTCTCACCTTTGCTAGGAGCCCCAACTTTTTGGCAGCAAGTTGAGCTTTTAACTCGATGTAAGGGCCAAAATTTAGGGTGGATGTCAACGTTGTACCAAGAAGCTCAGGACGGTATGGCACTTAAATTTAGCTTTACAATTCCATATGCTGACCAGATCTTACGTTTAGCCGCTCATGTCAAATCTTTCTTTGGGTACCAGAACTCAATATAAATACTTCCGACACGACTGATATTTATTGTATTTAATCTTTGTGAATGTTGTCCGGAAGTGTTTTAAGTGTACCAATGCTAAAGCTCAATAAACAGTTTATTATTATTATTAATTATTTTATTATTTTTACTGCATTATTGGGCCTTCAGATTCAATTTGGCGCTTAGCTTAGGCCTCGATCTTTGAGTGAATCTGCCAGTAGTAATTCATAGACAAGCCAAACGGAAAATAAAATAGAATGAAAATTTCTCTTATGGCGCTATTAACTGCCAACGACCTTGAGTGGTTAGCTTGAGTGGTGGTGGTGGTGGTTCTGTGCTGAGCTCACGTAACGCGTCGTACGTCCACCCAGTAATAACACTCGCCCATCGCCCATTATTAAATTATTATACTAAAACATGTATACTGCCGGAGTCTGATTTTCCTGATAGCTACAACCTGAGAGTCTCAATTCTCAATTCTTTATTGCGTACCATAATGTTTATAGTTGGTAGGGAAATTATTATATTAGTCACAATTATGGACCCTGTCGGGCACAGCATAGATCAACTAGGAGAGAGGAGGAAGACAACTACTGTTTTATTAATACAATTAATAGAATTGAATTAAACAATTATATTGTTTTTTATTAATTTATTTTTTTAATTATGTACTAATAAGTTAGTAAAACCATTATTATATTATAGTTTTATTCACTTTGATTATTCGTTCGTATATACATATCAATTAATTATTATTAACTTATTGTTATTTTTATTTATTACTAAAGTTGAGTTATTTATTGGACGCTCCATATTTATTAAAATATACTTAAATATATATAAAATTTTCGTATTATGAGTAGGTAGGCGTATCTTTTAGTGAGTATTTGTACATAGAAATAGATAGATAAGAAGTTACTTATAATTTATCATTTAAGTATTCACTTATACTATAGTAGCATTTGCTTACAAGGAAAAGCTTTAATTTATTTATAAAAATGTTGTATTTATTTAAATTCTTTATTATTTTGGGTAACTTATTATAAATTTTTATGGACATGACAAAGGTACTATTGGAGTGCATTATTAGCCGCGATGTTGGTAAGTTTAGTCTATTTTTATGTCTTAAAATAATGTTCTTTTGTACGTCCTCTCTTTTTGTAAAGAATTCTGGGTACTGACGCCCAAACTTACAAACTTCAAATATATAGAGACAGGGTAGGGATAAAATCTTTAGTTCCTGAAAATGAGGTTTACAGCTATCGGTGACTTCAATATTTACTAAGATTCTAATCAGTTTTTTTTGTAGGGTAAATAGCATGGGCGTGTCTGTGCTGTTGCCCCATAAGATAACACCGTATTTCAGCCATGCGTAGGCGTACGCGTAGTACGTTACTAGTGCAGTTTTAAGGTCTGTAGTTTTTTTGATCTCGCGGAGGGCGTATGAAAATTTAGATATTTTAGCTCTTACTTTCTGAATGTGTGACTTCCAATTTATGTATGTATCAATGTTTAGGCCTAGAAGGGTGAATTTATCAACTACTTCTAATTTATTATTTTTAAAGCTAAAGTTTATATTTATTGGTATTTTTTGGCAAGGGTGGAATGAAATTATTTTAGTTTTATTGAAGTTGATTTCTAGATTGTGTTCAGACATCCAATTTACTGTAGAATCTAATATAGAATTTAATTTATCATTTAAATTGGTATTATTTTCGCATGACTTTAAGTCAAGAGTGAATAGGTTACTTCTAGGCAAGCGTGCTTTATCTTCGACCACATCATCGCTTACTATCACGTGAGATATTGGTCAAACGCGTAGCTATCAACAATAAAAAAACTCTAATATAAATAAATAAATGATCTTTAGAATGGTGAAGGTTTCATAAAAATACGCTTTATAGTTTTTGCACGATTCTCAATTTTTTATCCGAGTTAGACATAAATGTACAAATGAATTACACTGTGTTATAAAAATATTTATTTATTTTTTATTTAATCATTTATGTACACACAGAGACACAGTAACAATAAACATAATTATAAATACAGTACAAAGGAACTGCTTATTTCTTAAGAAATTTCTACCAGCAGACCTGCGATAGGAGAAGTGAGAAAGAAATGTAGACAAAAGTGTGTAAGAAACAGAAAAAAGAATACGAGATGTCCTATACTAAGGTATCAAATAAACCTACACATATATTGTAAATATATATATATACTTACATAAATATATATACCTAATACTGTAAATAGATACATGACATACAAATATATAAAAAAATATTATAATAGAGAGGAAAGGTAGTGCTCTTTAACACGATTTTTGAAGAGAGAAATTGACTTCAAGTCTCGAATGCTAGGCGGAAGAGTGTTCCACAATCTTACTGCATGGACAGAGAAAGAGTAGGAATAGTAACTGGATTTATGAGGATGGGTTTTGAGGAGGGATCTAAGGTGAGATCTGCACGGCGCGTCACCAGGTCGAGCGTAAGAAATACGCTCACGCAGGTAGGAGGGATAAGACGGGTTGTGTAGAATGTTGAAAAGGAGACAAAGAATCCGAGTATTCCTGCGAAGTCGGATTGGGAGCCACTTGAGCTCCTTGCGAAGGTGAGAGACATGGTCATACTTACGCAGACCAAAAACAAACCGGATACCTAAGTTTTGCAGACGCTCAAGCTTGCTTAGTAGCTCCTCAGTAGCATCCAGGTAGCAGGCATCGGCATAGTCTATAATAGGCTGAATAAGAGTTTGGGCTAAAGAGATTTTTGTTTTTAAAGGCAATAGACCCTGAAGGCATTTAAGCGAATGGAAAGAATAGTTTACCTTTCGACTGACCTCATTGACCTGCGCACGCCACGACAGATTGGAGTGAATAATAATATATCAAATTACCGAGGAAATTGTCTAGACTAACATTATATTTATTTCATAGAAATAAGACTAGCCGTTTAGACGCGATGTTCAATTAAAAATCATTAGAAAACGTATAACTGTGCCTTAAGTCGATTCCTCCTCGTCTTTAGTAACCTCGATCGCATTAATAAGTCACACAGATTTAGGAAGTCAAACGATTTGCGGTTCTCCTTTTCACCCCTACGTAAGTACCTATTCTTCATTTATTTACTTCAGTAACAGCAAATGAAATGATGTATCGACTTTATCCATTATCGGAACATGTTCGGGTTGGCACACCTGTGCTTAATCACGGCGTGCCAATGCTGGGACGTTTTAATTCAGTCCATGACGAGTTTCACATGTTGTGATTGAAATCTAAAAGGTACTTTAATCCTGGTTTATTTTTTGTTCAAGTTTGTTTTTACCGGACTGTCTAAGAAGGAGGGAAATGTTTTTTGAGAGTATGTAGGTATGTACCTATATAGGAAGTATTTTTTTTTGGGTGTGGGAAATCATCCAATGACTTCTTCCGCTCTGGATGGAGCGGGAGCCCTCCCGCTCCATCCAGAGCGTGTCAAAGTGTCAGACTCTTACGTATGTCTTTTTAAAATGTAAAAAAAACTTTTTTTACAAAAAAAACAACCGACTTCCAAAAAAGAAAATACACTAAAAATTAAAAAAATAACTTTAATTTCGGCAGTCAAATAACGAAGAAATAAAATACAAACTCGGTTGTTTTTTTTTGTAAAAAAGTTTTTTATTTTTCACTTTTTAGTTGTTAAACCCCAGAACTCATCATCATCTTCCTGCCCTTATCCCATGTTACTTGGGGTCGGCGCAACACGTTTTTTCTTCCATTCTGTCCTGTCAGCCATCACGCTATCACTAACTCCCTTTTCTTTCATATCACTCCTCACACAATCCATCCATCCTTTCTTTGGCCTCCCTCTCCCTCTCCATCCATCCACATTTATATTCATAACTATTATTGTTTTTATACCCCAGAACTAAAAACCTCAATAACATGGAACGTGGAATTTAAACATACTCGTAATTGGAGAAAACATAAACGTTATCTAGACCAGAGGGACCACCTCAGGAGTATATTTTTTCGGATAAAAAAAGAATTTTGAAAATCCGTCCACAACTGACGGAGAAATCGGCGGACATACATAAAAAAAAAAACATACATACAGTCGAACAGAGAACCTCCTCCTTTTTCAAAAGTCGGTAAAAAATAAATAAAAATAGGTATGTATGGATGTAGGTAGGTTTACAGGGTGTAACGGAAAGGTGTGGTCATATTTTAAGAACTGCATCTGCCCATCGATATGAAAAACTTTCTTCAAGAAAACCTGAGGAAGTTCTCAAAAAATTTTTTACCTCCTACACAAATACTGATGCTAACTTTGTATGGAAAGTCCAATTTTGTTTTTGGGGATTTTCTATTTTTTTCTTAAAGATAGTTGTTTATTTCCGTGGGCAGAACCGGTTCTTAAAAAAATATGACCCCACCTTTCCGTTACATCCTGTATATGTGTGTATGTACTTGTATGTCTATTTCTTTGGCACGCGCTGTTGCCTAAATGGCTGGATGGATTTGACTAAATTACGTATTATTAGATTGGTCTTTACCGCCAAAGTGACATAGGCTACATGAATATAAAAAAAAATGGTGTCCGCCGTTAGGTAACTGTAGTCCTATTTTTTATGACATGGGGGTCTACTCCGACGTGTTTTTAGGAAGTATCGGCCTAATGTTCGGACATATTTGTGTGAAGTGTTAAAGTAAAAACATTTGTCTGGGTGTAATTTATCTATAATATTTATGAATTTAGAAATATATAAGTATGTTTATCAGTTGTCTAGTACCCATAACACAAGCTCTGCTTAGCTTGGGACTAGATGGCGTTGTGTGATAGTTGTGGAATATTATTATTATTTAAAATTTTCTAAAAACTCAACTGATAAAAAACAACTAAAAAGTTCCAAACAAGTTACTTTTCAAACAGTGTGATGCAGTTGGTGGCAGCAAATCTGTGATTGATCTAAAATAAATTCCTCCATTTAAGGCGCAGATATACGACTTCTAATGGTTTTTAATTGACATCACGTTTAAACGACTAGTCTTATTTCGTTGAGTAAAATATATGTTACTCTGGACAATGTTCGTCGTAATTTGATATGTGAATATTTGAAATTACATTTTTATAACAGTGTAATTAATTTGTAAAGTTATGTCTAACGCGGATAAAAAATTGAGAATCACGCAAAAACTATAAAACTTATTTTGTGAAACTTTCACTATTTTAAAGATAATTTAATTAGTTACATTTTAGTGTACGTGTTTTAGTATAATATTTGTTGCTTTATGTATAATAAATTAATAATGCGTTTAATTTCGGACAGCGCTCCTTGATGGGCGAGTCCTATTACTGGGTGGACGTACGACGCGTTGTGAGTTCAGCACAGAACACGCAAGCAAACCACTCAAGGTCGTCGGCAAGTAATAACGCCTTAATGGGGTTTTTGTTTTAAATTAGGTAAAGCGTAAGCATAATCAGCCTTTTAATATTCCCACTGCTGGGACACAGGCCTCCTGTCTGTGAGAGTTGAGGGCCGTAATCCACCACGCAGGCCCAATGAGGGTTTGTGGACATCACATGTATTCGGTTTGTTCTAGGACATCATCATCATCTAGGTTCATGAGGAATAATTCTTATGTCAATTGGCAAAACATAGCGCACTACCAAATTTTTAAGATCTTGTTTGTAATTATCACCTATGTTTTACAAATAAATAATTCTGATTCTGATTTTTCCTTACCACCTCATGACGTATGAATGGTTCAAAAGGTAACAATCTGCCGAGCCTTTTTATAGTTCAGTACCCGAAGGGTAACCAAAGGGGACAGACGGACGGACAGCGGAGGCCTAAGCCTAACCTAACCCTAACTAATAATAGGGTTATTACTAAGCCTCCGCTGTCCGTCCTTCTGTCCGTGCGTCCGTCCGTCTGTCTGTCAGCGGGCTGTATTATCTCATGACACAATAAGTAGACAGTTGAAATATTGGTAAGTAAACTATGTAATAAATTAATAATAAACATTACCACCAAATTTCAAGTTCATAGGTCAAAAGATTCTTTGCAACCAAATTTTATGACAGACGACGGAGAGACGGACACGTGAGTGACAGCAATAGGGGCTCCATTTGGAGTAATCGGGTTTTCCATGTAGGTAAACTATTGGCTGGCTTGGTTCTGATAGGCTTTCGTTATAGTCAAAACACGTTACCGTTTGATATGGGTTTTCCCCATAGATTTATATAACGAAGACGGGAACAGATAGGGAAGATTTTTTAAGTACATCCCTGGGGATAGACTACCCTTTATTTGTTGAAATAACTATTTTATTTCTTTTGCTACTTTTACTGTTTCAATCCGTAACCGATACAGGTGTATCAGTTACGGAATGAAACAGTAAAAAAAATTGTTTGAAAGCCTTTTTGTTCACAAACATTTTTGTACATGTACCTACGTGAGGTATTTAAACACAATTATAGGAGGGTAGGCGACACTTACAAAGTAAATATTTTCTGTCTTGTTGTTCTCGGATTTTAATTCAAAACAAATAAGTTACGAACGTGAAGCGAGTAAAAAGTGATTCCTTAGGTAGACTTTGGTGACTGTTAAAAGTTTTAAGTGAAGTGAACAATTGAACATCACTGTGAACTGTGCAAATTAGACTTAAAAATACGGGTCACTTTTTTTTTGATCAAATGACTTCTCCCGCTCTTGGTGGAGCGGGAGGGCGTGTCAGACTCTTACTGACTAAAACCCACCCCTGTTCCTTCCCTGCCTGAGTGCCCAGGGGTGCGGTAACTCAGCGGATCCGTCCTGGTCCGTCATTGTTACTGGAACAGTGATTCACCAAAATAGTGGATTAAAACACGTTCATAGAACAAAATCAGTGACATTAAATAAATTTAATGTGTAAACTCGAATAGTGTTAATAGTACAGACAATTATTACCTCAATAAAATTCGAAAAAGTGCTATTGATCGTTAGACGATAACAGCGCCTTCTATACGCATTGTGTGGTACTACTTCAACCAACAATCAAATCAACAATCGACTTAGTTGCGCTACTCACCGCTAGAGGTCACCTGCAGTTTGTAAACAATGGATGAAATAAAGAAGATGTTGGAAAACATTCCGGGAGATATACTCAAACAAAAACAAGTCATGAAGGAAATGGAAGAAAACATCAAGGATTCAATAAACAGGAATATAGATGAGAAATTCAACAAAATGGAGACCAGAACAAAAGAGTTAGAATGTAAAATTGAACAGCAACAAAAAACCATTGATTTCTTGGATAAACAAATAATTAAGAAAAATTTGGTGTAGCCTACTACCTTGGATACGAAACATTCTGAGACTTGTTTTAACAAAGTAAAAATACTTTATCCTCTTTGTAACAAACGTGACGTTGGACGTTCTTTAATATTTATTGTCTATGCAATGCTACGATTTTTTATTCAATGAGGACGCCACTTGGCCGGTAGCCGCCAAGCCGATATTGAATCGCGGCCGTAGCAAGTATGTATTTATAGAATTCTAGTCATTAAAATCATCAATACATCTCTCTCAATGATTTCATGAAATACTTACATTTGGCATCAATTCTAACTGAGAGAGTTGTATTGATGTTTTTAATGATTATAATTCTATAAATACACACTTGCTACGGCCGCGAATCAAACTTTGACCAAGATACAACCTGAAACTGACCTGCAAATTGCAAAAAACGTAAGAAAATTGGAATTTCGCAAGAACCCTAATGTCAGACAGTCGACTAACAGAACTATGTTTGACAATAACAGCAATAAAGTGGGATATTATGGGTTAATGTGAAACTAGAAGGAATAATGAGAATATAGAAGAGTTTTCTGATTTTAACTTCTACCACGCGTCTGGAGTCTCGGGAAGAAACGGAGTTGGATTTTTCATAAAAATAACACCTGAAAAATAATATAATTAGTCTAAAGTCACTTTCAGATAGAGTAGCGACACTACAAATCCAAACATCGGACGATACCCTTTGGTCGTTTATTCAGGTATACGCTCCTACGGAATCATATACAAACGAAGACATATACTTGTTCTACGACACAGTAGATTCCGCCATGGACTGCGTAAACTCCAAAAACATTGTAATACTAGGCGATTTCAACGCAAAACTCGGTAAAAGACAAAAAGGAAAGGATACAGTGATTGGAAACTTCTCTATTGGAAATCGATCTCCGCACGAACAAAAATTGGTTGAATTTGCACTCGAAAAACACTGTAAAATACTATATACCATGTTTAATCGAAAGCTGCACTAAAAATAAACCTGGCGATCACCAGACGGAAGGTGAAATAGATTTCATACTCACAAACATAAAAATGTAAGTACATAAGTATGATATAATTAAAAATTTAAACTTTAATACAGAATGACAAGATGCAAGCTCACCGTACAGTTGAAACGTAAGAGACAGAATATAAAACCTGTCGACTATACTAGAAACCTACCTTTAGTGTCAGGAGAAAGTGCAAGATCTTGTGAAAATAATTTTATGGAAGAAATATGTGCAGCATCCAACAAACAACCACCAACCAGACCAATATAACAAGTTCGAAACGGTAATGAAGAACTTTTTGCAACTATTGCCAGGAAAAGATAAAAAAAAAATTGTAAGCCAAGAAATAAAACACCAACTAGACCAAAGAAAACAATTGTATAAAGAGAAACGAACCAAAGAAATTATGTCAAAAATAACAAAAATTTGTAAGGAAATCAACAGAAACATATCACTTGAGAAGAAAAACCATAGGCAAAATACATTAATTTGAAAAATTAATAAAGCAAACAAGAGGTTTGCGTAAGGCATATTAAGAATTGAATGACAAGACTGAGTGGACTGCGAAGTTGAAAAACAAGCGTGGATACATATTGACAAGACGTCCAGACATAATTGACGAAGCAACACGTTTTTACAGAGAACTCTACACTAACGATCAACAAAACAACATCAACGAGCACATTTCACACAAAAACGTCTACGAGCACGATACCTCTGAAGTCTAAAACTTACTCAAAACGGAAAGCTTTCTTCAATCTGAAATTGAATACGCAATAATTACTTACTCAGAAAAACGACAAAACTCCTGGCAGCGACAATATTGCAAACGAAGTTTTGAAATCCCTATGCATCCCACTTCTCAAACCCCTTACAATTGCTCTTCAATAACGTTGTCAGTACAAAAACACCACCAGAGCAGTGGTCGAAGTCCACAATCACACTGCTTCACAAAAAGGGAGATCGTAGTGACCTTGGAAATTATAGGCCGTTCAGCCTAATGACGAACCTATGCAAAATATTTTCGAAGGTTCACTATTTATTTGTTCTAACTCAGAACGAAAACTAAATACTAAAGTTACGCCCGAACCCATTACCATTATATGAACATACTGGTAATTGGATTGGCGTCATCGTTTTTGTTTCCTATTATGTTATAATATGTTATTAAATACATGTATACATAGATGACTATGTTTGCATATTTTTTGTTTTTGTTGATTAGTTAAAAAAGCACGGAAGGAATTTAGATAAAATTTATATGGGACCACCTCTGGAGTACATTCCTTCAAATAAAAAAATTTAAAGAATATACTCCAGAACTTTGAAAATCGGTCCACAACTGACAGAGAAATCGGTGGTGATACATAAAAAAAAAAACATACATACATTTGAAATTTTTTAATTAAAATTCGGTAAAAGGTTTCGGGAGACACAAGGCGACTCCCGGCCACCACGTAGGCACGGGCTTGCGGACGGCGAGTAATGTGTAGCTCACCGTACAATAAGGTCCAAGCCCGAGAGTCGACAGCGCGTTGTGTTCCACGCATGCCTGATCAGAGATATCAGCAATATCTGACGGGATCCGCCAGGACGGATGCCTGTTTGGGTCGCGGACACTCTTTCGAATGCGAAAGGGAGTTACCGTGGCTCTAGTACAAGCAACTGAAGGAACAAGGGTGGGTTTTAGTCAGTAAGAGTCTGACACGCCCTCCTGCTCCACTCAGAGCGGGAAAAGTCATTGGATGATTTCCCAATCCCCAAAAAAAAAGATTGACCAGTCCGTGTGGTGTTCTCTCGGACGCACCGCACCTCGCGTCCTTCCTTCATAGCCGCTGGCGCCCGCCGCTGTTGTAGTGAACGTCTCAACAGATGGCCTCTCACTAGGTAGACTGATGATCAGTTGAGGGCCGCAGGAGTCTACTGGTTGCGAGAAGGACAGGGCTGGTTGATGTCACGACGCTTGGCAAAGGTCTTTTTCCAAAAGAGTACGTTTTTCGGCATTTCTCGATATATCTCCTTCTCGGCTTTTTTTTTTTTGTACTAAATGTAACTTCTCAAAAATCTCAAGCAGGTTTTCGGTAAACCGAACACGAATTCTAAAGTCGGTGCGAATACGACCAAGTACCGATATATCATGCAGTCTCAATTACCTCCAACAGTATCGGTGTTGCCATAAGAAAAATTAATGTATTGTGAAGACAGATTTATTGTTCGTACATGATACATGGATGGTAGTAGATAAGGTTTAGTGAAATTGTGGGGGTTACCTGTTGAGAAAGTTATATATATAGTTTAGTTTTATTTTATAGTTTCACTAGCTTCTGTCAGTGGCTTCACCCGAGTGGAATTAGTACTTCCCCTATAGTAAATTATAGCTTATGTGCAGATGGGACTGACGCACAGACGGACAGACCGACAGACGGACAGACTGACCGACGGACAGACGGACAGACGGACAGACGGATAGACAGACAGACGGATAGACGGACAGACAAACAGACGGAGAGACGGACAGACGAACGGACAACATACGGACAGACGGACGTATAGATAGACGGACAGACTGACAGACGGATAGACGGACCGACGGACAGACGGACAGACGTATAGACGGACAAACGGAAAGACGGACAGATGGACAGACGGATAGACGGTCACACGGATAGACGGACTGACGGACAACGGACACGTGAGTGACAGTAATAGGGCTCCAGTTGGACCCTTCGGGTACGGAACCATAAAAATGAGAGAATAATTTAAAAAAAAATAGCTAAAACAAAAAAAAAATATTCTAAGTTTCCGTAATCAATCAATCAATGAAGGAAGAACCTCTTGACATTCAGTCGATCGGTTTTCTATAAAACAAATTAAATCATCTGAAGTCGAAGTCAATTCTTAATTGGTCGTTTGCTGTTCACTAGACATACTCGTAGCATAAAAAAATCAGTTTGACAACATTTAATTTCGAATTTGAGGTTTTCAATTTGATGATCATACTTTTATTGGATTCCCGTTCCATCAGAATGTTTATCTCGAATTTATCTCTCGTTCGATTGATGCAAAAATATATTCTGATTGAACTAACTTTTTGGACCGAGGTACCTTGCGTCTACGTAACAAGTTTAATTAGAATCGGTTCATTAATTTCCAAGTAAGGACTTAACAGTTTGTATGAAATACCGTCAGGAGTAAACACTCTGAAGTGAGCTAAATAGAATTAGCTATATTTAAAATTACAATTAATTATTTAAATTAAATGAGTTGGGTTTCAATTTTAGTGTACAATAAAGTGTGTATGTTTTATCTACATAAACACAGTGACATACTAACTACATTTTTTTTTGAAGTGAAAACTTCTTTAGGCGCGTTGGGTATTTTTGAGATGGGAAAAAACAATTGAACTCGCCACCGATACCGACACCAACAACTACACCGACGTCGACACCGACACCGACACCGACACCGTGCGTCGTAGCACTCGTAGCGAATCGCGTAGCGGATTGAAGTGAAAACTTCTTTAGTCGCGTTGGGCATTTTTGTTTAAGTTTTCCACTCTTTTTTTTTGTTAGCCTACATTGTATTCCACTGCTGGGTAAAGGCCTCCCCTTTCTCCTCTCGTCCTCCCTTTGGCGTCCAATGAGTGACGATCCTTTTCCACCTTGTCGTGTCGGGATGCATTCTTGTGGTCAACCCACTCTCACTTCAGCCTCGCTGATTTTTTCCCAATATCTGTTACTTGAGTTATGGAGCGCAGAGTGATGTTTCTAACGAGATCAGCGCCCTTAGCCAAATAACTTTAACGCTTTGTGCAAAATGTATGGCAAGGACATTACCTGCGGAGAGAACTGTCACGTGACTCACGACCAGTAGGTAATGTCGTTGGCATACATTTTGCACGAAGCGTTAGCGTTAACTTTAACAGAAAAGTATATTGTCTAAAGGCTCTGATCGCTTAACACCTATTATGCTGCAGCTCCATTGCCCGTACACAAATCTTGAGTTGGGACTTTTATTGAGTTCATTATGTGATCAACTTTGCACCATAGTTTACGACAAACTACATGACAAAATTCTTGTCTCAGTAAATTACAAATCTATTTTTTTATTCTGTGTCCTAAATCCCGTTAATTAATTTTAGATCTAGCGTTGAAGAGTCGAGGATTTAGGTCATGCTAGATTCCGATTAGTTGAGCTAAAATAATAAACGCAGTCGTGGGTCGGATCACTTGTGGCCAAATAGAGCAGGAAATTGATTGGTTCTGCGATTGGGTTTCTAAGTGCTTTCTAAGTTAGAAAGAGGTGGGGAACTTTTGTATAGTTAGGTATTTCCTTCACTTAAATAAACCTCGACTCGAACGTTGTTCAATCAAATTGACTGTTAGGTTTTAGTTTAACATATTGTTATGTTAACCTGTTGTCTTTTTTTTTTTTGGACTGGGAAATCGTCCAATGACTTCTCGCGTGTCAGACTCTTACTGACTAAAATCCACCCTTGTTCCTTCCCTGCCCTGAGTGCGCGGTAACTCTGTTTTGCATTATCGGGATAAAAACATGTTGATAAATGATGTTGTCACCACTGAGCCAAGCGAGAGTAATTCAAACTGCTTGGATTATGGGCCCAGGACAACAGGTTACTCTGTTTCGAATTTATCCACGACCCCTGGGCAGAAGATTTATGTCCTGAAGCCCAGAGATTGTGGACAAATTCGCAACAGAGTAACCTGTTGTCCTGGGCCCATAATCCAAGCAGTTTGAATTACTCTCGCTTGGTTTATATATTAATCAGGGTTTTTGTCCCGATAATGCTAATAAATAACAAGTTTTGTCAATTTGATAAGAATTTTGTTTTTTCCTTTAGAGTAACACAGTAGGTGATCCTTTATTAACATTACAATCTAGCATAATGGCTAATTAGTAATTTAAATATAACTTAAACTGCTAAGAAACTATGTGATAGGATAGTAGGATAGATTGTTTAAGATCTTTATAATTTCATGAGCAATGTACCTATGTAAAATAAATCGATTTCCAGGTGCGATCATAAATATTGAAATTTTATACACTACATTTACAGGCTGTGCCATGTACTATGCACATAGATAAACAAAATCCAGGCGCAACGCCCAAAACGCCCGATAAATATTGAAGGTGAGCACTACGTATACAGAGTGTATAGGAATTGCGTGGTCATATTTTAGATCCTACGTTTGCCCATGGAAATGAACAACTTTCTTCAAGTAATAGTAAATTCCCATCAGCTGATCAAAATGAAGTAGTATGGGACTTATGGATCCGAAACGTGGTCGCTTACAATCGGCCTCACCAGAAGGCTTAAAGTCACCCAAGGGGCAATGAAGAGGGCAATGCTCGGAGTTTCCTTGCGTGGTAGAATCAGAAATGATGATATCCGCAAGAGAACTAAGGTTACCGACATAACAGGAAGAATCGCCAAACTGAAGTGACAGTGGGCAGGGCACATTACTCGCAAAACAGATGGTCGATGGGTCGACAAGTTCTGGAGTGGCAAACGCGTACCGGAAGACGCAGCGTTGGAAGGCTTCCCACAAGGTGGACCGATGACCTGGTGAGGGTCGCGGGTAGCCGATGGATGCGAGATGCACAGGACCGCTTGTTGTGGCGACACTTGGAGGAGGCTTATGTTCAGCAGTGGACGTCTTTCGGCTGAAATGATGATGTGTAGGTATGGGAAATGTTTTTGGGTTTTTCTGTGACTTTCTGGAAGAAAGTTGTTCATTTCCATAGGCAGAAGCAGTGTCTGTAAAAACTTTTTTACAAACAAAATACAGCCGACTTCAAAAACACAAAAAATTGCAAAATAACTTTAATTTCGGAAGTCGGCGTTTCTAGTTTTGTTTCTTCGTTATTTGATGCCGATTAACGAAATTAAAGTTAAATTGCAATTTTTTGTGTTTTTTTTTATGGAAGTCGGCTGTATATTTTTTGTAAAAAAGTTTTTATTCTTCAGTTTTTAGTTGTAGCCCCATAACTAAAACTAAATAGTAAAGTTGCCCAAATTGATAACCCCAAAAATATGAAATTTGAACATATTTGGTGAAATTAGGGTGAATCAGGGTGAACTGTACAAATCTGTGTACCCCTTCAGAGCGTATCAGCGTGATGTTATATTATGAAGTGGTGTAAACAATAAACAGACGTGCGATTGCAGCAACTCCGGAAGGTTTGCTATCATTTATTGAAGAGTACCATTGTGTAACTCCGAAGTTATTCATCAGATCTTTATCAAATTTAAATGGGACCACATGAGAAGCACCACCAACATCACCTAGACAAAAGTTCTGAGGTAACACACATAAAAAAAAACGAGTGTATTTTAGACCACACGACTGAAGTAAAACTTCTTTAGCTCCATCTCTTTCGTTCGCCCCGCCCGATCACACTTTTCGTAAGGCTCTCATCACGCATTTACCAGCTTACTCCTCAAGTCAAGCGTGCGTAAAAAAGTTGTACTTCAAAAGTCGAATTGAGAACCTCCTCCTGTTTTTGAGGTCGGTTAAAAATATAACCTCGAATTGCCTTTACACTCTGTATACGTAGTGCTCACCTTCAATACTTATCGGGCGTTTTGGGCATTGCGCCTGTATTTTGTCGATGTGCATGGTGCCTGCAGCAAAGGCCGCTTTCGTGGGTTGTTTTGCGTAAAACAGTATTTTGTTTTGTACAGTATTTTATTCTCATTTCAACAGTACACTACTCCCACTGAAAACTCTACACAATCGCATCACTCAACGTTGCAAAAAAAATATGAGCGTTCGTAACGAAAGTTGCATTGTCAGAAACTCCGTGGCAGGCACAATACGACACTATTGTAGCGATTATTGTCGACCAGCCGACTCAACGTGAATGGGCCGCTTTATAGCGGGCTTTTTAATGAAAAATAAGATACGTATTTGCTGAAATGCTTCGCTGTTTTCGTTTTGAAGCAATTTAGTATATTAAAAGGTGGACTCGAGGATTGTTGGAGTAGAGAATAGTATTTTTTCTTTTCTTGTCTGCGGCTGTGTATCGCGGGAAGAATCGCTACAATCCGAGAATTGACCTAAAAAGGGTGTTAGCGTATTTTTTGTTATTGCTATGTTTTTCATGTCCGACTACCGTTGTGCATTCCGAGCGTGCAGGAACTATAGATGGCGGCACATAAATGTCAATTTATTTTAATAGTAATAGTTGCGGATTTCACTCACTAGATGGCAGTCCACGTTATGCGTGCTGCATGTGTGCATGATGCGTGTGTATATACATATGTGGCACGGAAATGTCAATGACAAGTTTTTAAAGGGTAAAAGTTTTGAATTTATTCCACTAGATGGCACAGACTACGCTGTGTACATTCCCTGTAGGAGTTTTGAAGATCTTTTTCAGTTACTATGATATTTAAACATCAATTTTAATCTGTCTGGCCCCGGAATAACAGACACAATTAAAAACCTATTGTTGCGTCCCCAATGTGGGGCGCGCGGGGCCTGACTAAACTAGTGACTTGCCCCGGCTCCGTACGGGTACAAATTATACACACAAACCTTCCTCGTTTATCGCTTTTCTTTCTTCTTGCTTACTTAGTTACTGGGTTGTGAAGGTCAGATAGGCAGTCGCTCCATGTAAAATACTGGTATTCAGCTGCATCCGGTTAGACTGGAAGCCGACCCCAAGATAGTTGGGAAAAGGCTAGGCAGATTGATACCGGTTTCCTTACAATGACTATCTGTGACGCCCGCATTCCCCTAAAACTTAAGGGGAAGATTTATAAAACAATGGTCAGACCTGCTGTCTTGTATGGTTCAGAATGTTGGGCCACAAAAGGGATGAATGAAAAGCAATTGCATGTAGCTGAGATGAGAATGCTAAGAGCGATGTGTGGTGTTACGCGCATGGATAGAATTAAGAATGAGTATATAAGAGGAAGTCTGAAAGTGGCACCGCTGACTGAAAAGTTGTGTGGAAATCGGTTGTCGTGGTATGGGCATGTGATGCGGAGGAATGAAGAAAATGTCGCGAGGAAAGTCTTGTGTATGGATGTGGATAGCTATAAGAGTAGGGGAAGGCCAAAGAAACGATGGTTGGACTGTGTGAAAGAGGATATGGGTAAAAAGGGGGTGACTACAGAGATGACGACTAATAGAGGAGTATGGAAGAAAAAGACATGTTGCGCCGACCCCAAATAAATTGGGATAAGGGCAGGAGAATGATGATGAGGAAATAATTTACACAATGTAACGAGCCTGGCACAGTTCGGAGCTACGACCTACAACTCGCCACCACAGCTCTTTCACCCACCCAATTTATTATTATTCCAACCTGTTTGTACCCACTACTGGGCAGAGGTCCTACTTTCCTTCCACTTGTCTTTCTACGGATATTTGGGATCAATCTTTAATCACATACTAAAGAGGAACAAAAACGTGTGCGTATAAAATCCCAAGAGTAAATGAAAGGTATAATTTATTAAAGCACAACCCACACGAAACGATTTCCAAAGACTTTGGAATAAAATTAAAAAGGTTTTTTCAATATCTTGCAAATCGATGTCCATCAATCTAGATCATTAGGTGGATTGAGTGGTTCAAATCGACTCATATGTTTTACGATTTTGGTTGAATGGTCCCTACATTAATATGGATCAGGGTTTTAGTTTATTTTTGTAATTTATTCTGTCTCATCAGGGCTTCAATTGCAAGTAGATTTATTGGTTGTTCAATAATTGTGTAAAAAATTATGCGGTGATGACAAAAAGTGTTATTTTCTCCGAATTTGGTTGGTTATGTAGTTACAGTAGAGTCTCACTTATATCGGGTGTAAAGAGACAGTTTCCGAAGCCGAAAGCCACATTTATTAATAATAATAATAATAATAATAAAAAATGCCCGACCCTTAAGTAGGTGCTTCTTAATTGTATTTGGGTTGGTACATACATATAATTCTACCCATCATTTGGATATTTTTTTTTCCACTTGACCATACCTGGGTATCCACTGGTTCTGGAGATATTGAAGGTCAAAGTCGCAGTATTTTTTTTTTACTAAACTTTTTTCCAAACAAACGTTACTTGAATTTTCTTTTTTTTTTAAATTAAACAAACAACAATCAGAACTACATAAAAAAAAATCAAACCTATCGCTTTTTAATTTATCTTCAAGCACTTTTTCTCGGTACAATTTCTAAAAAGTCCGTGCCGTTTATTTCCTCCCACAGCCGGGAGGCCCGACGTTTTTATTGAGAACGGAAGCTGTTCCCAGCGCCTTACGGTCTTGGGTCTATTTTTAAAGGGCTTCTACTCTTACTTCTGAAGTTGCTGTTGGTTCCTTTATTAAGGGCCTACCCCCGCTTTAGTGTCGCCCTCATTGAATAAAAAATCGTATCTTAGCATAGAAAATAAAGATTAAAGAATCTTATGTCGCGTTTGTTACAAATAGGATAAGGTATTTTTACGCTGTTAAAACAGGACCAAAATGTTTCGTATTCATAGAAGTAAGCAAAAGTGTCAAAAACGGCCATTTTTGGTACTTTTGCTTACTTACGCTTTGCTACGATTTTTATTCAATGAGGGCGTCACTTGGCGGCTATATACGCCTTAAGTTTTTTTGGCTTTTATTATTGGTAGTTCATAATGTAATATAGTTTACATAATTATAACTAGATCAGGGAAAGATTTATAAAACAATGGTCAGACCTGCTGTCTTGTATGGTTCAGAATGTTGGGCCACAAAAGGGATGAATGAAAAGCAATTGCATGTAGCTGAGATGAGAATGCTAAGAGCGATGTGTGGTGTTACGCGCATGGATAGAATTAGGAATGAGTATATAAGAGGAAGTCTGAAATTGGCACCGCTGACTGAAAAATTGTGTGGAAATCGGTTGTCGTGGTATGGGCATGTGATGCGGAGGAATGAAGAAAATGTCGTGAGGAAAGTCTTGTGTATGGATGTGGATGGCTATAAGAGTAGGGGAAGGCCAAAGAAACGATGGTTGGACTGTGTGAAAGAGGATATGGGTAAAAAAGGGGTGACTACAGAGATGACGACTAATAGAGGAGTATGGAAGAAAAAGACATGTTGCGCCGACCCCAAATAAATTGGGATAAGGGCAGGAGAATGATGAATTATAACTAGATCAGCTTTACAATGTTCTCACTGCGGGGACTCAGGTCCTCTCTCCAGGACAGGAAATGAGCCGTAATCCACCACGCGGGTCTAGTGCGGGTTAGTGGATGTCACAAGTCTATTTTTTGTTCTGGGACACACCGGTTTCCTCACGATATTTCGTTCACCGTTTTGAGAGCAGTAGTGATGAAATAAATTACACTATTAAAGCACCTGCCTGTGTTTGAACCCACCACCTACAACACGTAAGTCAGTGGTGGTCCAGCGGTAACAACCCCGACTTCCGTGTTGTAGGTGGTGGGTAGGTAGGTAGGTGGTACTCTGTGTCTTAGAGTGGTTGCGCACTACGTCCGATACTTATCCGTGAACGAGATGGTCCGGCGTGGCCGTAGAACAATTTGTATGGTTACGCACTACCAATCCGATTTTGGTCCGAGTTTTCTATTGATTTGTATTTTGACGGATAAGTATCGGACGTAGTGTGCAAACGCTCTTACTCTAACACAGTTACTTATACAGGATTTTTAGATTATTATTCTTTACATTTGCGTTACTTTAGTGGCTCTAACTGACAGCCGGCCTATTCTGCTAAAATGTCACCGTGGAAACTGCGGTGAAGTTAGCTTCAAATTAGCTGTCAATCCGTAGCATTAAACTGAATTTTCCACATTTCATGAAGAAGTTTGCGTTCCTAATGAGGAAAACTACCTCGACTAATTGTGTGGAGTGTGGAAGACCTACACCATCTTTTGATGGATTGTGTTTGATATAGGTCTGACAGAAATGATCCCTTTGGGGTCTTGAGGTTTTTGAAAGTTACCGCAGCCCTTGGCACAGGCAACTGAAGGAACAAGGGTGGGTTTTAGTCAGTAAAAGTTTGACACGCCCTCCCGTTCCACCCAGAGCGGGAGAAGTCATTGGATGATTTACCAAACCTACAAAAACAAAAAAACATATTGGGGGGAATTCTATCTCAACCAAATAGCGAAGAGTCTTTTCAGGTTCATGCCCCAAATGTAATTTGTCGCAGTATTTATGTACGGTATGATGTTACTGTCATACACATTGCATTTATAAAAGTCCCTAATTCAATGAACAAATAAAAAAGTTTACTTGGAGCTCACTTCACCTAAGTTTTCACGTTGAGAGGTTACAGAATAGATACGGACTGAACTGAGCTGTTTCGGTGTTACATCAGTGTGTATATCCTCGTAAAACTTATTGCATGCTTTCTTTTTTCCGCCGAACAAATCCGCAAATTCCGGATTCTTTTCCCCCATATTCAGGAAAGACGGAGGATTATGGCGGTATTTACTGCGAATGGTGTAAACAGAAAACATATCACGTTCTTGACAGTGGTCGAAACGTTGATGTTGATGGAAAAAGTTGCATGAGAACAAAAGATGTAATGGAATCTTTTAACGTAATTTTCACCCACTTGAAAACGTCGGATTGAATTGAAACTTCGCACACTTATCAAGGACCGATGAATGCATCAGCCAAAGGTTGACTGGTAGAAAATGACTGAGGCATTAAGTCCGCCTCTGTACTTCTGTGCATGAAGTGTTAAATAAATAAATGCATGGTGTTAGCGGACTAGTTACTTTTTATGCATTTCCATGATATGTGTATCAAATGAAATGGTTTGCTGAGTGGGAAACAAAAAATTAATAAAATAAGGCGTGTATTTTGTTTTTTATTTAATCTTTCTGCGCGTTCAGTACAATAACGCGTTCCGGGTGCTGATGGGGCTGCCGCGCCACTGCAGCGCCTCCGCGATGTTCGCGGCGGCTGACACAGACGGCTTTGCGGCCATAATGCGCCAACGGTGCGCTTCTATCATGCGCCGCACGCGCGACAGTCCCATCACCATCCTGCGAGCGCTGGCGGACCGGTGGGACTCTCCGATGTTGGCTCGCTGGATACGGCTGCACGCAGTCATATAGTGATTTGCCACCAACATCGTTGAGTCCAGTGGGACCTCCCACTTATTATTTAATTGAATGGGATAGAATAAGAAAATATAATATATTATTATTGTATATTATTCAATTGAATTATTCTTATTATTAGGTAATCAATCAATTATTACTAACACTAGTCTGTAAGCTCGCAATTGTACTAACAAATATGGATGTAAAATGAGTCCGAAATAAATGATTTATTATTATTATGTCGTTTATTAATTTTCTATACATACATATTAATATTATATGGTTTAGGATAGTATCACATACATAAATTCACGCCTTTTTCGTTTGAGGGCCGGCAGAAAGTATACAGCGCCACCTGCTAGGACCCTTACTTAGTATAACCTATACGGTTGTTAGTACTACACTGACTTGACGTCACGTTACTACCTTTTATTTTTTTGAGGGTGGGAAATTATCAAATAACTTCTCCCGCTCTGGGTGGAGCGGGAGGGCGTGCCAGACTTTTACTGACTAAAACCCACCCCTGTTCCTTCAGTTACCTGAGTGACTAGGGGGCGCGGTAACTCTGTTTCGTTTTATCCGCGACCCGTTATGTTACTACCTGACTTGAAGATTTAAGTCAGCCTTCTAGCCTTCTTCAAGCTAAGGCATCACCTGCAGAGGTTTCCACTCACCTCTGCATCACCGTTTCTCTTCTGCATGGGTGACTATTGAGATGACGGTGAATAGAGACGAATGATAAAATATGATCTGCTGCGCTGATCCCAAATAAGTTGAGCACCGGAAGACACAGCGGTGGAAGGCCTCCCACAATTTTGTCCCATAACCGGGTGAGTGTCGCGGAAATTTAATGGAAGTGAGACACATAAGACCAGTCGTTGTGGCTTAAGAAAGGCCTATGTCCAGCAGTCTTTCGGCTGAAATGATGTTGTAAGGTTGAAGGACGCTGAAGATGATACGATCAGTCCGATATAAGGAAAAGCCAATAACTTTACAGTAAAAGCAAACAAATTTACACTGAGTCGATGCTGCCTTCTCGCTCACGATATCAGCTAGGCATATCATAAACTAATATAGCCTTAAAAGCCTTGTTGCATACAAAACTCTAGTAATTGAATAGTTAAACCGTTTAGCAAGACAGCTTCCAAAGCGGAGAGCACTAAACAATGTCATGGGGCCCCGTGTAGCTTTATCGGTTTAGATGGGTCACTCGCGCTAACGGCGTACACTGCTTTTTTGGTGTGTGGGGTAAGGGATGAGCGGGGGCAGGGGCGGTGGATGTGGGTGGTATAAATTCTTTATGACGGCACGGTTGGCGCAGTGGTTAAACGTTTCGGCTGCTGCGCTGCGTGTCGCGGGTTCGATCTCCGCACGGAACAAATATTTGTATAGCCTACAGATAGTTGTTCCGGGACTGGGTGTCTTGTGTATGTGAGTTTATATGTTTGTGAACGCACCCACGATACAGGAGTAATTCCTAGTGTGGGGCAACGTTTTTTAAAACAAAAAAAAAAAAAAAAATTCTAGCCACTAGCTTCTGCCAGCGACTTCGTCCGCGTGGAATGAGTACTTCCCCCATTGTATAGAAAGAAAGAAAGAAAAACTGTTTATTCACGTGAAAGCGACGCACATACATTTTGTTACATAAAAAATGATTAAAAAATACTCTCAGCTTTTTGCAGCGGCACGTGCACGCAGGCACGAATCCACGGCGCTGGTGTTCAGCATCAGCCAGCGTGTCGCTGTCTTTGATCAATAAATAAAACAAACGGATTCACGGATTACTCACTGTTCCCAGGCACAGAACAATAAATTATTATGTGAACACAAAAAGACGCTGTTTTGGCGGCGCTCACAAAGAATATTCTTAAAAACAAAAACGAGAACATTTAAAAAACACAAGAGCTGATGACCTTGAAACGTCTGAACCATTATTGAGAAATTACCTCAAAGAACGATCGCTAGAAAACCTGCTTTCAAATAAAAAAAAAACCGCATTCAAATTGGTTTACCCATTCAGTGCCACATATATAAACGTCTGCCTGTCGCGGTGCGGTGCGGTGTCGACCGCAATGTGTGTGTATCTGTCTGTTTGACCGACACACACACATTGCGGTCAAACTTATTACACCCCTCTTTTCCCGCTCCCCGCTCGTAACTTGCAGGCACAACAAACACCACCGGTACTTGTATGTAGGGCAGGTTCGCGTTATTTTGGTTCGTGTACCTACACCCGTCCGCTAGCGTGAAGTAATTGCGCAAATGCGGATCAGGCCGTATGCTACGCTACGCTGCGTTACGCTGACTTACGCTACGCTAGCTCAGCGCGACGATTGGTGCTTTACCGGCTTCCCACAACGACATGGAGGTAATAACTTACGATATTGGGGATCTTTCAACTCTGTCTGTGTGTGGGGGTTTGTGGCGTCTTGATAATGGAAGATATATGACGTTGACGAGGTAAATAATAAGATGACGTATTGGTTATGTTGCCATAGAAATCGACTTCAAGTGTACGACTATGTGGCGATAGAATATGGGTTAAAAATTCACAATAAAATATATTTCGAATATGAGCTTAGTTTACTCTTATTGTGCTTCTGGGTATCCTATAAAATAAATGCGAAAGTTTGATACTCAATCACTCCAGAACGGCTGAATCGATCTGGATGAAATTTGGCACTGAGATAGATAATAGTCTTTACATATTCTCTATTAGAGGTTATCTTTTAAAGATTTGCATATAATTATATAGATTCAAGTTCTGCCAATTTAACAGATAGATGTGTTGCTGGGGAGTTTGTTGGCCACTTCTTTTTCAAAGCTAAAACACTAGGAAGTCACCACTTCTATCTGTTAAATTTGCAGAACTTGAATCTATATAATTAGGCGGGCATTTTTGGGGGACTGTCTTTATGTAGAACTTTGACGTTCAAAAAGTGCTGGCTCTCAGCCTAGTTTGAATAAATGACTTTTGATTTTGATTTTCAAAATATTACTGATATTATTTAAACTTCAATATCTTAAAAGATATATAAACAAACTGATAATAATACCTAATATGTACAAATGCGCATGAAAACAACTCATCGGGCATCAAAAAATTCATCCACATCGCTGTCAGTGGAAGCAGAATACTAGCAGCATTGCCACGTTGAATAGCAATGCTGATTCGTTGGCCAAATAAAAGCTCAGCCCTCTGGTCACGTAAAGAGTCGACTAACAGCTTGCTGATATGCCGAAAAACTTTGATTTTGATTTTCAGTCTGGAATATCACATATACTATAATTTATAATGGAGGAAGTAGGTACTAATTCTAGTAGGCGAAGCCGCGGGCAGAAGCTAGTTAAATACACAATAATTGAGGATGCCGATACCTCAAAATATTTTAGAATACTTTTCTTTAGAACTATACCCAATAATAACAACGATATCTTTATATTTTTTAACCGACTTCCAAAAGGAGGAGGTTCTCAATTCGTCGGTATGTTTTTTTTTTTTTTGTATGTTTGTTACGCGATTTCTCCGTCAGTTGTGAACCAATTTTCAAAATTCTTTTTTTATCTGAAAGAATATACCTACTCCCGAGGTAGTCCCATATAAATTTTATCGAAATTGCTTCAGCGCTTTTTGAGAAACTGAACAAAAACGGAAAATACGTGTACCTCGATGACCTTTCGGTGTTCTCCAAATGTTTAAATTCCACGTTCCATGTTATTTGGGTTTTTAGTTCTGGGGTATAGCAACTAAAAAGTGAAAAATAAAAAACTTTTTTACAAAAAAAACAACCGACTTCCAAAAAAAAAAATACACTAAAAATTAATAAATAATTTTAATTTCGGAAGTCGGTGTCAAATAATGAACAAGTAAAATACAAACACCGACTTCCGAAATTAAAATTATTTATTAATTTTTAGTGTATTTTTTTTTGGAAGTCGGTTGTTGTTTTTTTTATTAATTTTTGTTCGTGACCATTCAAGTCGGATACATATTAATTAGGTGAAAAAACATTTCTTTTTCCATTAGAATGCAGGTGCAACACATTCTAATGTATTTTGCAGTATTTGGCAGCAAATGTGTCCAGTCAGCCTTCTCGGCAAACTTCGCCGAGGCAGCCTACAATAAAATTCTCAGCTCCATTTCACCGAGATCGCGCCTGTTTCAATGATTCCACATATTGTCCAGTTGCGTAGACACTTGAAACACAAAACTATACCAATTTTACATCACAATATCCACTAGGAATCAATAAACGAATAATTAAAACAGCCACTGAACTGCACACGAGAAAATCCCGCCAAAAACTCCATATCTTTATAATATGCCAAATGTTGCCATACTAAAAGTGCTTACGGTTAAAATGACCGTAAAAATAAATAGCTAGCACGCTACAGCTAAAAAAAGCAAATTAGCGAGTGTCTATTTCAAGTGCTTGCTAGTTATTCTTGCAAGGCAATTTAATTTTCTTCAGAACGTTGTTGCTCATTGCATTTTGTGAACGAAATCTTGATGAGAATCGAATTGAATTGGTGAAGGGTTATTTAATGAAATATACGAAAAACATGTAGAAAATGCAATTCTAATAATAATATAGACTCTAAAACATTTTCCGCTCAACCCCCGCGGCCAAATCCGGGTTGTCAAATTGAACCCCTACGACAACCCGGGTTGACAGCCGATTTTTTTTTTTTTCTCTTTAATTTTTTTTTTTTGTCCGACTCACCAGTGAGTCGCGGGGTTTCACAGGTTAAGGTGAATTGTAATTTGCAGGTCAGTGTCAGGTTGTATGTTGGTCAAAATATGATTCGCGGCCGTAGCAAGAATTTATTTATAGAATTATAATCGACCATCAATACAACTCTGTCAGTTAGAATTAATGTCAAAATTATGATTTCATGAAATAGTCATTCCATACATCAAAATGAACTTTTAGCGGTGCTTTATGCATTTAAGCGGAAGTTGCGGAATTATTTTCTACACAAGGAGTAGAGTCGTCTCAAAAACCTTATTTATTACTTTATATATATATATATATATTTATTGGTTTATTATATTAAATATATATGTAAGTTTATTATTAATATATTGTATATTTTCGTTCACGTTTTTTTTTTAAATATTTCTACTTGGTGTTGCTTTATTTGTTTTTTTTTTTTATGCACCTGCCATATTATCTCTCCACCACCCTTGGTTGACTGGTAGAGAATGCCTAAGGCATTAAGTCCGCCTTTGTACTTTAGTTGCATGAAGTGTAAATAAATAAATAATAAATAAATAAACTTAGAAGGTTGTATTAATGATTTTAAAGTTCTGTAAATACGTACTTGCTACGGCTGCAAATCATATTTTGATCAACATTTACCTGATACTGACTTGAAAAGTGAAAAAACGTAAAAAAAATGAATTTCACGGGCGCAAGAAGCGCCTTAAAAATTATCGACAAATTTAAAAATTCTAATTCAAATGTTGTTGATGTGTTGTTTGTTGTTGTTGTTGATGTTTTTGTGTGTTGTTTGTTGTTGTTGGTTGCTGTTATTGTCGTTGATGTTGTGTGTTTTGTTGTTGTTTGTTGGTTTTAACCGACTTCCAAAAGGAGGAAGTTCTCAATTCATCTGTATGTTTTTTTTTGTATGTATGTTACGATTTCTCCGCCATTTGTGAATAGATTTTGATGATTCTTTTTTTTGTTTGATAGGCTATACTTCAGAGGTAGTCCCATATACATTTTATGGAAATTGATTCAGCACTTTTTGAAAAAATATGTATACCCAGATCAGATGACGTTTTGGTTGTCTCCAATTATGCTCAAATTCCATGGAGTTAGCCATTTGAGCATAACTTTATTATTTAGTTTTAGTTCTACCCAAAACTAAAACTAAATAATAAACAACAACTAAAAAGTGAAAAATAAAAAAAACTTTTTTTTACAAAACATACAACCGACTTCTAAAAATTGTAAAATAACTTTAATTTCGGAAGTCGTTGTCAAATAACGAAGAAACAAAATACAAACACCGACTTCTATTATCACAGTATTCCGATCACAAGTTGGAAATGAACGGGAAAACAAAACCCGGGCCTGCGGACGGCGAGTAGTGGGTAACTCGCCGCCCGATCAGCACCAGGCCCGAGAGTCGACGGCTCGTAGTGTTCCACGCGCGCCTCAAAGAGTTGTCAGCAAAGAGAAGGGACCCGTCATGGCCGATGCCTGCCCGAGGGTTGAGGATAAATTCGAAAGAGTTACCTCGCCCCTGGGCATTCAGGGCAGGGAGGAACAGGGGTGGGTTTTAGTCAGTAAGAGTCTGACACGCCCTTCCACTCCACCCTAGAGCGGAAGAAGTCATTGGATGATTTCCCATCCCCAAAAAAAAAAAAACGGAAAAACAGAGAAGACAGGAAATTCAAATCAGAGATGATGTAACTCCCCAAAAAAAAAAAATGGTCTACAACTAGCTTCGTCTAGCGGCTTCACCCGCATGTTTGTCGGAAAGTATCCGGGTACGTATTCCCGGGACAAAATAATAGGGATGACTTTTGGGTATAAAAATAATTCTATTAAGGGCCTACCTCCCCGTAACTGACGCCCTCTTTGAATAAAAATTCGTATAGAATATAAAGATTATAGAATCCCAAGTTGCGTTTGCTACAAGAGCTTAAGGTATTTTTACGTTGTTGAAACAGGACTTTAAATAGGAATTGGTTAGCAAAAGTACCAAAAACGGCAGTTTTTGTATTTGAAAATTTGTGAAAATTTCAACTGTCTACCTATTACGGATCATGAGATACAGTCCAAAAATAAAACCCAAAAAAACGTTTCTAGAAACGTGTTTTTTTTTGGTTTTTATGGTTCCGAACATCCGAATGTAAACGGAACCCTTACAGGACCACTTCGTGCGTCTTTCTGTCTGTCCGTCCGTCTGTCACAGCCAATAAACTCGAAATCTACTCTACCGATTGAGTTGAAATTTGGTACACATGAATATTTGTAACCCAAACACGAAAGTGTAAATAAAATTAATTTGGAATATGGGGTTCATTTTGGGGGTGCAAATCAGAAAAAATAAAAAGTTTATTTAACTGTAATGTGCTACATATCAAACGAAAGGGCTTATTGTAAGGATTTCAAATACATTTTTTTCATAATTCCAAAATGTAAACTTTTTAAGATATTTGAAAAAATAGATGAAAAATTACCTCCGAAATTTATCTCCGAAACCACTAGGCCCAAAATTTTGAAAAAAATACAGAACGTAGTTCTTTACATATAGGTAACAGGCAAATATATAAGAAGCACCTGTCTGTAGTTCAAACCAGAATAAATATGATTTATTCGCGCGCGAGTCTCACTCGCTCTTGGTCGGTTTTTATTTATCTAGATAGATAGATGAAGATTGTATGAATTCCATTTCCAACCAATTTCCAACATAATTGTATCAATGTTAGAGATGTTCACGTTCAGTATTAATGCTCATGTCTAATAGTCAATTTTCCAAGTAATTGGACAGCTAAGCAATTCGAATCAAGGCCATAATAGCGGTCGCAGATAATTAGAATTTCAATGAATTATGAATTTTAATGTTTATTGGTCATAAGTTAATTATTTTATGGTTGCACAATCAAAAATCGTAATCATTAATCCACTGGGCTCTGATTAATATTAAAAAAAAACCTGTCAAGTGCAAGTTGGATTCGCATACAAAGGGTTCCGAACAATTTTTGTTAGTTGTTGTTATAGCGGCCATAGAAATATACATTTTGTAAAATTTTCAACTGTCTACCTATTACGGATCATGAGATACAGCCCGCTGATAGACAGACGGACGGAGGGACGGACAGCGGAGGCTTAGTAATAGGGTCCCATTGGTTACCCTTCGGGTAAGGAACCCTAAAAACCAACTCCAACTCGCTTAATTTATTTATTTATCATATTGTTTTGTTAAATAAAACTTTACCCACACTAAGAATTACTCCTGTATCGTGGGTGCGTTCACAAACATATAAACTCACATACACAAGACACCTAGACCCAGAAAAACTATCTGTAGGCCATACAAATATTTGTTCCGCGCAGTGCAGCAGTGCCGAGAAACTTCTGTTATTCTAATTTCTCTAAATCCTTATCCAGTCAATAAAACCAAATTCTGCATAAATTCGGCATATTCAATTTCCTTTCATGTCAAAAGGTGTTTAAGGAAATAAATATTGCGGCTGGGAATGGAGGAAATGAGCCAATTTCCAAAGCTATTATATTATATCGTTACGTGTCATGTGGTTATTCGTGACCAGTTACTAGTAATGCGAATGAGATTGTATTAGGCGAGAATAAGAATTAAATAAAGCTTTGTTAAGGCGGATGCACCAGGGTAGCCCGCGAAATTCAAATTGTCTTACGTTTTTTGCAATTTGCAGGTCAGTGTCAGGTTGTATCTTGGTCAAAATGACATTTGGCATCAATTCAAACTGAAAGAGTTGTATTGATGATTTTAATGATTACAGTTCTGTAAATACGTACTTGCTACGGCCGCGAATCTAATTTTGACCAAGATACCACCTGACACAAACCTGCAAATTGCAAAAAACTTAAGAAAATTAGAATTTCGCAGGCTACCCTGGAGCGTTCACCTTAAGAGGCCTCTTACAGTCCACTAGCGCCGCCAATCGAAAAAATGTCGTAACTCGTAAATAGAATCAAAAATACAAAATATGTTCTATTATTAGTGTGGAAAAGGCAATAACGTAATTGTATAACACCTTATCAACACTTGAAATATAGCTGTTTTGCTAAATCGTGCATTCAAAACATAAACGGCCGTTTTTGTTACAAATGCACGATTTAGCTAAACAGCTATATTTCAAGTGTTGACAAATGTGTTATAAAATTACGTTATTGCCTTTTCTACACTAATAATAGACCACATTTTGTATTTTTGATTCTATTTACGAGTTATGACATTTTTTCGATTGGCGGCGCTAGTGGACTGTAAAAGGCCCCTTAAGGGTTTAATACCGGCCAAGTGGCGCCCTCACTGAATAAAAAATCGTAGCGTACCAAAACGGCCGTTTTTGACACTTTTGCTTACTACTTTGGATACGAAACATGTTGAGTCCTGTTTTAACAACGTAAAAATACTTTGTCCTCTTTGTAACAAACGCAACGTAGGATTCTTTAAGGCGCAGTTATACGACTTTTAATAGTTTTTAATTGAACAACACGTCTAAAAGACTAGTCTTATTTCGTTGAGAAAAATATATGTTACTCTAGACTATTTCTGTCGTAATTTGATCTCAGAATATTTGAAATTTTATTTTTATAACATTGTGTAATTAATTTGTAAATTTATGTCTAACTCGGATAAAAAATTGAGAATCACGCAAAAACTATAATAAAGCGTATTTATATGAAACCTTCACCATTTTAAAGATTATTAAAATGAATAAAAAAAAAAAATAGAATGGAATGGAATTATTTATAATTTAGTCTCAGTGTTTTAAATTTATTTTTTTGTACAAAGATATAGACAAAAGTACATAATAGTGTCGTATGAGTAGGTTGTACAACAGTGACACAATTTAAAGTCGAACATCTGACTCCTAACCTAGGCAATAATCCTGTGTCTCAGAAGTCAATGTTCCCCAAAGTTTCAGCGACATACAACTGTTATCTTAAAATCGTACAAGTACTTTTTATATACAATAAAATACCAGATACTATGTGCCTACAGTATTTAACCAATTTAATTTCGGACAGTGCTCCTTGATGGGCGAGTCCTATTACTGGGTGGACATACGACGCGTTACGTGAGCTCAGCGCAGCACACGCAAGCTAACCACTCAAGGTCGTTGGCAGCTAATAGCGCCTTTTTATTGATATTTTTACACGATTTTTTATTCAATGTCGCCACTTAGCCGGTAGTAGAGCCTTAAGCCAAAGGAACACCTTCCTCTCAGTCGTCATTTACAATGGCCTATGTAGTGTATTGTAAGTGTTTTTTTTATAAAGTTTATTAGACTTATAATTCCAAGTCATTTAGAAGTTATCGTACCTCAAAACGATCCATTTTTAAAACGGCAACCATAGGTTACCTAATAGTTATTTGAATTTATCCTCTTCGTGTTTCATGCACCCTCTGGTGTTACTGGTATGGTAACACTAATACTGTGAAGCCTTCGGGGCTTCGTTGAGGAGCTTTACTGATAATAATAATAATAATAATCGGCGCAACGATTGTCGGATCAGGTGCGGGTCATCCAACGTAACCGCAGGTTGGACGATGCTGTACTTGATAGGCTGCGCTCAGAGGTACTGAGCAACCTTATCATCTCAACCCCGACACATACAGCGGTACAAGCACCCGCTAGTGGCGCAATTCCACCGCGTCCCAATCATATAAATGATGAGGCAGATGATAGGGTTGTTACGGTAAGTAGCCAGTGCAACGATCGACTGAGGAGCGCACTGGAGGATGCGCTTCGCGAGTATAGGTTCACTCCGACCGAACTTAGACCCCGTTTACCACGTTTACCCATGCACAAAAAAAATAGGGCGTTGGTGTGTGCTTTGGACTCGCTGCTTAAAAACATCTTTGAAAGCAGCGAGAACCTCGTTGATACGCACTCAATCTTGTATTGCGGGGCTGTTGCGGCATGTCGTTTGGCAAACGTGAAGTTTCCGATTAGCGACGGAGATATTCGGCCAAAGCCTGCTGTACCAGCCTGGCAATGCAGGATCGAGAGGCGTATCGATGGGGCCAGGGTACTCATCGGCAAATTAATCTGCTTCAGGGAGGGCAATACACGCCCACGTGTGATGCGCTTTGTGAGGCGGGCGTTCTCGGGGACTGAAATCAACCCTCGAGAATACATGTCCCGAGTCACAGAGCGCATCGACTTCCTGAAGCAGAAAGTTTGTGCATGGGCAAACCGTATTCGGCGGTATAAGCGGCGAGTTGACCGGTACTCGCAGAATCGCATGTTCCAGAGCGATGAGAGGTGGGTATATAGAGCTTGGGAGCGACCTGAACAAAATGTGACGGATGGGTGCCGCCCGGATGATGTTGCCACGAGTACATTCTGGCGCAGCATTTGGTCGGTGCCCGTCTGTCACACTGAGGGTGGCTGGATGCGTGATCTCGAGCGTGTGTGTGAAGCTATACCAGAAATGGAGAAAATAGACATCAGCCCATTAGATGTAGCCAGAGCAGTCCGTCCGTTACCGAATTGGAAGTCTCCAGGACCGGAAGGGCTGCATAACTTCTGGCTAAAGTGGTATAGCAGCTCACACGCGCTTCTAGCATTTCAGTTCCAGTCATCCTTAGAGTCTGGGTCGCTGCCTGAGTTCCTAACAACTGGTGTTACCCACCTGCTCCATAAAACAGGTAGTCCCGCGGAACCTAAGAATTATAGACCGATAACGTGTTTGTCGACGGTCTATAAACTTCTTACATCCATCCTGAGAGCGAAAATTAATCTGCACATTAACAGTAATTCAATTATGTCTGCCTCTCAGAATGGATGTAGGAACAGGTCCCGCGGTACTAAGGAGCTACTCCTCATAGACATGGCCATAAGTCAGCAGGTTCGTCGATCCCACAAGGATTTGTCGACATGCTGGATAGATTATAAGAAGGCCTACGACTCTGTTCCACATACATGGCTCATGAGGGTGTTGGAGTTGTACAAAATAGATGCAACTCTGCGCACCTTCCTTGGGTCATGTATGGGGCAATGGAAGACAGTCCTTCGCTATCCAGGATGTCGACCAATCCAGGGGAGTGATGAACCTATGTGGATTAAACGGGGAATATTTCAGGGCGACAGTTTGAGTCCTCTTTGGTTCTGCTTGGCCCTGAATCCTCTAAGCACATTGCTGGAGGACTCGGGGCTGGGCTATCGGTTGAGAAGAGGTGGTCAAGCCATATCTCACCTTCTTTACATGGATGACCTGAAACTCTTTCCCCCAACAATTTGCGACTGATGGAGTTACTGAAGGTAACTGAAACTTTCAGTAGCGCGATCAGGATGGAATTTGGTGTGGACAAATGTGCAGTCATGCATGTAAAGCGAGGGGAGATTATGGAATCCGAAGGGATCCAACTCTCGGATTTCATACACCTTAGATCCCTCTCCTCGACCGAAACATACAAATATTTGGGTATGTCGGAAGCGTTAGGCATTAATGTTACTGACATGAAACAATCGCTGAAGGAGCGCTTCTTTGGCCGCCTGAAAAAGGTTTTGAACAGCCTTTTATCGGGCGGGAATAAGGTGCGCGCCTTCAACGGTTGGGTCATGCCGGTTTTGATGTACTCTTTCGGCATACTCAAATGGACTCAGATCGAACTCGACGCCCTGGATAGGAGGGTCCGTACGCTGCTGACCGCAAACCGGATGCATCACCCACGTTCATCGGTGATGAGACTGTACATCCCGCGGAAGTGTGCAGTCTAAGAGAATATTTTCTAGAAACCGACGTGGGTATGCACCGAGATGTGGTCTCAGTGGACAAGGGACTCACCCCGTTGTCCATGGCAAAAGAGAACTGGCGCAAACCTGTAGTACTCACTGCTGATGACCGCAAGGAGATATGGAAAAGCAAGGAGCTTCACGGGCGCTTTTATCGGGCTCTTCATGGGCCTGATGTAGATTTCTTAGCGTCCGTGGCCTGGCTACGTTTCAGCGACCTCTTCGGGGAAACTGAAGGTTTTGTCTGTGCGATTATGGACGAAGTTATCTTGACGAATAACTACCGGAGACATATTATGAAGGATGGGACGGTTGACGTGTGTCGGGCATGCCATCGTCCGGGTGAGTCCATCAGACATATTATCTCTGGTTGTTCTCGTCTTGCTAACAGCGAGTATTTGCACAGGCATAACCAAGTGGCCAGGATTATTCACCAGCAACTTGCTTTGAAATACAAACTTGTGGATTCTGAGGTGCCGTATTACAAATATGTGCCCGACCCAGTTCTCGAAAATGACCATGTCACGTTGTACTGGGATCGGTCTATCATCACTGACAGGACTATTGTTGCAAATAAGCCTGATATAGTGGTGATAGACCGATTAGCGCGCCGCACAATGATAATCGATGTCACCATCCCACATGACGAGAACCTCGTGAAAGCTGAGAAAGAGAAACAAATGAAATATCTTGATTTAGCACACGAGGTTGTCGATATGTGGAATGTGGACTCGGCTGTCATTGTGCCGATAGTCGTTACCGCCAACGGCCTGATAGCCAAAAGCCTCGACGACCACCTGTCGAAGCTGTCGTTGCACGGTTGGATCAAGGGCCTGATACAGAAGGCAGTACTCCTCGATACGGCTCGCATTGTGAGGAGGTTCCTGTCTCTGGAGCCCTAACCACCGGTAGCTTGGACCCTGCTCCCGACACCGGCGGACTACTATTTTTTATAATTTTAAATGTTTTTTTTTCTTTTTTATATGATTTGTAAGAAATATTTAAAATTATAATTTATATATGTATAGAAAATTAATAAACGACATAATAATAATTCATTCTTCAAAAAAGTACAAGAAACGTGATAAGAAACAAACTTAAATTTTTGTGAGGTGAATGTACAGATGCATTATAATTAGACAACGACTCCCAAACCGAGACATGCTCGTATCTTGGGTAGTCGGGGTCGACCGTTTCAGATGTCGTATACATATCACCATCCTATTTTGAACCAAAATCTTACACTTAACAATTGTACATAAATAGCAACTTTATATAAATGTGTATGTTTCATGTTAAATTAATATTTAAACATTAAAAATTAACTTTTATTTTTATTTTAAAATTTCAATGAGTTTCTCGGACTCATCATAACTTAACAACTTTAACCAATTAGTTAATTTTTCTTTAAAATTGTGCTTATTTAGTCTGTATAGTGAGATCTTTTTATTAATTTCATTGTAAAGCCTGGAACTCAATGCGTTGTACTGTCGCAGTGCTAAAGCTGTTCTACATCGCACAGAGGGGCAAACGAGTGCACCACTCCGTTTTTCTAAACCCTCCTTATCTAGGGGAAGTAATGAATGACGTCGGAGCATCGTGCGGAGAATAAACAGCTGTCGCACCGTCAATACCTTGCACTCCTTGTATAATTCTGTAGTAGAATAGTAGCGCGGCTTACCATGCATGACCTTGAAAATAAACCTTTGTGCTCTCTCTAATTTCAAAAACAAAGTTTTGTAAGTCCCACCCCACGCAGGAATACAATAAACCAATATTGATTGACACAATGCAAGATAGACTGTATGCAATAACGTACGGTCGGCAGAGTGACGAAGATTCTTAAACACGTACAGTAGTTTTCTGACACGTCCAGTGAGGGTCTCTACTTGTGCACGCTAGTCTAATCGTTCATCAACTAAAACACCAAGATATCTTATACAGCCAACATTCGATAACGGTGAACAGTGACAAGTTGTTGTTGATCTGGCACAATTGTGGGCAGTAAGTGTTAAAGTTTCTACTGCTGGCATTGAGGTGTTCGGGAGATAAAAACAAATATATTTTGTTTTATCTACATTCAACGTAAGTAGATTAGAAGATAACCATAGCATGACTTCTCTCAGATTACTCTCGGCCTGTAACTTAGCTTCCACCCAGTTCTTTCCATACACTAAGATTGCTGTGTCATCCGCATAAGTAAAAATATCACAGCTTTTCAGTTCCATCTTGCACAAGTCGTTGACGTATATAATAAACAATGTGGGTCCAAGAATACTCCCTTGTGGTACTCCATATTTGATTTCTTCATCTTCACTCACCACAGTATCAATTTTGACTGCCTGAGTACGATTGCTTAAATAATCTTTAAATATATTTAATGACAGTTCACGAACTCCAATGTGCTCCAGTTTTGAGAGCTTTGGGAGCTGTGTCACTTGCTGGCAGCGAGGGTCGTGTATTGGACTTGATTAGTGTGCCTAACAAATCAAAGACAGGCACCGCACTTGACTGATTATATTTTGAGCTAATATAAAAGACTCAATCTTGCCGAGGTGTAACCGTGCCGATAACCGACAAACTTGATCTTCTTGGTGTTATTTTAACATCTACCCTCAATTTTGGTCCCTTCATAGAGGCAAAGGCTCAAGTGGCTGCCAAAAAGTTGGGGATCCTCGCAAAGGTGAGACGGTAGTTTACGCCGGAACAGCTGCTCCAACTCTATCAAGCTCAAGTTCGATCGTGTATGGAGTACTGTTCTCATCTTTGGGACGGATCTGCCAGATACCAGCTTGATGCCCTTGCGTCAATTGAGAAACAAGCCAAGAGGGTCATCGGCAATGATAGGCTCGTTGAGTCAAAGTTCCAAAGTCTTGAGCATAGACACCGATTTGCTAGCCTGTCGGTTTTCTATCGGTTACATTTTGGGGAGTGTGCGATGGAATTGCATAATTTGATTCCGCTAAGCCCGTTTCATCAACGGACCGCAAGACGTGAGGCGAAGTGCTACCGGTTCATGGTGGACATTCCATCCATACGCACAAAGCGTTTTGAGAACACATTAATTGTGCGTACGGCTATGAAGTGGAATTCTCTACCGGAGTCTGTGTTTCCTGATAGCTACAACCTGGGAATCTTTAAGACAAAAGTGAATAGGTTAGTTGTTACTTCTAGGCAAGCGTGCTCCATCTTCGACCACATCATTGCTTACCATCAGGTGAGATAGTGGTCAAACGCGTGCCTATCAACAATAAAAAAAACGACGCTCCTCTGTGGACGACCCTTCTAGAATCTCTCCAAATCAAAAAAAAATACTACTTAATATTTTAAAATTAAAAAGTAATTCTAACTTATATAAAAGTTAGAATTACTTTTCAAACGTCGTGAACAATCAACGTCGTCGTCAACAATCTAGCCAGCCAGCAGAGTCGGGTCCACACACCTTCATTAACGCCGCAATATCTAAATACTCGTAACAGGCAATACCCTGAAATACTCACAGTGGCAATTGCTCTATCTTTAAGATATCAGTATCCAGCAATTCGGTTGCTTAGTTCAGTTGCTCCAAATAGAAAATTGATATTCAGCTGCATTTAGTAACTTGAACCCGCAGCATAGCTGTAACCGCACACTACTGTTTTTGTAGATATTTGTATAAACTTTTAAACTGGTATTTTAACACGCTTTTATTTAGCTGTAACTATGTAAAATAATCTTGCAAGTAATTTCACCAACTTTCCGGTTTTCGATTGAGCTGAAATTTAGCAAACATATTTAGTCTGGATGATACACAATTCTAGGCAAGCGTGCTCCATCTTCGACCTCATGATCGCTTACCATCAGGTGAGATAGTGGTCAAACGCGAGCCTATCAAACATAAAAAAAAAAATAAAAAATACACGGTTAGCTCACTGACGTCATTCTAAATCTAATATGGCGGACGGCCAAAGATGGCGGATCAGTTATTTTTTATGCATTCCTATGTTATGGGAATTGGGAACCAAATGAAAGGGTTCAGATAAATACGAAAAGTAAAATGACGTCACTCAATAGCATGTTTTTTTTTACTCTAATATTATTGTTATTAAACATGTAAAACGGATTGTTTGATAAAAGATCTCTGGCAGTAAAGGGGCCGTGCTGTGATGTTTCAATGTCATCATGATCCCTTTATAAAACACTTTTTACAAAAAAAAAACAACCGACTTCCAAAAAAGAAATTACCTACACTAAAAATTAAAAAATAACTTTAAATTTAGAAATCGATGTTTGTATTTTTTTCTTCGTTATTTGACACCGACTTCGAAAGAGCTACCTCGCCCTGAAAACAGGAACCGTGATGGTTTTCTTAACGCTGGTTATAAGGTTGATTTGTTAATTGAGAGCAATGGTGGCCCAGTGGTAACGGCCCGCGACTTACAAGTTGTAGGTCGTGAGTTCAAACCCAGGCAGGCTTTAATAAATAATAATATTAAAAAATTTAATTTCAGATTAAGTCCATAGGGTTAGTAACAAATTGCTTAAAAAACTAATGTTAGTAGGTTCAGACATAAGTGAAGGAACCCGGCATGTCCTAAAACCAAAAATTCGAAGACGTGTGACATACACCAACCCGCATTACATCGTGGTGGATTACGGCCCACACGCACCCTCGCAGAGAGAGGAGGCCCCAGCAGTGTAAGGCTGATGATGATGATGATGATAATAAGGTTGAACTCATTCGATAATTTTTTTTTTCAATGAAAAACCGGTCAAGTGCGAGATGGACTCGCTCTCAAAGGGTTTCAAACGAATCATATTAACATATTTTTATTGAAACCATAGACTTATTATAGATTTTCTTGGAAAAGAAAATGTTGTGTTGTGAAAAATCAAAAATTTCAATACTCAAAATTTTGTATAGCTACACCAATGCAATTCCAATTCGCATCTAGCTGAAATCTAGGTACATACTGAAATCTAGATATATTACTGATTTCAATTCTAAATGTAAGATCAATTGGTAGGCACTCGGCACCGGAGCGAACCACGACTTGTTCTGGCTAAGTTTCAACTCATTTAACTTGCTAGCCTAACTGGCTGACTATCGATTCCAACTGCTTTATGTATGTCTGAGCCTGCGGGGAAGTTATTATTTTTAATAGCTTGTGCCAGCAGGTTCACCAGTGTAATATTAGTATCTACTTCCCTTGTAATTAGCCGTTTGTAATGGCCGATGCCTGCCCAGGGGTTGTGGATAAATTCGAAAGAGTTACCGAACCTCTGGGCAGGCATCGGCCATGACGGGCCCCGTCATGATTGCTGACAACTCTTGTTCGGCGCGCGTGGAACACTACGCGCCGTCGACTCTCGGGCCTGGTGCTGATCGAACGGCGAGCTACCCACTACTCGCCGTCCGCAGGCCCACTCCACTTGCCTGGGTACGCGTTACATTACGCGCAATAAAAAATACCTTTTAATTTCATACTTTTTGCGCAAACCTACTTTGTTGGATGTACAGTATGGGTAGTTGACGGCTTTGTGATGTGTCGTTTTACACCTATATATGGATAAATGTTTGTTACTCAATCACGCTAGAACGGATGAGCGGATCTTGATGAAAATTGGCATCGAGATAGATTTCAGACTGGAATAGCACTTAAGCTATAATTAATTACAAGCAAAGCAAGGAAAGCAAGCAAGGGAAGTAGGTACTAATATTACACTGGTGAACCTGCTGGCACAAGCTATTAAAAATAATAACTTCCCCGCAGGCTCAGACATACATAAAGCAGTTGGAATCGATAGTCAGCCAGTTAGGCTAGCAAGTTAAATGAGTTGAAACTTAGCCAGAACAAGTCGTGGTTCGCTCCGGTGCCGAGTGCCTACCAATTGATCTTACATTTAGAATTGAAATCAGTAATGTATCTAGATTTCAGTATGTACCTAGATTTCAGCTAGATGCGAATTGGAATTGCATTGGTGTAGCTATAGAAAATTTTGAGTATTGAAATTTTTGATTTTTCACAACACAACATTTTCTTTTCCAAGAAAATCTATAATAAGTCTATGGTTTCAATAAAAATATGTTAATATGATTCGTTTGAAACCCTTTGAGAGCGAGTCCATCTCGCACTTGACCGGTTTTTCATTGAAAAAAAAAATTATCGAATGAGTTCAACCTTATTATCATCATCATCATCATCAGCCTTACACTGCTGGGGCCTCCTCTCTCTGCGAGGGTGCGTGTGGGCCGTAATCCACCACGATGTAATGCGGGTTGGTGTATGTCACACGTCTTCGAATTTTTGGTTTTAGGACATGCCGGTTCCTTCACTTATGTCTGTACCTACTAACATTAGTTTTTTAAGCAATTTGTTACTAACCCTATGGACTTAGTCTGAAATTAATTTTTTTAATATTATTATTTATTAAAGCCTGCCTGGGTTTGAACTCACGACCTACAACTTGTAAGTCGCGGGCCGTTACCACCGGGCCACCATTGCTCTCAATTAACAAATCAACCTTATAACCAACGTTAAGAAAACCATCACGGTTCCTGTTTTCAGGGCGAGGTAGCTCTTTCGAAGTCGGTGTCAAATAACGAAGAAAAAAATACAAACACCGATTTCTAAAATTAAAGTTGTTTTTTAATTTTTAGTGTAGGTAATTTCTTTTTTGGAAGTCGGTTGTTTTTTTTTTTGTAAAAAGTGTTTTATAAAGGGATCATGATGACATTGAAACATCACAGCACGGCCCCTTTACTGCCAGAGATCTTTTATCAAACAATCCGTTTTACATGATTAATAACAATAATATTAGAGTAAAAAAAAACATGCTATTGAGTGACGTCATTTTACTTTTCGTATTTATCTGAACCCTTTCATTTGGTTCCCAATTCCCATAACATAGGAATGCATAAAAAATAACTGATCCGCCATCTTTGGCAGTCCGCCATATTAGATTTAGAATGACGTCAGTGAGCTAACCGTGTATTTTTTTTTTATTTTTTTTTTTATGTTTGATAGGCTCGCGTTTGACCACTATCTCACCTGATGGTAAGCGATGATAAGGTCGAAGATGGAGCACGCTTGCCTAGAATTGTGTATCATCCAGACTAAATATGTTTGCCAAATGTATGGAGTTAAAAATTGTGCCAATGTTAATGATGTTCGATTTCATTTATTTTCAAGTACTTACGTTTAAGTCTAAAAAATCAGATGAGAACTTCGACAAAAAATTTCGAAACTTTGACTCATCCAGTTTGCCACCCTGTAAAGCGGAATTGCAACAGCATTTATTGAGGGTTAGTTACGTGACGAAAATTTGGAGAAATGCTCACTCAAAACATCCAACATCTTTATCTCCAATGGCTTTCGGTTGGACCATTAACGGTGACAAATATGATTTTGTCTGGTTTTTGGGAGATCAATTACCATCCTCAGTTGCAGATATTATTGTTCAAAGTAAGTATTCCAGTCTGAAATCTATCTCGATGCCAATTTTCATCAAGATCCGCTCATCCGTTCTAGCGTGATTGAGTAACAAACATTTATCCATATATAGGTGTAAAACGACACATCACAAAGCCGTCAACTACCCATACTGTACATCCAACAAAGTAGGTTTGCGCAAAAAGTATGAAATTAAAAGGTATTTTTTATTGCGCGTAATGTAACGCGTACCCAGGCAAGTGGAGTGGGCCTGCGGACGGCGAGTAGTGGGTAGCTCGCCGTTCGATCAGCACCAGGCCCGAGAGTCGACGGCGCGTAGTGTTCCACGCGCGCCGAACAAGAGTTGTCAGCAATCATGACGGGGCCCGTCATGGCCGATGCCTGCCCAGGGGTTGTGGATAAATTCGAAAGAGTTACCGAACCCCTGGGCACTCAGGCAGGAAGGAACCAAAAAAAAGTGGAGTACGTTTGATGTTCATAGCGTTTTTGTAACTCCAAACTGCGTAATTTCGAAAATTAAAAAAAAAATCTAAAAAAAGCTTTTTAACAAAAAAATCAACCGACGAAAAAGAACTAAAAAGCAAAAAATAAATAAACCTTCTAAGTCTTGAGTATTGAGCTTATTTACCTACATAAAATATCAAATTTTATATAAACTAATTTTGAGTCGGCGCCAAACGACAATCTGATTATAAATATCTAAATTTTATATGTACGTAGAAATGAAGAAGGCTAGATGTAGGTAATTAGTCATTTTATTATTTGGCGCCGACTCAAAATTAGTTTATATAAAATTTGATGTTTTATGTAGGTAAATAAGCTCAATACTCAAGACTTAGAAGGTTTATTTATTTTTTGCTTTTTAGTTCTTTTTCGTCGGTTGATTTTTTTGTTAAAAAGTTTTTTATTTTATGATTTTTTGTGACTCGCATCACCTTTTAATACTCTGAGGCTAATTTTTAATTCTTCATCATTCCTCTTGCCACTGAGCTGATGATGTAACCATCATTCCTTGAGCTTCCCAGGATATTGACCAGTTGAGGTTACCTCCAATATTCTAAAGACGTCTTTTCTTCAAAGCATATTAAGTGGTATCTGTCACTAAAACCAGTTTTTTATATCTAACTTCTATTGTTTAGGAAAGGTATGGTTCCCATCATCAGCTCAGTTTCATAACGTGATGATTCCTAAATGCAAATACCTGATTAAGTTATGAAAAGTAAACAGAAACAATATTCGTGCCCAATTTTCAAGGTTTTCTCTCAATTTTATCAGGATTCCATGATCAGATCCTGATGTCCTTGACATGGGACCACCCTTGAGGTATACTCTATCTAACAAAAAAATAATCATCAAAATCGGTTCATAAACAACGGAGTGAGAGCCAAACATACGTACAGAAACGCTAAACGTGCCCACAATTTTCGAGGTTTTCTCTCAATTTTATCAAGATTCCATAATCTGATCCTGATTTCCTTAACATGGAACCACCCTTGAAGTATACCCTATCTAAAAAAAAAGAATCATGAAAATCGGTTCATAAACAACGGAGTGAGGGACGAACATGCGTACAGAAACGCTTAACGTGCCCACAATTTTCGAGGTTTTCTCTTAATTTTATCAGGATTCCATTATCAGATCCTGATTTCCTTGACATGGGACCATCCTTGAGGTATACTCTATCTAAAAAAAAATAATCATCAAGATCGGTTCATAAATGACGGAGTGAGGGCTGAACATACACAAAAAAAAAAAACATATATACGGTCGAATTGAGAACCTTCTCCTTTTTTTTCGTCGGTTAAAAATCAGGTAAGTACTTAATGTTTGTTTGGAAAACAGTGGCACTCCGGGAGTGCCGTCAGAAGTGAAAACTTGAACAAAGATGCCCAACGCGCCTCACCGACCCGCGCCTTGGGTGTCAGTGGATTAAACGTGGTCAGTGGTACATTGTTTAAATCATACTGTTTGGGCCCAGTAAGTGGTCACGTTAATTGCTTCGTCGGAAGGCTGGTGCTCATGAACGATTTGTAAAGCTACATAGAATTAATGAGTAATTAAGATAGAAGAAATTGAATCTGGAAAAAATATATTTATGTTATGGTTCTGTTCCTAAAGGGTGCCAACTGGACCTTCTTACTAAGCTTACGTTGTTTATCTGTCTTTCCCTCTGCCATAGAGCTGTAGCTTGTCAATAGCTAGTCTTATTCCCGGATACGTGTTCCAGAACCACTATAATAATAGCCGTATTAGCTGGTCTATTGTTGAAAGCTGATTGTTTATGTTATGACATTATCTTTTTCTCAAATAGATTGGGGCCAGCGTAGCTTCCCGTCTCAACCAGAATGACAACCTATCTGACCTCCTAAATCAAATGAATGTAAAAGGTAACTGAAGAAAATACCTTGTGTGTGTTTGTCTGTGTTTCCTGATAGCTACAACCTGGGAGTCTTTAAGTCAAATTTCAGTTCAGTCAACTTTGGATGCGCAGCTTCAGTGGAGCCCCCCATATAGATAAACTGTCCAAAAAACTTAGCTCTGCAGCATACGCCGTAAGGAAAATTCGTGTTTTAACTGATTTAGAGACAGCTCGTTTAGTATACTTTAGTTATTTTCATAGTGTGATGTCGTACGGCATTCTGTTGTGGGGAAATGCCGCCAATATTCAGACAATTTTTGTTTTACAGAAAAGGGCTATTCGTGAAATTTATAAATTAAGTCCCAGACACTCCCTCAGAGACAAATTTAAAGAGATTAATATTATTGCTGTTCCCTCTCAATATATTTATGAGAATCTCATGTATGCACATACAAATATTAATCTGTTTAATAGATACAGTGATATGCATAGCATAAATACTAGGAACAAACACAAATTTATTGTACCTAAAACCAGGCTCAAGAAAAAAGCTATGCCAGAAAGCTTTTTACACATTTAATGACTTCCTTGAGGTCAAAAAGGCGTGGGATTGAGCTGCTTCAATGATATACATTAGCCATTGTTTTCATATGTACTACTTACTCGTATATATAAACACTAATGATTTTTTTTTATATTCGTTTTTGACATGAATACTTGTATAGTATTATATATTTTTTTTATTGACATTTTATTACTACTATTTTGATTGACATTAATATTTACTTTGTAAAGTATTATATTTTTATTTTTTTGATTACATAATTATTTTAAATGTGAGGACTATGTGGGTTATTATTATTATTTTCTCCTCCTTTTTACAGTAATTTTTAACGTCCTTTCTTTGGTATTGTTCGTCAAGTCATTAAGCTCCTTAGTGGTTTTTAAGTTGAGCTATTCGACTATTGACAAATGCTTACACTGACTGGACAGGTGTACTCAAACATGTGTGGTTCTTTCTTCAAAAGACTATTACAGACACTAAGCTGCATGGTCCTCATATTGAATAATGTGAATGCGAGAACTATGTTTGTCGTTATTTTCATGTAGATTTTATGATTGTCTAGTAGTTTGAGTATTTTTGCGGCCTACTCAAATGTCCTTACTTTGGTATTGTTCGTCAGTTCGTTTTTTTTTTTTTTTTTATTTTTATTTTTTATTTTTTTTTTTTATTTTTTTGAGCTCTTCAGTTGAGCTTCACTGTGACTTGATGACTGACAAATGCTTGCACTGTCTGGACAGGTCCACTCGAATTTGTGTGTTGCTTTCTTCAAAAAGCTCATCCCAGATATAAACGTACATACATGGTTCTCTTATGATTTAACTCGTACATATTGTATGGATTTGAACACTTTAGAAGAGACTTCGACCTCTGAGTTTTTTTCGGTGTTTCTTCTCACGGTAGTCAGCTAGGAAACACCGGCCTCATCTAGCTTAAACTGACAAAAAACATTGACGTGTAAAAGTGTTCCTTGTAACCTATTTACTGAATAAACATCATTTATCAAGAGTGAATAAGTTACTTCTAGGCAAGCGTGCTCCATCTTCGACCACATCATCGCTTACCATCAGGTGAGTGATAGTGGTCAAACGCGTGCCTATAAACATTAAAAAAAAAACTTGAGAGGTGTCAAGTGACACCCGAGTCAACAAGACCTGAACAATGAACGCATTAAAAACATAATGAGCCTTTTCAAGGAAGACATTGGAGATGTTATGGAAACCAGAACAATTGGACATCAGTCTCCAATACTAATTACCCCTTGGACCACCAGGAGCGAGAAAGTTCTAGCAAACAAAGACAAAGAGCCGTTAGCGATCGTGGCAGTATAAAAGACCCAGACACCAGAGGAACGGGGGAATCTCTACTTAGCATTCGTCGTGGTAACACTAAGTTTAAGTAATAAATTGTGAAGTCTAAGATAAAACAGTAATATTGTGAATACAAGTTAATAAATTATTTTTTTAAAGTAAATCCGTTTGAAGTATTTTGACTGGCGCCCAACGTGGGGCCCAGCTAAAAAAGTGAAAGTGTTATAAAGTTCAAGGACTTTTGAGGCAAAAACCTCCAAGTTCGCTTAAAAAAACTTCGCGTGACTTTTAAGTCTTAAAAACTGGGCAACCTACCAAATAAATAAGTCAGAATAAAGTGAAGAAATGCTGATTCTCCGCGCTGCAACCATCTGCATTCTGTAAGCACCGAGTAGCATTATCCTATCCAAAATTCCACTCCTTAGATCTCCGAAATTTGTGTATAAACCTATGACTAGTGTAAGTAGAGACACCGACCCACTTCCTAAAAATAATATGGAGGGTAAACAAGGCTACGTACCACTAAGTGTACCTAGTACATCACAAGTTCCATTGTCACAGCCACTGATATCACCAGTGCAGTTCACAATCGATCCAAATAAGTTAATTAATTTTGTCCCCACATATAATGGTGACCCATTTACCATTTACAATTATTTAAATAGCGCTAAGCAATGGCTACAAGCCGCAGGAGGCAACACGCCTCAAAATGTAATGTTATTATTAACCAAACTTGAAGGAAGGGCTGCAGTAATCGTCTCTATGATTAACCATGCCTTTAGTTGGGATAACATAGAAACCACCCTGAAAGCAGAGTGTGCAGATAATAGGGAACTTAATACCTTACTAGTAGAGTTATCTAATGTAAAAAAGAAAACTACATATAAAGAATTAATATTTGAATTTAAACAAAAGTTATTTTTTATTAAAAGTAAGTTAACTGATAAGCACGGCATAGCCAGACAAGATCTTATAGATGAGATCATGGAGCCCTATATTAGTACCGCACAAAATACTTTAAGAAATAGTTTACCATACCATGATCAAATATATGTTAGTAATTGTAACTTTAATGAAACAGTTACAAGGATATTACAACTAGAAGCAGAAGGGAGATTCGATAATATAAAACAAAAATTTTCTAACTATTTACCTGCTCCTCGTGTTATAAACCAAATACAACCTCAACAACAATGGAGCGTACCGCAAAATAAACCGACACAATACATTAACACCCAATTTCATCCTCAACAATCGCATTCGCAGCAACAGAAAATGAACACTCAGTTTACAAACAGACCTTTTTATCAAACTAAACACACCTGGATTCCAAATCCAAATAACGTATTCCAAAGACCTCCACATCCACAATTTCAACAGTATAGAAATAGTTTTCCACCACAACCACAACCACAACCACAACGGTCTCCTATACCAAAGTCAGAAGACGTAACAATGAGGACCGCTACCCAATTAAAACCAAACCAAATCAATTTAGGAAAAGGTTTTGTAGCAAAAGAATTATACCATCACTCCGACGAATCGGAAGTACCAAAACTCAGTGAAAATGATTGCTCTCAAACTACCGATCAAAATATCTCCGAAGAGAATTACTATGTAGTGGTAGAAGAAAATTATTATATTCCTGAGGAAAACTGTTTCCAGGTTCCCGAAGAAAGTCAGGATTTTCACAAGGGGTTAGATTTAAACAAAACATTATAGAATTTAATCATGTAAAATCATATCTACCATATTTTGAAACGGAAAACCCTAAACTAAAAATACTAATAGATACAGGAAGTCAACGTTCATTTATAACACCAACAGCACAAAAATTATACTTTCCTGAATGTAGAAAGCCAGAAAAATTCACGGTTAGAACTTCACATGGAGTAACAACTCACAATGGCGTAATAGAAACTCCATACTGGTGTAGATATTTCGGAAAAGATGGCGGACCGATGAAATTTTATATTTACCAATTTAGTGATAAGTATGACGTTTTAATGGGTACTGAAATGATTGAACAAATTAATGCAAAAATAGATTTAAAAGAAAGAAAATTAAGTATGCCAGAACGAGAATTACTTATTTTTCACATGACGGATGATAATAATTTAAATATCAAAGAACTTTGTGATACGTATCGAGATTTATTTACAGAAAGCATCACGAATAGCGCAACGACCAAAATTAAACATCATATCAATTTAATTCATGACGAACCCATTTATCAAAGACCATTTAGGTTACCGCAAATTCAACAAGAAGAAATAAAAAAACAAATTAATACGTTATTGAGTGAAAATATAATTCGCCCCTCGGAATCGCCATGGGCCTCACCTGTACATATCATACCAAAAAAAATAGATCAATCTGGAATACAAAAATGGAGAATGGTAATAGACTATAGGAAGATAAATGAAAAGACTAAATCAGATAAATTTCCTTTACCTAATATAGATGAACTATTTTCAAAATTACAAGGTAATAAATATTTTACTACTCTGGATTTAACTTCAGGTTATCATCAAATTAAAATGGATGAAGCTTCTATAGAGAAAACTGCCTTTAGTACGCCTGACGGTCATTATGAATTCTTAAGAATGCCATTTGGATTAAAGAACGCACCAGCAACCTTCCAAAGAATGATGAATAACGTATTGAACAAGGAAATCACTAGAAATATATGTCTTGTTTATTTAGATGACATAATAATTTATTCTAAAACTAAACAAGAGCACATCAATAGGCTACAGCAAGTTTTTGAAGCATTACGAACAGCCAACCTTAAAGTGAATAAAAATAAATGCGTTTTTATGGAAGAAGAGATTGAATTCCTAGGTCATGTGTTAAATAAGGATGGGTTAAAACCGAATCAAAAAAAAATTGAAGCCATACAAAAATTCCCTATTCCAAAAACTACTAAAGAAATCAGAGCATTTTTAGGTTTAATAGGGTACTATAGGAAATTTGTACCGAATCTAAGTAAAATAGTCAAACCCCTTACAGAATTTACAAAAAAGGATGCCACTATAGATATACATCAGAAAAGTTATATTGAAGCAATACACACTTGTAAACATTTATTAACTAACGCACCTATCTTAGCTTTCCCGGATTTTAATAAAGCTTTCATTATTACTACCGATGCATCTGACATAGCATTAGGAGCCGTATTAAGTCAAGAAGGTCATCCGATAGCTTATGCATCTAGGACTCTAAGTAAAGCCGAACAAAAATATAATACAACTGAAAAAGAATTATTAGGAATACTTTGGGCTGTAACACAATTTCGACCTTATATTTACGGAAGAAAATTCACATTACGTACAGACCATAAAGCATTAATATGGTTAGCTAAATTAAAAGAACCTAATCAGCGATTAACTAGATGGAAATTAAAATTACAAGACTATGATTTTACTATAGAACATGTGAAAGGTAAAGATAATTATGTCGCCGACGCATTAAGTCGCGTAGAAATTCATCACACTGATGGTGATTCATTAGACGTAAATTTAGAAGAAGATGTGGCATTAACAAATTCCAATATAAGTAATTCTTCAAAAGACGAATCACTTGAAAACTTAAGACTACCTAACAATGATTTAAATAGTAGTCAGCAGGGTACTGTACATTCTAATCAAGAAGATAGTGATGAGGGCATCCCTATAATAAATGCATATCCACCCAAAAGATTAAGACGTGTAATATTCGAATACGCACCATACAAGAAAGCAAATAGAGAAAACGGAATTTGGTATTTTTATGTCCCACCGAATAATGAAGAAGAGATTATAAAAGAATTCATGTTGGAGTATTTACCCCAAGAAAAATATGCTTTCATAATCCCTAATGACGATTTATATTATAAAGTATCTGAAACTTATCGTAAATATTTTGATCACTCAAAGTTTAAACCAATGAGGTTCACAAAAAGTCTTGTAGAAATTTATGAAAAGGAAGAACAATTAAGACTAATCAAAGAATACCATTTAAAAGATAATCGACACCCTGGAATTGAAAGTTTATATAAACAGTTAAAAGAAAAATATTATTGGGAAAATATGAGGAAACAAATAAAAAAATATATTCTTCAGTGTAGTCCTTGTCAAAAAGAAAAATATAATAGACATCCAAACGTAACATTAGCTATTGAAACCGAAACGCCCTACGAACCAATGGAAGTCTGGCACATAGATTTCATGTCTTTAGAAAAACAGTGGTACTTAACGATGATAGATAAGTTTTCTAAGTATGCTATAATAAAACCAGCAGAAAAAAGTAAAGTTTGCGATACACTATCGGAAATATTCTCATTAATAGGAACACCTAAGAAAATAGTACATGATGGTGAACAATCATTTTGCAGTGAAATAATAACTGAATTATTTAAAACGTATGATATTACTAATCACACCACTTCTCCACAACATCATAAGTCAAACTCAGACGTGGAAAGATTACATAGTACGATTCAAGAGCTATACAGGTTACAAAGAGACACAGGTTTAAATCAAAATCAAAAGATCTATTTTATAACACATGCTTATAATAACACCAGACATAGTGCCATAAATAAGACTCCTTTTGAAGTCCATTTTGGAAGAAAACCGAAACTGCAAAATTTCGATAACCTTAGAGTAGTAATTCAAAACTATACAACACAACAAAAACAATTTGTAAGTCAATTAAACCAAAATGTTCATGATTTATTACAAAAAGAAAAACAAAAACGCAACGATCGAATTAATAAAAGAATTCGACCATCGAAAGCTTTTAAAGTAGGAGATAAGGTATATTTAAAAAATAGTAAAGCAGAAAGACATAAAACAAATGCTAGATATGTAGGTCCATATAATATACTAGCTTGTGAACCACACAATAAATACAAATTAAGTAATGGCAGAATATATCATGAAGAAGAGCTTATTGTTACAGAATCTTCATTGTCATCGGACACAAGTTCCGAAGATTAGAGTCAAATGAACATGTGATATTAGTGGAAATGCAACCCACTCGTATTATTGAAGGAAGATGGACAATTATCCATATGTTAGAAATAAGGCCTATATCAGAACATACTAATGGACTTAAGAATACTGTAACTAGAATTTTGTCACAATCTAATTTTAAGAATGAAGATGTGAAACATATATATAATCGCATTAACGTTATTTTAGATCATGTAACCGAAATATGTAATCATTTAGATATACAAAGTAGAACTAAAAGAGGTTTAATTAATGGTTTAGGTTCAATTATAAAAACCATTACAGGAAACCTGGATCAGGATGATCTAAGTAGTATTCAAAAGGATTTAGAAACTTTAAGAATAGCATATAATAAACAAATATCCATAACAGACGAAACTTTAGAAGAATACAATAGTCAAATTAAAAAAATTGTTAATGTTCAAAATTTATTAGATAAACAATATACACAGATAACAAATTTTAAAGCTCATCAAAAGGTAGCTTTAGAGATACTGTTTCAAGCTCAAACCTTACAGGATATAGCAGAAAGATTGTCGACAGCTATCACTTTTGCTGAACACCATATGTATCATTATAGTATAATACAATCTCACATTTTACAAGATACTATTAATAAAATTAATAAAGATGTGATGATATCTAATAATGTAAATGATATCGAACCTTTTATAAATGTAAATAGTAAAATAATTGACCATATTGTATACTTTATAATAGAAATACCTTTAGTTAAGCCACAGGTATATAATACAAGAAAAATTGTTCCCATTATCCAAAATAAACCAACCTGCACCTATCCTATAATGCGAAAAGTTACGTTAGCATACACCGAGTTGGAAATATATGAAGTAGAAGATTGCACAACGTTAACGGAAATAATTTGTAAAGAAAGCATTAGACAAACGTCAACCTGTGAAACCGAGCTTCTACGAAACAAATCTACTGAAAAATGTATCACAGTTCCAATAAAGTGTCCAACGGAAGAAATACAGGAGATATCTCCAAAGGCGATATACATGTATTTCAACAAAACTACTGAAATAAAGATTAACTGTGGAAAAAACGAAGAAACATCATGGGCTAGAGGACCTTATTTACTGATAGGCGAGAACTGTGAAAGTTAAAGTTGCAAATATAATAAGATTCAATACACAAGAATCACATGATAAAGTATTTATAACTAATCTAGAAATTAATCAAACTAAGGATACTCCTGAAATTGAATTGAATTACGATCCAATGAAAATCTCCGCGAAAGTAAAACATTTTAAACAAATAGAAGAATTAGCAACACAAGGAAAACATAACCTTATTCAGTATAGTTGGATATTATGTATAACTATACTTCTTGCTATTATGATTTTCTTCAAATTTCTTCAATCCAAGGCTTGGAAGAAGCCATGGACTTCCAAATTAAGGGGGAATAGTCAACAAGACCTGAACAATGAACGCATTAAAAACATAATGAGCCTTTTCAAGGAAGACATTGGAGATGTTATGGAAACCAGAACAATTGGACATCAGTCTCCAATACTAATTACCCCTTGGACCACCAGGAGCGAGAAAGTTCTAGCAAACAAAGACAAAGAGCCGTTAGCGATCGTGGCAGTATAAAAGACCCAGACACCAGAGGAACGGGGGAATCTCTACTTAGCATTCGTCGTGGTAACACTAAGTTTAAGTAATAAATTGTGAAGTCTAAGATAAAACAGTAATATTGTGAATACAAGTTAATAAATTATTTTTTTAAAGTAAATCCGTTTGAAGTATTTTGACTCCCGGATGGAACGAAGTTCCTTTCGATTAATTAGTGAAGTAATTGTAATATAATTTTATTTTTTTTAATTTATAATATTTTTTTTTTATTAACTACGCACACACGCAAAAATTCTTACACGTCTAAATTATGAGAATAAAAGCTGAGCTGAGCTCAGCTCAGCTCAGCTCAGCTCAGCTCAGCTCAGCTCAGCTCAGCTCAGCTCAGCTCAGCTCAGCTCAGCTCAGCTCAGCTCAGCTCAGCTCAGCTCAGCTCAGCTTTTATTCTCATAATTTAGAAAGCTATTTAGTATTTATGGGTTAGAGACTCCAGATTAGATTCGAAGTTAGATTGTTCCAAGCTCCGCTAGATTTAACACACGAAATTGGTTAGATAATGCTTGATCTGCTTGCAAACTTTGTACCTACCCACCAAAAATACAAGAAGTTTTTATTAGATTGTTTTTCCAACACAATCTTTTTGGATGGACAGCCTCATTAGTGTCGTGACAACTTTTCGTAAGAATTTTTTCCGTCTAGCCCCCTTTCACAACGCGCGATAAGGAACTTCGTTCCAAAAGTATTTAAAATAATCTGCTGGACCAATAATAATAATTCATAACTCTCCCGAATGAATTTCGATCACGGTGGCCAATCTCAACGGAGATTAGCCAGGTACGCAGGAGATATTATAGTGCACAAGCGTGTGCGCAGACACAGGTGCACTCTCTGTTCCTTCACTCTCATAGTCCGATGGGACGGCAATCCGACACGACCGGGGACAGATCAGGCACAGGACCATCGTCTTTACGTGCTTTCTGAGGCACGGGGGTCCACCACCAACTTCCAAACTCCGGGCTGCTACAGAGTAATTTCTAATGGAAAAACCCAATAGGAATTTTTTTCCGACTCGAGAAACAGATCTAGGACCTCACGCTCATCAGCCCGTTTGTAACCACGAGACCAACGAGCAACCATCATCATCAGCCTTTTTAATTTCCCCACTGCTGGAGCACAGGCCTCCTCTCTGTGAGAGGGCGTGGACCGTAATCCACCACGCGGGCACAATGCGGTTTAGTGGATGTCACATGTCTTCAAATTTTTGGTTCTAGGACATGCCGGTTTCCTCACGATGTTTTCCTTCACCGTTTTGAGAGCAGTGTTGATGAAATAATTTACACAAAGTAAAGCGCCTGCCTGGGTTTGATCTCACGACCTACAACTTGTAAGTCGCGGCGAGAACGAGCAACCATTAACAAGTTATATAGCACAACTTGACATTTTCAGCTTTAAGACCTTGGCCAGATAAGGCTTACAGACGCGGACACGCAGGTACAGACGTACGCTTATCTAAAATACTAGAACCAATGCATTAGCGAGTATCGCACTCGTAAATAAGCTTGTTTGGACGTAAGCTCAGTATTTACGATGCAGCTTACGAACAAAATGACAGTAAAGCTTACTGAGAAGGGTGACTTGACACAGCCGCCAAAAACCGCAAAAAAACATTAGAAAAAAAAATGTAGGGCTAGCCGCTCACTTGTGATTTTTGTCACTGTCACCCACGATGCGCCCACTTGAAAAGTCACTGGATAACAAAACGCGATCATTCTTGAAAAGGATTTTGTACAGATTGCTGTAATAAGTGCTCTTGAACTATAAAGAAGAAAAAAAAAAAAAAACGCTATTGGGTGCATCCCATATACACTGAAAGATGGTTTCAAGGAAAATTTTACACTCTATAGAATAGAATAGCTCTTTCTTCTTTTTCTTTCTTTCTCTCTCTTTTTTTTTCTCTATATTTTAAACTATGTCAGTATCCTTCAAAATTCAGTGACCTAGGAACTATTTGTCACCGTATTGTCATGTCATCATGATCAGCGCACTCCCATATATCTTAATAGCACTCGACTGGGTAACAAAAAGTCACGGTGACAATAAATCACAAATCAGCGGCTAGCTTTACATTCGCATTCTAATGGAAAACAAAGTGACCAGGGCCCGATCTAGCTATTAAGCCGCTCCGTGCAATAACTACATTAAAATTTGCCACCCTTTACACAATTTTATTAGAGGCCAAGTGTTTCTGAAGCGGAAGTTATTGAAAAAATTGCAATTTTTTGGGTTGAGTCGGATAAGCGGTTTGTTTTTGTATGTAGCGAGCTCGAGTCAATTTGAGCCACAATCTGCCTCGGAAAAGTTTCATTCTCTATAATCAAACCTTACCAAACCAAAACCATTCGTTTCGGGGTGGAATAGAATTGTTGTAAATAGCTATTCTGAAATGTAAAGTCAGAAGAATTTCTTATATTCTCTTTTTTAGGGTTCCTGACCCGATGGGTTCAAACGGAGCCCTATTGCTGTCACTCACGTGTTCGTCTTTCTGTCTGCCTGTGCGTTGTCTGTCACAAAATTTTGTTCTAAAGAATTTTTTAACTTCCTATTGACCACACCTACCTTGAAGTTGAACTTTGGTGATAATATTTGTTATTAGGTACGTATGTTTTAGAAACAAATTCCAATATGTTGATAAATCAGATTTTTTCATTGACGATTCCTTCATTTGGTACGGAACCCTAAATGTGTGAAGTCGGCCGATTTTTTAACCAACTACCAAAAGGAGGAGGTTCTCAATTTGTCTGTATGTTTTTTTTTTGTATGTTGTTTTCGCGATTTATTATTTTTTTGTTTGGTAGGCGATACTTCAGAGGCGGTCCCATATGAATTTTATCGAAATTGATTCAGCACTTTTTGAAAAAATCAACATAAACAAAAAATATGTGTAAATAGATGACGTTTTGGTTGTCTCCAATTATGTTCAAATTCCATGTTATTGGGGTTATCCATTCGGGCATAACTTCATTATTTAGTTTTAGTTCTGCAACAACTAAAAAGTGAAAAATAAAAAACTTTTTTTACAAAAATACAACCGACTTCTAAAAATGACAATAACTTCTAAAAATGTCGGTGTCGGTGGCGAGTCAGTTGTTTTTCCCCCATTTAAAAAATGCCAAACGCGCCTAAAGAAATTTTCACTTCAAAAAACCGGAAAAATATGATTTGTTCAGAACCCTTTGCGTTTTTTTTCCCGTTGTGCACTTTTCACGGTAAGAATTTTGTAAAATAGGCCACTGTGGCAGCTGGTGGTAATCTGTAAAACATCTGACCATAATGTAACTTAGGTGAGGTGAGCGTGATGTTAACGTCATTACACCTGAAGCTATCTGAATATGTTTGACGGTACGGCGGTGGCGTAGTGCTTGAGCGATCGGCTGCTGTGCTGTGTGTCGCGGGTTCGATTCCAGCACGTAGTAACTTGTGGCCTACAGATAGTTATTCCGGGTCTGGGTGTCTTGTGTATGGTTGAACTGGGTGGTGATGATCCACGCGTCATGTACGTGAATGGGCGCCGTCAGTTGAGACTGGTCATATTATCTTAGCTGCCTCTGGCTTGTTTTAAACATTATTTTCTGAATTGTTAGTTTTTATTTTATTTTGTTTTCCTACTAATATTATAAATGTGAAAGTTTGTGAGTGTGTATGTTTGTTACTTCTTCACGCTCAAACGGCTGGATCGATTTGTATGAAATTTTGTATGTAGATAGCTTATAGCCTGGTTTAACATATAGGCTTTTATTCCGATCTAGGCGGTTAAAACCGCGGGGCGCAGCTAGTACAAAATAGAAGCAACAAGAAATAATAGTAACCTGAAATTATGTAACACTTAACATAATTAAAAAGAGTGTCCATGGTTTCTTGCACGTTCTTTTCCATAGAGATCTACGCTTTGAAATATGCAATTAGCTTCATCTTTCTGACTGACCGACTTCTTGACAGTTTAAAAGTGCCTGTAAATAGTTAAATAAATGCTTTAAATATGTGAATTTGATTGACTGTGCACCCACGATACAGGATAATTCCAAGTGAAGGGCAACGTTTATTTTTTAAAAGAGAGCTATGGATTGACATTTTAACCGCAAATACTTGCAGTTTTATTACAGTCGTATTTAAAACAGACATTTATCGCCTTATGTATTTTTCCACTTACATTGACGAACCATTAATCGCATGAACGATTACAACTTCACATGACTGAAATAAATTGAAGTTAAACCCACTGCATTGTAGCATCATTAAGATAATCGTTTTAATCCAGGGACATTATTAACTTCGTTACAATTCGATGTCCAGTATTCACAGTTTTACTACTCCAGATTGTCGATAAATTAAGTTCGTTTTAAGGCGCCCCGTAAACGAGGCCAATTTTAAGTAAGTAAGTTATTGTTACGAGCTGGGTATGGGATAAATTATTTTACACCAATTAATTAACCAAATATTCTTTATTAACTCAACAACTTATTTACACAAACACTAAATCGCTAATAATCACTATTCTCTTCGTAATCGCTTGTATTCGCTTCCGTTCGCATACGTAGTCGAAAACAGACTGACTCACTCGCCCGCCGTCCGGCCTATTTATACGGTCATGGAAGTTTCCAGAACATTGTCGAACTATCTTATAGTGGAATATTCTAGAAACATCTATGAACTTCTACACAGTACCACAATGGAATTTTCTCGAACCTAGTGGAAACTTCTGGAAACTTCGACCACATTCTCGAACGTTCCAGTGTAATACGGTCGACGTAACACTGCCCCCTCCTTAGACATGCTCGTCCCGAGCATCATTAGTCCCGTAGTATCGTGCCAATCGGTCTACATGGACTATCTTAGGCGCACCTCGTGGACCCTTCTGTATTCGGTAGGTAACATCGTTGATCCTGGTCACGATTCGGTATGGTCCATCCCATTTTGCTTGCAATTTGGGAGACTTCCCTTTGCTGCGCACTGGGTTATGCAACCACACTAGTGAACCCTCGTCAAAACCTCTATGGTTTGCCTTCCGGTCGTATCGGGTCTTCATCTTATCAGACATTTGTTGGCCGGATTGTCTGATATGCTCATATACATCATTCAACTTGTTACGCAAGTCATTCGCATAATCGGTTACACTGCGTGGGGCATCAGGGGGGGTTCCGGTGATTAAATCTGCAGGCAACCGTAATTCCCTTCCAAAGTTCGCGAAGGCTGGTGTCACAGTCGTACTTTCGTGAACTGCACTACGGTAGGACAGAAGAAATGGCTGTATATGCTTGTCCCAATCCCTTTGCCTGCTTTCCACAACTTTTGCCAGATATCACTCCAACGTTTGGTTGAAACGTTCTACCATTCCATCAGATTGCGGATGGTAAGAAGTGGTTCTGGTCTTGTGAGTACCCGTCAGTCGACAAGTCTCCTGGAAAACTTGTGATTCAAAATTCCTCCCTTGGTCGCTGTGAATTTCCAAGGGTACTCCAAAACGACAGAAGACTTTCTGAACCAATTTATCTGCGACTGTTGTTGCTTCTTGGTTGGGAATGGCGAAGACTTCTGGCCACTTTGTGAAGTAATCCATGAAGTACTTGTTTCCGTTTTCACTTTCCGGAAATGGTCCTGCAACGTCTAGTGCTATCCGTTCCCAGGGGGCTCCCACGTTGTATAATTGTAAAGCACCTCTGCTGCGTGTCTGGGGTCCTTTCACAGCCGCACAACTGGTACATTTGCGGCACCAGTCTTCAACATCCTCTCGACAGTGAATCCAGTAAAACCGCTCTCGTATCTTCAGTAGAGTTCTTTTTACCCCCATATGTCCTCCTGAACATCCATCATGGTAGAGCCGTAAAACATCAGGTACTTTGGCTTTGGGGACAACAATTTGTAGATGACAGTTGTCTCCTCGAGCATTTTCCCATTTACGGCACAGGACTTCATCCTGGATAACCAAGCTGTTCCATTGTGCCCAATAGCTCTGTGTGATGGAACTTAACGCCGCAACATCACTCCACGTGGGCTTCGGAGCACCAGCTTTAATCCACTCAAAGATCGGTTTGAGGTCCGTGTCATTTTGCTGAGCAAGCTGTAGGGTTTCCTTCCATTCATTGCTGAGATCCATTCTTAGCATCCTCACGGGCACTGCCTCCTTAGTCTCTTACTTGGTACAGTGCTTACAATCTTCTGGGCAAGGTCTTCTAGACAGTGCATCTGCGTTACCATGAGTTCTCCCACTACGATGTTCAGTAACGAAGTCAAATTCTTGTAGTAGTTCGATCCATCTTGCCACTTGTCCTTCTGGATTCTTGAATTGCAATAACCACTTTAATGCAGCATGGTCAGTTCGCAATTGGAATTTCCGTCCAAGCAAATATTTACTGAAGTGCTGCAATGTCCTTACTACGGCGAGTAGCTCCCGTCTCGTAAGGCAGTAATTTCTTATCGGTTTGGATAAAGATTTGCTGTAGTAAGCTATAACAACTTCTTGGTTTCCTTTCCGTTGAGACAACACGCCTCCAATTCCAGTATTACTTGCGTCTGTGTCAACTATGAAGTCATTTTCAGTGTCAGGATATCCCAGAATAGGTGTATTACACAGACGTTTCTTTAATTCCTGAAATGCGATGTTACAGTTCTCGTCCCAACAGAATTGCTGCTTTTCCTCAGTGAGTTTGTGTAGAGGTTTTGCAATGTCGGCAAAATTTTTGACAAACCGTCGATAGTAGGAGCACAAACCCAGAAATGCTCTGACCTGCGTCTTGTCTTTCGGAACTGGCCAATCCTTGACGGCAACGATTTTCTCCGGATCTGTCTGAACACCTTCCTCCGAAACTCCTAAAAAGTTTACTTGTCGTCTGAAAAATGAGCACTTTTTCGGACTTAACTTAAGATTTGCCGTCCGGATTTTTGACAACACTCGATTGAGGTTTTCAAGATGATCTTCAAATGTACGGCCCACGATAATGATGTCATCTAAATAGACAAGACATGCGTCTCCGATCAATCCAGCAAGTACTTGCTCCATTAGCCTTTCAAATGTCGCAGGAGCATTGCACAATCCGAATGGCATAACTTTAAACTGCCATAGCCCCTTTCCTGTTGAGAATGCAGTTTTCTCCTTATCCTTAGGGTCTATTTCCACTTGCCAGTAGCCACTTTTCAGGTCTAGCGTGGTGAACCACCTCATTCCACTCAGTGTATCCAATGTGTCGTCGATCCTAGGCAGTGGGCAACTGTCCTTTTTCGTGACGTCGTTCAATCGTCGATAGTCCACACAAAAGCGTGTGTTGCCGTCCTTTTTCTTCACCAGGATCACAGGAGAACACCATGGACTTGATGAAGGCTCTATAACACCATCCTTCACCATACCCTCAATCATCATTTCCACTTCCTTTTCACGTGCAACCGGCAGTCTTCTTGGTCGTTGACGGATTGGTAACTGGTTGCCAGTATTAATTTTGTGCTGAACCAGCCCTGTTCTTCCTATCTCAGCATCATTTGTAGAGAAAGAGTCGGCGTACTGAAGTAACATCTTCTTAGCTTTATCCTTTTCTATTTCCGTTAAATCGCAGTTTTCTAAAAGTGTTGACACGTCAAATTTCAGGCGGAAAACTTTTCCTGATGGTACACCTTCCATGAAGATTTCCTCTGTACCACACTTCAATACTCCTTGATCAACGTCGATCTCACAACGATGTTTCCGCATGAAGTCTAATCCCAGGATGCAATCGTCCACTATGTCGGCCACGATGACATTATGCCGATAGAATTTGTTACCTAATTTTAACTCAACCTCCTTTCTGCCTCGGACGATTATGTGCTGACCGGTAGCTGTCAGTAATTGTATACGGTCGTGGTTATTGAAGAAGTCCCCAAGGAACCGACTTGCTAGATGAGAATTGACGACCGTGTGAGAAGCTCCAGTATCCAACGTCAATTTGCGTGGTTTTCCGTTGACTTCGCCTTTGATGATCAGGCTGTTTCCGTCATGGGCCTGTGAGATCGAGATCCTCGGGGCTCTTTCAATACCAGCCAGCACCCGCCCCTCAGTCCTGGCGTTTACTCGATTCCCTGCTGTTGCTGGGCAGTCGTATCAGTCGCCCTATCTTGCTGGGATTGATTTTCTCTCAGTGTGCTTCGCTTTGGACAGCTTGACCGAAGATGACCCCTTCCTCCACAAGTGTAACGCCTAGGGCTATACCCTTGCTCTTTGGTCCACCCATTCGCCTTCATAACGGCTTCAAATTGAATTTTGTAGGCCGACCATGAAGATGTTCCGTCGAATGGCGGCACCTTAAATCCACGTGCCGAAGGTGCAGCAACCACTGAAGGCACAACCCCGTCTCCAGCCCTAAGTTCACCTAAAGCCTTCTTCACCCCAGCAATCTGAACTTCAGCTTCTGAGATACGATTCTCATGCTGGTGAACCTGCTCCTTCATCACCTGGAGCTCCTTGCCAAGTGTTGAATGAAGGTCTTTTATGAGGAGCATCTGCTCTTCTTGGCGGCGAGCCTGCTCCTCTTTGTCTTGGTGAAGCTTCTCTTCCGTCCGGCGGGCCTGCTCTTCTTGGCGGCGGGCCTGCTCTTCTTGGCGGCGGGCCTGCTCTTCTTGGCGGCGGGCCTGCTCCTCTTTATTTTGTTGAAGCTTCTCTTCCAACCGACGGGCCTGCTCTTCTTGGCGGCGGGCCTGCTCCTCTTTATCTTGTTGAAGCTTCTCTTCCAACCAACGGGCCTGCTCTTCTTGGCGGCGGGCCTGCTCCTCTTGACGACGAGCCTGTTCCTGCAACAGCACCATTAGCGCAGACAAGTCTGGCACCGCTGGTGCCGAAGAAACTCCACATGGGCCAGCGACTGGCTCTGTCGCAGGCTGAACACCACCCGGCGTCTGTATCGGGGAATCTCCAAACCGCCTCTGATCCATGTCTTGCTGCCGTTGACTCCTTGTACGAATACCCTCCGTGTCGTCCTTTGGTAAAATTGGCATAATTTATCCCTCACTTCTGACACCAATTTGTTACGAGCTGGGTATGGGATAAATTATTTTACACCAATTAATTAACCAAATATTCTTTATTAACTCAACAACTTATTTACACAAACACTAAATCGCTAATAATCACTATTCTCTTCGTAATCGCTTGTATTCGCTTCCGTTCGCATACGTAGGTAGTCGAAAATAGACTGACTCACTCGCCCGCCGTCCGGCCTATTTATACGGTCATGGAAGTTTCCAGAACATTGTCGAACTGTCTTATAGTGGAATATTCTAGAAACATCTATGAACTTCTACACAGTACCACAATGGAATTTTCTCGAACCTAGTGGAAACTTCTGGAAACTTCGACCACATTCTCGAACGTTCCAGTGTAATACGGTCGACGTAACATTATCATTTATTAAGTTCGTTTTAAGGTGCCCGCAAACGATACCAATTTTAAGTAAGTAAGTTATCCATTATTTCGCAAAAGATTAGCCTGTTCTACTTCCTACTAATATTATAAATATGAAAGTTTGTATGTTTGTATGTTTGTTAGTTTGTATGTTTGTGTTTCAATCATGAAATTTTGCACACGGATAGATTACAACCGGGATTAAAACATAGGCTACTTTTTTACAATGCAGGCAAAGCCACTGGCAGAAGGTAGTATATAATAAATGCGAATGTTTGGATGGAGGGGTGGATGTTTGTTACTTAACCACGCCAAAACCGCTGAACGGATCTAGATGAAACTGGTCAGGTAGATAGATTAAAGTCTGAAATAGTACATAGGCTATAATTTTTAATGGGGGCGAAGCCACTGGCAGTATCTAGTATAGGACTTTGGTCACCGAGTTTGGCAACTAGCAGCCTGTTACTACCAGTCTTGACGTTTTTCATGTCATTTGAAGAAACTGCGCAGACGTAGGAACCAACTTAGTTGCGAGTGTCGGTGATCAACAATAGATTTCGGTTACTGCACTCGGTGACAAGTGCCAAAATCAATTTCAAATTTCCACAACGAGCAACTTACTTTGGTACTATAGTATCTTGAGGCGTACCTCGTCTCAGTGTGTACCTTTGGTGAGCGGTCTCAGGGATATGAAAAGTAAACAGAAACAATATTCGTGCCCAATTTTCGAGGTTCTCTCTCAATTTTTTCAGGATCCCATGATCAGATCCTGATGTCCTTGACATGGTACCACCCTTGAGGTATACCCTATCCAAGAAAAGAAGAATCATCAAAATCGGTTCATAAATAACGGAGTGAGGGCCGAACATACATACAGAAACGCTAAACGTATCCACAATTTTCGAGTTTTTCTCTCAATTTTATCAGGATTCCATTGTCACATCCCGATTTCCTTATTAAGGGACCATCCTTGAGGTATACCCTATCTAACAAAAAAAGAATAATCAAAATCGGTTCCTAAATAACGGAGTGAAGGCCGAACATACATACAGAAACGCTAAGCGTGCCCACAATTTTCAAGGTTTTCTCTCAATTTTATCAGGTTTCCACTGTCAGATAATGACTTCCTTGACATGGGACCACCCTTGAGGTATACCCTATCTAATAAAAAAAGAATAATCAAAATCGGTTCATAAATGACGGAGTGAGAGCTGAACATACACAAAAAAAAAAAAAAAAATATATATATACGGTCGAATTGAGAACCTCCTCCTTTTTTTCGTCGGTTAAAAAATCAGAAGACTACGACATTCCAATCCAACAGAAAGACGACTTCGTCGTAAAAAACGGATATTGGTGAGATGGCCAGCGATGCAGAGTTGAACTCCAAGCAAGATCGAAGTCTCTTCAAGATGCGGCTTCATTGTTTGAGATCGTACAAACAAATACTTTGCTTTAGGCGAATACTGAAGAACTGAAATTATCTAGCTATATAAAAATCTGATTTTTATGATGAGGTCTCAGAAACTTTTGGAGATACCAAAACTGTGAATAATGTTGCAGTTTCTAATTGGGTATCTCTAGACTTTTTAAAGTTTGTTATAGAATGGGATTTCACAGAATCGCTTCCAAATGTTATGATGATTGCAATAGAACTGTTCATGACGGTTTGCGAGTTCGTACAATGTACATGTGAGAGGAGTTTCAGTAAAATAAATTAATAAAAACTACTTGCGAGCAACAATGACCTAATCGTAGCTTAGCAATCTTGGTATATTAGCCGTAGAATACGAGCCAATACAAAATTTTTGAAGAAGTTATTCTGAGTTTGCAGCTGTCTAAAGGCTCAATTACACCTTCCGATTTCAAGGGACCCAATTTAGGAACGATCTAACTAGGAAGTATGAAGCGAGCAATTCTAACTGCTATTACACCTTCCTGTTTCCTAAATTGGGTCCCTTGAAATCGGAAGGTGTAATTGAGCCTTAAACTAGAGGTACGCCACTGCATGCGCCGAGGCCGCGTAGGGTGACTGGCGTGACTGCGGGTGAGCGAGAACGCGGGCTATAGTGCCGCCGCCCGCCACGTCCCTGTAAGTGTACGTCCCGCTAATAAATAAATACCTATAAATTTCGTTCTGCGCATCGCAACATACGATGCCCCTACACGCCATAAAGTTTGAAGACTACTGTACAGAAGCTTTAGGTGCATACACTACATAGTTACACAGGTATAATAGTCGGGTAACATCTTGAAAATGCAAATAAATGATAATAATGGTGTCATTTTTAGAACGCATGGGGGGGCGGTGAGCGCACGTCACACCGGAACCGCTACCGGCGCCATTTTCATTCAAGAAGTTTTTTTGAAGTGAAACTTCTTTAGAATCGTTGTGATTTCAAACCGGATGCAACGGAAAAAACGACAGGTAAGAGACACATATACAAAAGAGCGAGAGAGCAGATGACGGCGAGAGGAGAGGGCGCGCGCGACGCGGGCTCACGCGGGGCCTGGGGTCTCGTCACTTCGCTACCGATCATCAACTTTAGACAATTATTGCTCACTTTTGACCACCTATTGCTCAATTGCAAACCTTTGACCAACTTTTGCTCACCTTTGGCCACCTTTTGACCATCTTTGCCAATCTTTGCCCACCTTTGACCACCGATTGCTCACTTTTCGCTCACCTTTGACCACCTATTGCTCACCTTTGACCACCAATTGCAAACCTTTGACCAACTTTTGGTCACCTTTGGCCACCTTTTTGCTCATGTTGGCCACCTTTTTGCTCACCTTTGGCCACCTTTTAGCTCACTTTTTGCTCCTTTTTGCTCACCTATGGCCACCTTTTTGCTAACCTTTGGCCACCTTTTTGGCCACTTTTAGCCACCTTTGGCCACTTTTGGCCACGTTTGGCCACCTTTGGCCACCTTTGGCCACCTTCTTGCTCACCTTTTTGCTCACCTTTGGCCACCTTTGGCCACTTTTGGCCACCTTTGGCCACCTTTGGCCACCTTTGGCCACCTGTGGCCACCTTTGGCCACCTTTTTGCTCACCTTTTTGCCCACCTTTGGCAACCTTTGGCCACCCTTTTGCTCACCTTTGGCCACCTTTGGCCACCTTTTTGCTCACCTTTTTGCCCACCTTTGGCCACCTTTGGCCACTTTTGGCCACCTTTTGCCACCTTTGGCCGCCTTTGGCCATCTTTGGCCACCTTTGGCCACCTTTTTGCCCACCTTTGGCCACATTTTTGCCCACCTTTGGCCGCCCTTGGCCACCTTTTTGCTCACATTTGGCCACCTTTGGCCACCTTTGGCCACCTTTGGCCACCTTTGGCCACCTTTGGCCACCTGTGGCCACCTTTGGCCACCTTTTTGCTCACCTTTTTGCCCACCTTTGGCAACCTTTGGCCACCCTTTTGCTCACCTTTGGCCACCTTTGGCCACCTTTTTGCTCACCTTTTTGCCCACCTTTGGCCACCTTTGGCCACTTTTGGCCACCTTTTGCCACCTTTGGCCGCCTTTGGCCATCTTTGACCACCTTTGGCCACCTTTTTGCTCACATTTTTGCTCACCTTTGGCCACCTTTGGCCACCTTTTTGCCCACATTTGGCCACCTTTGGCCACCCTTGGCCACCTCTTTGCTCACATTTGGCCACCTTTTGCCACCTTTGGCCACCTTTGGCCACCTTTGGCCACCTTTTTGCCCATCCTTGGCCACCTTTGGCCACCTTTGACCACCTTTGACCACCTTTGGCCACCTCTTTGCTCACATTTTTGCTCACCTTTGGCCACCTTTGGCCACCTTTTTGCCCACCTTTGGCCGCCCTTGGCCACCTTTTTGCTCACATTTGGCCACCTTTGGCCACCTTTGGCCACCTTTGGCCACCTTTGGCCACCTTTGGCCACCTGTGGCCACCTTTGGCCACCTTTTTGCTCACCTTTTTGCCCACCTTTGGCAACCTTTGGCCACCCTTTTGCTCACCTTTGACCACCTTTGGCCACCTTTTTGCTCACATTTTTGCCCACCTTTGGCCACCTTTGACCACCTTTGGCCACCTTTTTGCTCACCTTTGGCCACCTTTGGCCACCTCTTTGCTCACCTTTGTCCACCTTTTTGCCCACATTTGGCCACCTTTGGCCACCTTTGGCCACCTTGGACCACCTTTTTGCTCACCTTTGGCCACCTTTGGCCACCTTTTTGCTCACCTTTGGCCACCTTTGGCCACTTTTGGCCACCTTTGGCCACCTTTTTGCTCACCTTTGGCCACCTTTGGCCACCTTTGGCCACCTTTTTGCTCACCTTTAGCCACCTTTGGCCACCTTTGGCCACCTTTGGCCGCCTTTTGCCACCTTTGGCCACCTTTGGCCACCTTTGGCCACCTTTTTGCTCACCTTTGGTCACCTTTTTGCTCACCTTTGGTCACCTTTTTGCTCACCTTTGGCCACCTTTTTGCTCACCTTTGGCCACCTTTGGCCACCTTTTTGCTCACCTTTGGTCACCTTTTTGCTCACCTTTGACCACTTTTGGCCACCTTTTTGCTCACCTTTGGCCACCTTTGGCCACCTTTGGCCACCTTTTTGCTCACCTTTGGCCACCTTTGGCCACTTTTGGCCACCTTTGGCCACCTTTGACCACCTTTGGCCACCTTTTTGCTTACCTTTGGCCACCTTTGGCCACCTTTGGCCACCTTTTAATTTAAAAAATAAATAAAACTTTTAAGTCTTGAGTAATGAGCATATTTACCTACATAAAATATCAAATTTTATATAAACTAATTTTGAGTCGGCGCCAAACAACAATCTGATTATTAAATATCTAAATTTTATAAGTACTTACAAATGATGAAGGCTGTAAGTAGGTAATTAATCATTTCATTAATTGGCGCCGACTCAAAATTAGTTTATATAAAATTTTATATTTTATGTAGGTAAATATGCTCATTACTCAAGACTTAAAAGTTTTATTTATTTTTTGCTTTTTAGTTCTTTTTCGTCGGTTAATTTTTTTGTTAGAAAGTTTTTTATTTTTTGTGGCTCGCATCATCTTGTAACACTCTAATTCTTCATCATTCCTCTTGCCACTGAGCTGATGAAATAACCATCCTTCCATGAAGTTCCCAGGATATTGACCAGTTGAGGTTACCTCCAATACTGTAAAGACGTCTTTTCTTCAAACCATATTAAGTGGTATTTGTCACTAAAACTAGTTTTTATATATAACTTCTATTGTTTAGGAAAGCTATGGTTTCCATCATCAGCTCAGTTTCATGATGTGATGGTTCCTAAATGCAAATACCTGATTAAGATATGAAAAGTAAACAGAAACAATATTCGTGCCCAATTTTCGAGGTTCTCTCTCAATTTTTTCAAGATCCCATGATCAGATCCTGATGTCCTTGACATGGTACCACCCTTGAAGTATACCCTATCCAAGAAAAGAAGAATCATCAAAATCGGTTCATAAATAACGGAGTGAGGGCCGAACATACATACAGAAACGCTAAACGTATCCACAATTTTCGAGGTTTTCTCTCAATTTTATCAGGATTCCATTGTCACATCCCGATTTCCTTATTATGGGACCATCCTTGAGGTATACCCTATCTAACAAAAAAAGAATAATCAAAATCGGTTCCTAAATAACGGAGTGAAGGCCGAACATGCATACAGAAACGCTAAGCGTGCCCACAATTTTCAAGGTTTTCTCTCAATTTTATCAGGTTTCCATTGTCAGATCCTGACTTCCTTGACATGGGACCACCCTTGAGGTATACCCTATCTAATAAAAAAAGAATAATCAAAATCGGTTCATAAATGACGGAGTGAGAGCTGAACATACACAAAAAAAAAAAAAATATATATATACGGTCGAATTGAGAACCTCCTCCTTTTTTTCGTCGGTTAAAAACCATATTAATTTCGTTCAAAATAATTATTCCCAACAAGAGCAATCCATAATGTATTGCAAACATATTTTAAAACCATTGAACTGACGGTTTCATATTCAGTTTTAATACACGAACTGAATCGCATATCGCTTCAGCTTCCATGATTGGAATTTAATTGATCCGTTCCGTTTTCATTACTAGTGCTGTTTGAGAACATTTTTCACGAGAATGTGTCGACGCGCTGAATAGAGGACATGGCCGATAAATTCTATGGGAGATGGGAATGCTCTTGTTGTGTTGTTTGTGAATGTGAGTTCAATTTTGTAGAAAAGAATAGAAATTTATTTGAGAGAGGAGTACCCTGTATGAAAAAGCAGTCAAAAGAATTTGATTTAACCATAATTATGTTGGAAGAAAAAGACATGTTGCGCCGACCCCAAATAAATTGGGATAAGGGCAGCAGAATGATGATGTTGTCCCGCTGTTCCACTGTCCCACGGAATAAAACCTTTGTGATCGTTGTGTAGGTCCTATAGATCTCTGCTTAGCTCTATTATGGGGAAACTGACGTGATATGTTATATTGTGTTTGTCAAAATCGGCCCACGTGTTTGGCCTCTAAAGCGCCACAAAGGAACAAACATACATTCACACATAGGCTGATAAACACATTACCCTCCCTTGCGTCGCGAAGTCGGGTATAAAGAACACTAGCCTCCAAGATACCATTTCCATATAGTTTTCCATTAAAGTTATGATTGATAAGCAAACCGATCCATTTTGATCATGAAAACTGGGGATAAGCTGGGTGTTAGGTGATCATATTACACTCTGACGTAGGTATTAGGGAAAAGTAATTATATAGTAGGTTTAGGTGGTGATCCACCACCCATATTATCTACTAATCCTAATCCTAACTAATAATATTTATGTGAAAGTAAGTATGTTTGTTGTTAAGTTTATAAAATTAGAAAAAATAAAATTACAACAAAATTTAAGGATGCAAAGAAAATATGTAAAACTTTAAAATGGCGATGGACGGGACATATGCTTAGAAATACGAATGGAAAATGGACAAAACCCATAACAGAGTGGTATCCCAGGAATGGGAAAAGAAGAAGCAAAGGGCGTCAAACAAAAAAATGGGAAGATGACCTCAAAAAGGTAGCGGGTCCAGAGTGGACGAGAACAGCGAGAGACAGGCAGAAATGGAAAGCTTTAGAGGAGGCCTTTGTCGAAAGACAAGCTGTGAAGTGAAACCGATCATGCAGTCGATCTGTGAATAAATGAATATCATTATTATTATTAATAAGGAAAATGCGTGTATTGTAAATTTGTAGAACAGCAATAAAGGCTTATTTTATTTTAAGTTTGTTTGTATGTTACCTTTTCACGCTTTTTTTTTACGCGTAAACCACTGACCAGTCATGTGATTGGTCATGAAATTTTGCTTATACGTGTCAGTGGTATAGAACGGGACGTAGGGTACCCTTCATTAAAATAAAAAAACTGTTTCCGAGGGTAAGAACAATAACTTTCGACGGCCACAATTGCTATCGACGCTAGGTGGCGCTACTTGTAATTTGAATTATTAACTCCCGTGCGAAGCCTGCGTTGCCGTCGTCGCCAGCGTCTCTGGTTGGTAAATATCGGGTGTAAAAAGACAGTTTCCGAAGCCGAAAGTCACATATTCTTCCCATTATTTGGATCAATTTTTTCCACTAGACCATACCTGGGAATCCACTGGTTTTGGAGATATTGAAGGTCAAAGTAGCAAGTTTTATTTTTACTTTTTAACGAAACTGAATTCCAAGTGTTATTACTAAACTTTTTTCCAAACAAACATAACCTGTTTTTTTTTCTGATTTTCGAAATTACGCATCAGTTACAAAAACGCAATGAATATCAAACGTATCCAACAAGTACCTACATGGCTTAGAGTGAAGGGGCGGAGTTTAACTCCACTAGCCTGGGTTCGCGTTACATTACGCGCAACATAAAATAGTTTTTTTTTTCATTCCTAAAAATAAAAGTCGTTTCCCAGTTATAATTTCTAATCAGTTTAATATCTACCTTTACCGTCCAAAATGAACACGATAAGATGGTAAAACCTTTTAATACGCGTTAACTACCCAATTACAACATAATGTGTTTTAAATAATCCACTAACCACCTTAATTAGTCTTGCTTTATTTGTTAAATCAGCAACAATGTGCGACCTTGGTTTTCGGTTACATTAGGGGTAATTTTAGGCACACAATCATACGATTAGCGTACAATGGTTTTAATGACGTTAGAGGTCAAATTGTTTGACTTTATACGAGTAGCAGGGGTTGGAATACTGGTATTTTTTAGAGGTGGTGCTATTTTTGGGTTCCGTACGTGAAGGGTCCAAACGAAGCCCTATTGCAATCACTTACGTGTCCGTCTGTCTGTCTGTCCGTCGTAGTCTGTCTGCGTTTTTTTCTGGTGGTTGCCACTATTGATTCTGGCTTACAGAAGTTACAGTGGTTTAGGAATAGTGTGGCGGGCTTGTCCGTATCTGTTACAAAATTTTATTCCGAAGATTTTTTTAATTTCCTATGACCTTTGAACTTGAAGTTTGGTGATCATGTTTATTATCACTACATAGTATAAAACAAAGTCGCTTTCTCTGTCCCTATATCCCTAGGTATGCTTAAATCTTTAAAACTACGCAACGGATTTTGATGCGGTAATTTTTTAATAGATAGTGTGATTGAAGAGGAAGGTGTATATGTAAAATTTGTACCCAAGCGAAGCTGGGGAGGGTCACTAGTTATGTATATTTTACTAACAAATACTAATATATTATAGGGACCTGGAGCACCTTCTCGTACTGCAGGGTCCCTGGAGGTTCTTCGTACGCGTCTAGGGGCTGTCGTACTCGCTGACAACGCGAGAGTGTGGTGTATGAGAGTGACTGCTTATTGTGTGTATATAAAAGAAAGAGGAATAGCGCACTCAGAGGAACTGTATTAAATTATAATAAAATAACATGTGTGCTTCGGTCGGGCTAGCAGAACTCAACTCCAAAACAAAAGTCTTCCCTATTCTTCTTAAATTCAATCGGCGTTCCAAGAGTTTGTAGAACGTTCCAAACTTCCAACGTGCCAGTCTCCACCATAAGGTCGCCAACATAAGGTCGTCACAATATTGATAAATCCGATGTTTTCTTTGATTATTTCCTCATTTGGTACGGAACCCTAAATGTGCGAAGTCCGACACGCACTTGGCCGATTTTTGGAACGAAGTTCCTTATCGCGCGTTGTGAAAGGGGGCTAGACGGAAAAAATTCTTACGAAAAGTTGTCACGACACTTTTTGCTATAGTAAAAAAAAAAAACTTTTATTACAATTACTTTTGTTATAGTTGTTGTTATTGCTAAAGAGTTGAGTTGAGCTGAGCTGAGCTGAGCTGAGCTGAGCTGAGCTGAGCTGAGCTGAGCTGAGCTGAGCTGAGCTGAGCTGAGCTGAGCTGAGCTGAGCTGAGCTGAGCTGAGCGAAGGTGAGAAAGGTGAGCGAAGGTGAGCGAAGGTGAGAAAGGTGAGCAAAGGTGAGCGAGGATGGGAAAGCTGAGTGAGGATGGGAAAGCTGAGCGAGGGTGGAAAAGCTGAGCGAGGGTGGGAAGCGTGAGTGAGGGTGGGAAGCGTGAGTGAGGGTGGGAAGCGTGAGAAGGGTGGGAAGCGTGAGAAGGGTGGGAAGCGTGAGAAGGGTGGGAAGCGTGAGAAGGGTGGGAAGCGTGAGAAGGGTGGGAAGCGTGAGAAGGGTGGGAAGCGTGAGAAGGGTGGGAAGCGTGAGAAGGGTGGGAAGCGTGAGTTAGGGTGGGAAGCGTGAGTGAGGGTGGGAAGCGTGAGTGAGGGTGGGAAGCGTGAGTGAGGGTGGGAAGCGTGAGTTAGGGTGGGAAGCGTGAGTGAGGGTGGGAAGCGTGAGTGAGGGTGGGTAGCGTAAGTGAGGGTGGTAAGCGTGAGTGAGGGTGGGAAGCGTGAGTGAGGGTGGGAAGCGTGAGTGAGGGTGGGAAGCGTGAGTGAGTGTGGGAAGCGTGAGTGAGGGCGGGAAGCGTGAGTGAGGGCGGGAAGCGTAAGCGAGGGTGGGAAGGGTGAACGAGGGTGGGAATGGTTAGCGAGCTTGGGAAGGGTCAGCGAGGGTGGGAAGGGTGAGCGATGGTTGGAAAGGTGAGCGAGGGTGGGAAAGGTGAGCGAGGTTGGGAAAGGTGAGCGAGGGTGGGAAAGGCGAGCGAGGGCTAATAATAGACATTAAAATTCTTGCATTAAAATTTATAAATTTAAAAGATATATACAAACTAAATAATACCTAACATTTACAAATGCGTATAAAAACAACTCATTAAAATTCTTAGGTATTATGAAATTCGGACTTTTGAAAATCGGAACATCAAAATTCGGAATAAAATATTTCGGAGTATTTGGGTGTTCCCGTCCGTACTAGGGAGACCCTGTGTTACGGATCGCCAGGCCCTGACCCTAAAGAATAAGTTTCTAAACCTGATGTTGCTGGGAAGCAACTGATGAAGTTAAATTTTTAATACAGTGAAAGAAGGACAAAAATGGTGCAGATTGAAGTGGTATTACATACATTTTAGTGTGTGCCATTTCTTTCATCACTAGGTATGGCCGGCCATCTTATAGAACTACAACTTCAGGTGATGTGATATCCACGTACCATGGGCCTGCGTTTCGGCTCATTCCCCTCTCACAAAAAGAAGGCCTGTGACTAAGCATTCTATGTCGATTAGTTATACAATTTAAAAAAAAGCAAGAAAAGAAAATAAATTAAAAACCTGGTTACCTTGAAAATATTATATTCAACGTTTACACCAGGCTCCGATGTGCATCTGAAGAGATCTCTATGATTTTGAACGAAAACAAAATTCTTCTCTGATGTGTTGCTTCCGTCTCCAGAAGATAAAATATTGTTGGAATAATTGACTAGTGGAGCAAGATATGCAGCCTTTATATCTTATTTTAAATAATTGGAACGAAGTTCCTTATCACGCGTTGTGAAAGGGGGCTAGACGGAAAAAATTCTTACGAAAAGTTGTCACGACACTTTTTGCTATAGTAAAAAAAATAAACTTTTATTACAATTACTTTTGTTATAGTTGTTGTTATTGCTAAAGAGTTAAGTTGAGTTGAGTTGAGCTGAGCTCAGCTGAGCTGAGCTGAGCTGAGCTGAGCTGAGCTGAGCTGAGCTGAGCTGAGCTGAGCTGAGCTGAGCTTAGCTGATCTGAGCTGAGCTGAGCTGAGCTGAGCTGAGCTGAGCTGAGCTGCGATGAGATGAGATGATGAAGTATAACTTCTTACGTGCGTGCGTGTGTGCGTAGTTAATAATAAAAAAAATATTATAAATTAAAAAAAATAAAATTATATTACAATTCCTTCACTAATTAATCGAAAGGAACTTCGTTCCATCCGGGTGTCCCTTGACACCTCTCAAGTTTTTTTTTTTATGTATGTCCACCGATTTCTCTGTCAGTTGTGGACCGATTTCCAAAATTATTTATTTAGGTGGTCCCATATAAATTTTTATCGAAATTGCTACCGCACTTTTTGAAAATATCAACAAAAACCAAAAATATGTACCTAACGGTACCTATATGACTTCTCCTCCAATTACGAGTATGTTAAAATTACATGTCCCATGTTATTGGGGTTATCAATTCAGGCGTAACTTTAATATTTAGTTTTTGTTCTGGGTTATAACAACCAATAAGTGAAAAATTAAAAACTTCTTCACATGAAATACAACCGACTTCCAAAAATGAAAATACACAAGAAATGGTAAAATAACTTCAATTTCGGCAGTTGGTGTCAAATAACGAAGAAATAAAATACAAACACCGACTTCTGAAATTAAAGTCATGTTTAATTTTTTTGTGTGTTTTCTTTTTTGGAGGGTGGTTTTATTTTTTTTATGCCTACTGTTGCGACACAGGCCTCTTCTCCACGAGACGGAGTAGGCTGTATTCCACATTATGGGTCCTGTGCGGATTGTTAAATGTCACGTGTCTTCGAATTTTTCGTTTTAGGGCATAGCGGTTTCCTAACCAAGTTTACCTACACGCTTTTCGATTATCAAAAAGTCGAAAATGTAATGTATTGTCAAGCACTATTGCATTTACACGTGATCAATCCCCTTATAGGCATTTCTTAAATCACTATCGCTGTTCTTATGTACCTATCTATTGAAATAGTCGAAAGTCACTGATTTCTGTAGTGCTCAAGACCTTGACAATTCATATTTTATAACACAAAAATACCAGTTTTTATTAAATATACTCAGTAGGTACTCATTTACCTAAAAATATACCGGTATTTACCGCTACACTACAGGTATTTCCAGTACCCAGCGAGCTCAGCTTTGTTCGCAATCGTTATGCAAATGAGTTAGGAACGCGGTAAACACCACGTAATTTGTATCAAGTGCCGCATAATTGAAGGCAATGTGCCCCGGTATTAGTTCTAAGTTTACTGCAATGGGTTAACTAAGGTTAAAGTATGATCTTTCTACTAAGGGCCGATTTCACCAATGAAACTAATCGCGATTAGTTAAACTAAACTGAGTTTACTCGTTTAATTAAGATTAGAGCTTCATTTTGCATTTCACCACTACAAACTAAACTAGTTGAAGCTTAACTTAGTTTAAATTATAAACGCCCAGTTTTCGGTGAAACGCAAAATGAAACTCTAATCTCGATTAAACGCATGAACTGAGTTTAGTTTAAACTAATCGCGATTAGTTTAATTAGTGAAGTCGGCCCTAAGTTTCTTAGTCTGGAAACTGTTATTAAAAGACCGGTTTTTTTATTTTTAACTTTCATTGTCTCACATTTGACCACTAACACAATAATGGCAAACAATGATGTGGTCGACATGGAGCGCGCTCGCCTAGAAATAACATGTCTTGTCTTCAAGACCCCCAGGAAACACAAACTTTGGTAGCGAATTCCACGCCTTAGCTGTTTGTACATACGCACAATGAATGAGTTCCCAAAACGTTTTGTGGGTGTGGGTGGGATGTCAACCATGTACCGGTGGCGGTTTTCAATGAGTCTCGGAATCGAGAGAGATTTTCAAACTCAAACTCAAAAGCATTTATTTCAAATAAACCTTATAGAGGCACTTTTGAATTGTCAAGATGTCGGTCAGTCAGAAAGATGAAGCTAATTTGCACATTCCAAAGCGTAGATCTCTATGGAGAAGAAGTGTAAGAAACTCCAAGGACACTTTTTTTCTTGCAGTGAGACTTTTTGGACACTTTTTGATTGCCTGAGTTTGCTCAGTGTGCAGGATTTTGCAAGAACACTTTTTTAAAATTATTTTACTAATACTTACATATATGCATTGCAGACAAATACTAAGTGCTGGGATCCTTACGATACTTACTGATTATTTTGGCAAAAGGAAGATTCCTGAGTCCAGAATATGTTGGACAATTATTTTTTGCTTTACCAAAACAATTATTATTATACGAGACCGTGCTGTCCCACTGCTGGGCAAAGGCCTCCCTCCATTCCTTCCAACGGTCACGATTTTTTGCCAACTCTTAGGGAAGACATCCATGTCGTCCCGCCATCTACTTCGTGGTCTGCCCCATGTCGCCACGAAATTTCAACCCACGGTTGCGTCTTCATTTTTAGGGTTCGTTCGCGAAGGGTTCAAACAAAGCCCTATTGCTGTCACTCACATGTCCGTCTGTTCGTGGTCTGTCACAAAATTTTGTTACGAAGAATTTTTTAACTTCCCATTGACATCATCATCATCATTTCCGCCGCAAGACGTCCACTGATGATCAAAGGTATCCCCCAAGTGTCGCCACAATGACCGGTCTTGTGCGTCCCGCATCCATCGGCTACCCGCGACTGGTGAGGACCAGGTCATCCGTCCACCTTGTTGGAGGCATTCCAACGCTTTGTCTTCAAGTACGCGGTTACCACTCCAGAACTTTTCGGCTCCAGCGACCGTCTGTTCTGCGAGCAATCCCATTCGCCTACGAACCTGAAAGGTGATAATGATTATTATTAGAACGTAGGTACCTACATTTTACTAACAAATACCAATATATTTATAAATCACATTTTTTCATTGATAATTCCCACATTTGATCGGATTTTGGTGTTCCGTACACTAAGGGTCCAAACGGAGCCCTATTGTTGTCACTTGTCACGTTGCGGAGCCGGAGGTGGTGTGACACGTAGAGGAGGTCGTAGGAGTGACACGCAGAGGAGGGCGTAGAGTAGGAGGACCGTAGATGAGAGTTAGATGAAGATAAACACGACGAGTTCAGACTTATATTTTATTATATACAGTAGGCTTGATTATATGGAGCACTTATTAATCGAACGTACACCGTACACTGTGACTAGGTAAAGGTATAAATTGTATTATTGCTAGGACTGCCTGGTTATAAAAGTTGCACTTCACTGTTCTAGTAACTCTTATAAACTGGTAACTGTAATTTATTGAATAGAAGGAAAATGACAATGATGGATAGGAGCTTAGTCTAGCTCGGCAGCAGAATTAGAACTGATTTTTAATATAAAAACAGAGATTATTGACAGAGAAAAGAAGTAGTATTTGAATTTTAAATTAAAAAAGGTAGGAAAGAACGTAATTTTGGAATTGGGGTTAAAAAATAAACAAGGCTTTAACACTGCCTTGTTACACAGTCACGTGTCCGTCTGTCTATCTGTCCGCCCGTCGTCTGTCACAAAATTTTGTACGAAGAATTTTTTTAACTTCCCATTGACCTTGAGGTGATAATGTTTATTATTACGTATACTTTACTAAAAAATACCAATATTTGGTACGGAACCCTTAATGTGCGAAATCCGACACGCACTTGACCAGTTTTTTTGTTTACATTATAAAAGAAAAAATACGTGTCTATATTTTTTGGGCATCTAACTGACGTAACAACAAGATTTTTTCAGTCACCGACCCTGTTATTCAATGTGTCTCGCAATCGAGACAGATTGCCTGTCTTTGCTCAGTGTGCACGATTTAGCAAGAAAATTGTTTTACATGATTTTATTAATACATAGAGAGGGATGCATGCATTGCTTATAAATACTAAATGCTGGGATTCTTACGATACTGTAGGACCCCAGGGCTGTAGTAAGGTCTGTAGGGTTCTAGGGGTGCTTTCGTGGATTGGGGACTCGCTTGCTTACTGCGAGAGTGCGGTGTGTAACGAGTAAAAGATGAGGGTCAGGGCACTTCTAGGTTTATTCCTGATTAAAATAATTACACATGTGCCCACTTCCAAGGGCTAAACTCTAGTCTGACATAAAACAAAATTCACACCTACTCTTCTAAAATAATCCATCGACTCTCCAACATTCTTACCTGCCAGTTAAAGGCCGGTGCAGACCCGCTGAAATTAGGCTGTGTCTACAATCGTCACAATACCCTTTGATTATTTTGGCAATTGATAATGGCTTTCTTGCATGTTAAGAACTTACTTATAAATATGCCCCATCTTTTTAACCGACTTCAAGAAGGAGGAGGGACTCAATTGTTTTTTTTTGTATGTTTGTTACACAATAATTATCTCCGCCATTTGTGATTGATGATTCTTTTTTTTGTTTGGTAGGTCATTCTTGAGAAGTGTTCCCATATAATTTAATCGAAATTAATAACAGTGCTTTTTGAAAAATAACCAAAGACAAAAATAAAATATACACAGATGACGTTTTGGTTTCCTCCAATTATGTTCAAATTCCATGTTTCATGTTATTGGGGCGGGCATAACTATAATATTTAGGTTAAGTTCTGGGGTACAACAACTAAAAAGTCAAAAATAAAAAACTTTCTTACAAAAAATACAACCGGCTGCCGGAAATAACTCTAACTGTCTCTCTTTCTCTTTATATTTTTTTTGTTCTCTATATTCTATTCTATTCACTAAGAAGTCGTCGATGTTAAATAACGAAGAAACAAAATACTTTTACCATAGATTTAGGCGTTGGTGACACTCGTATATCAGCCCAGAGTTAACTGTGTGGCTGTTTAGCGCTTGCAGGACTGCCATGCTGTCCGAGAGTATACGTACCGACTGGTCCTTAACATCCCTAGCTAAACTACTTCTTTCTGCCTATGGAAATGAACAACTTTCTTCAACTTGAGCACAATTTTTTTTTCGGAGATGACTAATACTCCCTTGAAGATAGTTCTTTTTTTATGGACAGAAACAGTATTTAAAATATACACATGCATTTCCGTTACATCATCTTACTGCCCTTATCCCATGTTACTTGGAGTCGGCGCAACACGTTTTTTTCTTCCATTCTGTCCTGTCAGCCGTCACGCTGTCACTAACTCCCTTTTCTTTCATATCATTCCTCACACAATCCATCCATCCTTTCTTTGGCCTCCCTCTCCCTCTACATCGATCCACATTTATATTCATAACTCTTTTTGTTACATGTGTTTCATCCCTCCTCCTAAAATATACACATGCATTTCCGTTACACCCTGTATAATTTATCTGTTCTGTCTTGTCTAGAGCCTAGTCTATAAAAAAGCAGATTATTGAACCGTTCTCTTCACAGTATTTAAAAGATTACTTCAATACCTCCACAATAACTCAAGAAACCTTGTAATCTGCAGACTCCTCAATAGAGATGACGCCAGGGAAAAAAAAAATCTATTTAGACCGTAAGTTAGATTATCAAAAAATATCGGACACTAAGTATTTTTGCTTTATCAAATTAATGAAAAATTACAAAGGTACAACGCATCAAAGTTCAGGAGTGTGGGCTTGTTACGTAATTTTTCATTAAAAAGTGGTACAATTTTAACTTAAGTGTGACGTCATCCGAAATTTCAACCCACTGTATCGCCTTCATTTTTTGTTAAAGTGACAAAAGAAAAATACGTGTCCAATAATTTTTGGTAATCTAACTGACGGAATAATCAGATTTTTGTAGTCGTCAACCCAATTGTTTTCAAAGCATCGTTACCGCGCTAGGTGGCGGCGACTTCTCGCGCCCGGCCTTGGTTCAGGCCATGGTACAGAGCGAGAGGGAACGGGAAGCAGTCTCCGCCTTCTGCGAAGCAGTAATGCTCGCGAAGTCGGAGGCGGGACGCGTGAGGGAAGCTCAACGGAGTGCCTCTCACGGCCCCGGCCGCTACCACCGCAGAAGAGGTACTGGGCGTAGGACGTCGCGAGACGATCTCCGGCCACCGTAGAACCGGGCCTGCGGACGGCGAGCAGTGGGTAGCTCGCCGTCCGATCAGCACCAGACCCGTGAGTCGACAGCGCGTAGTGTTCCACGCGCGCCTCAAAGAGATGATTGTCAGCCACCACTGACGGGGCCCATCGTGGCCGGTGCCTGCATGCCAAGGGGTTCCGGATAAATTCTGAAAATAAGTTACCGCACCCCTGGGCACTCAGGCAGGGGAGGAACAGGGGTGGGTTTTAGTCAATAAGAGTCTGACACGCCCTCCCGCTCCACCCAGAGCGGGAGAAGTCATTGGATGATTTCCCAACCCCACAAAAAAAAAAGTTACCGCGCTATCCCGGTTTCAGCGACTTTGTTACTACTCTCATCCCTTTAATGTATCACATCCGTTTTAACAAGGTAATCATTTTCCTTCTGAAATAAACGATAATTGCTTTCTCTTATGTTGAGAACTTATACATAAATATTCCTGCTCTTTTTGCACAAAAAGCAATTACTGACCCAATATAGAAATTTTCTGTTCTGTCCTTCACAGTATCAAAAGCTTACCTCAAAATCTACACAATAATTTAAAAGACCTTGTAATCTGCAAGGCAAGGCAAGGCATCGTTACCGCGCTACACCGGTCTCAGCGATTTCGTCACGACTCTGACACTCCCTAATGAATCACCCCCGTTTTAACAAGCTAATAATTTTCCTTCTGAAATTTTCATTTAGTCTCGCATAGATTAGGGGTGGTGCTGTGGATTTTGTTGGCCAAACAAAATGAGTGTAATTGCTTTTAATGAAACTTCTAATTAGGCGTTTAAAATGTTTACGTTGATTTAGAGGACTGTTTGTGTTGGTTTTGGAATTTTAAATATGTATTTAGAAATTCTGAACTTTTTTGACGGTTGTAATATTATTACAGAGTTTGGGTAGAAATTATTCAAGATAATTAGTCATCTGCCTAGCCTTTTCCCAACTACTATCTTTGGGTCGGCTTCCAGTCTAACCGGATGCAGCTAAATACCAGTATTTTACATGGAACGACTGCCTATCTGACCTCCACAACCCAGTTACTGGGTAATACGATACCCCTTGGTAAGACTGGATGTCAGACTTTCGGGCTTCTGACGACCCGTAACGACTGTCAAAGATCCACGATTGACAGCCGGGTCCAACGGCTTAACGTGCTTTCCGAGGCACGGAGGAGTCTCGGTATAAAAAGATGGTCACCCATCCATGGACCAACTCCGGCAAGCGTAGCTTAACCTGATAGATCGACCCGATCGATCCGATTCAGAATAATTAGTATTTATTTTATATTATTAAACAATTGCCTTAAACTATTTACATAGGTACTTGAAAAATAATTTACTAACAATAAATAAAACAAAAACTCCTAGCTAAATAAATATTAAAATATGGCGTCAAAAAATTGCTTCCCATCGCCGACGACCGGAAGTGTGCCCAAAAGACTGGAGGCATTGCCACGTTGAATGGCACTGCTTAACTTCTGGCCGAGGCAAAAGCCAGCCCTTGGGTCATGCGACGCATTTATTTATATTGTTTTGAATCTTTGGCTCTATTGGTTCGAAAATTGAAATTTTGGCTTCTGAATGGTAACACTCGTCAAGTCGTGTGTTCGACTCGGTGTCCTTGGACATAGGAAATATTAATAATTAATTAATATCTCTATGTAAGTTTAGCAAGCAGCTAGAATTGTGTGCTAAACTTTTATAGATTAACCAGAATTATTGTTTCTATATTATAATACTAGCTTTTGCCAGCAGCGTCGCCCACGTTTAGATAGTGCTTCCTGCATTATAAATAATTGCCTATAAACCTGACCTGAAACAGTCAATAATCAGACCAGGTCAGACCACCAGACCAGACTATAATCTGTGTGCTAAATTTCATCTAGATCTGTTTAGCCGTTCTGGCGTAATCGAGTAACAAAAATCCGTCCAAACTTTCGCATTTACATTATTAGTATTATTATAACTCCAGAAAAATGCGAGTTCAGTTTAAATAATTATCTCCACGTGGAAGAGATATTGTGCAAGTCTGTTTATCATGAAATAAGGTTCTGTACTATATACCCATATGTATTAACAGCCGCACGGGTCGATCCATCAGGTTAAGCTACGCTTGCCGGGGTTGGTCCATGGATGGGTGACCATCTTTACGTACCAAGACACCTCCGTGCCTCGGAAAGCACGTTAAGCCGTTGGTCCCGGCTGTCAATCGTGGATCTTTGACAGTCGTTACGGTCGTCAGAAGCCCGAAAGTCTGACATCCAGTCTTACCAAGGGGTATCGTATTACCCAGTAACTCGGTTGTGGAGGTCAGATAGGCAGTCGCTCCATGTAAAATACTGGTATTCAGCTGCATCCGGTTAGACTGGAAGCCGACCCCAAGATAGTTGGGAAAAGGCTAGGCAGGCAGGCAGACTATGTACTCATATATCCAATATTCTAATCTGAAGCATCGCCACAATAGTGCAGCTGTCACTTTTCTTTGTACGTATGACAATCGTACTCATTATTCCTGCTAAGCTTCGCTTGCCATTATAGTGCTTAACGACCTTACTATACGGGTTAGATTCCCGTGTAGCGTAGTAGTAGTATCTCATTTATATACTACCTACATTGGTGACCCTCGACTATGAACGTGAGCGCAGCCTTCGTCATGATGTCATCACCTCCAAACTGGTGACCCTCGACCATGAACGAGCGCAGCCTACGTGCAGCTACTTCAGCGTGACGTCATCATCATCGCTTCCTTCAAGCTCTTGAGCAACAAGTCATACAGCCAGCCAGTACCAACGGCTTCTACGGGTATCCTGACCACCAGCATGCAGCGGATGCGCATTCCTGGTCAGCATCCTCAGCCTCTTTCATCACCATCAACCTCATCAGCGATCTTGGCGCAGCGAACAGCACCTTCGGCCGGTCGAAGAACCTCTCCTGGTCGACGCCAGCAGTCAAGCCACTACGTCGCACAGCACCGCTCCGACCCACTGGAGCCTGCAGCATCCTCCCGACTCACTGGGACATCATCATCCCGACTCACTGGGATAGCAACACCCCGACTCACCGGGGCATCACCGCAGACAGTTCCGACTCACCGTGAACTATGCGGCTCTTCCGGTTCCGACTCACTGGAACTAACCTTCCACTGGCCCGGCAAGCATCACAAGATGTATGGACGACTCATCAAGAACCATCGATCTCCGATCTCCGGAGGGGAGTGATGTAGCGACATCTATGACGCCGCACACGAACTAAAAATAGCAAGAATTCTACATCGCGCAAGCAGAGTTCTCCGCGCGATTTGAACATATACAACAGCCCGAAATCAACCATTGGGCAGTTGCCCGGACCAGACACAACACCCGTCTGGTCGGAGGATCCTCCCTTTTCAATGGAGGTTGTGGAACTTTACACCCTGTTCCGCATACCTCCAAAAGGCAAAGACACATTTAAACAATAGTAGAGTTTTGCACGCGCTGTGAAAAAAATAAGCTGGCTACCCACCCCAGCTTTGCACGGGTTCAAATTATATACCAAAACCTTCCTCATAAATCACTCTATCTGTTGATGAAAACCGCATGAAAATCCGTTCAGTAGTTTTTCAGTTCATCGCGAACAGACAGACAGAGTAACAAACGCGGTGGGGGATTTTGTTTTACAAATTCAGAGAAATGCCAGATCAGTTTAGATCTCTCCACTATTATGCAAACCTGTTTATGATGAAATAAAGTTCCATACAACCATAGATCCGATGTTCTAGCTGAAGCTCCAATAGTGCAGCTGTCACTTCTCTTTGTACGAGTGACAATCAAGGCAAAGACGGTTTAACAATAGTCGAGTTTTGCACGTGCAGAGTAAATTGATTTACTTAGTAGGTAATAATAATAATAAAAAAACTCAAAACAGAAGCCCGACTGCAAATAAAAACTGGTCAAGTGCGAGTCGGACCCGCGCACGAAGTGTTCCGTAACATTATCTAGAAAAACAGCAAAAAAAATCATGTCTGTTGTATGGGAGCTGTGTTTTACTCGTAGCATTTGTTATTGTTGAACTGTCCTATCAGTTCAAACTATTGAAAAAAAAACCGGCAAAGTACGAGTCGGACTTGCGCAAGAATGGTTCCGTACCCTTATCTATAAAACGGCAAAATAATCACGTTTGTTGTATGGCAAAAATTAAATATTTATTTTATTCTTTTTTTCTACGAGTAGTATTTGTTGTTATAGCAGCAATAGAAATACATCATCTGTGAAAATTTCAACTGTCTAACTATCACGGTTTATGGGATACAGCCTGGTAACAGACGGACAGATGGACGGATAGCGGAGTCTTAGTAATAGGGTCCCGTTTTACCCTTTGGGTACGGAACCCTAAGAACCTGGCACTCCGGGAGTACCGTCAGTAGTGAAAACAAAAAACTTGAAAAAAAATGTCCAACGCGGCTCGCGATCCGCTACGACTAGCAGTCTCGTAGCGAATCGCGTAGCAGTGTCGGTGGCGCGCGTGTTCAATTATTTTTTCCCATTTCAAAACTGCCCAACGCGCCTACAGAAGTTTTCATTTCAAAAAGTCGCGCTCTGAAAAGTATGAAACAAGAAAATTTTCACAGGTGGTATATGACTACGGTGGCTACCGTGTGCACATCATCGAATACCTAAAAACATTTTCTTAAATCATTTTTTTTTAACTTACTTTTTAGTGTTTTATTTTTTAACTGTGTTTTTTGTTTTTATTTTATTTTTATGCATGTCTTTTAAACGGCACGATATTGAGTTTAGTGCCATGTCACCTTTTTTGAGTTTATGAGGGATATAAGATACACAAATACTTGCTGGTCAAAATTATAACCCTCTTTTTGGCTTCACCATAGTTAGGTAATAAATAAATAAATAAATAATAAATTCTTTATTACGGACAACATAGATCCACTGTGTTAGTAAATTTCTTATAACTAATGTTAGTAAAGCAATAATAATTATAATAATTAAAAAACATGTTTACTTGAGATCGTTTCATGTGGGCGACACACAAGCGAAAGTAAATAACTTCACTCATTCATCACCCCCACAAAACGTCTCAGAATAGGAGAGTAGATGTTCTCCGACACTGTCCCCAAAATACTGTTGTCACTGTCCCGTAGTCTTGCTATTAAAGACGAGATCTTTTTTCGAATGACCGCATAGAAGTCGTCAGTTCGATTCAGCGCAAACATCTCAGATGCGCTACAAAAACGGGGCAGTCCCAACAGCATTCTGAAAACATTATTATACTGGATGCGCAGGACCTCCAGCGATCTTTTGGTAAAGCCGACCCACAGACTCCCCGTGTACATACCCTGACAATAAGCTTTGAAAAGGGTTATTTTAACCTGATTAGTACAACGGTAGAACCTGCGCGCCAACATATTCCCTCTGACCGCCAATGCCCTGCGCTCTCTCTCTATGTCTACATTATCCTTAAGGTCGTCGGTAAGTATGTGCCCCAAGTACTTAAAACTATTTACTCGCCTTATACTCAAGCCATTCAGAGTAAAACTTGGTACATAATCGGGGGCCTTACCAGCGGCCTTAAAAATCATGTATTCGCTCTTTTTCACATTGTAAACGAGTCCGTGTGTAGCTGCATAGTTCTCGCATACTCTCAACATCTCTCTAATTGATCCCGCAGTCGGACCCAGCAGCACCATGTCGTCCGCGTAGCTGATATTATTAATGGTAACACCCCCCACTCGGCATCCGACTCGCATGCTGCTGAGCCCGACCAGAAGATCATTCACATATAGGTTGAAGAGTCTAGGAGACGTCAGACCCCCCTGCCTCACACCGCACTCCAACCTATACGGATCAGAAAGTGTTGTTGACCATTTCACAGTATTTGTTTGGTTTGCGTACCAATACTGCAAAATTCTGAGAACTCCAGGTGGTATATTCCTGTCCCCCAGCTTTCTCCAGAGCACATCATATGACACTAGGTCGAAGGCTCTGGAGAGATCCAGGAAACAGGCATACACCGTGGTTCTGCGGTCAGTATAGTATTGGACAGTATTCTTGAGACTCAAGATAGCACTTTCTGTCGACAATTTGGACTGAAAACCAAACTGTGCATCGTGCATATGCAGATGTTCTTTTAAGCATGAATCAAGAATACTGTCCAATATTTTGGCAATTGTAGTTGCGAGAGAGATAGGACGATAGTTGCCTTTGTCAGAGATGTCACCTGTTCGATTTTTAACAATGGGCACTACTATTGTCCTCATAAGCTCAGCAGGCAGATAGGAATGACTAATACACATTGTGTACAATAGAGACAGGACCCTCGGTAGATGGACCCCCGCATATTTGAAATGCTCGATGCTGAGTCCGTCATGCCCGGGGGATTTACCTCTATTCATATTTCTAATTACGTTTCTAACTTGTTCAGCTGTAACATAAATCAAAGGTTGCACCCCCGGACTGGCGGACCCAGCACCTGACATCGCAACTGAGGGACCAAGGGGAGACTGCACCTCAAACAATTCCCTAAACATGTTAGCAATCCCCTCTGAATCTCCTTTTCCCCCAACGCTTACCGGTAGGCCAGGCCGAGTATTTAGTTTATTTGTAGATTTCCAAAATTTACTAAAGTTATTCGTTGCCCTCTGTTTAGCTATAATGTCCATCTTGATCTGATCCTGATTTTTCTGGCACCACTTAAGGCGCCCCTTAAATATTCTCCGTGCCTCATTCATTTGCTCAAAAATTATTCCAGAAGTTGGACGGTTATTCCATACCCATATATCAAATTTAAGCCTGGCCTCTCGGTAAGAATCGTGCACATGTTTATTCCAGCCGCATAGCACTTTCCCTATCTTTGGCCTATGCCTGCTCTTTTGATTAGTTTGTTCTGCAGCGGTGATTAATGTATTAACAATTTCGCTATATAAGTTATCCAAAATAATTCTGTGCTCTATTAAATTACATGCCCCATACGCACACCTGGAGAACTCTTGAGGAAAGTCAAGGTCACGCAATCCATCGGTACACAGCCTACGATATTCTACAACTTGAGATTCCCCCCTCTCCCCCCAGATTACTCCAGAAAGCGGACTGTTATGTGATGCTAATTTTGGCCTTACCATGTCAAGATTACACTCAACGTATAACGGTAGATGATCTGACACGTATACGTCCTCTTTTATACCTACCCCAACAATGGTTTGCCACGCCGATAGTGACACAACACAGTGATCAAGCCATCTTTTACTCCCATGAGCGTCGCTTATAAAAGTGTATTTATCTGCGTCATAGCCCAGTTTTTCTATATCGGCGCAAATCCACGATTGGTCAGCGCAAAAACTTAACAATTCCCTAAAAAATAGTTGTTGAGGGTGCGCATTAAAATCACCCAGGATATATAAACTTTCAACATCTCCGCTAGCGGCAATCGCACTGATCTCACCTAAGACCTCTGTAAAAACAGGTAAATTGTCAGGAGAATCTGTTGGCATATAAACCGAAATAACAACAATCGAACGACCGCCGACAGAAGCCCTAATGGCAGCCAAACGAGAACTTGCACACTCCAACACGGAAACGGTTTCAAAAATACCCCTCCTCCAAAGAATGGCCACTCCCCCATATGGTCTGCCTACAAGTAGACCCGCAGATGTATCTACTGACGATTTACCGGTATACTCAAAATCTTCGCTTATAGTTCCTAATAAAGGTATGTCATGCGGGAGAAGCCATGTCTCCTGGAGGGCCACTACATCCGACATCTTACAAATATCTCTTACACTATCAATTGAGCGCTTAATACATTTACAATTAAAACTAACAAATGTTGAGTACTTGTTTTGGTGTTTGTTCATAACAATATGGCTTCTAAACTATAACTAATTCAATCTATATTACAAACAAAATCTTTATCATTCTGTAGTAGCTGATTCCTGTTTGCTACTATACATAAACCGCATAAAGCGTCTAAATGTTATGCCGTTAGGCCACAAATTGTCATTTAAAAACAGTTCTAGTTTATTCTTAGAAACAAACAACTTAAACGCATTATAGTTCCTCGACTTTTTCATTTTTATCATTTTTAACGACACAACTACATTCGTTTTTTCTTTAATATAACTAATAATATCTTGCTCACTTGTTTCTACACTAACATTTGATATGAATAGAGGTATTTTTACGTCCGCCGCCTTAAACTTGCCCCCAGGGGACGTAACTGCGCGACCTCGCTGTCCAATCAATGTATAACGTTTATGCTCTTTCCGTGTCACTAACGTCCATTCCGTGTTATCATTCTTTACCTCTTCATTACTAACCACTTGCGCTCCCGACGCGGTCATACAACTCGCTGACAATTGCGAACAAGAAGGTAACTCCAAGTTAAAAGTAGAAAGACATTCCACTGCCGTGCCTACTGGCGGACTGGCGCTGGTTGGAGTCGGGGATCGTTCCAACGCGGTTCGTGCGACGATAACCGGTTTGTGCGAAACCGCAGTGCTCGCCTCGGCCTCCACGCGCCGCTGATCGTTTTGCGTTCTGCTCATTTCCATACCTCTGCGCTGTCCTTGCAACAGTTCAAGACCCTTCTCGCTCGCACCACTCGAAACCCGCGTAGTCGCGCGCGCCTCCTTATGTCCTTGAGCTTCTATCGCATCTTTTAACTTCTGCGAGAAGGAGATAGGACGCTCCTCGCCAATATCAGTTATCGGGGAGTGACTTGCAGGTGTTGCGCGGTCATTGATCTTCTCAGCTGTTTCTGATGTACCATTAGGCACATATTGAAGACCTATGGGTCCACTATCGGGAGGGCTACTTTGTAAGCACGCTCCTCGCCTTTTATTCACATAAATATTTGATGAACCGTTATCCCGCATCGATGTATGTTTAAAATTTTCAAAATCTAGTTTTAATGAATCGAACTTTTCAGCTGTTACAAATTTTTCCTCCAAAGCACCAACCTGGTTCTGTAGTTTTAATATGTCCTTTAGGAGTCGCGTCACGTCTACGTGATCGAAGGTCACAGGCGGCACCTTATGTAGTTCTCTTGCTACAAATAGGGGGATCAGCTCTTCGTCCGTCATAGTCATAAGCCTGATGATGTCATCCAGATCTCGTGACATCTTCTTTTTTCCTTCCTTTCGTCTGAGTGGCATTTTTTTCGCACTGGGAAGCGACTCAAACAACATTGATTTCGCTTTCACTATGTCATCAGCTGTAAAAGACGTAGTACATAATTGGTGTATGCTCTGTTCGTCCATGTATCCCAGCACATTTTGTAAAAATGCTAATAGTTCATTGATCACTATGTTACAGTTCACACACTTCACAGTGTTAGAGGTCATTGCCCTCGAGCTATGAGTCACCGACCGGTCAGTAACGAGCGCGTCCGATCGCAATCGTGCGCACAAGCGGACTCGACTCGACGTAATAATACACTAATGAATTTATTTAGATGTTGCTCCAATCGTGGTAAAATTTTTGATCTATAATGAGCTAGTTTGCTACAATTAGGACCCTTAAGACTTTCCGTACCCGAAGGGTAATCAACGGAACCCTATTACTAACTTTCCGCTGTACGACCGTCCGTCTGTCTGCCAGCGGATTGTATCTCATGAAACGTAATAGGTATAGTTGAAATTTTTGTTTATCTATTGCCGCTTTAACTGCAAATAACAAAAGTTAAATATAATTATAAATTAATAGGGTTCTATGGTACGGAACCCTCTAATCCTAGCGAAAATAAATGATTACTTACTTACTATTTCTATCAACATTTAGAATAAAATAGAATAATACTTTATTGTACACCAATACAGTTAATAAACACAGTTTATATGATCTATGGATACAATGGCGGTCTTATCGCTGACAGCGATATCTACCAGACAACCTTTGGATGGACTGAAAAATCTTAATTAAAAAAGGGGGTAGTCTGCGGTGTACTGCTAATTAATAAACTTAACATCAAAATTTAATTTAAATAATTATTTATATAATATACATTAGCTATATATAATAATTTTCCACCCAGTCAATTTAGACTAAATTTTTTAACTAATAAGGGCATTTTTTATAAGACAAATAAGCATATTTATGTATCGTAATCCTAATTTTTCTATGGAGAATTTAAATTTAGGATCCGCTAAATAGTATTTAAATCAAGCATATGGTTAACAAATTTTATTAATAAGACTGCAAGGGTTTACAAATTACTACTGAGGTATAAAATATACCTTCAACAGTAAGTCCTGTAAGCCCTTTTAATTTGCATTTCATATAAATCAACGTCCAGGCTGGGCCCTAAATTAGGAGCAAATTACACGATCCTGTTGAAAATTAATTAAAGCAAAAGTATTATTAAACCTGCCACTAATTGGGGAAGGAATAAAGAAATAATATCTGAGTCTGTGCTGTTGACATTATAAATTACTATCTGCGCCCCGCGGTTTCACCCGCGTGGACCAAGATAATAAAAAACTTAAAAAAAAAAATACAACCGACTTCCATAAATAATACTAAAAAATGCAAAATAACTTTAATTTCGGAAGTCGGTGTTTCTTGTTTGGTTTCTTCGTAATTTGACACCGACTTCCGAAATTAAAGTTATTTTGCATTTTTTTGTATTATTTTTATGGAAGTCGGTTGTATTTTTTTTGTAAAAAGTTTTTTATTTTTCACTTTTTAGTTGTTTTACCCCATTCTAAAACTAAATTAATAGTAAAGTTATGCCCGAATTGATAGCCCCAAAAATAGGAAATTTGAACGTTATAGTTGGTGAAATAAGGGTGTATCAGGGTGAACTGTACAAATCTGTATACCCCTTCAGAGCGTATCAGCGTGATGTAATGTTGTGAAGTGGTGAAAACAATATACAGACATGCGATTGCAGCAATTCTGGAAGGTTTGCTATCATTTATTGAAGAGTTCCATTGTGTATCTCCGAAGTCTTTCATCAGATCTTCACCAAATTAAAATGGGACCAAATGTAAAGAAACACCTTTCAAATAAAAAAAAAATCTTCAAAATCGGTTCACGTAGTAAGAAGTTATGAGGTAACACACATAAAAAAAAAAAATATATTGTCGAATTGAGAACCTCCTCCTTTTTTTGAAGTCGGTTAAAAAGTAGCCTATGTGTTAATCCAGGGTATAAGCTATCTACAAACCTATAGAGAGGAGAGGAGAAAAGAAAGAAAAATGTGTTTATCGGCATTACAGCAAAATATGGTAATAATTGGTTTGGTTGGTTGGTGGTTTGTTGGTTGGTTTTGGTTTTTGTTTTGGTGAGCTCGTGGCTAAAGTAAAAAACAGCCGCACGGGTCGATTCATCAGGATAAGCTACGCTTGCCGCGGTTGGTCCATGGATGGGTGACCATCTTTACATACCAAGGCTCCTTCGTGCTTCGAAAGCATGTTAAGCCATAGGTCCCGGCTGTCAATCGTAGATCTTTGACAGTCGTTACGGGTCGTCAAAAGCCAGAAAGTCTGACAACCAGTCTTACCAAGGGGTATCGTATTACCCAGTACCTGGGTTGCGGAGGTCAGATAGGCAGTCGCTCCATGTAAAATACTGGTATTCAGCAGATTTTTAGAAGCTATCTACAAACCAAATTTCATTCAAATCGGTACAGCCGTTTGGGCATGAAGAAGTAATAAACATACACATACAAACTTTCGTGTTTAAAATAATTATTATAATTGTGATCCTATTATTTCTCTCTTCCCGATCGTGGTATTTAAAAGCCCATAAAACTCTAATGTCTTTCGCAAACATCCAGTCTCCACAGGTAATTATCCAATAGTATTTTTAGATAAGAGCAGTTGTGGCCCAGTGGTAAAGGCCGCGACTTGCAAGTTGTAAATCATGGGTTCGAACCCAGCCAGGCACTTTTTTAGGGTTCCGTACCCAAAGGGTAAAACAGACAGCGGAGTCTTAGTAATAGGGTCCCGCTATTACTAAGACTCCGCTGTCTGTCTGTCTGTCCGTCTGTCACTAGGCTGTATCTCATGAACCGTTAGATAGTTAGAGAGTTGAAATTTTCACAGATGATGTATTTCTATTGCTGCTATAACAACAAATACTAAAAAAACAGAATAAAATAAATATTTAAGGGGACTCCCATACAACAAACGTGAATTTTTTGCCGTTTTTATAGATAATGGTACGAAACCATTTCGTGCGCGAGTCCGACTCGTACTTGGTCGGTTTTTTTTTAATAGCCTTAACTGTCCCACTTCTGGGATCCCCCCCATTCTTTTCACTTCTCTCTCAGCTGTGTTTCCTCACGCCAATTCACTAGGAAGCAGGCAGGCGCTTTATTTTGTGTAAATTATTTCATCACCACTGCTCTCAAAACGGTGAAGGAAAACATCGTGAGAAAACCGTCATGTCCTAAAAACAAAACTTCGAAGATATGTGACATCCGTCAACCCGCATTGGGCCCGCGTGGTGGATTACGACCCACAGCCTCTCAAAGAGAGGAGGTCTGTGTCCCAGCAGTGGGAACATTATAGGCAGATTATATATGCTCATAAGCTATGCTATTTCCAAGATGATTATCAAAGGATTTCCCGTTTTTTTTCTGAAACTGAAGCCACAAAAGCGTTGTTTAAGGGGGAAACGCCAGGGTAGCCCGCGAAGTTCCAATTTTCTTTGAATTACGTGGGCTACCCTGTACATTTCACCTTAAGCTTTTGCAAATTGACTTCTGTACCCCGAGTAAAAGTTTTTTAACGTACTCGATCGCGTTAAAGTAAACATTAATTTATACAAAAACTGTATAAGCGTCGCCTAGTGACAATAATGGGTAACCTCTATTTCAGAGTTCCGTACTCAAAGGGTCACCAACGGGACCCTATTAATAAACCTCCGCTGTCCGTCTGTCTATCAGCGGGCTGTATCTCATGATCTGTAATAAGTAGACAGTTGAAAATTTCACAGAATGTGTATTTGGTTGCCGCTAAATCTACAAGTAATAAAAATCGTACATAACCCTTCGTGTGCTAGTTTTTTTTTTTTTTTTTGGGGGGTGGGAAATCATCTTATGACTTCTTCCGCTCTAGGGTGGAGCGGAAGGGCGTGTCAGACTCTTACTGACTAAAACCCACCCCTGTTCCTCCCTGCCCTACGTGCCCAGGGGCGAGGTAACTCTTTCGAATTTATCCTCAACCCCCGGGCAGGCATTGGCCGTGGCAGGCCCCGTCCTTTTTCTGACAACTCTTTGAGGCGCGCGTGGAACACTACGCGCCGTCGACTCTCGGGCCTGGTGCTGATCGGACATCGAGTTACCCACTACTCGCCGTCCGCAGGCCCGGGGCTACGGTGGCCGGAGATCGTCTCGCAGCCTCTGGCGTCTCCTCCTGAGGGCGCTAGGGCGACTCTGCCGTTGTTGAGTCCCTAACGTGTGCCGCCTCCCTCTTCGCTAGCATTACTGCTTCGCAGAAGGAGGAGACGGCTTCCCATTCCCTCTTGCTCCGTACCATGGCCTGAATCAGGGCACGGCGCGAGAGTTCGCTGCCGCCTATCGCATCCACGAGGACACGGCGGTGCTCTGCCCAAGCGAGGCAGACCTCCACTGTATGCTCCACCATGTTCGTGTGCTAGTTATAATATAGTTATAACTAGTTTTAATATAGTTATAACTAGTTTTTTTTTCTATACGATTTGACAAGCGAATGTTTATGTATGTAAAATGAAACCAAATCGCAAACATACACAACTCCCAAATCACTGCAAACTACCCAAATTAATTACGAACATTAACCCTTTACCGCTCACGTCTAAACGGCCAACAATCACGTCACCTAACTAAATCAGCACCATTCCATTGACAAACAATTACGGCCACGCGGTTTTCCGACAAAGCCAATTTGCCATGAAGGAGTGAGCGGCCAATTGACGCACATTTGCATGTCAAAGGCCTGTGACGGCCAGCCGCCTGCCGCTTCTGACGTAGCGAATCGCTGTGACGAAATGACATGAGGTACAAAACGGCTGCTGGAGTTTCGCCTTTTTCTCGTCGACAGTTGACAGTTCGGTTTTTGAACGTGTGGTCTCGATTTTATATATTTTTTTTTTAGGTATTTTTGTCGATGCTATTTTGGTGTCGGTGTTTGGCAGTTTTTGAAGTGAAAACTTATTTAGGCGCGTTGGGCAGTTTTGAGATGGGAAAAAACAATTGAACTCGCGCGCCACCGAAACCGCTACGCGATTCGCTACGAGAGTACGCGTCGTAGCACTCGTAGCGGATCGTGAGGCGCGTTGGCCATTTTTGTTCAAATTTTTTGTTTTCTCTTCTGATGGTACTCCCGTAGTGCCGGTGAGTTTTTTTTGTGCCCATTACATTTGTAGTGAGTAGGATCTTGATTGTCTATCATTTTGTGTTTGTGTTTTCTGATAGCTACTACCTAAGTGAATAGGTTATTTCAAGACAAGCGTTTCCTCATCGCCGACCACATTATCGCTTACCATTAGGTGAGATAGTGGTCAAGCGCGAGCTTATTTTTTTATAATAAAATATCAAATATGTTAATGTTAAAACATACAACTTTTTAAAATGATTCGTAACCAACAATTTTATTCTAAAGACCATTCCTTATAATTTAAAATTTAACTTTTCCAAAAGAAAATTAATGATCCTCTATCCGAGATTCTGCATTATATCTACCACAATTAAGTTTGCGTTATAAAATCTTCAGTACCTATTCGCCGAAGTGATTCCAATTGAAGACAAGGCCTGTCTTATAGCCTAACAAAAGCCTCTCCACCTGTAGAAACACAATATGAAGCAGGGTCTATAGAGGTGGGAAAGTAGCCTAGAGAACTAATAAGACTAGCTGTAAAGGAGCTCTATATATTGTGACATTCTATCGGCGATAGCGATCGTCAAATTGCCAACATGCAAGGGATTAACCACGTGAAATATGGGTAGCTATTGTCAATCATATATTTTTAGGGTTCCGTACCCGAAGAGGTCAAACGCAGCCCTATATGTAGATGGACACGTGAGTGGCAACAATAATTGCTGACTCTCCCGTCTGACCGTCTGTCTGTCTGTCCGTCTGTCTATCTGTCCGTCTGTCTGTCTTTCCGTCTGTCACACGGGTTTTACAGCCGAACGGTTGGAGCTACAGTCTTCAAATTTGTATCTTGTTGACGCAAAGCCATACAAATTGTCAAAAATACATTTGGTACGGAACCCTTAATGTGCGAAGTCCGACACACACTTGGCCGTTGTTTTTAAGTTTTTGAAAATCGTAAAGATAAAGATAAAGATAAAGATATATTTATTGCATTTCATTCATTATATTTATCGTAAGGTATCGCTTTGTCTAATTTCTAAAGAAGTCGAAGAACTATCTGGCAGAACATGGTAGATGTAAAGAAAAGAAAGAAAGACAAATTATTTATTTTGTACAGACCACCAACGCACACTAATTTACAAAAGCCTTTTTTTTTGTAGTTGAGAAATCGTCCTCTGGCTTTTCCCGCTCTGGGTGGAGCGGGCGGGCGTGTCAGACTTTTACTGATTATTGTTCCTTCCTTGCCTGAGTGCCCAGGGGCGCGGTAACTCTGTTACGAATTTATTCGCGACCGCTTGGCATGCATGCATCGGTCATGATGGCCCTCGTCAGTGGTGGCTGACATCTCTTTGAGGCGCGCGTGGAACATTACACGCCGTCGACTCTCGGGCCTGGTGCTGTTCGGACGGCGAGCTACCCATTACTTGCCGTCCGCAGGCCTACGGTAGCCGGAGATCGTCTTGCGACCCCCGACGCCCAGGGCGTCTTCTGCTGCGGCGGTTGCAGCTAGGGGCGTGAGGGCCACTACGTTGAGTCTCCCTCACCCGTTCCGCCTCATCCTTCGCGAGCATTACTGCTTCGCAGAAAGAGGAGACTGCTTCCCATTCTCTCTCGCTCCATACCATGGCCTGGACCAGGGCCGGGCGCGAGAGGTCGCTGCCGCCGAATAAACAAAAGCCTTGTATTCCAACAATATGTAAGTGGTGGACTACTGACTACTGCTGACTAATGAGTAAATGCGCTTCTGTCCTATTTAATTCAAGTTTATTGTGATGAATGAAACGTATATTATCTTGAGTTTAGAATCCCCTAATCCGTGTCTACACTAATAAGCATTTGGTTAGTGGGTTTTACGGAAGAGGCTGAATATTGATAAAAAATTGAGATTTGGAAAAATCTGTGACGTAAATAACGAAGCAAATCTATGGATGGATGGAAGCTTAAGCAATTAGCTTAAGCTTGGGGCTTTATGTTTAGGTATCGGCTGTCATAATAATGTATTTCTGTTTAAAGTATTCAAATTATGTAAATAAAAGGACCATGTTTTGGTGGTGTCTTGAATTTTCGGCTACGTCTTTAACGTACGAAATGTAGGCAGAAACTATGGAATACCGGCTGCTATGATCCTTTTTTTTTTTTTTTGTGGGTTGGGAAATCATTCAATGACTTCGCCCGCTCTGGATGGAGCGGGAGGGCGTCTCAGACTCTTACTGACTAAAACCCATCCCTGTTCCTTCCTGCCCTTAATGCCCGGGGGCGAGGTAACTCTGTTTCGAATTTATCCTCAACCCCCGGGCAGGTATCGACCATGACAGCCAGGTCTCTTTGCTGACAACTCTTTGAGGCGCGCGTGGAACACTACGCGCCGTCGACTCTCGGGCCTGTTGCTGATCGGACGGCGAGCTACCCATTACTTGCCGTCCGCAGGCCCGGGTCTACGGTGGCCGGAGATCGTCTCGCGGCGCCGGAAGTCCCAGGTGTCTCCTGAGGCGGCTGCTGCTGAGAGCGTGAGGGCGACTCCGTTGTTGAGTCTCCCTCACGCGTCCCGCCTCCGCCTTCGCGAGCATTACTGCTTCGCAGAAGGAGGAGACGGCTTCCCATTCCCTCTCACTCCGTACCATGGCCTGAACCAGGGCACGGCGCGAGAGGTCGCTGCCGCCTATCGCATCCACGAGGACACGGCGGTGCTCTGCCCAAGCGGGGCAAACCTCCACCGTATGCTCCACCGTGTCCTCTGGGCGATCCTCGAAGTGGAAACACCCAGGTGCTATGATCCTTAAATACTCATTTTGCTGCGTCTCTAAATAGTACAAAACGGTATTCAATTGTAAGGAGGCGTGGGTTTATGCTTTTCTCTCGTGGCTAAAGTAATAACAGCCGCACGGGTTGATCCATCTGGTTAATCTTGCATTTTTTTTTTCTTTTTGTTAATTATGTTTTTGTCTTTCATGATTTTACTGTATTTGAGTCCCTGTATACTGGTCTGGCTCTGGTGATACAGGATGACCTAGTACAAGAGCCAGGGCAACATTGTTTTTGTATATCTTTGAGGTGTTTTAATAAAATTATTATTCCATTTATTAAACTTTATGTACATATTATTTACATTTTTAAATATTCAAATATAAAAACATTTAAAAATAAAAAAAATAGTAGCCCACCGGCATCGGGATAGGGTCCAAGCTACCGGTGGTCAGGGCTCCTGAGAAAGGAATCTCCTAACAATACGCGCCGTGTCCAGGAGTACCGCTTTCTGTATCAAGCCCTTGATCCAGCCGCCTAACGAGAGCCTCCTTAGGTGTTCGTCGAGGCTCTTGGCTATTAAACCATTGGCCGTCACGACTATCGGCACAATGACTGCTGTATCTACCTCCCACATGTCGACGACCTCGCGAGCCAGGAATTATTATTATTATTATTATAATCTACGCTCGCCGGGGTCAGTCCATGGATGGGTGACCCTCTTTACATACAGAGACTCCTCCGTGCCTCGGAAAGCACGTTAAGCCGTTGGTCCCGGCTGTCAATCATGGATCTTTGACAGTTGTTACGGGTCGTCAGAAGCCCGAAAGTCTTACAACTAGTCTTACCAAGGGGGTTGAGGATAAATTCGAAATTTCTCCTCTTACCTCGCCCCTGGGCATTCAGGGTAGCGAGGAACAGGGGTGGATTTTAGTCAGTAAGAGTCTGACACGCCCTTCCGCTCCACCCTAGAGCGGGAGATGTCATTGGATGATTTCCCAGCCCATAAAAAAAGGGGTATCGTATTACCATTATTATGTTATTATATAACTGGGTTGTGGAGGTCAGATAGGCAGTCGCTGCATGTAAAATACTGGTATTCAGCTCCATCCGGTTAGACTGGAAGTCGACCCAAAGATAGTTAAAAAAGAAAAGGCTAGGCAGATTGATTTTTTTGTTATACGAGATAATATATCATACAATTTCTGAGCACCTTTCAACATCAATCGATTCACTAGTGGGCGCTCTACATCATTCATACCCTAACGGTTAACCGATGTAACAATACAGTTCTGAATTGGCACCGGCTATTAAACACTCGAGCCTTTCAATCTAACTTCACTACACGACGAGGATTTCAAATGGGCTGGTGAATGCCTAGCCTGCGGCTATCAGTTACTATGTTAGGGACTGTTAGCTGGTTTTGGTGTTCACCACAAAATGTGACGAGATTTAGGGCGCGTTTCCATCTGGAAGAAACTTGCATTCAAGTTTAATTTCATTGCGGGGCACTCAAACGGTTGATCACACTCTACCTCGGTAGCCCGCGAAGTAATGCAACTCTCATGGGAGTTACTTGCAGGTGGAAACGCGGCCTTAGGTTCGGGTTTTACTTCGACGGCGCGTAGTGTTCCACGCGCGCCTCAAAGAGTTGTAAGCAATGCATGAGGGGGGCCGTCATGGCCAATACCTACCCAGGGGTCGGTGATAAATTCGAAACAGAGTTACCGCGCTCCTGGGCACTCAGGGCAGGGCAGGAACAGGGGTGGGTTTTAGTCAGGAAGAGTCAGACACGAAGAGCGGGAGACGTCATAGGATTTATTTATTATTATTTATTTATTAAAAATCACGTAAATAACACTTTAATAGCATAACGCCAAAGCAATGTTACTGCCACAAAATACAATTTGAAATACCAATGAAAAAACAAATTAAATTACAATTAAAATAACAATCGAAAATACAATCAAAAACACAATTAAGAAATACAATTAAGAATACAATTCAAAATACAATTCAGGATGATTTCACTGATGATTATTTTACTGTGCTTGGACAGGGAATTGATTTTTTTTGCTACAGGAGAGAAGCCTTTAAGAAACGCCTGGGCTTTTGGAGGAAGGCCAGGGATTGTGGGATTCTTACCTCACTAAACACTCCGGTGATCATCATCAGCACATGGAAGGGGGCTCCGTTACCTCTTAAAAGACCACTGCGGGACCGCTTCTGTGCAACGCCTGTGTGTTTGTGTGCAAGGCACGTCCTTGAGGAGACTGTAAAGAGTGGGGGAGGAGGGATTTTGCGCCTTGCTGTGCACAGTAGCACGTGATAACTGTGCCACAGTCTTTACAGTCCGGTTTATTAAGTTAGGTCCGGTATTACAGTGCTTGGACATCCTACCTATCTAGTTGTAGAAAAATAGACTTATGAATATTAAACGAAGTACAAAGAGGTTTGTAAGGGTCGTAGCGGATGGCCTTCTGAAGTTTTTTATTTCGTGATGAGCTCTTGATGTGTTGTTAGATACCTGGATATCCTCGACCTCGCCTGATGGAGAGCGTTGGACGAGGTCTACGAGGGAATGGAATGGAGTAATAGGTAACCATTTGAGCACTATCATATGTTTCGGACTGTAAACCAGTTGGTGTGGCGCAATGATATTATATTATATAAAAATATCATTGGTGTAGCGAGATTTGGGTATAAACTGGGAAATGTTAAGAGATTTAAGACTGGCTTGAAAATTGTCCAACATTATGGATCTTCTTGATAAAGAAACTTTTTTTATTTATTTTTTATCCTTGATAGGCACGCGTTTGACCACTATCTCACCTGATGGTAAGTGATGATGTGGTCGACGTTGGAGCCCGTTTGCCTAAAAGTAACCTATTCACTCTTTACTTAAAGCCACAACCTGGGGGTGGTTGTAGCTATCAGGAAACACATTCCTGATAGCTACAATTAACACATTTCCGTCCCATTTCCCGGTGTATAAAAACCCATGGGGATATTTTTCATCGCAACGTTCTAACCCACTTCCACCGTCCGCTAATTATGAATAATCTCTAAAATAACACAAAAAAGCCTTCGCTCGGCTTACCTCCATAAACAATTCTTAATTGAGTATTAAAGTAAAATAATTAACAGCATTTAGTATTCTGAGCGCACAGCATTTGATGACAAATGGTCGTTCTTAGCCCTTGTCAAATGGGCACGTTCCAGCAATGTTAATTAGTTGTGTGTGAAACACGGAGCTTGAAGTTGTGCAACTTATAACTTAATTAAAAGTTAAATTGACAGTTAAGGAAAGGTAAATCACTACAAATTATAACACAAAGTCCCCGTCATGTACAGACATGACGGGGACTTTGTGTGAACAGACAGACAGCTGTCTGTCTGTTCGCGATTGTCTCAAAAACTACTAAACGGATTTTCATGCGGTTTTCACCAATATACAGAGAAGGTAATTCATGAGAGGGTTGCGGATAAATTCGTAACAGAGTTACCGCGCACCACTCGCTCACCACCAGAACTCTTGTAGGATCACTCGTGCCTCTGTTTGTATGTCCGTCTGTCATAGTCCATTAGTTCTAAGTAAACTGAACCGGTCCAGTTGAAATTTGGTACACACATAAACTTTTGTGACCATTGGACGTCTGACGTGAATAAATAAATTTTAAAACTGGAAAATTAAAAAACAAAAATTTTGAAACTGTACTGTTGTACATATCAAATGAAAGCCCGTTTATTGTAACCGTCTCAATTATATTTTATTCATAACTTTAAAATATATTTTTATAATTATTTAAGAAAATACATGAAAAATTACCATTCGCCCAGTTATATCCGAAACTACTGAAACTAAAATTAAAAACTTTTTACAAAAAAATAGAACCGACTTCCAAAAAAAGTGCAAAATAACTTTAATTTCGGAAGTCGGTGTTTCTGTTTTGTGTCTTCGTTTTTTGACACCGACTTCCGAAATTAAAGTTATTTTGCACTTTTTTTGGAAGTCGGTTCTATTTTTTTGTAAAAAGTTTTTTATTTTTCACTTTTTAGTTGTGGCTCCCCATTAAACTGTGTTAATAATTCATAGACATACGATAGCAGCAATCGCGGTTGATTTGCTGTCAATTTTTGAAGAGTTCCGTTGTCTGTCTCCGAAACCCATCATTAGATCTTTTTGAAATTTAAATGGGACCATTTCGGAATAAACCCCTTTCGATCAAAAAAAGAATTTTGCAAATCGGTCAATATATGACGGAGTTATGCCCGAACATACATAAAAAAAAAAAAAAAAAAAAAAAAAAAAATACAAACATCCGAATTGATAACCTCCTCCTTTTTCGAAGTCGGTTAAAAAATACAGAAGGATTTCTTTAGTAATACATTACTGAACCTGTAAAAAGTTTATAGCTTAAGAAAAAACATGCCTAAAAATATGATTCTGACTGTTTCGATTTGGTTTAATTGGCCCATGGTCCATTTTACCCACATCATCAATGCAGAAGGCTTCAATCTCATTTAATTTGGGGACGCTGAAAAAATGAAGAATGAACTTATTTAAACTAACAAAGCTGCCCGGGGGTGGAGGATAAATCTGCCCGGGGGTGGAGGATAAATTCGAAAGAGTTACCTCGCCCCCGGGCACTCGAGGCAGGGAGGAACAGGGGTGGGTTTTAGTCAGTAAGAGTCTGACACACCCTTCCGCTCCACCCTAGAGCGGAAGAAGTCACAGGATGATTTCCCACCCCCCAAAAAAAAAAAAAAAAAACCCACATCATCAATGCAGAAGGCTTCAATCTCATTTAATTTGGGGACGCTGAAAAAATGAAGAAAGAAGTAAAAAATATTTTGTGTCTCACACAAGAACTTATTTAAACTAACAAAGCGTATTAAAATTAAAATAAATTAAAAAAAAAAACTGTGCGTAGCCAAAAAAGAGACTAACTATGCCTTGTGTGGTGGGTGGGAAATTATCCTATAAGATCTCCCGCTCTGGGTGGAGCGGGAGGGCGTGTCAGACTTTTAACCAGAGGTGCGGTAACTGATTTTCAGAATTTATCCGCTACCCCTACATACGAAAGCTTATGATGAGTTCTTGATTTGAATCTTTGGTAACTTATTTCAAACTAGCTGTGCCCGCGACTTCGTTCGCGTGGTTGTCGAGAACAAAACAACGTCGTTTAGATAAGAGTATATCACCTTTTTGATGATTTAGATAAGAGTCCTGACTTTGGTATAGTTGATTACGTTAATGCTTCTCTATATACTATGTTAGCGGTGGAATTACCCGGAGCATATACAAAAAGGTTGTTTGGGTTGCTAACACGTGATAGAGAAACATAGAGTTGGCCGTGTGAAAAACAATCAAAAGTAAGGTCTACACCCGCAACGGATAACGTCTGGCCTTGGGCTTTATTAATAGTCATAGCGTAACAGAGGCTTACAGGAAATTGCACACGTTTGAAAGTAAACGGAAAATTATTGGGGATAATGGGTATCCTGGGAATGAAAACAACATCACCGGAGCCGCAACCTGTTAAGATTTCGGCTTCGATGACATTTCGTTGGAGATTTGTTACTCTCAACCGAGTTCCATTGCATAGTTTTGGTGGGCTTAAATTTCTGAGTAGAATGATTGGTACTCCGACTTTTAAATAAATTTTGTGTGCTGGAAGACCTGGTGTATTTAGAGAGTCTAAAAACTCTACTGGATAGTGGGTGGCATCTCCTTCTTCTAAAACCGTGTTAATAGATAAATATTCCCTACTTTCTCCAGAAACATGTACCAATATTTGAGAATTTATTGCTGCTGCTTGGTCGTTGCGAGGTGCCAAAATAGCTCGTTGGCATAGCCAAGCAGCGTCATGGTTCGAGATCTCTGATGGATCTCCGTATACAGAGGAAATGAGTTCCTGCTGTGAGGCAACAGAAGAACACAGGCTTTCGACTAAAGTTACTTTACCTCCTTCTTGAGTCGGGTATGTGCCGTTACCAATTTGAAGTAGTAAATTTGAGAAAACCTGCGCGTTTGCGTCACCTCCCAAATATGCTCGCATATTAAAGCTCAAATTAGTTAATATGACACTACGCCATAAAATAGAGCTCTTTAAACAGGCACCTATTTCATCGGCCCTCGTTCCTCTGGGTATTATAGGGAGTGTCTGCCTGAAGTCTCCACAGAATAGCACCGTTAAGCCTCCCATCGGTCGGTCATTTTGTCTTATATCTCGCAACGTTCTATCTACAGCTTCCACAGCTTTACGATTTGCCATCGTACACTCGTCCCAAACGATAAGGGCGCAATCGCGTAAAACCCTTGCTTTATCACTATTGCGAGACACGTTGCAAACAGGGTTTTCTGTGCGGTCCAAGTCGATTGGTATTTTAAATGTTGTATGTGCAGTTTTTCCTCCTGGTAATAAAGTGGCAGCTATTCCTGAGGAAGCGACGGCAAGGGCAATTTTGTTTTGGCTCCTTATTTGAGCCAAGATAACTTTAGTGAGGAAAGTTTTACCTGTTCCACCAGGTGCATCTAAAAACAGCATTTCTCCTAATGAATGTTCTACACTACAGCATACTCTATCAAAGATTTGACGTTGTTCTGTCGTCAAATTTGAACAGCCATTTCGCAATATTTCTGCTAACTCTTCGGGGTTGTAATTTATTTCAGATGTATACTCCCTATTAATTCGTTCCCCACCAACTGTCGGTGTCGGCAAGCCGTATTGACTGAGGGGGTTCCCTCCTATACTTGTAACTATATCTTGTATAGCCAGCAAAGCCCTATTATGGCAGCTTTCACGTACTTGGTCAGAAGTTTCACTATTTATATTTTGCTGTCTCAAAAAATCTTCGGCAAACGCGTCTTTATATTTTTGCCACAACTGCCCAGCGTCCGATAGGCCACAAAATGTCAACAAAATGGCAAATAAATGGCGCAAACGATGTGGACTATCACTGACGCATGCTTCGGCTAAAGCATCATCCCAATGCTGATCGCCATCTAATAAATGCCGTGCGCGGCAAGCAGCTTGAAATGTGGGATATTCTATATCGTCCACTTTGCGGAGCTCAGCAAAAGAAGTAGGTCCTCGCACTGTGTGAAGAAGAAGGCGTAAATAATAACACTCTGCATTATTTGGGTGCACCGTGTATACTCTTCCAATCACGTGTTCTTTAAAAATGCCGGACTCGCCTTCTACAGCAGTTCCACGTCTCCTGCGATTAAAAACACCTTGCTGCTTGTTATAAGTATAATAATGTGGCACTTCATTGTACAACAGAGACTTAGCGAAATTGTCTCTTTCGCAAAGGCGAAAGAATGCGAGCAAGGTGGTTTGTCTTGGGTTGTTCATTCTTTCTGCCACATTTTCTGGCTGAAAGTAAACTCGCTGCCCGCCTTCCAGGTGCACGTCAAGATGGATGACTGGCGGATACCTTTCATGAATAGGGAAACTCAAAATGCGCCAAACTGCCTCCGAAGAGCTTATGTATCGGCCAGATTGATACCTTGTCACTTCATCAAATTGGTTGTTATTTCTTAGTGCTATCATGGCTTGATCACTACCTTTATTAACATATTTACATATATATTTTATAGATTCGACGCTATTACAAATTTCAACATTAATGTGTGCTTGAAAAGCGTTTGACAAAACTGGAGAATACGGTACCACCCAACTATTATTTAGAATTATTTCTTGTCCACGGAATCTGACAGTAGCTGTGAAACCACCTTGTGACGGTGATCTTCGCCGGTATTGCGGATACCCATTTTCCCCAGCCATAGTTAGTTCTTTCAGTGCTCTGGGGTATTTTTTTGAGCATTGACCATCTTTCATGCACGGTGATTCCCTGTTTAAGAGGCCACATGGCCCGTGAACCATATGTGTTTTTACTATGTCATGCAAAATCGGATCTGCATTATAGTCCGGAAATTCTGCACTTATGACACTGTCTATAGCATCGGGACGAATTTTTTCTTCCAGCCACAGAAGAATGTGCGCGTGGGGTAAACCACGCTTTTGCCACTCGACGCTATACATAAAACAAAGAGTTGAACCGAAAACTTTCTCCTTTGTAAGTAGATTAATCAAGACTTTGAGTTTTAAATGAAAAATCCTAGCAATAATGTCATGTCTGTCGTATGACGCCTGTCCTGTGAGAAGTGCCTGGCAAATCTCCGTCCACTTTGGATTTGTTGTAAATGTTATAAAAAGGTCCGGCCGGCCGTATTTACGGACGTAACAAAAAGCATCTTGCGTTCGTTCGTGCATATACCGCGGACCGCCTGTGAAACTGGATGGCAAAATAACCAATCGACCCAAGTTTTCGACGTTATTATCTGATTGCATGGCGTCCCGCAAGTGCACGTATTCTTCAGCGCGTAACCGTCGCTGGTTAGTGCGAATATACACTAAACGTTCAGTTTCTATTTTTGCGTACATGTCCACAATAAATTGGCTGAACAAACCACGAAATCGTTGCAAATATACGAAACTGTTTTGCCTTATTTGTAAAAGGTAGGAATAGTATTGTTGAGCAGATATTTTTTTTTGATAATTAGTGACTCTCGTAGTAGGGTTCACTTGGTACAGCCCAAAATTGTACCCATCTTCACCATGACAATAAATTAGTGGATATTGCAGGGCGTCGTAAGCTCGGTGGGTTTCCAAAATGCGTTGAAGGCGATCGTCGCGTGTACGCAACACGATATCACGTCTCTCACACTCCTGGTCGACTAAAACAACTGCAACTTCATCTGCGACGGGTGCATTGTGTCTTCCACGGTGTTCACCCACAGGACGTCTATCGACACTTATAACAATTTTGAAATCATTGCTGCCTTGTGGAATTGACTCCAATGCAGCTTTGAATTCACGAACGTACTGGTTAACGTGATGCAGCAATTCTTGAAGTTGACCCAAAAGCTCAGCATTGAGCTGGGGAAAATTGTGATTTCTAACATTGAGCTGTTGCGTGTAATCGGATACAAAATAAATTTGGAGAAATTTGGGTTCATTTTCTGGCAGCAAAGATCCAATAAGGTGATAAACTTGACCTTGTACTTTGAAGGTTGGCATGAACGGTCCTTCCGTTATTTGTTTTGCCCCAAAGGAAGTCATTTGGAAAGCACTGTTATATAAACGAATATTATCCAAAAAACGGTTCGACTGGGGATGATCGCCATTCAGGAGACTTTTAAGTAAGTGTGGTGGATCTTGGAAATTTGGAAGAACAATTTTTCCATTTGAGCAGCACATTCCATCTGTCTCTTTCCTCCATTTCAAAGCATGACAAAAATTACAAATTTCTCTCATGTCACCCACGAAAGTAAAGCCAGCATAATTAATTCTAGACGAATATGTGAACCCTGATTTTTCCCTATTGTCCCAAGGTAATACAATATTTGCATCGTCATTTTCCATGGACTCATCAGCTCCGCTATTTGTTTCTCTATTCATATGGTATCGAGCTCGTTCTATTTCTAGGCGAGATTGACGTTGTTCTGCTGTTTCTGCTCGTCTTAGTTCATCTATTCTTTCCCTTTCAGATGCAAGATAACTTTCATTGTTTCTTTGTACACCTACATAGTTATGTCTAGCTATTTGTAATCGTTCTTCTCTTTGGGAGAGAGATTCAGACTCGCGCGAGAGAGCGTGTCGCTCTCGGTCAGATGACAGACGTGCTTGGCGTTCCTCGATACTCTCTTGAGAACGCAAAGTCGCGGTCCGAGTTCTTTGCGAACTTAAGCGCGACTCCCTTTCTGTGAAAGTCTCTGACTCGCGTGAGAGAGACTGGCGCTCCCGATCAGCAGACAGCCGAACTTCGCGTTCCTGGATATTCTCTTGAGAACGCAAAGTCGCGGTCCGAGTTCTTTGCGAACTTAAGCGCGACTCCCTTTCTGTGAAAGTCTCTGACTCGCGTGAGAGAGACTGGCGCTCCCGATCAGCAGACAGCCGAACTTCGCGTTCCTGGATATTCTCTTGAGAACGCAAAGTCGCGGTCCGAGTTCTTTGCGAACTTAAGCGCGACTCCCTTTCTGTGAATGTCTCTGACTCACGTGAGAGAGAGTGGCGCTCCCGATCAGCAGACAGCCGGTCTTCGCGTTCCTGGATACTCTCTTGAGACCGCAAAGTCGCGGTCCGTGTTCTTTGTGAACTTAAACGTGACTCCCTTTCGGTGAACGTTTCCGATTCACGTGAAAGAGCGATGTGCTCTCGGTTAGCAGATAACCGTGCTTCACGATCTTCTTCCGATTCCTGAGACCTACAAAGTCTCATCCTTTTCGCATTTCGGCTACGCAGCGAAAGGTTAGTTTTTTTTCTTTGAGGCATTTTCAAGGAAAATTAAAGCAATAAACAAAACTAACAACACTTATGACTGAATAGCCTACAAACTTAAAAGATCGGTGCGTCGAACAGTCTAGTGTGACAACGTATCGTCTGTTCGTGGTCGTGACTCAACGAATTGGCAACACTAACTTACTGTATAACGATTGGCACTATTGGATTCAAACTACGAAGTAAATCAAATACAATCTTTACTTCGTACTTCAAACCAATGACCAAAGTTGACCAAACGAAACCAATAAGATAAGCAAATACTTTTTTTTCGACCAATTTAGAAAATCGATAAACCAAGCAACCAAAGAACTTTTACGACACACGCAAGAACTTTTAAGACACCTAACGAAACCCAATTTGCCTAGTAAACACGGTGGACGTCATCCTCGCGCGGAAAATCTTAACACCGCGATTCAGAAAATGACGTCATTTGCACAACGCCATCTATCGGATTTAGATTTCAACTATCAACATTAGTTCTATTTTTAGTCTTAAGATGTCGTTGCAAGTACTATACTTAATTGCGTAACGTAATATTTTACTTCTTGAACTCACTAAATTAATCATATCTTTTGATAGAGTGAACCGATTTCGATGAAACAAAAACTAAGTTAATCCTCAAGTTGCGTATAATTTTTGTATATAAACATTGTCAGCATTGAATTCGTAGATTTTACGTGATGTGCGCACAAACAAACAGACAAACAGACAAACAGACAAACAGACAAAAATTTCAAAAATGATGGAAATGGGTTCTGTTACTTATCTTTTCACACGCTGGCTATTTTTTGTTTCAATTTCTTCAATGTACAAAAATGACTTTTCTACAGATTTATTATATGTATAGATTAATCGTTTAGATGCAGTTTCAGGCCCATTTCATATAAAATATTTGTACGACTCTCTTTGCTTATAACAAACATTCTAGCAGATATTACTAACTCTTCATTGTGTGCCTCTAAGTTGAAATCAAGCTCAAAAGTTTGTTTTCAGAGCATTATTTTATAAAATATTTCAAATGGCCACGTTCCACCAGTGTAAATTAGTTATGAGTAAATACACAGACCTTGGAAGTTGTATAACATGGAGTTTAAAGTTAAATTGGCAGTTAAGGAAAGTTAATTAAACCGAATTAGGGTAATAATTTAGTTGTGGGCACCGCTACGGGTGTGTGGTCCTCGTAGCAGTCTCGTTACGGCCTCGTAGCGGTCTCGTAGCACGTTGGGAGGCTACGAAATTCGTAGCTATTAGGCGTAGACGATGTTGTAATCGGACGAGATTGTTATATGGCGACTAGATGATAAATCAGTAGCAGTGGTCTGGTAGTGGGCCGGGCACATTGCTCGCAGAACAGATTGTCGATGGGGCTGAAAAGTCCTGGAGTGGCGACCGCGTACCGGAGGACGCAGCGTTGGAAGGCCTCCAACAAGGTAGACCGATGACCTGGTGAGAGTTGCGGGTAGACGATGGATGCCGGTCATTGTGGCGACACTTGGGGGAGGCCTATGTCCAGCAGTGGACGTCTTTCGGCTGAAATGATGATGATGATGATGATGACACAAATTTGGATTAGCTGCGATAATAGCTTTGTATGGTAAGCCCAATATTTTGTATGGTAGATCGAAATTTGTATGGTAGGTCCAAATTTTTTTACGGAATTGGCTATTATTTTCAGTATATAGTAACAGAATAATATAGTTAAAATATGACCACTCATTTCCGGTACATCCTGTATATGAGGAAAACAGCAAACAACAAACACTTTTTTAATTTCAAGATTGCCAAGGTTACATCCTCACACAATAAAAAAGAGGTTCAAAGGAAAAAAAAGGTTACACAACTCATTCAGTCGTGTGTTACCCTTCTAGCGCTTACAGCGATTGTACGAAGCGCTTGCAAAATGAGAGTCAGTTCATTTAACATATTAGGTTAACCGCCGCTTCAGCGGATTACCTGCTTTGTGGATTAAGTTTAATATTTACATTGACGTTGTTTAGTAAGTTGATAATGTGCTTAATCTTATTGATGATATACCTTTTTTTTGGGGGTGGGAAATCATCCTATGACTTCTTTCGCTCTGGGTGGAGCGGGAGGGCCATGTCTCTTACTGGCTTAAACCCACCCCTGTTCTTTACCTGCCTTGAGTGCCCAGGGGCGCGGTAACTCTGTTTCGAATTGATCCACGACCATTGGGCATTGGCCATGACGGGCCCCGTCATATATTGCTGACAACTATTTGAGGCACGCGTGAGAGTACGCGCTGTCGACTCTCGGGCCTGTTCCTAATCGGACGGCGAGCTACCCACTACTCGCCGTCCGCAGGCCCGCATCTACGGTGGCCGGAGATCGTCTCGCGACCTCCAACGCCCAATTGATGATATAACTTAGTTTGTAACAAGAATTAGTTCTCACGATAAGGACTGAAGCTAGACTTTTTACAATCTTATTTAACTTGAAATTTTGGTATGTAAGTATTGTCCGCTTCAAAATTTGCACACCAATTTTCGACCACATTTTGGTTTACGGTAGAGTTGAAATTTGGCATACTTATTTAAATCCGGTGCCAATGCAGTATTATAATAATAATAATAATAAAAAAACGTATTGGACTCGAGAGGTCGAGCGTGCGTGCGACCTTATACCAGAAATGGGGGCAATTACCATCAGCCCCCAAGATGTAGCTCGTGCAGTCCGTCCGTTGCCTAACTGGAAATCTCCAGGGCCGGACGGGCTGCACAATTTCTGGATTAAATGGTTCCAAAGGTCGCACGCTCGCTTGGCAGCTCAGTTCCAGTCTGCCTTAGAGTCAGGGTCGCTGCCCCAGTTTCTTACGACAGGAATAACCCACCTGCTCCATAAATCAGGTAGTACTGCGGAACCTAAGAATTATAGACCGATCACGTGTTTACCGACGGTCTATAAAGTTCTTACATCCATTCTGAGAGCTAAAATTAACATCCACATTGATAAAAATCGTATCATATCAGCCTCCCAGAATGGATGTAGGAATGGGTCCCGTGGTACTAAGGAGCTGCTCCTCATCGATATTGCTATTAGCCAACAGGTTCGTCGTTCTCGAAGAGATCTGTCGACATGTTGGATAGATTACAAGAAGGCCTATGACTCGGTGCCACATACATGGCTCATGAGGGTGCTGGAGTTGTACAAAGTTGATGCAACTCTGCGCACCTTCCTGATGTCGTGTATGGGGCAGTGGAGTACAGTCCTTCACTATCCAGGATGTCGGCAGATACAGGAGAACAGCGAACCGATAAGGATCGAGCGTGGCATATTCCAGGGCGACAGTCTGAGTCCACTGTGGTTTTGTCTGGCCCTCAACCCTCTCAGTACATTACTGGAGGGTTCGGGACAAGGCTATCGGTTGAGAAGAGGTGGTCAGGTCATATCACACCTCCTTTACATGGATGATCTGAAACTCTTTGCCCCCAACAACTTGCAACTGATGAAGCTACTGAAGGTAACAGAAACCTTCAGTAGCGCCATCAGGATGGAATTTGGTGTGGACAAATGTGCAGTCATGCATGTAAAGCGAGGGGAGATTATGGAATCCGTGGGAACTCAACTCTCGGATTCCATACACCTTAGATCCCTCTGCTCAACCGAAACCTACAAGTATTTGGGTATGTCGGAAGCGTTAGGCATCAATACTGCTGACGTGAAACAGTCGCTGAAGGAGCGCTTCTTTGACCGCCTGAATAAAGTACTAAATAGTCTTTTATCAGGCGGGAACAAGGTGCGCGCCTTCAACGGTTGGGTCATGCCGGTGTTGATGTACTCTTTCGGCATACTCAAATGGACTCAGACGGAACTTGACGCCCTGGATAGGAGGGTCCGCACACTGCTGACCGCAAATCGGATGCATCACCCACGATCATCGGTGATGAGGCTGTATATCCCGCGGAAATGTGGGGGTCGTGGCTTCTTAAATGCTAAGACCCTACACAACCGCGAGGTATGCAGCCTTAGGGAATATTTCCTAGAAACCGACGTAGGTATGCATCGAGATGTGGTCGCTGTGGACAAGGGCCTCACCCCGCTCTCCTTGGCAAACGAGAACTGGCGCAAACTTAAAGTACTGGATACTAATGACCGCAGGGAAGTATGGCAGAGCAAGGAGCTTCACGTACGCTTTTACCGGGTCCTACATGGACCTGATGTAGACCTCTTAGCGTCCGTATCCTGGCTGCGCTTTGGTGACCTATTCGGGGAAACCGAAGGTTTTGTCTGTGCGATTATGGACGAAGTTATGATGACGAATAACTACCGGAAATATATTGTGAAGGACGGTACGGTTGACATCTGTCGGGCATGCCACCGACCCGGGGAATCAATCCGACACATTATTTCTGGTTGTTCTCGTCTAGCTAACGGAGACTATTTGCATAGACACAACCTTGTAGCCAGGATTATCCATCAGCAACTTGCTCTTAAATACAATCTTGTGGAATCTGAAGTACCGTACTATAGGTATGAGCCCGACCCAGTTCTCGAAAATGGCAATATCACGTTGTATTGGGATCGATCTATCATCACTGATAGGACTATTGTTGCCAATAAGCCTGACATAGTGGTGATAGATCGACAAGAGCGTCGCACAATGATTGTTGATATAGCTGTCCCTCATGACGAGAACCTCGTGAAGGCTGAGAAAGATAAAAAAACAAAGTATCTTGATCTGGCTCGCGAGGTTGTTGACATGTGGGAGGTGGATACAGCAGTCATTGTGCCGATAGTCGTGACGGCCAATGGCTTAATAGCCAAGAGCCTCGACGAACACCTAAGGAGGCTCTCGTTGGGCAGCTGGATCAAGGGCTTGATCCAGAAGGCAGTACTCCTGGACACGGCGCGCATAGTTAGGAGGTTCCTCTCCCAGGAGCCCTGACCACCGGTAGCTTGGACCCTATCCCGATACCGGTGGGATACTATTTTTTATATTTTTAAATGTTTTTATATTTTGATATTTTAATATTTAAAAATGTAAATTGTATGTTTAAACTATAAAATAAATGGAATAATAATAATAAGTCTTTATTTTTCAGATAACTAAGATCCAATGTGTTAGTAATTACAATAATGACTTACAGCTATTGTTAGTAAAGTGCCACGATATTCACCAATATAATTTAATAGTCACAATAAACCACCATTTATTGTGACTATCAAATTATCACCTTCCTCACCATCTTTTTTAAAATTGGAGATGTAACATCCTCCCCTATTACTTTGAGGATGCTGTTGCTACTTTCTCGTACTTTGCTTAGTAGAGAAGCAGTTTTTTTGCGAATCACCTCATTAAAGCCATAGGTTCGATTCTGTACAAACATTTTCGAAGCACTACAAAAACGAGGCCTTCGCAATAGCATCCTAAAAATATTATTATACTGGACGCGCAGAGCGTCCATCGCTCTCTTGGCATAAGCAACCCACAGGTTTCCCGTGTAGATACGTTGGCAATATGCCTTAAAAAGGGTGATTTTGACATCTACACTACATCGGGCGAATCTGCGTGCCAGCATATTACCTCGGACCGATAGCGCCCTGCGCTCCCTTTCAATGTCTACATTGTCCTTAAGATCGGCGGTGAGGAAGTGCCCGAGGTACTTGAAAGAATCTACCTGATTTAGTTTCGAGCCACTTAACATAATGGCAGGTATATTTTCAGGGCATTTACCATCGGCCTTAAAGACCATGTATTTACATTTCATAACATTATATATTACTCGTAATCCATGTCTAGCCGCATAAACCTCACAGCGTCTCAGTAACTCTCCTATAGATCAAGCAGTAGGGCCCAGCAGCACCATATCGTCTGCATAGCTTATGATCATCTTTTCAGTCGAAAGACGTCCACTGCTGGACATAGGCCTCCCCCAAGTGTCGCCACAATCACCGGTCCTGTGCGCCTCGCATCCATCGTCTACCCGCGACCCTCACCAGGTCATCGGTCCATCTTGTTGGAGGCCTTCCAACGCTGCGGACGCAACGTATCGGATATTATGATACCATCTAGCTAATCTGGTAAAGGATGCAACGGCTAGGGCAGTTAAATTTGGGCTTGTATGATTTGTTATCATGAGCATTTTCTATTAAACAATCTTGATTACGAGAGTCTAAAACGTCTTTAAAAAAAAACTGGCCAAGTGTGTGTTGGACTTCGTACATTTAAGGTTCCGCACTAAATGAGAGAATTATCAAAGAAAAAATCAGATTTATCATATTGGTATTCTTTAGTAAAATATACGTAACTAGCGACCCGCCCCGGCTTCGCACGGGTGCAATGCTGATACTAAAATACACTATTTATAGGCATGCCTCCCCGCACTGCCCCGTCCGACCGGTACCGCCCGCCGTAAACGCAAATTTTAAATTTGTAATATATCCGAAAATATTTGTTTAATTTACATGCTGTAAGGAACCATATTGATCTATATTAATTGCACACTGTATTTAAGGTACTTTATTCGATAAGGATTAATGCCGTATTGCTTAAAATAGCTTCGTAAATAAGCCATTTTTTCACGTAAAAAGTAAACAATAAAAATGGTTAATGTGGGTTATCCCTAAAATATAAACATATACCATCGCGGACTTTTTTGTAGACCTTTTTATGGTGTACAATACTGTAGTACATTAATTTGATCTAACTCGTAGGGTTTAGGCAGCGTTTTTGCTAAATTGCTAAATAAGCCCAAAAAAATAGGTTAATTTACGACATCACGTTAGAAACCTCTAAAATTAGCAATGTTGCCTTAGTATATGATGCATGTATTATACATATAAACATTCCTCTTGAATCACTCTATCTATTAGAATAAACCGCATCAAAATCCGTTGCGTAGTTTTAAAGATTTAAGCGCACATAGGGATATAGGGACAGAAAAGGCGACTTTGTTTTATACTATGTAGTGATAATAAACATTATCACCAAAATTTGAAGTTCATAGGTCAACGGAAAGTTAAAAAAATCTTTGGAACAAAATTTTGTGACAGACGATGGACAGACAGACGGACACGTGAGTGACAGCAATAGGGCTCCGTTTGGACCCTTCGGGTACGTAACCCTAAAAAGAAAATTATAATTTATTGAGGGATCCCTCAATAAATTATAAGTTTCTGCACCAAAATGGTAAAAAAGGAATTATTTTATTACTACATCTGTTTGTCTATTTACCTGCTTCTTAAATAATGATCGTCCACTTACATCGCAATTAAAAAAAAATATTATACATTGATAGCTATGATACTGTTATGCCGAAAAGTTTTCTCCAAACTCCTTTATAATTAAATATTCATCATCATCATTTAAACCAAAAGACGTCCATTGTTGGACATAGGCCTCACCTAAGTGTCGCCACAACGACAGGTCTAGCATCTCACATCCATCGGATTCCCGCGAACTTCACCAAGTTTTGGAGACATGGGTGAAAGGTAATCTACCTGTCTCCTCTTACATGTTGTGACTGTTCCTAAATGACCCCAGGCTGATTAAAATTTTCGTTTTCTGTAATATCATAGATTTAGTGTTGAGGTTCGGTTTTCCCCTAGGGGAAAAGGCCGCACCCACTCCCCGTACGGCGTCGTAGCTCTCGTCGTTCAGACTGGATGAGCTTCCGCCTCCATCGCCAGCGCAAACCCTATCGTTTTTTTTTTTATAGTGACGCTCTTAAAACACTTTGTCTGCTCGAACTTTTGCTAATAAGCAGGGAGTCGGCTTTGTGTCGCCAAGACCCTATTTTTTTACTACACTTCACGTGCACTTTGCCCGAATGAGTCGTTGATGTTTCATAGAATTTGTTAGAACCCATAACATCTCAGTTGTCATTAATAATTGCTTTCACAGAGCGCTGACATAAGTATCAGACCTTTCCTCGTAAAACAATTCAATATTCCTGTCTCAAAGGATCTTTATCTTGTGACGCTATTTTAAACGGATAGATATTTCATTTTTAATTGCGTTCCCCTGTCAATCCTAAAATTCAGATGGAAGTGTGTTTCTATAAAAAAACCTCGACCATGTGCGCAAGGCATTGGTTTTGAAATAAATATAATTTTTATGAAATTAATTAATAGGATTAAAGGCCACAATGTACTGGAGATGAAGCTGTGCTCGAAGAGCGGAAGAGAAACTCCTACTTGCGGTTAATAATATTATTTACGTATAGTTTATAATTAGGTACACTATTTGACACAGTCGTAAAACTAATAAACTAGGAGGGGCAAATAAAATATTGACTTAAAATCTAGCCGTGTCCCGTGCGGTTGAGCAGCAAGTAGTGAAGTCTCTTGAGGAACGCTACGATCGCGCCCACCGGTCATGGGTTACTGTTGCCACTTAACAAGGGTGCGTTCCTGACTAACTCATAAATATTTACGTATAAGATAATACAGGCGACGCCACGTATTCTGATAGGTGCGTTCACAAATGCACAATACGTGACGCCACTAAGTCATCAGTCGATCATTAATCATAATAGATAAAATAAAACAATCTCTATAGCGCTCTCTTAAAACACCGAACAACAGAAAACATAACAATACATTTAAAACTAAAAGGAGATTTGTAAAACTATTCGATAGCAATAAAACATTTCATCCTGGTAGCGTCTAGCTGGAGCAATCACTATAAACTGTAAACTTTACACGACTCTAAGAAATTGATCAAACAGTTTGCTGCAATCGGTGAATCGTATACAGCTTAGGAATAAAACAAGTTTACGAGTAATGAAACGTGTTTTTTTTCTGCCTTTTGTCTTGATCCCATCTGGGTTTAGTACTTACTTTTACGATCTGAAGACCTAGACTAAGAGCGGTTGCGCACATCCGATACTTGTGCGTCAAAATACAGATCTATAGAAAACTCGGACTGAACTCGGATCGGTGGTGCGTAACCTACCATACAAATTGTTCTACGACCACGCCGGACCGTATTTTCACGGATAAGTATCGGATAAGTATCGGACGTAGTGCACAACCGCTCTAAGAGACTCCATCAGAGAAAATTTTGTCAAAATGTAAAAAAAATATTTACGTGGTTGACATTCCACCCACACGCACAAATCATTTTGGGAATATATTCATTTTGCGTGCAGCTAAGGAGTAGAATTTCCTGCCAGAGACTGTTTCCTGATAGTTACAACCTGGGAGTCTGTAATTCAAAAGTGATTAAGATTACTTCTAAGCAAGCGTGCTCCATCGTTGACCACATCATCGCTTACCATCAGGTGAGATAGAGGTCAAACGCTAGCCTATAGATAGTAAATAAAAACACACTAACGAAATCTCATTTATAAATCATCAGACACTGATTTACACGGTCAAAAAGCTCAAAAGATCAGTCTCTGAGATACGAGTGTGCACAGATCTATCTATTTAATTTTAACATTGTCAAATTTTTCTATAATTATTTTAATTATAATTTTGTCTGTATTTTTCTTTGTATGTTTTGCGTCGTGCTGCCGGATGCGGCCAGCGTGCCCTATCTTAAATATGGCTACACTAAATGGATGGGCAGTGATGTACTTCGGTCCACATTTTGCTAGTAAAGTTACCCCACGTAATAGGGGCGAGCCTTTTGCCATGTGCCGGCAAAAAAGTAAAGTAGCAGCCCAGAGTCAGATTCTAAAAAAAAAGTCTGATTCTATACAATATAATAACGCGTTCATGGTGCTGTTCGGGCTGCCGCGCCATTGCAGCGCTTCAGCAATGTTTGTGATGAAAAGCGTGGATGGTTTTCATGCTGATGCGGAAGCGCTGTGCGTCTCTTATGAGGCGCATGCGGGCCAGCTCGAACAGCCTTCTGAGTGTGTTCGTGGACCGCTGGGACTCGTCGATGTGGCGGCACTGGATGAGACTTCAGACTGAGGGTGGTCGCGTCCAGGGCTTGGCATAAACTGGCATTCCTGTGCGGTACCACTTTGTGATTTCTGTGTCTTTTTTATTGTTTGTACTAACAATAGCTTATAAGGTTTTTTGTGTTACTAACAGTATATGGACTACGTCTGAAATAAATGTCTTATTATTATTGTCATTATTATACCCGGGTATAGAATCAGACTTCGGGATTTCCCACTGAGAAAATCTTATGGAAAAAACCAGGAGGTAACATATTGGAGTCCCGAAACGTTTCGCATTGTATCCACAATACTCATCTCCTTTACACTTTTACAGTATCTTTTTAAACATAATAAAGGTATTAAAAGAACAAATAAAAATCCGAAAACCTTGTCGAAGCCATTTAACAAATTCCACTCCATTAAAAAAGTTAAATATTCACTCGAAATATCAAGATTAGGTAATTATATTCACACAAGTCTGAAACAAATGGCGGCACTTTAGGGTGAGTCGAAACAGAGTATATGTTTAAAAGTATGAGAGGCATATAAGCTGTCTCACTAGCGTCATATTTCAGTTTTGAATAATCTTGTCTCGTTTATAAATGTGTTGAAAGTCAGCATAGGATTGCAGATAACGTGACATTATATCACCATATTTAGTACACGGGAAAAAAATGATTTGAAAAGCACGTAGCGCCATCTGGCCTCCTTAATCACAATCAAATAAAGCCAATGTCCCTCAAGAATAATGTGGCTTTCTAATGGTGAAAGAATTTTCAAAATCGGTCCAGAGATTACTTCCTACAAACAAACTTACAAACTATACCTTATAATAATTAATAATATAATATGGATAACGATAGTGTTGGATATCTTAATTTATAATATTGCAACATCAAAAATGTAATAATAATGTTATCTGTGGCAACCATCGTTTTGCTATGTTATCTGTGGTAACACGTCCCTTCCGACGACGGCACTGGTCCAACACAGACGTGAATTAAGTTGTCCGCCGTTTTATTTTATCTATTTTCCTCGGCACCAACGTACCAGCACCCAACACCAATTTCACCGATGCACACAATAGTCAGAAAGTCTATAATTATAACGGGACTGATATGCGCTTTCGATTTTTTAAAATCTATTTCGTTTATTAACGGCGTGACATGACCTAAAGCGTGGTCACTCTCGGACTGCATAGAAAAGAAAGAGATGCGCGACGACATAATACTTGCAATGTTGCAAAATACCAGTATGAATCATTTTATCGATTTACTCAAAACTGAGTTGAGCTATTAAAAATGTAAAACAACTAAGTTTTGCAATATGATTCGATTCAATATTTTCTATAATGTTTATTTATCTAGATTAAAAAATAGGTAGCAAAATTACGAAATGTCACGTAGTTAGTCTCAAACGCCTGACAATATTAATTTATTGCTGTTTTCATAAGTACAGGGTGGCCAACATACCTACAACAACGAAAATGACGAGGTATTTTTTCATAATTATATAATTCAGCTTAACTTGCGTGTTCTGTGCTGAGCTCACGCAACGCGTCGTACGTCCACCCAGTAATAGGACTCGCCCATCAAGGAGCACTGTCCCAAATTAGACGCATTATTAATATATTACACTTACAACAACATGTATTTTATTATAAAACGTATACTAAAAAATAAATAATTAAATTATCTTTAAAATGGTGAAGAATTCATAGAAATGCGCTTAGTTTTTAAGTGATTCTCAATTTTTTATCCGCGTTAGACATAACTTTACAAATAATTACACTTTGTTATAAAATATAATTTCAAATATTCACCTAACCAATTAAAAAAATTGTCTAGAGTAACATTATATTTTTTTCAAAGAAATAAAACCAGTTGTTTAGACTTTGATGTTCAATTTAAAATCATTACAAGTCGTATTTCTGTACCTTACAAAAAAAAAAGTTTCACTAGTCGATATTTTGTCCATACAAATTTCGGGAGGATATTACTCCACTGTTTGACATTGTACATCCAAAGCTAAACATGATATCGTTTTGTCTTGTTATTAATTTTGTCTGTGCGGAAACAGAATAGTAAAATAAAAAAGCCATTATAGGTATAAGTCAACAAAGATTCGTTTTTCTTGCTAATTTTAACGCAACTTTTGGCGTAAATAAGTAATAAAAGAATTGCAAAATCTCCAAAATAAAGTCGGCACCGACAAACCTCAATTATAAAAAAGTTCAAAAAACTTTATTTGCAATTGATTTATGCAGTTGTTTTGTTCATAAAATTCAATTTTCGAAAAGACTGTTGGTAATTTTTTGCGAGGTCGTTTTTTGCGAGGTCGTTTTTTGCGAGGTCGTTTTAATTCGGAACGGTGCAGCGGTGTTTGTGTGCGTGCAAACTTGACATTGTGCATGTAGACTAGCGTCTAACTGCTCATCACTGATATTTTCTCTATCGGACACGATGCCAGGTGAGACAGCGTGCTTTTGGGCCCACCTGGGAGTTCGCGCCCGTGACTAGTTCAACCTTAAGACCGTTGCTATTTTCAAATAAAAGAGTAGCACTCGAGTACCGACAGAAGTGAAAACTTGAACAATAATGCCCAACGCACCTAAAGAAGTTTTAATTTCAATCCGCTATGCGATCCGCTACGAGTGCTACGCACTAGCACTCGAAGTGGATCGCGTAGCGGTGTCGGTGTCGGTGTCGGTGTCGGCGTCGGCGTCGGTGTCGGTGTTGATGTCGGTGTCGGTGTCGGTGTCGCTGTCGGTGCCGATGTCGGCGTCGGTGTCGGTTTCGGTGGCGAGTTCAATAGTTTTTTCCTCATCTCAAAAATGCCCAATGCGCCTAAAGAAGTATCAGAACAAAAAAAAGAAAAAAATACCTTTTTGTTGTTAACCAGTAGTTTTTATATTTTAGCAGTTTGGTAGAGAACCTAACATGATATGATATGACCACTTGGGTTGACGTTTGGGTAGCGGATAAATTCTGAAAATGAGTTACCGCACCCCTGGGTACTCAGGCAGGGAAGGAACAGGGGTGGGTTTTAGTCAGTAAGAGTCTGACACGCCCTCCCGCTCCACCCAGAGCGGGCGAAATCATTGGATGATTTCGCACCCCAAAAAATAAAAGACCTTTTTAAATAGGCTACAGAAATAATTCATCTCAAGAAACATTCTTCATGTCATTTGTTTTGTGTTGTTTGTGAAATTTCCTTGATGTGTTATATTTCATTATTTAATCTTTCGAATGTAACACTTTTGTAAGTCATGAGAAAATCGATTCTTTCCTTGACTCCCAGTTAAAACGCTATTCAGGAATAAGTGACAATCCATTGTCCAAAACAATGGAACTCCTCGACGATGGTCAATTACGCATTTTCGCCAACCATTGAGTAAAATAATGAAGGAAAATCCTCAAATTATTGTGTAGGAGTCAGCCGATCTCCAAAAGACCGCTCGTGAAGGAAATTACTTATTTCTGGACCACTGGCGAGTTATATTGAGCTGGGTTGATAATAGAGGAAAACTCATAATACTCGTAATTATAAACAGGACGTATGTCAAATCCAACTTAATTGTGCCAGCGGCTTCCTGTGTGAAGTTTGTGTTTCCCCCAGTATAAATTATAGCCTATGTGTTTTTCCGGACTAAAATCTATCTCTTTGTCAAATTTCATCCAGTTCCGTTCAGCCATTCTGCCGTGATTTAGTAACAAACATACATCCAAACTATCGCATTTATTTATTTAACCAGAACGACAAAATGCCAATTACACTGATTGATAGGGCTCAGTCGAAAAGAAAGAAGTGGACTGTATAAAATAGTTTTAATACCGATTAGCAAGGTTTTACAAACAACAAGGAAATGCCCGTATACTATCGCGTCAGTCAGCTGAGTAAGTGGCGCGCGCAGCGGCGCGCGCGCGTAGCCAGGTTCGACACCCGACCCCGCGCCTTCCCCGGTGACTCGTAGACGATGCGCCGACATATTCCCCGGGTTGAAGGGATGTCTTCAATTTTCGACTGAAAGGGGGCAGATGCAGTTGAAGGCACGACGAATGGTGCCCCTCTTCGTCTTCAATTCCGCCACTCTCGTGACGCCGTCTACGCCGGGATAGGTCTTCATGACCCGACCCAGGGACCAGAGCAGAGGTGGCGTTGTTTTGTCCTTGATTAGGACTAAGGAGCCCGGTTTCACTTCACCTCTGGAATGAAACCATTTTGATTTGGCCTGTAGCAGAGAAGTGTATTCATTATGAAATCTGCTCCAGAAATGCTGCCTGATGAACTGGATTCTTCTCCAACGATCCAGCCGCGTGATGTTGGCTTCAGTCACCTGAGGATGTGGCACTGATAAGAATGGCCGTCCAATTAGGAAGTGAAACGGAGTAAGTGCCGAAAAATCGGTAGGGTCTGAAGAGAGGGGAGTGAGAGGGCGTGAATTCAATATCGCCTCTATGTGAGTGAGACAAGTAGCCATCTCTTCAAAAGTGAAGTGAGTAAGATGCAGTAACCGTTTTAAGTGATGCTTACATGATTTCACAGCAGCTTCAGCCAGTGAATTAAAATGAGGGCTGTAGGCAGGCGTGAAAATAAATTCGATACCCTCCAGCGCCATTTCAGATGCAACATTTGATGATCGCAAGAACCTAAACATCTCGTTTGATGCGCCTACGAAGTTCGTCCCGTTATCGGACGTGATGCTTCGAGGCTTGCCTCGACGCGCCACGAAACGATTTAAAGCGGCCATGTAAGCCTCAGTAGTGAGGTCACTGACGAGCTCCAAGTGTACGGCTTTCACTGCCGAGCAAACAAAGATGCACATATAAGATTTTGTTAGTTTGCAACCTCGGCCTTTACGATTGGCCACCAATACTGGCCCAGCGTAGTCAACATGACAGTTTATAAATGGAAATTCAAGATTAGTTCTTGAATGTGGTAATTGACCCATTATAGGCTGTACGTTTTGAGCCTTGTATCTAAAACATTTGAGACATTTACCAACGACAGACCTAGACAAGTTCCTACCACCTAGAGGCCAGTAAGTCTGTCGAATATGTGACAACAACAACTGTGGACCAGCGTGTACAAGCTTTCAATGTTGCATTTGAAATATAAGCTTAGTAAGTCTGTGCATACTGCATATCACTATAGGATGTTTCACATTAAAATCGTATGGGGAGTTATCGAGCCTCCCGCCCACTCGAATGAGGTTATGATCGTCAATGAAAGGAGTCAAAGGAAGCAATCTACTTTTGCGTGGTAATTTCTGTCCAGACTTCAAAAGATTATACTCTTCTGGGAACATTTCAAGTTGTGAATAATGTATAATTAAATTTAATGAATTTTCGAGTTCGGTTTTAGAAAGATTACCACACAGTTTATTTTTATGTTTAATATTGTAAATAAATCTTTGTACATATGTAAATATTTTTTGTATTTTTGTTAGGCTAGAATACTTTTCTAATAAGTTATGTATGATAGATGAATGAATGGTTACGACTGAATGATAATTAAATGAATGGTTTTCACTACCATCACCAATGAAATGTGTCACTACTTCCGGCAAATTATCTTTCCCTGTGTTTGGCATCTTAGGCCACTCATTTTCATTAAGCGACAAAAAAAAAAAGGTCCGGACCACCAGAGGGGTGTATCCTTGATAATGTCAGCTCTGAGACCTCGGGAAACAAGATCCGCTGGGTTGTCCTTCGACGGTACGTAGCTCCAGGTATGACCACATGTACTTTCCTGTATCTCATTGACTCGGTTTCTAATAAAAGGTTTTAATTGGTTAGAAGGAGTAGAGAGCCAACCCAGGACTATGGTGGAGTCGCACCAGAATCTACATTTGTTGATGGGTATGGTAAGCGATTCTTGAACCTTAGTACACAGCCTTGCGTCCAGCAACGCTCCACAAAGTTCAAGTCTCGGCATCGTCGTTGGTTTGATGGGCGCTACACGATTTCTAGAAACTAGAAGTTGTACGCCTATAGACCCACTGCTATTACAAGACCGAATATACACACAAGCACCGTACGCCTTCTCGGATGCGTCGGTAAAGACGTGTACTTCATGTGTAATAGAGCCTTCACACAAAACCCAACGAGGAATTTCTAAATTATTTAAAGCTGTTATTGTGCTTTCAAATGTATACCAAAGGTTCCTGATTTCGAGCGAAACTTCGTCGTCCCAGTCATATTTATCTAGCCATAAACGCTGCATGAGTATTTTTGCTTCGACGACGCACGGACCTACGAGGCCTAGTGGGTCAAAGATTTGACTGATAACAGAGAGGACATGACGTTTGGTGACTTTATTAGTTGGTGTGATATTTATGGTGTATGTAAGCGAATCTGAGTCACAAACCCAGTTAAGACCTAAAGTTTTTTTTTTTTTAACTCGATGGCTCTGTACATTTTCTCCACGTCACTTGTGACCACGTACCTATGTTGACGGAAACGTGTTAAAATGGAAAACAGTTCGTCTTGTACTACGGGACCGACCATCTGTATGTCATTAAGAGACACTCCCGAACTGGTGGAAGCTGATGCGTCGAATACTACGCGTAGTTGTGTAGTGGTGCTAGAACTACGAATTACTCCATGATGTGGAATGAAATATTTAATTATGGAATGATCAGGTGAAAATGTACAGTCAGCGTCTAACGTCATATGACCTAAGCGTTCATATTCCTTCAAAAATTCGATATATTTATTTTTAAATAAAGGGTCACGTCTAAACCGCCTTTCAAGGGATAGAAAACGATTTCTAGCATTTTCGGAAGAATGCCCTAATGTACTAGGATCCCCTTTTAATGGCATCGTGACGACAAATCGTCCGTCATCTTTACGGACGGTGGTTTGAGCGAAAAGTTGCTCACACATTCTCTCTTCAGGTGAAAGTGAATGCTTTAAAGATACGTTATCAAGCTCCCAAAACGTAGTTAAGTCAGGAGTGACGTTGGAATGATGACAAAAATGATTTGAAGTAAAACTATATTTATGTGAAATACTACCTGAAACTAACCATCCAAATTTGGTTTCACATAGTTTAGGTAGGTTTTTCCCTAAATCTATAGTGTTATTGCCTAAGGCATTCCAGAAAACTTCCGCCCCTACCAGGATGTCTACGACCGACGGAACATTGAAGTTCGGGTCTGCTAGCTTAAGACTTGAAGGAATAGGGACGTGATTGATATGCACGAATGAAGACGGTAGAACCTTTGTAATTTCAGGCAAAACATGACACTCAATGTCAACAGTAAAGGCACAGCATAAAGACTCTATTGTAAGGCGGCAAGACTGTGTACTGGTTGTGAGGTGATTATTTATACCCGTTACCTTGGTGCTCGTACCGCGTCGTAACAAACCCAGTTTCTCTGTCAAACTCTGCGTAACGAAGTTCGCCGTACTGCCGTTGTCCAGCAATAGGCGCACAGCGTACTTCTTCCCCGTCACGCCAGTCACGTTCACCATAGCTGTGGACAGTAAAACATGCGCAGAAGTAGCAAGCTGCATAGAATTAGCTGACAGCACAACATTTGACGTAGATGGCAAAGCAGAAAGCATTTCAGTGGGCATGGCAGTAGGCAATAGATTGGAAACTTTGTTGGGTTCATTCGTTTCTATATGCAAAAGCGTATTGTGCTTTGTTTTGCAATATTTGCAATGTGAAAATGTACAGTTCTTAGAAGAATGTCCAAAGCGTAAACAATTAATACAAACGTTATATTCTTTTGCCTTTTGGATACGATTCTCTATAGATAAATTTCTAAATGATTCACATTTATATAAAGTATGTGCTTGGGAGCAAAGTGGACATTTAAAGTTTTTGTTATTTTTTGATTTTTTATTAATTTGTGTATGTTTAAAATCTGATTTGTTAGAATGACTATTATTTAAGGCAACAATAGTATTCGTATCAGAAGAACTAACATTTGTCTCGACCGATTCTAACCAATCTGCTTTCCTGCTTAAAAATGAACAAAATTGTATTAAAGTAGGCTCATCGTTCAATATATTGTTTTTGTGCTCTTCCCAGTCACGACATGTTATTGCATCTAATTTCCTATTCATAAAATAAATAATTATTGTATCCCAATATTGAGTGGGCTGTTTTAATGTTGTTAATGCCCTAATGTTTTTATTAATTGTGTCAACAATATTTCTGATTGAGACACATGATTCTTTTGAAATTGATTCGACATCAAATAAAGCTTGTAAATGATTTTTAACAAGTAGACGGTTGTTGTTGTACCGATCACACAACAGGTCCCACGCAATTTTATAATGATCAGCTTTAAAATCGATATTCTTAATAATTAAAGCTGCGTTTCCTTGTAAAGAAGCGCGCAGGTAGTGGAACTTGTTTATGTCATTAATACTTGTGTTATCGTGAATCAATGACCCAAAAGTATCCCTAAACTCAAGCCAGCATTGGTAGTTCCCATCGAAATGAGGCAAATCGATTTTTGGCAAACGAACAAAATTATTCCTAAATGAATTATGTGCACCTGAGTCAGCATCTTTAAAGCCCGCCTCAGACCCCGCACCGTTGAACGAAACACCAAGTAGACTGCGCGTGAGTGCCACGAGATTGAAGAACTGGCGGTCAAATGATGTTTATTACAAAGTCCTCGCGCTCAGTAAACGCAGACTCAGCATCATCCGAAAGCACTTCAATTTGTGTCTGAAAGTCATCAAAATCGGTGTGTAAGGTCTCGAACTTATTAAAACGCTCCTGTAAGTCTAAGCGTTGCAACTCAGATATCTCGGAACTACTTTTAACTAAATTTAAATAGTTGCTATAAATTGTAAGCTTTGATTTTATCGAGCTGCGCTTCTTATTTAATGTTTTTAAGCTATCTGCCATTTCAAAGTTAAATAATAGCAAAAAGAATGAACGCTAATGATCTCAATGTAAAAAATGCAAACAGCTGTGCGTAGACAAAGGGACCGGTAACCTATGTCAAGGTCAACCACTGCACATGTGTGAACTAATTAGCGATCGTGTTTTTTATGAAATATGATGTTTAAAATACTTTATTAAGTTATGCAGATTACGATTAATGATTCACTAAAATAAGCACTTAATTCAAGAAAAGCACTTGAAAGAAAGAGAACGATTATTTCGGCAAAAAAAGAAAGCTTGAAAGTAACTAATTGGAACGGACTCACTCAAATACAGTAATATACTCCCAAAGAATGACATCAGCTTCCAAGATGACGATACAGGCTGCTACGGGAACGACTTCTTTGTTCTTTTTTCTGGCCGTGCCGCGTGGAACTTGCGCACGGTCAAAGTCCATGCACGTATTGCACGACGACCAATGACGATGCTATTTTACGGCAATAACTGGTATTTTTGCAATCGAAGGACCAAAATGATAGGGCTCAGTCGAAAAGAAAGAAGTGGACTGTATAAAATAGTTTTAATACCGATTAGCAAGGTTTTACAAACAACAAGGAAATGCCCGTATACTATCGCGTCAGTCAGCTGAGTAAGTGGCGCGCGCAGCGGCGCGCGCGCGTAGCCAGGTTCGACACCCGACCCCGCGCCTTCCCCGGTGACTCGTAGACGATGCGCCGACACTGATCATACATATTAAAAGTTAAAACCAAAATTCAAATTGTATAAAACACATTAAGAATAAAATAAAAAATATTATAATTGCACAATATTATACATACTTAAGCCTTTCACTCAGTCTTCTCGCAAATCGTCAAAAATTCAGACAGTATCTTTTTCCATTCATCAGCGAACAGATCTAATCCAGGACTCGACTCTAGGAGAGCATTGAGTACATTTAGCATTCGCGGAATGGGTGATGGGCTTCGTGCATCCGTGCGGCAACGTGGCACCATATAAATAATTTATGGAAGTAAGAAGAAGTGTTATTCTGATGTATAAGCAATATTACTGTAAAGTTTCATCAAAATCCCTTCAGTAGTTTTTGTGTGAAAGAGTAACAAACATACATTCTCACAGATTTTCACATTTATAATATTAGTAGGATTAAGTAGGATAGTAGGATTCGGCGAATAAAACTATTTGAACTTTTTTTAGAGACGTCTTAGAAGATCATTCTAATGCCAAATACAGGCCAAGCGAACGAACGCGAGTAAGATTTTATTTTTAAGCCTTCCACCAGCCAGCCAAGCTAGCCACTGCAACTCCTAAAAGCCAGAATTAAAAGTGGTAACCATCAGAAAAACGCCAAATCACTGAAGCACGATGACTCGGAGTAACGATTCAGTTGACTTGAATCCCGCAACGAAATTAATCAAAATAGAAAACCGGAGCAGTAAGAAAATCATAACAGCCGAGTAAGAATTTAAGTGCGGTGATTTCCACTCGTAAGATTTCGTACGCTTGTTTGCTTAGTCTGTACCCAGCATCAGCCACACCAGAAAAAAGACATTAAACCAACTTCTTCTAAAAACCACTTAAACTGAGCAAAAAACTTCATTACGCAGTACCAACCGTAAATTTTTATGATGAATGGTAAATTTTTGTTATTTTTTTCCTCTGGTAGTATTAAATAGAAGGCAGGTGCAAGCCACCATTACCGAGAGAGTCAATTAAGGCACATAATGGTGCTTGAATGCCGACTGGAATCTCATTAACGACAAAGTCAGGATTATTGGGAATGTGTTTGTTATTCCCAACTTTAAACGTTATTTGAAGAGATTGGACGGTAAGGAAATGGTGGTACTTAACTGATGGGTGTTCCGTGTTTCGTTAATAGGCACGCGCATAAAGAAGTTTTCACTTCGAAAACAAAATGGCGACCGCCATTTGGTAAGTGTAGTCGTATTTTTTTGTGACCTGGTCATATGGGGTGTCAAATGAAAGAGCTCAAGGAGACGATTCCAAAAACATAGCTCACAAAAATGTAAGAAAATAAAAATTTAAAATATTAGAAAAACCCGACTGATAAAAAACTACTAAAAACTGTTTTTTCCAGTCGGTTTTTTTATTTAAATATGTAATTTAATGTAGTATTGGCAAAGAGGCATTCTCTCAGCAATACTGATTTCCAAAATGTATGGGTTTGACATGCATTAAGTAAATGTCGGGTTTGACATGCATTACGTAAACGTCGGGTTTGACATGCACTACGTAAATGTCACGTAGTCAATCCCTTACATTTTGGCTTTTCGACAATCGTTTTCATTGTTTCTCGGAGTTTCCTTGCGTGATAGAATCAGGAATGATGATATCTGCAAGAGAACTAAGGTTACCGATATAGCCCAAAAAATCGCCAAACTAAAGTGGCAGTGGGCAGGGCAAATTGCTCGCAAAACAGATGGTCGATGGGGCCGAAAAGTTCTGGAGTGGCGACCGCGTACCGGAAGACGCAGCGTTGGAAGGCTTCCCACAAGGTGGACCGATGACCTGGTGAGGGTCGCGGGTAACCGATGGATGCGAGACGCACGAGACCGGTCGTTGTGGTGACACTTGGGGGAGGCCTATGTCCAGCAGTGAACTTCTTTCGGCTGAAATGATGATGATGATGATGATGATGATAGGCCTTGTTTATAAAACCATGTGATTAGTTTAAACGTTGATTAACAGGTTCTTAATTCAAAAATTTCTACCCGGAAGAAGGATATAATTATATGGATAGTAAAGTACTGACTAAGGCTAGCCACAGACTTGTGATTTTTTGTCGCGTGACTTTTTGTCACTGTTACCTACTGTCACCCATGATGCGCCCACTTGAAAAGTCACTGAGCAACAAAACACGCTCAATCTTGAAATGGATTTCGTACAGATTGCTATAGTAAATGCTCTAGAATTATAAAGAAGAAAAATTAAATGAAAAAAACGCTACTGGGTGCATCCCATAGACACTGAAAGATTGTTTAAAGGAAAATTTTACACTCTATATTCTAAACTACGTCAGTTTTCTTCAAAATTCAGTCACCTAAGAACTATTTGTCACCGTATTGTCACGTCACCATGATCAGCGCACTCCCATGTATCTTCGTAGCACTCGACTGGGTAACAAATATTCACGGTGACAAAAATCACAAGTCAGCGGCTAGCTTAATCATTTGAAACAGGTTATGTTCTATACACAGTTGAAACTGATGGATGAGACACATGCTATCCCAAATTTATGGTCCACTAATCAGTATTTAAATTAAGCATTTGGTTAGTGTTTTTTTAAGGTTCTGTACCCAAAGGGTCCAAGCGGAGCCCTATTGCTGTCACTCACGTGTCCGTCTGTCTGTCCGTCGTCTGTCACAAAATTTTGATTCAAAGAATTTCTTAGCTTCCCATTGACTTAACTTGAAATTTGGTGGTAACCTTTATTATTAGTATTACGTATATTTTAGTAACAAATACTAATATATTGATAAATCAGATTTTTTCTTTGATAATTCCCTCATATGGCACGGAACCCTAAATGTACGAAGTCCGACACGAACTTGGCCGGTTATTTTAATAAATAAAGATGTTAAATCTATGTAGTGGCTTTTTTTTTGGGAAATCATCCAATGACATCTCCCGCTCTGGGTGGAGCGGAAGGGCGTGTCAGACTCTTACTGACTAAAACCCACCCCTGTTCCTTCCCTACCCTGAGTGCCCAGGGGCGCGGTAACCCTGTTTCGAATTTATCCACAACCCCTGGGCAGTGTAGAGCCTAAGATGTTCTTTCACCGGGAGCGTAAACCTTCACTATCGTATTTTAACTATTAAATTTGACCTGAATACTCCGCGAAATATTGGGGTCTTTGAAGTAGGTACCTATTATTGTCCTTTGGGAAGCTTTAGTAGAGGTAAAATTTCTACTAATTGTCGTTTTAATTAATTTCGAAAGATTTCTCGTGAATAACACGTTGGAAGACCTATTATGAAATGGAAAATGCTATTACATAACGTCGAGCCTGTTTTCCCTAAAAGGTTAGGCAGCGGAGCACGTTTTTTAGGGTAATTCACGTGTCCGTCTGTTCGTCTCTTCTGTCAACTGCCGTTTACAGCGAGTCGCTGCCGCTCATGATCACTCGGTAGGCAAACAGAGCCTCCGCTCTGAGCGCCAGAGATTTTTAAGTCCCAGATAGCAGCGTAGCTATAGTACACCATAATTTAGATAGTTTTGTTAAACTACGCTTACGCTTTTCCGCTAAAAGGAGCCAATATCACCTGGCTCCATCATGCCAATAACCGACCAACTTGATCGTCTTGGTGTTACGTTGACATCTACCCTCAATTTTGGTCCCTTCATAGAAGCAAAGGCTCAAGTGGCTGCCAAAAAGTTGGGGATCCTCGCAAAGGTGAGACGGTACCTACCTACTTCACGCCGGAACAGCTGCTCAAACTTTGTCAAGCGCAAGTTCGATCGTGTTTCGAGTACTGCTCGCATCTTTGGGACGGATCTGCCATACCAGCTTGATGCCTTTAAGACAATTGATAAACGGGCCAAGAGGGTCATCCTATGCTAGCTACCACTTGAATTACGTCATTATGGAAAATGCTTTTATGAAATGAAAATTATTGTGCCTTAGCAATTTCATCCATCAGTAGTTTTTTGTTGAATATGATAAACAAATGTACCCCTTTTACGTTGCTTTTGAGCGCGATATGAATTCATATGCCTGTACATTTCAATACCCGTTTGTCAAAAATATTTTGCGGCGTATATACGGGTGCTCATTGAGGCAAATACGTGAGTGTATTACATTTTCTTTTGTATTCACCTTTTGGAAAACCACTTGCATTCCAACTGGTTGGTTCTATTTAAGTGTAAATGGAACTTTAGCTTTGAATAAAGTTCTTGTTGTGTTTTAAATTATAAACTACTGCTTTGAAAAAAGTCGTTCGTACATTTGTTCTGCGTATTACTCTTTTTAACTTGTGCAGATCATCATCTGCGTAGCGTTATTAACGTATCATCAACTATTGATATCTTGAAGTCAGATTTTCGGGTTTCTGATTACATATTTTAATAACTAAGTGGAAATGGATTGGTCACACGGTCCAGAAGGATCTGATGACCAATCCCTGGTGATGTGATCGAAGTATCACATTTCTATTGGAATCCTCAAGAGAAAAGGAAGCGTGGCCAACCCCGCCAAACCTTGCGATGCACCGTGTTGGCAGAAATAACGAGCATCGAAATGAGGTGGAGCGAGGTGGAGCGGGAAGCTCAAGACCTCTCGCGATGGAGGACTACTCTAACTCAGCTAGTGAATAAAGGACCTTAAGTAAGTAAGAAAGAGGAGCTCGTGGCTAAAGTAATAACAGCCGCACGGGTCGATCCACCAGGTTAAGCTACGCTTGCCGGGGTTGGTCCGTGAATTGATGACCATCTTTACATTCCGAGACTCCTCCGTGCCTCGGAAAGCACGTTAAGCCGTTGGTCCCGGCTGTCAATCGTGGATCGTTGACAGTCGTTATGGGTCGTCAGGAACCCGAAAGTCTGACAACCAGTCTTACCAAGGGGTATCGTATTACCCAGAAACTGGATTGTGGAACTCATATAAGCAGTCGCTCAATGTAAAATACTGGTATCCAGCTGCATCCGGTTAGACTGAAAGCTGACCCCGAGATAGTTGGGAGAAGGCTAGGCAGATTGAAGTAAGTAAGAAAGAAGATTACATATTTGCAGTGACGGACGTTTTAAGTCCTATCATAGGGATCCTGGCCTGTATCGAAGCAGTAGGAATGATATAGGCAGACCATGCTGCGTCTTAAGTTTGTCACGGTACGGAGGACGTGTCTCGTTGCAGCCGGAGTGTTGGTGACTCGTAGAGGAGGTTGTAGGAGTGACACGCAGAAGAGGACGTAGGAGTAGGAGGACCGTAGATGAGGAGTTCAATGAATAATAACACACGACGAGTTAACACATTATATTTGTTATTTACAACAGTGGGCTTTATTATAATATTACGAACACATACACTGTGACTGGTTACGTAATTAAATTGTATTAATGCACAATTCTAGGAAACTGGTAACTGACACTTGAAGAATCGGAACATAATGAGGAGCTTCTACTAGCTCCGCTCCAGAATTAGAACTGGTTTTTAATATTAAAACAGAGACATGACAAAGAAAACTAAGTAATTTTTGAATTTGAAATTAAAAAAGGTAGCAAAGAACGTAATTTTGGAATAGAGGTAAAAAAATAAACAAGGCTTTAACACTGCCTTGTTACAAGTTGTTTTTGATTTACGGATCCAGTTATATATTTACCGCGTAACCAAATTCAATATAATTATCTGACCGATATGACTAGCAAGTTCGACAATTCTACATATTAACTTTCAACCTTTTTAGGGTTCCGTAACCGAACGATCCAACAGGGCTCCGCCTTTTGCTGTCACTCGCGTGCCCGTCTGTCCATTTGTCTGCCTGTCCATCGTCTGTCACACAGGTTGTACAGCCAACTGGTTGGTCTTTAAATTTTGACGTTATAAGCATCTTGTTGACCCAAAGCCATACAAATAGTCAAAAATACATTTGGTACGGAACCAAAAATGTTGGAAGTCCAACACGCACTTAGCCGATTTTTTGACCTAGATATTTAATTTTTGCAGAAACAGACTTTTAAACCCTGTCACAAAAAGGAAGCCTGTGACCTAACAGTGGATACGTTTTAGTCTGATTACGCTACGTCTAAAGCTGCTTTTCGATATGTAAATGATAGTCTCTCAGATCTTCCCAAGTGCAGCTTCAGCATTCCGCAACTGATAATTACCCCTACTCATTAGTACACTTCCACTTATAATTAGTCTCCAAAGAGCCACAGCTCATAATACCGGTCCTTTTAAAGCCTCCTGCGGGATATAGCACGATAAAAGTTTCCATTTGAAGCGGAGATGCGTAACGAGCCACTTCTTGGCGGCTGAATGAAGGGGCTGCTTTCGTATTCATATGATTCCACGTGCTTTCGTGGAGCGGGAAAGGGTTTAGGGTTTGAAGGCAGAGGCTTACAGCGAGGTGGAAAGTTAAAATGTGGAATTGTCTAAGAGCATTGCTAGTCATAGATATATTGGGTTTGATTACGCGGTAAATATAATTGACAAATTGAGTGAGTGCTAATATGGACCCTAGTCTGTACCTTCGGTGAATATAGGCTTGATTTTATGTGTACAGTGAATTATGGGGTTGGGAAAGAGATTTTCAGGGTATTTTTTGACATAGATATTTGCAGGGACGGACGTTTTCAGTCCTCTCACAGTGAGGAGGCCTGTATCACAGCAGTGGGAACATTATAGGCAGATATTTAATTTACTGACTGTCTTCAATATCCAAAACAAAGTCTCTCAAATCTTCACAAGTGTTCTCTCACTCATTTTTCCAGTTATATTTTAAACAAATCCAATATATCTATGAATTTTCAAAATCTGTTCAGTAGATCCAGAGATTATCCCCTACAACCTCACAAAGTCATAAACATTACCTCTTTATAATATTAGTATGTACTAGCAATGTTCTCAGATAACTCCACATAATTATCAGCTTTCAGCCTTTTTTTGACATAGATATTTAGTCTCCAAAGAGTCACAGCTCATAATACCAGTACTTTTAAAGCCTCCAGCGGGATATATGGCACGATAAAAGTTTTCATTTGAAAAGGAGATGCGTAACGAGCCACTTCTTGGCGGCTGAATGAAGGGGCTGCTTACTAATTTGCTGAATACTAATTCATATGATTCCACGTGCTTTCGTGGAACGTTTATTATTTATTTATTTATATCACGTTTTTATTGGCTTCACCACTAACTAACCACGTAAAAAATTTTACAGTTTAATTTGACCCACGTCCCAGTTTTCGATTGAGCTGAAATTTTGCATCCATGTTTAGTTTGGATGACAAAGCATGGTAAGTTAAGTGGTTTCATTCTAAACCAATGTGGCGGACTCCCAAAGATGGCGGCCTAGTTATTTTTATGCATTAACATGATAATTATGGGTACTTATCAAATGAAAGGGTTTGCTAAAAGGAATACGACACCCTTGGTTGACTGGTAGAGAATGCGTAAGGCATTAAGTCCGCCTTTGTACATTTGTGTTGCATGAAGTTTTAATAAATAAATACGAAAAACAAAATGACGTCACTCAAAAGCGTGTTTTTTGTTTTTTTTAAAGTAAAATAAGAGGAAAACCTTACAGACGAATTGAGAACCTCCTTTTGGAAGTCGGTTAAAAATGTGAATTAAATTTTTGCCTGCATTATATAGTTATTTCGATAACGATTTATAAAAATATCAATCTGCCTATTCTTTGCCCAACAATCTTGGGGTCAGTTTCCAGACTAATCCGGATGCAGCTGAATAACAGTATTTTACATGGAGCGACTGCTTATCTGTCCTCCACAACCCAGTTACTATGTAATACGATACCCCTTGGTAAGTCTGGTTGTCAGACTTTCGGGCTTCTGATGACCCGTAATGACTGTCAAAGATACACAATTTACAGCCGGGACCAACGGTTTAACGTGTTTTCCGAGGCACGGAGAAGTCTTGGTATGTAAAGATGGTCACCCATCGAGGGACCAACTCGACCCGTGTAACTGATATTACTTTAACCACGAGCTCCGATTTTTACAACAATGTTTCTAAAATGCCTAAATAATAACAACAATTTACATATTCTTCTTTCTGCCGCGAACTATCGAACTCTCGGTAGTTGCTGTATGTAATATTTCTTGACTAAATCTGTACTCTATATCAACTTCTGAACTACCTAAAGACCTATTCAAACATAGTTTATCACAACCTAGCTTTTGCGTTTAAAAGGAAATAGCCGATATCCGGCCGTGGCTTGCGTCCGACCACTCTTAGCTTTGGCCCGTCGACCCTAGATGAACGCCGTATGAACAAAATGCAATCTCTCCGGTCGCCGCGTCAAAGATAAAAAAAGATGCAGTCTGTAGCACTCTTATCTTGCTAGAAATAGGGTTGAGTTCGGTTTGGTTGGGCGACACTTACGTTGGTTTCGTTTGAGATTTTAAAATGTATGTTGTGAATAAAGGTTTTTTAGGTTATCAAATGGACACTAGACCATTGAGCCGGGCTATTTTGGCGCGGGATCGTTATTGCAAAATGTTTGTTTCCATACTCACAAAGGTTATTGTTTTTGAAAGCCACGTTTCGTTAATTATTCTTAATTTGTTTACTGTAGCTTCTGTACAATACGTTAGTGTTGAACTGCTCTATTTTATACAAAACTAAAAATGAAATGGCTAGGTGTTTCTATGGCTGCAACGTCAGATTTATAGTTGAGTTGGGAAAATAATTAATTAATTAATTTAACAATTTTTGTACACACAGAGACAAGCTATTCTTAAACAACATAATAAACACGAGTGCAAAGGTACTGCTTATTTCTAAAGAAATTTCAGCTAGCAGACCTGAGATAGGAGAAGTGAATAAAGAAATGTAGACAATAGTGTGTAAAAAACATAAAAAAGAGTACGAGAAGTTTTAAACTATAGGGATCCTGGCCTGTATCGAAGCAGTAGGAATGATATAGGCAGACCATGCTGCGTCTTAAGTTTGTCACGGTACGGAGGACGTGTCTCGTTGCAGCCGGAGTGTTGGTGACTCGTAGAGGAGGTTGTAGGAGTGACACGCAGAAGAGGACGTAGGAGTAGGAGGACCGTAGATGAGGAGTTCAATGAATAATAACACACGACGAGTTAACACATTATATTTGTTATTTACAACAGTGGGCTTTATTATAATATTACGAACACATACACTGTGACTGGTTACGTAATTAAATTGTATTAATGCACAATTCTAGGAAACTGGTAACTGACACTTGAAGAATCGGAACATAATGAGGAGCTTCTACTAGCTCCGCTCCAGAATTAGAACTGGTTTTTAATATTAAAACAGAGACATGACAAAGAAAACTAAGTAATTTTTGAATTTGAAATTAAAAAAGGTAGCAAAGAACGTAATTTTGGAATAGAGGTAAAAAAATAAACAAGGCTTTAACACTGCCTTGTTACAAGTTGTTTTTGATTTACGGATCCAGTTATATATTTACCGCGTAACCAAATTCAATATAATTATCTGACCGATATGACTAGCAAGTTCGACAATTCTACATATTAACTTTCAACCTTTTTAGGGTTCCGTAACCGAACGATCCAACAGGGCTCCGCCTTTTGCTGTCACTCGCGTGCCCGTCTGTCCATTTGTCTGCCTGTCCATCGTCTGTCACACAGGTTGTACAGCCAACTGGTTGGTCTTTAAATTTTGACGTTATAAGCATCTTGTTGACCCAAAGCCATACAAATAGTCAAAAATACATTTGGTACGGAACCAAAAATGTTGGAAGTCCAACACGCACTTAGCCGATTTTTTGACCTAGATATTTAATTTTTGCAGAAACAGACTTTTAAACCCTGTCACAAAAAGGAAGCCTGTGACCTAACAGTGGATACGTTTTAGTCTGATTACGCTACGTCTAAAGCTGCTTTTCGATATGTAAATGATAGTCTCTCAGATCTTCCCAAGTGCAGCTTCAGCATTCCGCAACTGATAATTACCCCTACTCATTAGTACACTTCCACTTATAATTAGTCTCCAAAGAGCCACAGCTCATAATACCGGTCCTTTTAAAGCCTCCTGCGGGATATAGCACGATAAAAGTTTCCATTTGAAGCGGAGATGCGTAACGAGCCACTTCTTGGCGGCTGAATGAAGGGGCTGCTTTCGTATTCATATGATTCCACGTGCTTTCGTGGAGCGGGAAAGGGTTTAGGGTTTGAAGGCAGAGGCTTACAGCGAGGTGGAAAGTTAAAATGTGGAATTGTCTAAGAGCATTGCTAGTCATAGATATATTGGGTTTGATTACGCGGTAAATATAATTGACAAATTGAGTGAGTGCTAATATGGACCCTAGTCTGTACCTTCGGTGAATATAGGCTTGATTTTATGTGTACAGTGAATTATGGGGTTGGGAAAGAGATTTTCAGGGTATTTTTTGACATAGATATTTGCAGGGACGGACGTTTTCAGTCCTCTCACAGTGAGGAGGCCTGTATCACAGCAGTGGGAACATTATAGGCAGATATTTAATTTACTGACTGTCTTCAATATCCAAAACAAAGTCTCTCAAATCTTCACAAGTGTTCTCTCACTCATTTTTCCAGTTATATTTTAAACAAATCCAATATATCTATGAATTTTCAAAATCTGTTCAGTAGATCCAGAGATTATCCCCTACAACCTCACAAAGTCATAAACATTACCTCTTTATAATATTAGTATGTACTAGCAATGTTCTCAGATAACTCCACATAATTATCAGCTTTCAGCCTTTTTTTGACATAGATATTTAGTCTCCAAAGAGTCACAGCTCATAATACCAGTACTTTTAAAGCCTCCAGCGGGATATATGGCACGATAAAAGTTTTCATTTGAAAAGGAGATGCGTAACGAGCCACTTCTTGGCGGCTGAATGAAGGGGCTGCTTACTAATTTGCTGAATACTAATTCATATGATTCCACGTGCTTTCGTGGAACGTTTATTATTTATTTATTTATATCACGTTTTTATTGGCTTCACCACTAACTAACCACGTAAAAAATTTTACAGTTTAATTTGACCCACGTCCCAGTTTTCGATTGAGCTGAAATTTTGCATCCATGTTTAGTTTGGATGACAAAGCATGGTAAGTTAAGTGGTTTCATTCTAAACCAATGTGGCGGACTCCCAAAGATGGCGGCCTAGTTATTTTTATGCATTAACATGATAATTATGGGTACTTATCAAATGAAAGGGTTTGCTAAAAGGAATACGACACCCTTGGTTGACTGGTAGAGAATGCGTAAGGCATTAAGTCCGCCTTTGTACATTTGTGTTGCATGAAGTTTTAATAAATAAATACGAAAAACAAAATGACGTCACTCAAAAGCGTGTTTTTTGTTTTTTTTAAAGTAAAATAAGAGGAAAACCTTACAGACGAATTGAGAACCTCCTTTTGGAAGTCGGTTAAAAATGTGAATTAAATTTTTGCCTGCATTATATAGTTATTTCGATAACGATTTATAAAAATATCAATCTGCCTATTCTTTGCCCAACAATCTTGGGGTCAGTTTCCAGACTAATCCGGATGCAGCTGAATAACAGTATTTTACATGGAGCGACTGCTTATCTGTCCTCCACAACCCAGTTACTATGTAATACGATACCCCTTGGTAAGTCTGGTTGTCAGACTTTCGGGCTTCTGATGACCCGTAATGACTGTCAAAGATACACAATTTACAGCCGGGACCAACGGTTTAACGTGTTTTCCGAGGCACGGAGAAGTCTTGGTATGTAAAGATGGTCACCCATCGAGGGACCAACTCGACCCGTGTAACTGATATTACTTTAACCACGAGCTCCGATTTTTACAACAATGTTTCTAAAATGCCTAAATAATAACAACAATTTACATATTCTTCTTTCTGCCGCGAACTATCGAACTCTCGGTAGTTGCTGTATGTAATATTTCTTGACTAAATCTGTACTCTATATCAACTTCTGAACTACCTAAAGACCTATTCAAACATAGTTTATCACAACCTAGCTTTTGCGTTTAAAAGGAAATAGCCGATATCCGGCCGTGGCTTGCGTCCGACCACTCTTAGCTTTGGCCCGTCGACCCTAGATGAACGCCGTATGAACAAAATGCAATCTCTCCGGTCGCCGCGTCAAAGATAAAAAAAGATGCAGTCTGTAGCACTCTTATCTTGCTAGAAATAGGGTTGAGTTCGGTTTGGTTGGGCGACACTTACGTTGGTTTCGTTTGAGATTTTAAAATGTATGTTGTGAATAAAGGTTTTTTAGGTTATCAAATGGACACTAGACCATTGAGCCGGGCTATTTTGGCGCGGGATCGTTATTGCAAAATGTTTGTTTCCATACTCACAAAGGTTATTGTTTTTGAAAGCCACGTTTCGTTAATTATTCTTAATTTGTTTACTGTAGCTTCTGTACAATACGTTAGTGTTGAACTGCTCTATTTTATACAAAACTAAAAATGAAATGGCTAGGTGTTTCTATGGCTGCAACGTCAGATTTATAGTTGAGTTGGGAAAATAATTAATTAATTAATTTAACAATTTTTGTACACACAGAGACAAGCTATTCTTAAACAACATAATAAACACGAGTGCAAAGGTACTGCTTATTTCTAAAGAAATTTCAGCTAGCAGACCTGAGATAGGAGAAGTGAATAAAGAAATGTAGACAATAGTGTGTAAAAAACATAAAAAAGAGTACGAGAAGTTTTAAACTATGGTAATAAATAAACCTACACATATAATGTTAATATTAATATATATTCACATAAATATAAACCTAATAAAATATATATATACACAACATACGCTTACATATACATATGATTATTACAGTAGAGAGGAAAGGTAGTGCTCTTTTAGAAGCTTTTTAAAGACAGAAATAGATTTTAAATCACGGATGCTAGGCGGAAGTGAGTTCCACAACCTTACCGCATGGACAGAGAAAGAGTAGGAATAGTAGCTGGATTTATGAGGATGGGTTTTAAGGAGGGATTTAAGGTGAGATCTGCACAGCGCGTCACTTGGGCGATCGTAAGTGAATCGCCCACGCAGGTAGGAGGAATAAGACGGATTGTGTAGGATGTTAAATAGGAGACATAAAATCCTAGTGTCCCAGCGAAGATGGATTGGGAGCCACTTGACTTCCTTGCGAAGGTGAGAGACATGGTCATACTTACGCAGACCAAAAATGAACCAGATACATAAGTTTTGCAAGCGCTCAAGCATGCTTAGTAGCTCCAGGTCTGGCGTCGGCATAATCTATGATCGGCTGAATAAGAGTTTGGGCCAGAGAGATTTTTGTTTTCAAAGGCAAGAGACTCACGTCTATAGTGGTAATTTCCATAATAACCAGCACGAATCATAAAATAATTTAGGTCATCATTCTATTGCTATTAAGAAAAAGATTAGAATTTATTTGGTGTACCTCTTCTTACATACATCTCTATTTAGTCGTCATCAATAGTCACCCAGTTTTTAGAAATCCTTCATCATCATAATAACTGTTGCTGCCTGTTCACTCATGCCGGGGTAAAATTTTAACAAAGCAAGGTATTAGCGGGGCATATAGCTCAAATGGCACTACATTTAGACGAGTTTACCCATTACAGCGTACCACAAGTGCTAGGTACTAGACAGGCAAAAAAAAATCTTTGTATTGGCACCGCCAAATATACGAGTACATGCAGGCCAACGGGTGCGCGCAGGTGGCGAAACGGTGAGCATACGAGCTATAACCGCGAATGATGACTGTTATGCATGGATATGATACGCTGTTAATACGTTTTAGTAGGCAAGGTCATGGTAATCCGTGTTGTAATTCTTTCCGTGCTTGATATGTTCCTAGCACGGTCATGGTATGATACGGTGTACTGAGCAGCCTCCTTAAATTTCACCCCTCTGTGCTTTAATAGCATAAGTAATCAGCTTTTATAATATTCCCATTGCTGGGACTCAAGCCTCCCCTCTAAAAGAGCGAATGGGCCGCAATCCACAACACGGGCCCATTACGGGTTGCTGGATGTCACATGTCTTCGAATTTACTGGTACTGGTCACTGGACATGCTGGTTTCCTCACTATGTTTTCTTTCACCATTTTGAGAGCAGTTGTAATGAATTAAATTACACTAAGAAATACGCCAGCCTGGGTTTGAACCACGACGTACAACTCGTAAGACAAAACCGTTACCACTGGACCGACGCGGACGAGCAGGCGTACTCGCTAACTCAGTTGAAATCAATTTGATAGGCACTATGCAGTACATTGCTCGGTAAACATCGGTTACGTCATGCGTCAAAGCAGCAATGTACGGCAACCTGCGGCTCTGCTGGCCTGCTGGTCCGTGTGATTTAATGCACTGACTTAATAACTTTCCACTTTTCAAAATCCATTCCACTCATCGCTCATATATTTCCCGATTTCCTTTCACTCTGCAAGACCCTGCTTACTGACATAAAAATAAAAAAGCCTTTTTAAATATTTATAATACACCGATATAGGGAACATGGGAATCCACTCAATATTCACTGCGTGCATACAAGGTCTACTCAGAAACGATTCGCTTATAGCTTGGATTATGTTGGTATAGATGAGAAATAGAAATACGTGTATTTTAATTTTGAAGTGAAAAGTTCTTTAGGCGCGTTGGGCATTTTTGAGATGGGAAAAAGCAATTAAACTCGCCACCGACACCGACATTGACACTGAAACCGTAATTTAGATTGAAGTGAAAACTTCTTTAGGCGCGTTGGGCATTTTTGTTCAAGTTTTCACTTCTGTCGGCACTCCCGGAGTGCCACTCTTTTTTTTTCTTTCATTTATGTATACATAATTATTTTGGTTTTCGATGTGACCTTTTAAGCGAGAACTGCCTGAATAAGGACACTTCGCTCTTCTGAAATTGATTATTAATACCTACTAAGTACTTACCGTTAGCTTATTAGTAGGTACTTAGTTGTTTTGGGTTGAGGGTAACGTTTATATGATTTTGGTACAAAAACAGTGCCCCATCAGAGTCTAAGAGCATGAAGATCGGCGCAAAACCACATGTAGAAGTGCTACTCGTAAGTAATTAGTACAGAAAATGTGTTTATAGATTGTTTCCTAGACAAATTAATTTACAAAAAGTCTGTCAGTTTGTCTGTTTGAAAACTCTGAAAACCTTGAAACCGGGTACAATTATTAAGCTGTGAATTCAGCATGCTGCCGTCGTCAGCGTTTCCAAACACAATAGTAGGACTTTTCAACAAGAAAGTGTGTTTAGAATAAAATCGCAATCTCATTTCATCGACAATCAATGTCAACATCTTGCCATAAAAGTGGGGAAAAATTTTTTGACTCTTTCAAGCCAAGTGCGAGTCGGACTTCGTACATTTAGGGTTTCGTACTAAATGTATTTTTGACGATTTGTATGGTTTTTTTTTTTTGTTGCTCCTCCCTGCCCTACATGCCCAGAGACGAGGTAACTCTTTCGAATTTATCCTCAACCCCCGGGCAGACAATTTGTATGGCTTTGGGTCAACAATATGCTTATACTGTGAAAAATCGAAGACTGTAGCTCCAACCGTTTGGCTGTAAAACCTGTGTGACAGACGATGGACAGACTGACAGACGGACATACGGACACGTGAGTGTGACAGTAATAGGATTCCGTTTGAACCCTTCTTGTACCGAACCCGAAAATCTTATATTCAAAATTCATATCCATACTTGTACTATCTATGGCCGGATAAGTACGGCCAAGCGCGCATTGACTGCGAGATGCATCGCAGTCTGCATGCATTGGTTTGTTACAAATTGTTTACCATGCCGCATCGCATACTTATTTACTTGAAGCTTTGTTTTCAGCTTTATTTTATACATTAAATCGATTTATTTGACAAACAGCGCTGCAGTTCTACTATATTATCGGTAAACAACATTTTTATATAAACGGTGTTTTTTTTTTGTGGGGTGGGAAATCATCCAATGACTTCTCCCGCTCTGGGTGGAGTGGGAGGGCGTGTCAGACTCTTACTGTCTAAAACCCACCGTTATTCCTTCCTGCCCTTAGTGCCCGGGGGCAAGGTGACTCTGTTTCGAATTGATCCTCAACCCCCGGGCTGGCATCGGCCATGACGGGCCCCGTCCTTATTGCTGACAACTCTTTGAGGCGCGCGTGGAACACTACGCGCCGTCGACTCTCGGGCTTGGTGCTGATCGAACGGCGAGCTACCCATTACTCGCCGTCCGCAAGCCCAGGTGGCCATCACAGGTGTGAACATCACGCTTCAAAAAATGACAAACAAATGAAACGAGTACGATGAGTCACTCATTTGTTTTTTGATGATAAGTAAGAAAGAAATAACTCACTGATTTAGAACATAACTCACTTGAACAAAGAATGAAGAGAAATTCAAAGAATAGTAGGTACGAGTACTACTAAGATGAACCTCCCTATTCTCCCATAGGAAGTCTGCAGACATCAGATAGGTATACCAGAACTTTGCACTTAACACAATAGGGATAACACTTGAGTACAAAAATAATAATTCTATATAGTCCATAAGACAAATTAACAAAAATTATTGGACCAGTATTTTTTGCGTTACTAGTGCGGATTCTGTTGTGCACAAACTAAACTTAATTTAGGCTATTCCTAACTTTTTCTTTCTAATAAAACAAGAAAGAGACGGACGTAAATTAGAGCTGTCAAATTTAGTTGAACTAATATTTCCATACAAATTAAGGTGCCATTAGCTGCCAACGACCTTGAATGGTTAGCTTGCATATCCTGCGCTGAGCTCACGTAACGCGTCGTATGTCCACCCAGTAATAGGACTCGCCCAACAAGGAGCGCTGTCCGAAATTAGACGCATTATTAATTTATTACACATAAAACAACAAGTATTAAACTAAAACACGGAGACTAAATTATAAATAATTTAATGATCTTTAAAATGGTGAAGGTTTCACAAAAATAGGCTTTATAGTTTTTGCGTGATTCTCAATTTTTTTTATTCGAGTTAGACATAACTTTACAAATTAATTAAACTATGTTGTAAAAATATAATTTCAAATATTCTGAAATCAAATTACGACGCAAATTGTCACATATATTTTTTTCAATGAAATAAGACAAGTCGTTTAGACGTGATGTTCAATTAAAAGCCATTATAAGTCGTATAACTGCGTCTTAAGGGTACACGTAAAAACATGTCAATTAAAAACACGTTGAAGCGCAAGGCGTAAACAAGTTTGACATCTCTAACTTAGTTCATTGCTATAGCCGTCTTTTTCCCGCACTGCCTTTTAGTAAAAGATAGTGATTCTCTAATTTTAGTTAACTTATTTAACAAGAGAATCAGCACCACTAAATCAGTAAAAAATGACAAAGGTCATACTCATCAAAGTTACGTCACTTGTAAGTAAAAAGTGGTACATTTTTTACGTATGTGTGACGTCACGCAAAATTTCAACGCACTGTATCGTCCTCATTTTTGGTTCACGTGAAAAAAGTAAAAACACGTGTCCAATAGTTATTGCTAATCTAACTGAAGGACCAAATATATTTTTTTAGTTATCTAATATATAAAAATCTTGTGTCGCGGAGTTGGTGGTTGCACTCCTTCAAAACGGCTCGACCGATTTTAATGTTTGTTTTATCTATTTGGTAGGTATAAGGATTTTTTTTATCCACTTAAATTTTTCGGACAAGTCATCCGCAACGAAGACTCCATGGAGCGCCTCATCGTCCAAGGCCATGTAGAGGGGAGACGTTCACGCGGCAGGTCACCTACACGCTGGACCGACCTTATAAAAATCACCACAAAATGCTCCATTGTGCAATGCTCTCGCGACACCTACAACAGAAGCCGTTGGAAACGCATTGCGAGGGCTGCCGTACTCTCAGAGGATAACCGTAACAGTCCGACATCATCATAAGCCACGACCACTCTGTCAAGAGTGCACGACAGAAGAGAGAGAGCCCGGGCCTGCGGACGGTGAGTAGTGGGTAACTCGCCGTCCGATCAGCACCAGGCCCGAGAGTCGACGGCGCGTAGTGTTCCACGCGCGCCTCAAAGAGTTGTCAGCAAGAGACGGGGCCCGTCATGGCCGATGCCTGCCCGGGGGTTGAGGATAAATTCGAAACAGAGTTACCTTGCCCCTGGGCACTCAAAGGCAGGAAGGAACAGGGGTGGGTTTTAGTCAGTAAGAGTCTGACACGCCCTCCCGCTCCACCCAGAGCGGGAGAAGTCATAGGATGATTTCCCACCCCACAAAGAGAGAGAGAGGTATAAGGATAGGTCGTAAAGCATTTCTCACCCGCCTGCCACACCCCCGTTAGGTCAGCTAGTAATCTCTAGAATTACGGTTCCAATTAAGAAAATTCTATCATAGGTTACTTTTAACTCAGAAAAAAATTACGGTTTCGGGATAGAAGCCGCGGGATAAAGCTAGTATACGAATAGGGCATAAAGACAAAACGCTCAAGTCGAGTGTTGACGAGATTTTCTAATTCCAGTTTTTTCCCTTATTTTATTTTTTCGTTTAGAATTGGGTTTCATTTCACACAGAAGGAAATTAATTTATTTCATTCAGCTCCGATTTCTTACTTAACTGTGCCTCAGGCCGTTTAAATATTTGGTTTTATATTCCACTTGACATTACTTTTTCACGATTTTTCTCTGGTCTAATGTTTCTTGGAATGGGGGAAAAATGTAGATATGTTGTTAACAACGACCATGTAGTTGACTTGAACTTTCACGGCAATAAAATTAAACTTACACTGAAAATGCCAGAAAGTTTAGATTGACAAAACGCTGACTGTAACTGTCAAATATGTAGAAGGAAACAAAATATAGTTAGTTTATTTTAAAGAAATTAATTTCTTTTTTTCTTTTCTTTAAAAAAAAAGGTTGCCCCTCACTAGGAATTACTCCTGTATCGTGGGTGCTTTCACAAACATGCAAACTCACATACACAAGACACCCAGACCCGGAACAACTATCTGTATATCATACAAATGTTTGTTCTGTGCGGGGATCGAACCCGCGACACGCAGCGCAGCAGCCGATCACTCAACCACTGCGCCAACCGTGCCGTCAAATTTATTATTTTTATTTTATACACCGTTGCAATATTAAATAATAAGCTGGTAACATTATTTAGGATCGTACTTAGTTTTGTATTTTGTTACTGTTATTTAGTAAATACGTAAAATGGATAGAATAAGATGAATTCTTAAACAATTCAATATTGATAGTTATTTTTAAGGTCCTGTACCTGGTCCAAACGGAGCCCTATTTCTGTCATTCACGTGTCCGTCTGAAGGTCTGTCCGTCGTCTGTCACACAGGTTTTACAGCTAAACGGTTGGAGCTAGTCTTAAAATTTTCTCAGTATAAGCATCTTGTTGACCCAAAGCCATACAAATAGTCAAAAATACATTTGATACGGAACCCTAAATGTACAAAGTCCGACACGCACTTGGCCGGTTTTAAAAGGATAGAAAAGTATAAATGTCATGGCCTAACTTGGTTTCATTTTAGTAGGTACTTTTGTTAAAAGATTATGACTATAAATTCGGTGGACTTTATACTGTTCGCGGCATCATGTTGAAAGGTGTAACTACTTTATATATATTGAAAAAAACTTATAATAATAATAATTATTTATTTAATTCAAAAAGTGTGATACATTCTGTTACAATAAAAATAATTTTACAATTAAGGTATAAATATAGAGAGTAACAATACAGAATTAAGTCTGGCGTCCTAGCTAGGTTGCTTATAAACCCATATTAAGGTTCGCCAGTCCACTGCAGATTCCCACAGTTATTATTCGTAACAATGTCGTTCGTGGGTTTATTTAAACCAGTGATCTAACAGGATGTATGGATGTTTGTAACTGTTTCACGCAAAAACTACTGAATGGATATTGATGAAATTTTACAGTAATATCTACCCATATAAATGAACACGTTTATTCAAGAAAGGGCAAATTGGGCAGAAGCAGTATCTAATATATACCTTCTATTTTCATTACTCCCCTTTTCTTTTTTTTTGGGGTTGCGGATTCATCTAATGACATCGCTCGCTCTGGGTGGAGCGGGAGGGCGTGTCAGACTCTTACTGACTAAAATCCACCCCTGTTCCTTCCTTGCCTGAGTGCCAAGGAGAGCGGTAACTCTGTTACGAATTTATCCGCTACCCTTTGGCATGTTTTTTTGCTACTAGGTAGTATGCTCATTAATAGCATGCTATCCGAGTGTGTACATTTGCTCATGACAGCACAGACCTCAGACGCCTACTTATTACGAGCATACTTCTTTCTAGCACGTCTGAGATACACATGCTCATTATTTTGCAGTCAATATGGACGTTACTTTGCGGAATAAATTAAATTTAGTTATACAATTAATTACTTTCAACACATTTCATTATTATACATTCCAAACATTCATAATATCGGGTAATTCATCAACTCGTCCTATATGCCTACTTAACAAATTAAATGCCTACAGCCATACAAATATTTGCAGGCCTATTTTTGGTCTAGGCGTCTTGTGTATGTGAGTTTAAATGTTTGTGAACGCACCCACGATACAGGAGTAATTCCTAGGTTGGAGCAAAGTTTTTTAAAAAGAAAGAAAGAAAAAGAAAAAAGATTAACAACTCATCTTTGGGGATGTTTTATTTTACTTAACTCCCGTCCTTATACGGCATGGCGACCGTGCCATTCAAGCGGAAATCATGTTTGCAATTAGTCTGTACTCTGACGACCTACGAGTACTTACTCGTCAAGTTTCGTACTTCCTGAAAAAACTATCATCATGTGCCAATCAAAAGTACAGAAAGAAGAATTATTAGAATAATGCGGTGGAGGCCAAAATACCGCCACAGCAGGCAGCAAGGGAAGGCTGGATCTGGTTTCCATTAATTGGGGCAGTTGCTTGCTCAGCGGCGCGTGCTGGCGAGAGACGGGGAGGGCATTGACTGGGTCTTCGCGACGGGCCTCGACGGCGAGGGCGGAACGACGGCGGTCTGCGTTTGAAAACTGTGCTGGTTTCCCTACGGCTCTCTTGGAGCAGCGTGGTAGGGTCGTCAGGTCTGAGGAGGGTGTGTCTGGGACGGCGCACCTTGGAGATGCGGGAGGGTTCGTATCGGGCGGCCGATGCGAAACGCTCAACCACTGCGCCAACCGTGCCGTCATAAAATTATATGTAATGTCATAATTTACAATTTTAGGTACACTTAAAATTATATGCAAAATTATTATTATTGTTCCTGGGAATAATTTTTTTTTTTGTACAGGCTGTACAAAAGATATCATCAAATTTGGATGAGAGAATAGCTTACGAGACATGTTTTAAGACGTTCTTCTAATCGCAGCAGGAATAGGGTAGTTTACTAAAAAGATCTTATTCGTCCGTCAGTTAAAAAACAAAAAAAATATTGGACACGTATTTAAAAAAAAAATGAAGTAAACAAAAAATGAGGGCGGTACAGTGCGTTCAAATATTCGCGTAATGTCACACTGCGCGACACTTTTTACCAACAAAGTGACGTAACAAGCCGCCACTCCTGAACTTTTATGCATTTTATCTTTTCCTATTCCCGTGTGATTTCAAATATCAGTACGCATTTTCGTTACAGTCTGTATACGTTTGACATTTACAATAGTACTGCACGTGAAAAGTCTAGAACACTCAATCCCATCCAAAAGACAAGCCACACACACATCTAAAGCCAAGTAATTAACTGGCAATAGTACTACCGTAGATTAAGAATGTAAAGAAACGACACTTCTTCTTCAAATGGATGAAATGCCTACAGTTTCGGGGCGTAGATGCTTCTTTGGTACAAAAATAATAACTCATCCTAGTCCCTGTACCTGTTAGATTATCAAATTATATTGAACACGTATTTTTAGCTTTACCAAATCTATAAAATGATCCACCTCGGCTGCAATGTCAAACATTGCCCACTTGCATCAAAATGCAGCAGCAAATGCATTAAAAAACAAAAAACATGGATTTATCTTCTGTAAAGTTTTCTTAATCTTTGGTGCTACTCAGTAGATAGAGCGAATGCCACTTAAGGGCCAATCAACAGGTAGATTGGAGGTCGTGACGGCTTCCGACTCGATAAGGACATTGCTTGTCGGCAACTAGCAAACACCCGGGATATTAGGAGGTTATTAGTTGTTACTAGCTGTTTACTAGTTTAGGGTTAGGCTCGTCAGGGAGCTTCGGAATTGACAAGTTTTGTGGGTTGCGTATTTTTCTTCGAAGAACGTGAACGATTATATTGTTTATTGTATTAATTGTTGTCTATTTATAGTTTGCTCAATTTGTTAGGTAGCTCAATTACAATAGTTTTTGTTAATGATGATTCAGACTTTCTGTCACAATCATCATCTTCCTGCCCTTATCCCATGTTACTTGGGGTCGGAGCAATACGTTTTCTTCTTCCATTCTGTCCTGTCAGCCGTCGCGCTCTCATTAAATCCCTTTTCTTTCATATCACTCCTCACACAATCCATCCATCCTTTCTTTGGCCTCCCTCTCCGTCTCCATCCATCCATATTTATATTCATAACTCTTTTAGTTATATGTGTTTCATCTCTCCTCTCTACATGACCATACCAAGATAAGCGGTTCCCTTTCAACTTTTCTGTGACTGGCGCCACTTTAAACTACCTCTAATGTACTCATTTCTCACTTTATTCATTCTCGTTACTCCACACATCCATCTCAACATTCTCATCTCCGATACATGCAATCTTTTTTTATCCGTCTTTTTCACAGCCAAACGTTCTGACCCATACAGTACGACAGGTCTAATGAAATCTGTAAAATCATAATAGAGTCTTCAAGGTCCACTGTTCATTCTTTGCAAGTTTAAGTAGGTACTAATTGAAAATACTTTTTTGTGCTACAACTTGATAAGGACATTGGTTGTCGGTAACTAGCAACACCCGGAATATTAAGAGGTTATTAGTGCTGTTTACTATGCGGTGTAGTGGTAGGTACTACCGGGACTTGGGCACTCAGGCAACTGAAGGAACAGGGGTGGGTTTTTGTCAGCAAAAGTCTGACACGTCCACCCGTACCACCCAGAACGGGAGAAGTCTTATGTTTTTTGGTGACGGGCGGGCGTTTTAAGGGGACACGTTTTATGTAGAAATTTGAAGTTCAAAAAGTTCTTGCTCTCAGTCAGTTTGAATAAATTACTTAAATCTTGAAGTGAAACCTTTTTTAGGCGCGTCAGGCATTTTTGAGATGGGGAAAAAACTATTGAACTCGCGCGACACCAACCCGCTACGAGTGCTACGTATCACTCGTAGCGCATTGCGTTTTTTTTTTTTTTTTTGGGGGTGGGAAATCATCTAATGACTTCTTCCGCTCTTGGGTGGAGCGGAAGGGCGTGTCAGACTCTTACTGACTAAAACCCACCCCTGTTCCTCCCTGCCCTACGCGCCCAGGGGCGAGGTAACTCTTTCGAATTTATCCTCCACCCCGGGCAGGCATTGGCCGTGGCAGGCCCCGTCCTTTGCTGACAACTCTTTGAGGCGCGCGTGGAACACTACGCGCCGTCGACTCTCGGGCCTGGTGCTGATCGGACGGCGAGTTACCCACTACTCGCCGTCCGCAGGCCCGGGTCTACGGTGGCCGGAAATCGTCTCGCAGCCCCTGGCGTCTCCTGCGGCGGCTGCTGCTGAGGGCGCTAGGGCGACTCTGGCGTTGTTGAGTCTCCCTAACGTGTGCCGCCTCCCTCTTCGCTAGCATTACTGCTTCGCAGAAGGAGGAGACGGCTCCCCACTCCCTCTCGCTCCGTACCATGGCCTGAACCAGGGCACGGCGCGAGAGGTCGCTGCCGCCTATCGCATCCACGAGGACACGGCGGTGCTCTGCCCAAGCGGGGCAAACCTCCACCGTATGCTCCACCGTGTCCTCTGGGCGATCCTCGCAATGGAAACACGCAGAGGTCACCTCCGCCTTGATCCGACACAGGTACCTCCCGAAACAGCCATGTCCGGTGAGGACCTGCGTCAGGCGGAAGGTGAGGGCGCCATGGCGCCTCTCCAGCCACTCCTCAAAGAGGGGCACTACCGCCTCGATGGTGGCGTGCCCAGCGCTGGGTTGCGACAGTCGCTCTCTCCATGTCTAGCGCATTGCGTAGCGGATTGAAGTGAAAACTTCTTTAGGCGCGTTGGGCATTTTTTGTTCAAGTTTTTACTTCTGTCGGCACTCTCGGAGTGCAATTCTTTTTTTTTTTTTGAGAAACCTTTAAGTGATTATATAGTTTATAGAATTTGCTGTCTATTATGGCTTGTTCAATATGTTAGGCGCGTTATCTGTGGAATTTCCAAGTTTTGAAGCTGTATAACATATTTTTTCTGCTACCTACAGCTCCAACTCGATAAGGACATTGCTTGTCGGCAATGAGATTTTATAGTCATTGCTTCTCGGCAACTAGCAAACACAGTAGGAGGTTATTATTATACTAGTGTGGTGTAGTGGTAGACTGAGGCTCGTTTACTGTGAAGTCGGAATGTTTTGTTTTGAGAAACGTGAAAAAGAGTATACCTATATTATTATTACCTCAATTTTTTAGCTTGTTTTCTGTGTACTTTACAAGTTTTGACTCAAAACTTGTAAATTTCACAGATAAAAAGCCTAAAAACATTCCAACCCTCAAAAGTTTTAAGGGTCGGAACATTTTGTCTTGAGAAACGTGCAAACGATTATATTGTTTATTGTACTTATTGTCTATTTTTGTTTGCTCAATTTGTTAGGTAACTGATAACCATTATTTTTGTTTAAGATGCTTTAGACTTTCTGTCTTTGTCTGATTTTGATGGAATTGTTCCAATTAACCTGGCGTTCAGATGGAAAGGAACTGACTAACTGGGAAAAGGTTACGCCGAAAGATCGGAAGAAAGAAAGAAAGAAAATAAATTTCACACAATATTCACACAAAAATACTAATCAGAAGTAACCTAAATTAGTATTATGTGTCTCACGGTTGCGCCAAAATAGGCCTAATAAATGCCATACAACTAGTGCCTGATGCTGGTTTTCAACTGGAACCTATGTTACGAGGCCGTCTGACGGATGTTAATCTGTTTTATTGTGTACTAGCTGTCCCGGCAAACTTCGTACCGCCCTAAAAACAATAAACAAAAAAGCCACTTCATACAAAGTGAGAAAATGAATTTACCTCATTTTTTTTTTCGTGAATATTGCCGATATTTTAGTAGTTATTCTGCTATTCGGAGGCGAGAACAATCCAATAAATCACCAACTATAATCATTCCAGCCGTTCTTTACTTATAAATGGAGTAACTAACCCGTCGTTGTTTTATACAGGGTGTAACAAAAAGGTGTGGTCATATTTTAAGAACGACATCTGCCCATCAATACGAACCACTTTCTTTAAGAAAACCTGAGGACATTCTCAATTTTTTTTTATCTCCATACAAATATTGATCAGCTGATTATAACTTTGTATGGAAACTTCAATTTTTTTTGGGATTTTTTTATTTTTTCTTAGAGAAAGTTGTTCATTTTCATGGGCAGAACTGGTTCTTAAAATATGACCACACTTTCCGTTACACCCTGTATATCAGAAGATGTAAATATTTGAATAAAAATTAAATAGATATATGTAAGGGCTCCCACACATAAACACGATACGACTTCGCGTCGTACAACGATGCGGCGTCGTTTCACGATACGACGTCACGGGCACGCCACCGTGCTCTTTCCATGCTGTCGTTTTCATATTTTTATTCTTGAAGTCTTCAGCTGTTTTGTCCCATAGTGAGGGACGCTCCTGAACTAGGGTTATTAAGTGATCGACGATAAGGAAAGAAACACAATGGTACGGTTGCACAAGAAATATAGGACTGTCGTTAATAAATAATTCATAATTACACATTATACAATAAAAAAATCATAGATATCAATGAAACATTCAAATTGGTTATGTCTAGCTTCCGTTGCGCATCTATGTATCTGTAGGAGTCTAGAAATGTGTCGGTTGTGTTAATTGCTGGATGTCGTGGCAGGTTATTCCACACTTTGATAGCCGCATAAGGGTGCGTTTCCACTGAAGCGGAGCTGGGCTGAGTGGAGCGGCGCGGAGCGGAGACGTACAGGAATCGACCAGTCACAATAGTTGAAATCCTCATCGCGTCACTTATCTCGTCTGGGATTGGACGATTCCTGCACTTCTCTGCTCCGCTCCGCCTAGCTCCGTTTCAATGGAAATACACCCTAGGAAGCTACCTCTAAAAGCGGCTGTACTATGTGACTGGGTCGAGAGTTGCTGCGAGCATTGCCTTCTCCCACATTCTCTTCTACTCGCTATCCAACTCAACTTTATCGTACAGGTAGTCCGGCTTCTGATATTTAACTACCCCGAACATAAGGCATGCCAAGTGTAGTTTGCGTCTCGATTTCATTCTCAATGTGAAGTGTCTGTTTAAAAATGGACAGAAACGCAGACCTCTAAATTAGCTAACAGAACAAACTTCTTAATGTTTCAGTAACTACCTAACTATACCAAAAACTTCAAGGCCCAAATATTCAAGTTCTTTACTGCTTCAATACTAATTGTAAATACAGCCGCCTGCCACAACGTTGTAGGGTGGTGTAACACGGTGACATTGTTTGGAGACAACTCAGGTTACGTTGCGTGTTGACAGCTCAAGGTCAGGGCTGACACGCGTCTGACGTAGGGTTGTCACGGTTGAAGAATGGTTATGATATGTTTTGGAAGATAATGTGCTTAGAAGAATCGATGCAAACGAGGTTTTTTTTTATGTGAAACATCTATTGGCGCGGCTTACCAGTATAAAAAAGAAGTTTTAAATCTGCCGGGCGTGGGCGTGTTTTGTTATTATTACTTTATGTGTTTAGACCCAGTTTAGTATATAGTAGTATTAAAAACGGTGAAAGCTTGCTTGTTCGTAATATGCTATTGTCAATGGCTACAGTTACTGTTTGCCCTATAAATGTCATGGAATTACAGGAAAAGGGTTCAAGATCGTGTGCTGCGAAGCCACGGTAAAAATACAGTTTTTTTTAAATATAATCGATCTGCTTCTTTCTTATGAAATAATGGACTTCAGTACCTGAAGGGCTTAACAGTCAGGCTAATAGATGGTTAGTGTTAGAATACATCAATAAAAAATAAACTAATTTGGAAATAAGTAGTTCCAATATAACAATGAATTTGGAAATCAAGATAATTATAAAATTTTGGAATGACCAGCTCTACAAATTTTACAACTCTTTAATACAAAGGGCTACTTGTACAGTCGACTTAAATTCATTATCATCATCATCATCATCTCAGCCTTTTAATGTCCCCACTGCTGGGGCACAGGCCTCCTCTCTGTGAGAAGGTGTGGGCCGTAATACACCACGCGGGCCCAATGCGGACTGGTGGATGTCACATGTCTTCGAATTTTTGGTTCTAGGACATGTTGGTTTCCTCACGATATTTCCTTCTTCGTTTTGAGAGCAGTGGTGATGAAATAATTTACACAAAGTTAAGCGCCTGCCTGGGTTTGAACTCACGACCTACAACTTGTAAGTCGCGGCCAATACCACTGGGCCACCACTGCTCACTTAAATTAAAGGCGATTAATTCAAATTATTTTGAATTATTTTATCCTACAATTTCATACAAACTGTCAACTTTTAACTGAATAGATACTTAAGTCCTGACTGACTGACTGATATATCAACGCACAGTCTAAACCGCTGGTCCTAGAGACATAAAATTTGGAGAGTGTGTTCTTTATGAAGAGTAGGTATCCACTAAGAAAGGGTTTTTCGAAATTCAACCCTTAAGGGGGTGAAAAAGGGGTTGAAAGTTTATAACGGGGGAAGTACTAATTCCACGCGGGCGAAGCCGCTGGCAGAAGCTAGTGTTTTTATAAAATACTTTCACAACAAAACATCGCGCTTGACAACCCTAGCGCCGTCAAAATCAAAGTCTCGAGTTGTAACCACAAATCGTATTGTGTTAGCGGAACATAAAAGGTAAGAAGGTACAAAATATTAGAGCTTGTAATAAGTACTTATTGGAGTTATTGCTACCACGGTATTGAGTCAGGGTTATTTGATATTTTTGTGTTGTTGTAGATGTTTCGTGTAGTGTGTTTTGTGTAGTATGTTTTGCTTGACGTTTTGATTTATGGGTTGTAAAATAGTAAAGGTATGTTAGAATTGTTTGTCTTATCATCTTAAAGCGTTTTTTTTTTTTTTGGGGGTTGGGAAATCATCTTAGGACTTCTTCTGCTCTAGGGTGGAGCGGAAGGGCGTGTCAGACTCTTACTGACTAAAACCCACCCCTGTTCCTCCCTGCCCTACGTGCCCAGGGGCGAGGTAACTCTTTCGAATTTATCCTCAACCCCCGGGCAGGCATTGGCCGTGGCAGGCCCCGTCCTTTGCTGACAACTCTTTGAGGCGCGCGTGGAATACTACGCGCCGTCGACTCTCGGGCCTGGTGCTGATCGGGCGGCAAGTTACCCACTACTCGCCGTCCGCAGGCCCGGGTCTACGGTGGCCGGAGATCGTCTCGCGGCCCCTGGCGTCTCCTGCGGCGGCTGCGGCTGAGGGCGCTAGGGCGACTCGGCTGTTGTTGAGTCTCCCTAACGTACTCGTATGCCGCCGCCCTCTTCGCGAGCATTACAGCTTCGCAGAAGGAGGAGACGGCTTCCCATTCCCTCTCGCTCCGCACCATGACCTGAACCAGGGCACGGCGCGAGAGGTCGCTGCCGCATCTTAAAGCGTTTTGAGAGCTGTAAAGCATAGCATAATCAACCTTTGCACACCCAATTAGCAGACCCAATAGACTTTAATTGGTTATCTGCACACCTGATGTGCAATCGACGTGTGAAGAGTTAATGTTCTCAGTGTCGATATACATGCCTCCTCTCTGCGAGAGGGAGTGGGCTGTGTTCTACCACGCGGGCCCAGTCTGGATTGGAAGATGTCGCATCAATCAATCTGCCTAGCCTTTTCCCAACTATCTTGGGGTCGGCTTCCAGTCTAACCGGATGCAGCTGAATACCAGTATTTTACATGGAGCGACTGCCTATCTGACCTTCACAACCCAGTCACTGGGTAATACGGTACCCCTTGGTTCTTACCGGCTTCTGACGACCCGTAACGACTGTCAAAGATCCACGATTCACAGCCGGGACCAATGGCTTAACCTGCTTTCCGAGCCACAGAGGAGTCTCGGTAAGGATGGTCACCCATCCATGGACCAACCCCGGTAAGGGTAGTTTAACCTGATGGATTGACCCGTGCGGCTGTTAATAATTTAGATTCACATGGGTTCGAATTTTTAGTTCTTGGACATGCTGACAGTTTCCTCACGATGTTTTCCTTCACTGTTTTGATATTTAAGTGAAACCTTTCAAATCAGGAAAACTGTCAAGTAACAGAAAAACTGGCCAAGTGCGTGTCGGATTTCGCACAATTAGTGTTCCGTACCAAATATTGGTATTTGTTAGTAAAATACGTAATATAACATAATAATAAACATTTTCACCAAATTTCAAGTTAAAAATAAAGGGAAGAAACAACAAACAAACAACAAAAACAAGAACAAACAACAAAAACAAGAACAAACAACAACAAAACACAAATACAACAACAAAATAACAACAATGGGACAACAAAACACAATGGGAAGTTAGAAAATTCTTCGGGAACAAATTTTGTGACAGACGACGAACAAACAGACTGACACGTGAGTGACAGCAATGAGCGATAGGGCTCCGTTTAGACACTTCGGGTACGGAACCCTAAAAAGGACAATTGACAATTGAATAATTGAGTATTGGATGCACACACTGACGTATAACGTCACCGTCAATAGATTACGCCCGTACAAAAGAGATAGCGAGATGTACCCTCTACGCCCTCACTCTTCCTTATATATAGGGTGACTGGTAATTAGTGACCGATACTTAAACACATGTGTGTACTTATGATAACAAACAACTTTCCCAAAGAAACACATAGTGAGACAGAACGGCGTCAGCTGATAGGTCACAGGCGCGCGCCTGCAAATTTCATACGGCTGTTGTGTTATTGTGATAAAAGTGAATGAGTATAAAAAATGTTTCTTTGGGAAAGTTGTTTAATAAGCAATATTTAAAATAAAATTTAGAAATTGTTTTCAGAAAAAAATATTAATTTTTAGTTTTACTAATAATTGTTTCTTAAAAATATTGTAAAAAAATAAACACAGGAAAATACTCTGTTATGGAAGAAAAAGACATGTTGCGCCGACCCCAAATAAATAAAGATGATAGTGATAGTCTTCTCCTGTATTTCGAAGATTCTATTATCAATAGGAATTATTCCTGGTTACAAAATAATAATTCAACAAATTAACTCGTAGTTCGTAAGTTATCAAAAATTATTGGGCACGTAGTTTTTGCTTTACAAAATCAATAAAAAATTACGAAGATTAGACGCGTTCAAATTCAAGAGTGGAAGCTTGTTACGTCACTTGTAGGTAAAAAGTGGTACTTAAATTGTAGTAGTTGTGACGTCACGCGAAATTATAACGCACTGTATCGTCCTCATTTCTAAGGTTCCGTGCCCGAAGGGTCCAAACGGAGCCCTATTGCTGTCAGTCTCGTGTCCGTCTGTCCGTCGTCTGTCACACAGGTTTTACAGCAAAACTGTTGGAGCTAAATTCTTCAAATTTTTACAGTATAAGTATTGTAAGACCTCTAGGCACCAGTACGGCCTGGGGCCAGGGATCCCGGGACGTTCTTCACAGCTCGGGTTACGTCGCACTCACTGGCAACGCCACAGTGTGGTGTATGAGAGTGACTGCTTACGGTGTATAGTGTTACAAAGAAAGAGGAATAGGGCACTCAGAGTAATTATATTAAATTGGTTAAATTAATACATGTGCCCACTTCGGCCGGGCTAGCTGAACTGAACCCTAAAACCAATGTCTTGCCTGCACCTTCTAAATTCAAACGGCTCTTCAATAACTCTCGAACATTCTAACCTGCCAGTTTATCCGGCACAGACCCGCTAATATTAGGCTGTGACTACAATTGTCACAGTATCATGTTTACCTAAACTCATACAAATAGTCAAAAATACTTTTGGTACGGAAACCTACATGTGTGAAATCCGACACACACTTGGCCGGTTTATTTTTATTTATCTACCCTATTCTGTTTGCCTATACTCTTGAAACACCGATTTAATTTCCTTTGGTATACATTATCTACCGTGCAATATTGAAACGAAATTACTGTTGACTTCATTAGGAACTTCCTATTTGTTTCAAAGGGAAACGATTAATATCAATATTGCTAAAGTTGGGAGGACGAGGAAGAATATAGGTCAAAACATCATGTTAAACAAGTTTGTTTGTAGGTTTACTTATGTTACTAACTGTACTCTACTCTTACTAAAACAGTTATATCGATAACATCAATTAGTAAGAGTATTTTTGATTTGACTGTACCTATTTCATCATGATCATCATTTCAGCTGAAATACGTCCACTATGTAGCATGACCAATTCTATCTCTATTCAATACATACATACAGTCGAACATAGAACCTCCTCCTTTTTCGAAGTCGGTTAAAAAGTGAAAGATAAAAAACTTTTCCACAAAAAATAGAACTGACTTCCAAAAGAAAACAAAAAAGTGCAAAATAACTTTAATTTCGGAAGTCGGTGTCAAAAAACGAAGAAATAAAACCAGAAACACGGACTTCCGAGTTCAACGAAAAGCGAAAAGGTAATAAACAAAATAACACTTTCAAATTTCAAATTTAAATTCAAATGTTTATTGCTCAACACAGTACATAATCATACATTTCCAGATGTCATGTGAATGCGCAGTTCACTGTGTTGCACCACTTCAGGCATGCAAAATTATAGTTAAAATTATTATTATGTCATGGATTCCAATTAATACGCTATACAATTTCATAAGTTACAATTAATACCTTAATGTCTTAAATTCCAATTTCGCATTTATAATATTTGTTACGATTAGGATCCTCGTGGATGCGATAGGCGGCAGCGACCTCTCGCGCCGTGCCCTGGTTCAGGCCATGGTACGGAGCGAGAGGGAGTGGGGAGCCGTCTCCTCCTTCTGCGAAGCAGTAATGCTAGCGAAGAGGGAGGCGGCACACGTTAGGGAGACTCAACAACGGCAGAGTCGCCCTAGCGCCCTCAGCAGTAGCCGCCGCAGGAGACGCCAGGGGCTGCGAGACGATCTCCGGCCACCGTAGACCCGGGCCTGCGGACGGCAAGTAGTGGGTAACTCGCCGTCCGATCAGCACCAGGCCCGAGAGTCGACGGCGCGTAGTGTTCAACGCGCGCCTCAAAGAGTTGTCAGCAAAGGACGGGGCCTGCCACGGCCAATGCCTGCCCGGGGGTGGAGGATAAATTCGAAAGAGTTACCTCGCCCCTGGGCGCGTAGGGCAGGGAGGAACAGGGGTGGGTTTTAGTCAGTAAGAGTCTGACACGCCCTCCCGCTCCACCCTAGAGCGGAAGAAGTCATAAGATGATTTCCCACCACCCAAAAAAAAAAAAAAAACGATTAGGATACTTGACAAATCCTAGGAATACGGATTAACGAAGCATAGTATATTGAAAGTAACGTAATTCAAAGTATAATTGTTACCGAAAAACAAATTGGAAAATTGTACTCCTTCACTTAGTGTAAGAGTTTATAAAAGACTAGCTTCTCTCAGCGGCTTTGCCCGCGTGGAATTAGTACTTTCGCCATTATAAACTTTCAACCCCTTTTTCATCCCCTCAAGGGTTGAATTTCTAAACCAGCCGTTTAGACTGTGCGTTGATATATCAGTCAGTCAATCAGTCAGGACTGAGTTTTATATTTATACAGATTTGAGCCTTCGTCACCAAAAGAAAAAGTGTGGGAGTTGAAACATAATAAGAGTGAGCTGAAAATATTTGCAGCTCAACTTCAGATGCTGTGGCCGGGCGGTGTGTACCACAATAGTATTAAAGTTAAGCTGAAGTATGGTGTAAGCAACGAGAAAATGGAGATTAACGTAAAGCAATGAACTTATTAGGTAAGTACCGAATAAAAAAAATAGTATAAGTCCATTAGTTAACAAATTAAAATTAAATACAAAATCTAACACAATATACTCGTATGTTAGTATCAAAAACAATACACATGCTTAACTAGAGACACATCAAAATGGTGGTAGTGAGTAAGTAGGTATTAAAAAAAAAAACACCGTATTATGTATTCAACCCAAACTCAACGGGGTTACTGGTAACCGTTGAAAAGTTCCATTGTCCACCTTCTGGCGCCGTCCACCTCGTCATCAAGTAAAATGTTAAGGACTCGTCAAAGAAATCAAAGACTCCTAAACTCGAGAGAGTTACTAGTAACTGTAGAAGTGTTCCACTGTTCAGCTCATGGCTCCGTCATCAGACCATCGTAAACAATTTGACATTTTCGAAATATTGTACCCTCGCAAGACCTCAATGTATGTGAAAAGGTTCTTAAGAATCAATTTAGTGGAAGTGAGTTGAAACAAACAAATAAACGAAATGAAGTTAAAAAGTAATTATAAAAACCAAAAACGAAGGCAATTTACATGCAATTGATCTCTTTTATTTTAACCTATTTGTTTTTTTAAAGTATTCAAATTTTATTAATATTTTAGCGTACCTACCTATTAATATTTATTTTATTTTTTTTCATTATCTGTTCGCATGACATAGACTCATCTCAGTTACAAAAAGAAACCTATTTTAGCCAATGAATACTGTAACACCCTTGTTATTAACATATAATTATGTTGAATCACAGTTGGTTGCCTAAAAAATCAATAAAGTGTCTTATCAAGCAATTTGTTGAAGTCTTTTTTTAACAATCGCTGTATCTTTTTAATCGCTCCACACCCGTCAAAGTTGAACCGCAAGCACTATTATATCAAATAGGTAGATGGTTACAGCACAGTTCTGTATCAAACGAATGGCTTGCAAACTGCAAATATGACGATAATAATTTAAGACGTTGGCAAGCGTTATATCTGTATTTATAAAATGGTAAACTGACTAGGTGATATATCAACGCACAGCCCAAACTACTGGACCTGGAAACTTGAAATTTTGCACATAGATACCTTATACAGAGTAGGCATCCACTAAGGAAGGATTTTTGGAAATTCCACCCCTATAGAGGTAAAATAGGGGATGAAAGTTTGTATGAAAGTTCGTCATTCCACGCGTGCAAAGCCGCTGGTAGAAGCTAGTCTGTTATAATAATGATTTTTATTTATTTGGTTTTGGGTTTGGTTTTGGTTTGGTTTGGTCAAATAGGTCGAGGTAAGACCTGGATGAGACTCACACAGATCAGGGAAGTATAGCGCAATAGGGAACAGGCCTATGCATTGCAAAAGGCGGAACAAGAATATCAATGATTACCTACTATAGTGTTTCCATTCCATAGACCACAGATTCCTTCTCTATTTGTTTGTTGGGGTTTTTACTGGATACTACAATGACTGATGATGATGATAGTAAATTTTCGTAGAACTTCAGGTCAAATTTAGATAGGGTAACATCGAAAATATAAACTCTTACTCGGTTTATACAAGTAGCTAATTTCCGACCGAAACCGTAACTAAATGTCCGGCGACATTCGGTTATGGTTTTCGTGAGGGGAGCCGTCCCTTGCAGGCAACAGACTTGGGGAGTTTGTTGCCTGAACAATGAAAGGCCCGAGACGGTGGCGCACCGTGTTACGCGCGCGCCTTCTTCTAGAGGAATTGCCACCGTATGTGGCCGCTGACAGTGACGGGGTCCGCATGGATTCATGTGGGCCAACACCTAGCCGGAGGAGCGTGATGAAATGCACAGCACTCTAGCAGAACACGGTGTGGTTTCAGTCAGTAAGAGTTTGACAGACCCCTGCACCCACCTCAGGGTGGAGGACATCCATGAGGATATCCACACGAGAAAAAAAGGGGAGCCACACCTGACCTGACCAGAAAAAAGAAATATACTTGAAAAAGTTTACAAACCATTGAAAATTCAGCCTTATATTTCATAAGATACTAAATAAATTAGTAAAACGATGATTACACACATATACGAACAAGACAGTCAGTTTTTAGGTCACCTTCAGCTAAAAGACGCTAGTTTCAAGCCGAATATTTGGCCCATTTGTGGCCGAAACTCCAGCCTAAATCGCGTACTCGAGTCGAAGCGTGCACGGGCCACGGCATTATGCTGAGTGTTAGCCGTTTCGCGTGGTAGTGACACATATTTTTGTCTGATATGATCTTTAGAAATGTACTCTGTACCCACTTGTTTAGTTTTTGGGCTTCTGAAAAGCAACAAATTTGTGTTTTTTTCTTTCTTTCTTTCTAAACCAGTATTTTAAGCAGAAACTGGCCGAAACCAACCTTCGGTTGAACACTACAAGTAGGTATGATGTAACCTCCGTTACACGGTGTAAGGAATATCGTTGCAAGAAAAGGTCGTCATATATTATTGTCTCATAAAAACTGCTACATTTATCTTTTTGATCACGTCTCATCATCTTCATTTTCAGCTCATTTTGTAGATATATCGTGTAAGTAGTTTGGAAGAAGGTACTTGGAATAATGTTGTGTACGAATGCCTTAAGAATATATCTAATAAAATTGGTTTGGATTGTGCTAGTTTACATCTCAATCTCTAGATAGTATAAAAACCGGTCAAGTGCGTGTCTGACTTCGCACATTAAATGATCCGTATAAATTTTTGACAATTTGTATGGCTTTGGGTCAACAAGATGCTTATACTGTGAAATTTTGAAGAATGTAGCTCCAACCGTTTCGCTGTGCAACCTGTGTGACAAACGACGGACAGACGGATAGACGGACACGTGAGTGACAGCAAGAGGGCTCCGTTTGAACCCTTCGGGTACGGAACCCTAAACCACAGTTACACCACACAACCGATCTTGTTACGGTTTTCAAAATAAAACGTATCCTGAATTGGAAATTGATGTCAAATCACGTGTGATAAATTGCAACACCAAGCTAATAAAAACTTTAAAACAAACCAATACTCCTACAAAAAACTGTAAAAATTTCCACCATCGTTAGCCAAAAGACTTTGAACATGCAAAACGGACAATTTAAAATGAAAACTGCAAATTAAATTACTGGACAAGTCGAAAATGACTGTAATATTCATCCATAGTACTGAAAACTAGTATTCAGCGGTCCGCTTTATCCAAATTTCAGTCGTCGACGAAATTAATGTAACGGAAAGCTTTTCAACCAGCCATGAAATCGTCGCCAGCTCTTGTAGATTATGTCTTTGCTCGATTATGGTACCTAATTTAAAGTGATTATGTTATTTTGTTGAAGATCCTAAATTAAGGTTTTTGAAATATGAAGCTTGTATATATAATATAGCTTGTATATATAGATAATGATGTAAGATTATGTTAAGTGGGTGTTGAATCGTTTAAAAATACCTTTTTTACAAAATATACAACAGATTTCCAAAAAAGAATATACTCGTACGTACCTACACTAAACATTTCAAAATAACTTTATTTCGGAAGTTGGTGTTTGTATTTTGTTTCTTCGTTATTTGACACCGACTGCCGAAATTAAAGTTATTTTTAGTTGTTGTGACTCAGAACTATAACTTAATATTGAAGTTATGACCGAATAGATAACCCACATAAAATGGAATTTGAACAAAATTGGAGACAACCAAACCCTGTCTATACTTACATATTTTTTGTTTATTATTTTTTTTTTTAAAGTGCTAAATCAATTTCGATAAAAATTATATGGGACCACCTCTGAAGTGCAACCTACCAAACAAAAAAAGAATCATCAAAATCTATTCACAAGTGGCGGAGAAATCGCGTAACAAAAATAAAACAAACACAGGAAAAGAGGAGGTTCGTACCTCACCTTTTTTAAGTCGGATAATAAATTTAAATTTTGCAAGATATTATTATAGAGCCAACGCGGCTCTTGGATCTCAATCCAAGAGCCGCGTTGGCCCAAGCTGGTAGATATGCGTACGTTCAAAGCACAGACTAACACTACTCAGCTCTCAGATAATAAGTAATGCCTGGGGACTCTGGGATCTTGGATTCTTAAATTTTACTTCTATAATATCCGTGGATTATATTCGTGCACGATAAACAGGTTATATTCAAAATCATGGTTGATAGTGAATATAATGTGGTTCATGAGCAATAATGAATAATAATGTGTATTAACCATAATGTTTTTTTCCATAGATTGTTGGTTGTAGTAGTTATACCAACCAAGGTTACGGACATAGCCCAAATAATTAACTAACTGAAGTTGCAATCGCGCAAAACAGATGGATCGATAGGGCTGAAAAGTTCTAGAGTGGCGATAGCGTACAGAAAGTCGCAGCGTTGGAAGGTCTCCCACAATGTGGACCGATGACCTGGTGAGGGTCACGGGAATCCGATGGATGCGAAACGCACAGGACTGGTCCTTGTGCCGACACTTGGGGAAGGCTTGATGATGATGATATTAGCGCTTTTGCATTAATTATGTAACTTAGGGCCGATTTCACCAATGAAACTAATCGCGATTAGTTAAACTAAACTCAGTTTATGCATTTAATCGAGATTAGAGCTTCATTTTGCGTTTCACTACTACAAACTAAACTAGTTTAAGTTTAACTTAGTTTAAATTCTAAACGCCCAGTTTTCGGTAAAAGCAAAATGAAGCTCTAATCTCGATTAAACGCATGAACTGAGTTTAGTTTAAACTAATCGTGATTAGTTTCATTGGTGAAATCGGCCCTTAGACGGAATGATGGAATGGTCAACACCTTGCCCGTAGCCACTCAGTGCAAAATTATCTTATAAAAAACTCTTATTATTTTTGTCAAACATATACACATAAAAATATCCCCCTATGGTTTACAACAAGACTCGACAAATAGAACAATAACATTCCACAAGTACCTAATCAGAACAGAATCGATGAGCCGTATCCTTCTCCTGTCTGGTAAGGATAGAGTGACATCTGTCGGAGGCAGGGTATGATAGATTCTTGAGCAAGTCATAAAACTATACTGTGGGGTTTACGACTTGGGATAAGTCGGGTTTCAAGCGGTTGTGGGTAGGGCTTGATAGAACACTTTTGTCAGTTTCATTTGCTGGTTTTTTTTATTAAGGTTCTTCAGAATAATTGAGAGGTTTTGATAGTTACCTGCATTCTGTATTAACCTTCAAGCGGGCGCGTAGTCATTTTTAACAACAGCGGTCGCGCGTAACCCAAAAGACCAATCGGAGATTTCTGGCATTTAGAACATGAATTAATTTATGATAATTCATTGGGTTTATTCAGGCATTAGCTATCTCTCATTTGAAAAACAATGTTTAAACTGAAAAGATAATTAATTATAAAATTAAACAACGTTAATTGTATCATGAATGATGAAACAATTTGGCTCGACGAAACAAGATTTTTGTTTTTTTTCTGGGTCTTTAGACTTTTTTTTTGAATAAGCTGTAAGTACTTATAAGGTCGAATAAAGGGCATCAAATTGTTTATTATCAACTTAAGTTTAGTTTTCTTCAGAATCAGTCATCTCGTCAAGGTAAAATTAACAGGCAGGCGCGCGTAGTCTTTTCAACGCCTCCGCCGTGTCTTAAACTAATGCGTTTTGTGCCAATCGGAAGGCACAGAGAAAGAGGCAATGCACTTGTTTTTGTGTGTAGTGAAGTCATGACAGGCTACTAGAAATGACAAGTACATGTGATAAGAAATCTCGAAATTTTGAACGAAAATGTATCGAGTGCGGTCGATTCGACGCCGCGCGACCGCTTGAAGGTTAACTGGATGAGTGTATCATGATTTTTATATGGTTTTCAACATTATCAGATGCAATGAAATTTGCAATTAGCTAATAAGTTAGTGCCTTTAGAATATGGTAGTTGCCTAAAAAAATCTGATTAGTCCGTCAGTTAGTATACCAAAACATATTTGGACACGTATTTTTTCTTTTGTCACGTAAACAAACAAGTGTGAGTCGGACTCACGCACGAAGGGTTTTTTCCGTTTATTATCCAAGAACATTTATTACAACCATTTGTTAATCATAAACATACCAACAAAAACCATCGCGGGTTTATAAGCGGTATGTCAGTCGCATCAACTCGTTACCACAACATACTTTTAAGTAACAGTAGGTATCAACAATCTAGAAAGTATCTCTTCAGCACTCTTGAGCAGTTCTTTGCATTTATTGCATTACAGATTTCTGGGGGTAAATCATTCAAATAAGATGGTAGCATGCATTCCCAGGTCCTCGCTCCATAAACATTATTAGATTTTGGTACGATAAATTTGGGTAAGTATGTCAAACTACGCAACGACTTTGGCCTTTCGTATTTACGGATCGCCCTGCGCGCGCGAAACTCGCACATCTGGCATACCCGCGCGCGCCGCGCTATTTTCCCGCCATTGACATGTTTATGACTTTGTTTACATAAAACGGTTCGCTGACGCTTCTATTGGTGCTAGGCACTTGAAGTTTTTTTTATTGGGTTGTTGAATAAACAGACCTTATCATAAAATGTAAACAATACTTGTGTTACGAGAGTTGAATTCTAATCAAATGCTGTTATCAACGATTTGGCGGGAATAGTATTTGTTCACGTATTAGGTTCATTTCTGATAAAACCACTGTATCAATTTACACGAAATTTTGCATGTTATACTATGAATATACAAGTAGTTTAATAACAATGTTTTTTTTGTAGAGTCCGATACAATATTTTCCTATTATTCATTCTCAAACTTCATATCACGAAAACCAAACCAAGTAACGGCTTTTTCAAATTACGTTACTGCGTTTGCGTTGCGTTTTGTGATGCGTTTTTTTTCTAATACTATGTAATAACTACCTAACAATAAATAAATACCTTCACACTGTGTTCAAACACACAGAAAGTCACATCATTCACCCTCACAATAACAATGTAAACAAAACCGTTTGACCTTGACAAGAAATGTCATAACGTAATCATTTTTCAAAATATTTATCTAAAACGATGTTATAATGACGTAATAACAACATAGTAATGAATATATAAACACAACATATCACATAAACAAACACGAAACTAATTAAAACACACAATATCAACAAATTGTCGTCCGCTGTTGACAAACATAAACATGCAAATAAAAACATTTTTTAAAATTTTTCAAAACAGTATTTCTCTATGGAAATGTTTGTAGAAGTACGATACTATCACGCTCCGAGTGTGTAAAAATTTCCACAGGAATATGACGTTTCGTTATGTAATCATAGAGGTTGAAAGAACGCGTGCCACCCGCGGTCCGAAAGGGCCTTACGGGCAGTGGTCCGTATTCTGGGTTCGCGGTCCGAAAGGGCCTTACGGTAGCTGACGGATTAAATTATGGTACTTTTCGCTTATAACACACAAACGTACCTTATCAAAGACATTTACAATTTGACAGTGCTTAAATAAACCCGTGTCATTATCTTGGAACTCCTGTTTTATTCTTGTGGGTACAATCGTTTTTAAAATGCGTAATTGTAACTTGTAAATGTCCTTGACGTAAGTCTTGTATGTACGTCCGTAGCTACTTAGGCCATAATTAATTACGGAATCGGCCAGTGCCAAGTACAATGTTCTAAGTGTTCTATAGGGTAGTTTATTCTTAAGTATCGATAGCTTTGCCAAAATAGACCTAAGCTTATTACATACGCGATCAATGTGTGGTCGCCAGTGGAAATTACTATCTATTATAATACCAAGGTACATATGATGAGTCACCAACTCTAATTTCTGGCAACCACACGCTGTGACCGGTCGGTGAAGACACAGATGCTCATGGGCAACGACAAAAGGCACACAAGACGTTGCCAGGCAAGGTGAGTGTATGTGCAGTAGTTTGGTTTTTTTTGCGTTCCGTACCATTGTCTATAAAAATGCCAAAAAATCACGTTTGTTGTATGGGAACCCCTTTAAATATTTATTTTATTCTGTTTTTTAGTATTTGTAGTTATAACGGCAACAGAAATACATCATCTGTGAAAATTTCAACTGTCTAACTATCACGGTTCATGAGAGACCCGACAAGGCTGGTGACAGACGGACAGACAGACAGACAGATGGATGGATAGCGGAGTCTTAATAATAGGGTATTTACCTTTTGGGTACGGAACCCTAAAAATGAGGTCGATACAGTGCGTTGAAATTTCGCGTGATGTCACAGTGTGTGACACTTTTTACCACAAACTGACGTAACGAGCCGCCACTCCTGAAGTTTGATGCGCTTTAAATTTGTCATTTTTTATTGGTTTGGTAAAGCATAAAATACGAATCCAATATCTTTTCATAATCTAACTTACGAACTAAACATAATTATAAGTTTTCATACCGAGGAAACTACCCTATTGTTTTGTGTATTTATTCCAAAATTTATGGCTCAGTAGTTTCAGAGTTATGGTGGGGAGAACGGTCAGTTTTCATCTATTTTCTTTAAGACTATTTGTGACTCGCGCATTCTCCTTAAACTTTAGAGGAAGATTTATAAAACCATGGTCAGACCTGCTGTCTTGTATGGTTCAGAATGTTGGGCCTCAAAAGGGATGAATGAAAAGCAATTGCATGCGGCTGAGATGACAATGCTAAGAGCGATGTGTGGTGTTACGCGCATAGATAGAATAAGGAATGAGTATATAAGAGGAAGTCTGAAAGTGGCACCGCTAACTGAAAAGTTGTGTGGAAATCGGTTGTCGTAGTATGGGCATGTGATGCGGAGGAATAAAGAAAATGACGTGAGGAAAGTCTTGTGTATAGATGTGGATAGCTATAAGAGTAGGGGAAAGCCAAAGAAACGATGGTTGGACTGTTGACTACAGAGATGACGACTAATAGAGGAGTATGGAAGAAAAAGACATGTTGCGCCGACCCCAAAAAAATTGGGATAAGGGCAGGAGCCCAAAACCTCATACTGAATTTATTTAAGATACACGTCCGTGTGCACCAAACTTTAACTCAATCGTTCAGTAGATTCGGAGCAAATCGGCTATGACAGACGGAGAGCCAGACAGACAGACACACGAGTGATCCTATAAGGATTTTCGGAACCTTAAAAAGAAAATTGTAAATCAATTTGCAGTTATTAGGACAATAATAAGAATAATAATGAATTCGAACAATCGAAACAATTGAGAACGGATAGTCATTAAAATGATACCTATCTTAGTTGAAACTCATCCCCTAATATAGGTACACTCGAATTTGACATCTCTGTTACCAACAATCTGAAATCCGCGAAACGGACAGATTAAATTAACCAAATAACATGGACGTCAACAAAAGCCTGACGTGTTGTGAGGTCTAAGCGGACCAAATGCAGGCTGTTTTGTCAGACCGATCTGCGGTTGACTATTTGTAATGTGTCAAAATCTATACGAGGACTAACCACCAATGTTAGCTGACACCTCAGCAGAAACCAGTACCCAGATATTTTTTTGATGTATTACTCGGAGCTCGTGGCTAAAGTAATAAATAATTATGTTTAGCGAATTGTTTATAAAAGGCTGTATATGTACACACATCATCATCATCATTCTCCTGCCCTTATCCCAATTTATTTGGGGTCGGCGTAACACGTTTGGTGCACACGGACGTGTATCTTAAATAAATTCAGTATGAGGTTTTGGGGAAAACCTATAAAATTAAATTTATAAAAACTTTCAAGCTGCACGACGCGACATATAAAATGAAAAGGCTTATTGTAAGCGACTCATATAGATCTATTGTTTTTAATCATTTATAATAAATAGTGTTAAAATTTCGTTTCATCTCATTCATTCTCCTGCCCTTATCCCAATTTATTTGGGGTCGGCGCAACATGTCTTTTTCTTCCATACTCCTCTATTAGCCGTCATCTCTGTAGTCACCCCCTTTTTACGCATCTCCTTTTTCACACAGTCCAACCATCGTTTCTTTGGCCTTCCCCTACTCTTATAGCCATCCACATCCATACACAAGACTTTCCTCACGACATTTTCTTCATTACTCGACATCACATGCCCATACCACGACAACCGATTTCCACACAACTTTTCAGTCAGCGGTGCCACTTTCAGACTTCCTCTTATATACTCATTCCTAATTCTATCCATGTGCGTGTCTATGTATACACATAGACGTATGTATGAGCACTGAGGTATCAACTGAAACTGGACATGCGGCACAACCGACGCCAGACAACTTACTGTCAACATCTGCACTAGAAATTCAAACGGTATTTCGTAGGTGTTTAGGTTCGTTTTCCGTTGAATTGGTACAAAGTATTTAGTTTTAAGTAATCCAGTACGCGTCATCTTGGGATTATGAGACTTAATGGATTTAAATATATTTTTGAGGTTCCCATTAATGAGATGAGGTGAACATTGATAAATTAATGTTAATGTAGCCGTGAAGTACTAACGTTTTTAGAAGATTAAGATATGCTATTAAATTCTGGTCGTTAGGGTTCCGTACCCACAGGCCTGCGGACGGCAAGTAATGGGTAGCTCGCCGTCCGATCAGCACCAGGCCCGAGAGTCGACGGCGCGTAGTGCTCCACACGCGCCTCAAAGAGATGTCAGTCACCACTGACGAGGCCCGTAATGGCCGATGCATGCATGCCAAGGGGTCGCGGATAAATTCGGAACAGAGTTACCGCGCCCCTGGGCACTCAGGCAAAGAAGGAACAGGGGTGGGTTTTAGTCAGTAAGAGTCTGACAAGCTCTCCCGCTCCACCTAGAGCGGGAGAAGTCACAGGATGATTTCCCTCACCCAAAAAAAAAGGGTTCCGTACTTGAAGATTTCAATCGAGCCCTATTGCTGTCAGTCACGTGTTCTTCGTTTGTCCGTTGTCTGTCACAAAATTTTGTTCTGAACAATTTATTAACTTCGCATTGACCTATGAACTTGAAATTTGGTGATAATGTTTATTATTACGTATATTTTACTAACAAATATCAATACTTTGATAAGTCAGATTATTTTTTGAAATCTTTAATTTCTTCATTTGGTACGGAACCCTAAATGTGCGAAGTCCGACACGCACTTGGCCGGTTTTCATAAATAATTTTGATACACGAGTACCTATGTTTAAGTGTTAATCTGGCTCAGAGAAGAACCTGGATTTAGCAAAGATTTCAGTTTTCTTCTTAATTCCAAACAATTTAAAATCATTCTTAATAATCTAAATCACTGGTTCCGAAAGATAACTGAGGGCATAGACAAAGTAACAATTTAAAAACGATAACGAAGTTAGAAAAGACTAAAATGTATGAGATTGACATAAACCGCGCTAAGTCACGTGGTCAGTCGACATCGTTATCGCAAGTTGGTAGACAATGTTATAATTCGTAACGAAACCATAAAGAAACGAATTGCTATCGTGTTTATCCCATACAAATGCGTAGACAAGCAGCGCATTCAGAGTTCGCCTTCACCTCGATCGTGATCGCCAAAAAAGATAACGAAGGAACGCTAACGCTAGGAAATGTTTATCGATATCTCAGAGACGATGACGAATTTAGATATCGTTTCGCTACGAAGCGATGTTACTTTGTCTACAGGGCCTGGACCGCGACCCACCTAACAAAATCTTCCAAATATGGGACTCATAATGGTTGCCATGAAGAAAATAATCGGCCAAGTGCGTGTCGAGCTACGCCGGTAGGGTTCCGTAGACCGTACTTCACCTAAATAATTTTATAAGTATTTCGTACGAAATTTAACAAGTTCAAATAATTTATAAGTTGGGCGACAATTACTCTAAAACTAACAAAGCTAACTTAGCTGTGATAGGTTTTGCCTGTCTGTCTCGGCGGATGGAGCTCCGGCGATATGGAGACAGTGTCGAGTGTCGCGACCCAGCGCTGGGCACAGCACCATTGCGGCGGTAGTGCCCCTCTTTGAGGAGTGGCTGGAGAGGCGGCACGGCGTCCTCACCTTCCGCCTGACGCATTTCCTCACCGGACATGGAAGTTTCGGGAGGTTACTGTATAGGATGAGGCGGAGGGAAACTCCCGGGTGTCCCCACTGTGAGGATCACCCAGAGGACACGGTGGAGCATACGGTGGAGATCTACCCCGCTTGGGCGGAGCCCCGCCGTGTCCTCGTGGAGGCGATCGGCGCAGCGGATAAATTCGTAAAACAGAGTTACTGCTCCACTGGGCACTCAGGCAGGGAAGGAACAGGGGGGTGGGTTTTAGTCAGTAAGAGTCTGACACGCCCACCCGCTCCACACAGAGCGGGAGATGTCATTGGATGATTTCCCACAACACCAAAAAAAAAAAATCCGTGATAGTTTTCCTTGCGAGAAAAAAAAAACAAGAGGTGTATTTGATTTCCTACGGTTTTACAGGGCTTATCCAATGTTTGGTCGCGATTCACCAATGGGTTGTAAATGTCTTCTCTCGCGCCAGGTCCTGGTCCAGCCATTGGTACGGAACGAGACGGTATCGGAAGCTGTCACCTCCTTCTGCGAAGCAGTAATGCTTGTAAAAGGGGAAACAGGACGCGTGAGGGAGAGGCAATCCTCACTCCCTGCGTCCCTAGTCGCCGGAGAAGACGCACTGGACATCGGGAATCGCAAGCTGATTCCCAGCCACCGTAGGCGCGAGCTTGCGGACGGTGAGCAATGGGTAGCTCGCCGTCCGAGAATCGACAGCGCGTAGTATATTCCACGCGCTCCTCAAAGAGATGCCAGTAACAAGTGATGCCTGCTAGGGCTGCGGGAGTGATCAAAAGAGTTACCGCGACCCTGGCACTCCCAACTGATGGAACGCGGGTGGGTTTTAGTCGGTATGAGTTGGACCTCCCGTTCCACCCAGAGCGGGAGAATTGATAATTTCAGAACCTATAAAAAAAGGGTTATGGTATGGCACTAAATCGTCCATCTGTGCCCATAAATTCATCAAAAATTAAACCTTATATTGCTTCTGAAAATTCTGCCATACCGTAAATTAACGATATCTGCAATCATTCGACTTATATATACGTATGTAGCTAAACGTGTTACCAAATATTTCATTAAGCTATGGAGCTGCAAATTCCAAAAAACCAAAACTAAATACGAGCGAAATCTGGTCACAAATTTATAAATTCATGCAGTTTCACAGTGTGGCAATAAATATGATATATTTGTACCTATGTACGTACTATGTGTTTTTAAAGATATATAAAGCTGTCTCGTTGGTCTAGGGGTCGCAAATGAGGTCTGTTCCTGAATCGGGCAAAATTATATTGGCTTTTTCCACTTGAAATTTATCAGTTGCAGCCCGGATTCTTACCGATTTATGGGCATATACTCGCCCACTATTATATGGGACTTTTAAACATAACTTTCGAAAGTGCTCTAGTGTGTATGTGTGTGTTATACAATCGCAAAGTATCTTTCAACATCATCATCATTAATTAAGTCGAAAGACGTCTATTGCTGGACATAGGACTCCTCCAGGTATCGGATTCCCGCGACCCTCAAAAGGTCATCGGGTCCACCTTGGAGGCCTTCCAAAGCTGCCTCCTCCGGTACGCGGTCGCTACTCCAGAACCTTACGGCCCCATCGAACATTTGTTCTGCGAGCAATGTATATTTTTATCTAACCACAATAAATATAAATCCATGCAGTTCCACAGTGTGCCAATAAATATGATATATATGTACGTACGATTTTGCGTTGTTAACGAGACTTTAATGCCTCAAAAAAGTTTGGAGCCATACGTTACACTAAATGTTACATTCACGTGATATATGTGAAAGTGTTACGAAGTAATTTTCTGCTTTCTGTATTGTTGCTGGCTGAAAAAAGAATTCACGTTTTTTAAGAATTTGTGAGTGAGGTTGGTCATGTTCCAATGACATCTCCCGCTCTAGGGCGGAGCAGGAGGGTGTGTCAGACTCTTACTGACTAAAACCTACCCCTGTTCCTTCCCTGCCTGAGTGAGTGCCCAGGGGAGTGGTAACTCTGTTAAGCGTTTATCCGCTACCCCAGGCGTGCAGGCACTGGCCACGATGTGCCCCGTCAGTGGTGGCTGACAATCATCTCTTTGAGGCGCGCGTGGAACACTACGCGCCGTCGACTCACGGGCCTGGTGCTGATCGGACGGCGAGCTACCCACTACTCGCCGTCCGCAGGCCCGGGTCTACGGTGGCCGGAGATCGTCTCCCGACGTCCAACGCTCAGTGCTTCTCCTGCGGCGGTAGCGGCCACGGGTGTGAGGGCCACTCCGTTGAGCTTCCCTCACCCGTCCCGTCTTCACCTTCGCGAGCACTACTGCTTCGCAGAAGGAGGAGAAGGCATCCCATTCCCTCTCGCCCCGGACTATGGCCTAAACCAGGGCTAGGCGGTACCTACAGTTTACGGTTCGTATTATTAGATAATAGAACCAACTTAAGATGCAAAGTTATCTTATTGAAAAGCATGTCCTTTATCTGAAGTAGGTATAAAATAAAATGGCGCTTCACAGTTTCTATTAAGGCGCAGTTATATGCCAACGACCTTGAGTGGTTAGCTTGCGTGTTTTGTGCTGAACTCACGCAACGCGTTTTACGTCCACCTAGTAATAGGACTCGCCCATCAAGGAGCGCAAGCTGTCCCAAATTAGGCGCATTATTAATTTATTATACATGCAACAACAGATATGATACTAAAACCCGTATATCAAAAGATAAATAATTAAATTGTCTCAAAAATGGTGAAGGTTTCATAAAAATGCGCTTAATATTTTTAGTGTGATTCTCAATTTTTTATCTGCATTAAACGTAGTTTTACAAATTAATTGCACTATGGTACAAAAACATAATTTCAAATATTCACATATCAAATTACGAAAAAAATTATCTAGAGTAAAATATATTTTTTTCAATGAAATAAGACTAGTCGTTCAGATGTGATGTTCAATTTAAAATCATTAGAAGTCGTATATCGCCTTAAAGGAAAATAATGTCTAATCGTCATTTTTATTCTTCAAACAAAAATTACTTGTTGATTGTAAAATCGACCCTTAGTGTAAAAGTAGTTTAAAGTAAACCCTCCGTGTAAAGTGAAGACCCCAAACTAAAAATAAAGCTTTATGGGACATTCCACGTACCCAAGTATCCGTCCCCTACAGCATTTTCACCAAACTGTTACGTCTTTAATTGAATATTGTTAGTAACTTGATTACCGGGTAGACTCCAACAAACTTTGATCTACAAGTACAATCCAGTCCCCACCTTACAGTTTCTGTAATAAAGTCCAATATCATTATTGTCTTGTTGTACATAAAACGTTTTGAGTGTGGGATCTGGTGGTGTCCAGTAAGCGGTAGTGAATTCGATCATTTGCGGTGAACTGATACTTAATACGACATCAGGATTTTGGTCAGTATTTATTCAAGTGAGATTTAATGTTATTATTGTTTTTATAATTTTAAAGCCTTTGTATCGGTTGTTTTTAATGACTTCAAAAAAGGAGGTTCTGTATTATTCGAGCCGCATGTGTGTATGTATCTATGCTGGTTTGGCCGCGATTATCTCGAAAACTACTGATCCGATTTAGATGGGATTTTCGTTATTCAAATGAATATTTTTCAAGAAGGGTTATAGTACATAATGCATTAGGATCTGATGAAATTCTTCGGAGATAGACCTAGGAACACTTCATTAACCAACAGCCCGCGACCCGCGATTACTGCGCTCGTTTGTCTATGTATTGTTTACACTATTTATTAGGAAACCACAAGTAAAAAGTGAAAAATTAAAACTTTTTTTTGCATCAGACTGGTGGTAAGTATTGAGAAGGTTTCAGAAGTTATAAAATTAAAAAGTACTAGCTTTTACCAGTGGCTCCGCCCGCATGAAAATTAATAATTATCCCAAGGAACATATTCTAGGGATAATATACTTATTCCTATCCTTTGGCCCTATTTCAGGACATGATCTACCTATGTGGCAAGTTTCATTCTAATCCGTTTAGCCGTAAAGACGTGAAGAGGTAACACATAGACAGATAGACATACAGAGTTACTTTCGCAATAATATGAATATTATGAAAGAAAAGATTTTAAATGGACTCATACATAAGAGGTTAACTTGTATCATATTTTGCTTTTACATAAAATCATGTGTTTGCTTTACATAAAATCAAGTTTGGCAGTCAAAAACAACGGTAGATTTTTCAAAAACAATATAAATGAATTTTACAGAAAAAAAAGCATTACTTACTTTTAAAATTTTCTCACGTGTAATTTTAAGCTCTGTGAGTTTGTCAAACGTATTAAATCGATATCCGAACGCACACAGACTATGATATTTTTATGTTCCAGAACTGAATAAAGTAAAATGCGGGTGGTGTATTTGCCAATTAAAATGAGGGGATGGTAGCTGGCAAATATTTGCTGCGTTCGTGTGTTAACTCGCGACTATTGGCTCCGCTGTTGATAGCGGTTCATGGTTTCGTGGACTTTTTACGGTATTAGTACACGGACAGTGTAATGCTGTATTGAAGGGAAATAAATATACTGATTTGAAAGGGTGTCAAAAGGAACCCAGGGGATCTCGAGTCTCGTGCAAGTGACATTCTATCGGCCTCTTGATTAGTGTCTGTTTGCGACCAATTCAGGGCAAGGATCCGACTTGAGGAGACAAGAGTGTGGAAGCAAGTACGCAGAGCTAAAGAATATTGTACAAACGTTTTGATAACTTACCCAAGGTTTCCGAAGTCTTCGTCCAGGGACAAATCTGGTTATATGTGTGTATGTCAGAGTTAAATATGGAAGTGTAGTGCTTGTCAGTAGGTATACCAGACTCCAAAGGACTTCAAAAAGGCGCCGTGATTCCACAAGCACGTAGTCTCTTGCGAACCAAACACTTCCAAGTGTTTACACAAAATAACCATTTCACCACTACATCAAATGGGGCTTTAATCAAATTTAGTTCAATAGCAAACAATTAGGTTCATAACCAATAGATTCAGCTAGATTTGAATCCTAAGCCGAGAATCTACATTTTCAACACTTTTTTTTACTACGGTCGAAACCAACAAAAGACAGATGACTGGAAAAACTCATAGAGTATAAAAAGAACGGGTGTGACAGCCAAAGCTGCGTTCGGATATGTACTCGGACCGAACAGTGTCCCTGACCCAATCCACATTACTATGCTCTATTAGGTACTCCTAATAGAGTAAGATCCTGGTGCCTCCAGACAGCAAAATGTGTGGAACTGAAACGTGTTAGTTAGTATGTACTTTGAACGTATACATAACTTGGGCTTACGGCCATTTCTTTTTTTTTTTACTTGTATATAGAGGATGTATCAAAATAAAGGGCTTGAGGAGGCGATTTAAAAATATTATTCATAAAAGTATTAAAAATACCTGTGAAGCCCCGCGGCCAAATCCGGGTTGTCAAATTGAACCCCGACGACAACCCGGGTAGACAGCCGATTTTTTTTTTTTTTATTCTCTTTAATTTTTTTTTTTTTTGTCCGACTCACCAGTGAGTTGCGGGGCTTCACAGGATACCTATTTTCTAAAAACCCGACGGTAAAAAACAACGAAAAAGTTCCAAACAAGTCACTTTTTAATTAGTCTCATGCAGTTGGTGTCGTGAAATATATCATTCAATTAAAGTTACTGCATCAGCATCAGACTGCATTTTTAATTATTTTTGTTTACCAAATACCTAGAACTTTACAGATTTTAAATCTTATAAACTACGAGTATTGTGTGACTATAACATATATTCATGCACAGTTTAGAAAGAAATTGTTTTAAAATTATTGATTCTTCGATTCACAGTAGAAACGACGGATGTGTGCGTCGAAGCAAACAATAAACAGCAATAAAGAGATTTGATTTGATTTGATTTGAAGCATACTGCCGAATCAATGGATATGCATGGATGCCAAGGCAATAAAATTTTAAAAATATACTAACAAACCGATTCAATAATAGTACTAAAGCTTAGTTTGTCTTTCCTTCAAAGTTCAATTTGTTCTTGGTTTAAAATAAACAATGATTGCGTGTATGAGAAGACAAATATAACCTCACTATCCCTGAGTTTCCGTCTTCAATGGCAGATCGTAAATGGAACCGATTGTCTTGACTTATTTTCTGTCATTACGTGAATAATGCGATGTCAGTAAACAGTTATGTTTGGATGTTAACAAAATGTTTTTGACTATCTGATTGGCATGCCCATACTTTTTAATCTTGCTTTTGTTTTGGAGTTTCACGACCCAGCTTTTTAGGTCTATTATATAATCACGATATTCTTCGTAGCTAACTGAATTTATTTTATATATAGCTACTAATACAGGACCAAGGGATGTTCCTTGGGGGAGCCCAATGACCTGCACGTCTGTCGAAATGATGATGATAATTACAACTAGTATAGGCCTGGCAATTGGAGGTCTGCGTCTGGCATGATAAATTGTAGGCTATTGCAATAATTATGAAAACTCAACAACTCTTTCACGCGGACTTTCGAAACCTAACAAAAACCAAAACTTCAGGGGTGTTCAGTTAGTCAGTAGCTGAAGCCGACATCAACATAATTAAGAATAGGCTAGGCTGTATAATGATTTATGTAAGCTTTTACAAAATATTTTAGCTACCGCTTCAAACATTTGGAGTACCATTTAAAAGTCTCTTTATTTTAATTAACGTAACATCATTAAGGGCTGATTTGCGTAAAACTTTAACAACATAATTTTATATTTATTTTAGAGTCTACATCAAATTTTTTGGAGCCAACCTCCTTTTCTTTGGTTTGGTGGGAATTCATTGAATGACTTTTCCCACACTGAGTGGAGCGGGAGGGCGTGTCAGACTTCTACTGACTAAAAGCTACCCCTGTTCCTTCCTTGCCTGAGTGCCCAGGGGCGCGGTAACTCTGTTTCGAATTTATCCGCGACTCTTGGAGCCATCATCTAAACACTCGGCAGTGTGTATGCCATGTTTTCGAACGCACTTATAGAAAACATGGCTTTCTTTCACATTTATAATAATAATAATAAAATTCTTTATTTTCAGGCTACTTTGGCCCATAGATATACAGAATAACATTACATACTTTACAGAATAACATTTATATTATAATACAGTTTGTGTTAATATTAAGAAACTTAAGCCTATGTTAGTAATCACTTCACTTAACACTACGTTATTGTGCGTTCTGATGGCACTTGTCCGCGGAAGCGACGGAACATCACGTCCTGCGGCCAAAAGTCCTCTTCCATGACGAGGTGCAGAAAACATGTTGGTACACTCGCCACGAACGCCTTGAAGTTGACGTTGCAGCGCGATTCCAGCAGCTGCACTCTCGGCTTGTAACTTATCTTTTGGCGCACGTACTCCAGGATGTCCTCCGCCTTAGTGGTGTAGTGTTCTATGTTCTGCTGGGTATTATTTCTCTCAATTCGTTAGTTTTGCTCATATCTGCTGCGATTAGACATAGAGGATTTACTTTCCCAACAATATTATTTACAGTAGAATGACTCATTTATCTACCTGTTTCAGCGTCATTAACCGCTTCATGTATATTATGTTGTATCCGGTCATTAATCTGGTTTAGCGCAACAGCCTGACGTATTGTGTTAGCGGCATAGTTCAGCTGACATGTTGTATTGATGACATGGCTTTTGATAAGTATAGTAGGGTAGATTATTAAAATTTTTTTGGACCGTCAGTTAGATTACAAAAAAATATTGGACAAATATTTTTTTCTTTTGTCATAATGACCATACAACATATAGTGCGTTGAAATTTAGTGTGATGTTATACCTATATACAATGTAGTTCTTATAACGATGATGTTATACCAATATATAAAAGATGTTATACCTATATACAATATAGTTCTTATAAAGTGATGTAAGCCGCCACTCCCGAACTTTGATGCGGTTTATCTTTGTATTTTTTAGGATTCCGTTGCCGACGGATCCAAACAGAGCCCTATTACTGTCACTCACGTGTCTGTCTGTCTGTCGGACAGACAATCCGTCATCTGTCACAAAATTTTGTTCCAAAGAATTTTATTAACAAATACCAAAACATTGATGAATCAGATATTTTCTTTGAAATTTGCCATTTCGTACGAAACCCTAAATCTGCGAAATCCGACTCGCACTGGGCCGGTTTTTTTATTGATTTAATACAGCAAAAAATACATGTCCAAGATTTTTTGATATTTTTTCTATAACTGGTAGTACTAACAACTAATAATAATATAATAATAAGGCAACTACGAGATGCTAAAAGTTTATTTTGGATTCATAACTATTTTAATAGTTAATTAACTTTTATACCACTTTTTTAGGGTTCCGTACCCGAAGTGTAACTAAATTCTGTCCGTCCGTCCGTCTGTCTGTCAGTGGGCTGTATCTCATGATCCGTAATAGGTAGAATGTTGAAATTTTCACAGAACATGTATTTCTGTTGCCGTTACAACAACAAATAATAAAATTAAAGGGGGGCTCACCTACTACAAACGTCTATTTTTTGCTCGATCTTAATAATGACAACAAGTAGACACGTATATTCTTGTACGATCATACGGAACCCTTCATGCACGAGTCCGACTCGCACTTGGCTGGTTTTTAAATTTATCAGGCAAACTCAGAGTTGGAAGGCCTCTCCCAAAACTGAACCGGTGAACTGGTGAAGGATATGCATAGATTCAGTCGTTGTGGCGACGCTCTGATGTTAAGATTGTTGCATACGATTATATAGATTCAAGTTCTTCAAACTTAACAGACAGATGTGTTGCTGAGGAGTTTGTTGCGCCACTTTTTCTTTACATAAGTATATAAGACTAGGAAGTGGCGACAGGCGCGTTTTTCGGGGACTGTCTTTATGTAGAACTTTGACGTTCAAAAAGTGCTGGCTCTCAGCCTAGTTTGAATAGATGACTTTTGATATTTATTTTTTTTGCTCTATGGAGGTCTATGTCCAGCAGAAATTAATGATGATGTCTTTTAGCTGAAATGATCATGATGATTGTGGCAATCAGGCCTTCCTAGATTCAGGAGTGTCAACATTTTATTTCCTTAGTTTAATTCAGAAACCCTTGCTAATCTACTGTTGCCACTGTGATTGATCAATAATATTCAGTTGAATTGTGACTAATGGAGACAGATAGTTGTGTTATTTCACACGTGATTTGCCTCCAATTGATAATTCCAAGCTGGATGCCTTCTGTCACGAACTTAGTATTGTTGGGTACGTACGGGAGTTATTGAAGTGAAAACTTCTTAAGGCGCGTTGAGCATTTTTGAGATGGGAAAAAACAATTTAACTCGAGCGACAATGTCACCGACCGTCGTAGCGCGTCACCGTCACCGATCGTCACCGTCGTAGTGGATCACGATGCGTAGCACTTCGTAGCACTTGTGATTGTTTTTTTTTTTTTTTTAATTTACATCTTATGGATCGTTCTACGGGATCTTATACAGGGAGCCCAAATTTTGGTTATTTTTGCGATTGGACTTACCGTTTTCGAGATATTTATGATTTTATATCTCGAACAGATCGCGACGCGATTCGCTACTCCCGTAGCGGATCATATTATATTCATATGCACTAGAAATCAATTTTCGAATAATCAAAAACCTTTCGTATAAGGTGTTATTATTATGTCTGGTTCCTTGGTCTTTATAGTTTTGTAAACATTTTATATAGGACCCGAAGGCAGGTATCAATTAAAACTCAGATGATTAAGTAAATTGAGATTTTTGAACTATTTCTGATTTCACCTTATGCACTCAATCTGCCCGCGCCTTTTCCCAACTATCTTGGGGTCAGCTTCCAGTTTAACCGGATGCAGCTGAATACCAGTATTTTACATGGGGCGACTGCCTATCTGACCTCCACAACCCAGTTACTGGGTAATACGATACCCCTTGGTAAGACTGGTTGTCAGACTTTCGGGCTTTTGATGACCTGTAACGACTGTCACTTTCTTCTTATGCACTATGGTGGTGGAATTGAGAGGCATGCAATGATTTCTGACATGACCATCCCGCGTGACGAGAACCTCGTGAAACCCGAGAAGGATAAGCAAATCAAATAATACTTGGCCCGCGAGATTGTCGACATGTGGGATGTGGACTCGGCGGCCATTGCACCGATAATTGTCTCGGCCAAAGGCTTAATAGCCACGAGCCTCGACTATAAGAGGCTCTCGTTAGGCTGGGTAAGGGGCTTGATTCAGGAAGCGGAAGTATCTAACTTCATGACACGGCTCGTATTGTTAGGAGGTTCCTCTCTTTAGAGCCCTGCCCACGAGTAGCTTGGACTCTGTTCCCGATACCGGTGGGACAAATTTTGGTCGATTTCAAAATTATAATTAAAAATATATAAATAGCTCTAATTTTATCCTTTACGGACATACGAGCGATTTAAAAGAGCCCTAAAATGAATATATTAAAAAGGGTACACTTAATGACTACCGTTCACACGAAAAGATATGAAAAGAGTCAGATTATGGCCCTGTGGTACTGATAAAGGAACAATATGACAACTAACTTGCAACCTTACCGTGATTGTAATAAAGTAGCATTATGAATGGGTGGTTTTGTCGGTGTTTGATTTAAAGTGTTATGACAATTTTATGTAAATCTTTTAGGATTTTTTGTGATGTTGATACTTTCGTTTTTTGGGTTGACTGTGTTGTGGAAAATTGCTCTACAGAGGGAAATATGCATGCAAATTGGATATTATTGAGGGTAGAATTGTCACTTCAGCGTTTGGAAGTATCTTTATTTACAGAGACATTGCGCTGCCCGGTGGTTTAGCACACATTTAGTTTACCTACCTACTGTGTATTATGCCACACTATTCCTACAATATACTTACCTCTTCCTTTCTTCCTGAGCTGGTATTATAGTCGAGATACGAGCAGTTTTGAGAATTTATGGTTAGTTTCCTGAAAAGTGCAGTGGGTTGGTTCCGGGTGATCTTAGCGAAGGGCGGATTTTCTAACCCATTTTCAAGTCTTGTGTGAAGGCAGACTGTAGTCTGACTACGGGTATTCATCATAATCAGCCTTTTTAATGTTCCACTGCTGGGGCACAGGCCTCCTCCCTGTGAGAGGATGTGGGCCATAATCCACCACCAGCAGTTGTGGCCCAGTGGTAATGGCCGCGACTTACAAGTTGTAGGTCGTGAGTTCAAACCCAGGCAGGCGCTTTACTTTGTGTAAATTATTTCATCACCAAGTGGTGATGAAATAATTTCTTTAAAATCGGTGAAGGAAAACGTCGTGAGTAAACCATGTTCTAGAACAAAAAATTTGAAGACATGTGACATCCACCTACGGGTATTAGTTGAAACAAACTTACAAGTTATATAGTATAATCTATGATTACTAGTGACCGATCGGAGGTTCGGCTTCGGTCAGTTTCGTCCAGAAATAGGGTTTTTCGACTGGAGTTTTGGATTTAGCCAAAAAGAGGCCAAATATTTGGCTCGATCGAAACTACCGTCTTTGAGCTGAAGGTTGTGAGAGACTTAAACTGACTGTCTCGTTCGTCTATTCGTTTAATCATATTTCACTCATTTACTTAGTTTCGCCATTGACGGACTTAAAAGTCGGAAGATTAACGGTTTGCTTAATTTGGTAAAAGATTTTTGAATTATTTCTGGTTCTTCCTTAAGCACTATGGTGGTGTACAGAATTGAGAGGCATGCCATGATTGCTGACATGACCATCTCGCGTGACGAGAACCTCGAGAAAGAGAAGCAAATCAAATATCTTGACTTGGCCAACGAGGTTGTCAGCATGTGGGATGTGGACTCGGTGACCATAGCACCGATAGTTGTCTCGGCCAAAGGCTTAATAGCCACGAGCCTCGACCGTAAGAGGCTCTCGTTAGGCGGCTGGGTCAGGGCCTTGATTCAGGAAGTCATCTCGGCCAGCTGGAGCAGTCAGTATCGATATCTTCAAGCGGTTGCTGGTTGGCGATCGCAGTTCCAATACAAAATTGACGATTGCCATACACGGACCGCTCAAGCAGTTCATTTGTTTTCCCCAAGACCCCAACCGCAACACAACTGCTCTCCTGCAGTTGGTCTCGACTGGTCTAAACAGTCCGTCTATAAAGACCCCAACCGCAACACGACTGCTCTCATGCAGTTGGTCTCGACTGCTCTAAACAATTCGTCTATAAAGACCCCAACCGCAACACGACTGCTCTCGTGCAGCTGGTCTTGACTGCTCTAAACAGTCCGTCTATGGAGGCCCCGACCGCAGTACGACTGCTCTCCTGCAGTTGGTCTCGACTGCTCTAAGCAGTCCGTCTGTGGAAACCCTAATCGCAACATTACTGCTCCCGTGCAGTTGGTTTCGACTGCTCTAAGCAGTCCGTCTATGGAAACCCCAACTGCAACACGACTGCTCTCCTGCAGTTGGTCTCGACTGCTCTAAACAGTCCGTCTATGAAGGCCCCGATCGCAACACGACTGCTCTCGTGCAGTTGGTCTCGACTGCTCTAAACAGTCCGTCTATGGAGGCCCCGACCGCAACACGAATGGTCTCATGCAGTTGGTCTCGACTGCTCTAAGTAGTCCATCTGTGGAAGCCACAACCGCAACACGACTGCTCTCGTGCAGTTGGTCTCGACTGCTCTAAACAGTCCGTCTATGGAGGCCCCGACCGCAACACGAATGGTCTCATGCAGTTGGTCTCGACTGCTCTAAGTAGTCCATCTGTGGAAGCCACAACCGCAACACGACTGCTCTCGTGCAGTTGGTCTCGACTGCTCTAAACAGTCCGTCTATGGAGACCCCACCCGCAACACGACTGCTCTTGTGCAGTTGCGCTCGACTGGTCGAAGCAGTCCATCTATGGAGGCCCCAACCGCAACACGACTGCTCTTGTGCAGTTGCGCTCGACTGGTCTAAGCAATCCATCTATGGAAGCCACAACCGCAACACGACTGCTCTTGTGCAGTTGGTCTCGACTGGTCTAAGCAGTCCGTCTGTGGAGCCCACAACCGTAACACGACTGCTCTCATGCAGTTGGTCTCGACTGTTCTAAGCAGTCCGTCAATGGAAACACCAACCGCAACACTACTGCTCTCGTGCAGTTGGTCTCGACTGCTCTAAAGTCTAAAGTTTATGGAATGGATGGCCTTAGGGCGTCCATAGTATGAAACTGCAGATTGCCCAACAGCGACCGCTTGAAGCTGTCGGCACTGTCTGCTCCAAGCAGTCCGTCTATGGCGGCACTTAGTGTTTTATGAAAGTTAGGGATGATTTCTCAATGGTCTGATAATTTTTTAAGACATTTTTTTTTTAAATTTGGTCCTTTTTCCTACACTAAGTGAGTTTCGATTTTGTTTTCAGCCGAAATGGATGGCGAGCGGAACATTCGCTTTCGGCTTCGGCAAAAAATAATTTTTCGATCAGACACTAAAAATTACCCAACTTTTTCACACCCTAAATTGTTTTAGTTTTGAGCTGAGCTAACCCGAACTTTTTATCCTTTTAACTTGAAATTCTAAAGAAGTTGTTGAAGTATCCCTGAACAAACTTCGTCTAGAAAGTACTGGTACGCCCTTTTTCTGCATGAACCAGTGAAGATTTTAGTTTTAAAAATAGGATTGTAGAGTTCATAGCTGTATAGCATATCAGTTCCCACTGCTGGGGCATAGGCCTCCTCTGTGAGAGGGGAAGGGCAAAAATCCAACACGCTGGTCCAGTGCTGATTGGTGGAGGTCACATGTCTTCGAATTTTTGGTTCTAGGACATGCTGTTTCCCTTCACCGTTTTGAGAGCTGTGGTGATGAAATATACTACACAAAGTTAAACGCCTGCCTGGGTAATAGAACAGCTGTAACATTATGACTACTAAATATTTCCTGAAGAATTACTCCTGTATCATGGGTGCTTGTTACATGTTAGCTCACATACACAAGACACCGAGACCCGTAACAACCATCTGTAGGCCATACAAATAATTTTCCGTGCGGGAATTGAACCCGCGACATGCAGCGTAGCAGCCAATTGCTACTACTGCGCCAACCCTGCCGTCGGAATTATACACAAACTAGCTTCTGCTAGCTACGCCCACGTGGAATTAATACTTCCCCTCATTATTAATTATGGACTATATGTTATTCTGATGAACAATATTATTGTAGTTTCATCCAAATCCATTCAGTACTTTTTGCATGAAAAAGTAACAAACATCCATAGGTACATCCTCACAAACTTTCACATTTATAATATTAGTAGGATTATCCTGCTAATAATTATTATAAGCAAGCTACACGTAACTAATGCTATTACAAACATCACTTAGCACTAACATAATCAGATTAGCAAACCTATCTATACTCTAAACAACACAGATCAATCCTAAAGCGAACCCTGTAAACATAATACTATACATTTCATGCAAACTCCTCCATTCTGACAAAGATTGATGCTGCCTTCGTAAACGGATCCGCGGCGAACAACAAAAAAAGTTAAACAGCCATGAATAAATGTTTACTTGCCAGTTTCCAATGCATATTTTTATCAAGATTTATTAGGCTTATGAAAGCGATTATAATTTTCTTTGTTGTCAACTCCAACAGTAGGGAACCGTGAAAGAAAGTTTGGAACAGATTAAAAGTTTGTAACAACTCTTAACTTGGGTGTCAGTGAACTAGACTTTTATTCCTCGTCAGTGTTCACTATGGCCGGCCAGTAAAGGCAAGCCGAAGATGAGGAACAATAATTTTACCGGGAGATCAGGTTCATGGGGTTGCTACTGTCCAAGAGTTTGAAAACTGCCCGCGCGGATTGTATCTCTCTTAGTCTGGCCACTCATTCTAGGCATATTGCGGCAAAAGTTAAATCTACCGACACAAACCTAGGGTTCTTTGGGACGCGCAAGCCCCACCATGACGTCAACGTAGAGATACGGCGGTGGGATTGAGTAGTAATAGCGGGTAGAGCTCTTAGCTAAGTACTAAAAACCGCAAGAATCAATGTTTAACGCTTGCCACGGTCGGTTCGTAGATGGGTGACTATTCATAACACACCGGGACTGCTCCGTGTCTCGGAAAGCACTTTATTCCGTTGGTCCCGGCTATCATTTGTAGATCTTTAACACAGTAGTCAGAAGGTAGAAAATATATAATGACCCACGATATCCCGTATATATCTCAATATAGTTACTGAGTTGTAAAGTTCAGATTGGCAGTCGCTCCTTGTTAAATATTCTACTCAGCAGCATAGTTGTGATTCTCTTGCTGCAAGAAAAATACTTCTTCTCATCAGCCTACAGTACAGTCCTCGTCTGGACATAGCCACTCTCGCTTCTCCAATCTCCCTCCGATTCTCGGTAACTCTCACTCAGCTGTTATTGGCACCCCGCGGAGATCAACTTTTTTTACCATTTTATTTTATTTTAGATGGGTTTGCTCTTGACTCTAGTCTAGGTCAGAGGTGACAGAGACAAAGTCGACGTTGGAGCGAGCTTACCCAGAAGAAGCCTGTTCACTCTAACTTTGAAGAGATTAGGTTTGTATGCATTGGGAAATACAGACGCAGGCAGCGAGTTCAACTTCTTTGCTGTGCTCATTATGAAAGACGTTTGGAAACGCTCAGTGCGAATTCGTGGAATAAGGTAGGAATGGTAACTTGCAGTGCGTCTAGATGTCCGATGGTAGAAGGGGGCCGGAAGTTGGCATCCACCAGTTTTACATCGCTAATGAGCCTCCACCACTGAGTCAAGTGCAGCAAGTTGGTATTTAGCTGAACCATCCCAGAGGTGGCTGCAATACTGCATGCGGCATACCGTCCACCGTCTACCGTCTTTATACCATAAGCAAAATCATTCGAGAAACACATAGCACCAGCTAGCGTCCTGAAGCAATTGTGATTGTCGAAAACTATTATTCTTTCCCTCGGGAACAGTAATTTTTCATGGATGAAACCCTTTGTCCTTATCTGTACTCCTGAAAACGTATATGCAAAATTTCATAATGATCGGGCCAGCAGTTTGGGCGTGAAAAGGTAACAAACCAACTTTCAGGTTTTCAGAGCATTTTCGCGTCTTTTATTAGGTTCAGGCTCAAAATTCGTGTGGCCACTGCATTTCATAATATTCAAAAAGCGAAGTATTGGAATGAGGTAAGAGTAAATTTTTAAATACGATAATATGTTCATAGGGTGTTATCACGTCGACAAGCTGTCATAAAAAATCGCGTAAAAAGTAAATGTGACACTGATTTTAATTTTTTATCTGTATTTTGTTGCTAAATCTTTCGTTGCCACGAGGCTTTAATTGTCATAATAACACCGGTTACAAAATATTCGACTATTCTTGAAAAGAAAACTTTACAGTCTCTCGCGATTTATTGTAAACTTGCGGTATTTGCAGTAACCCGGTGACGATAAAAAAAACTTTTATTTAATAAGTGTCTAATGTCAAAGTCGGGTTAGTTAGACCATTTATAGCTCTAGAATGGTTGGACCGATTTTAATGAACTTTGATTTGTTGTTTTTGTCTCAGCTTCGAACAGCAGAACTTTAGAGTAAGAATGTAGATTAAAATTGGAAAAAATCACACAATATTTTTTTTTTGTATGGAACGGCTTTTTATGGTGTCTTACCCAAAGGATCCATACAGAACCCTATTGCTGTCACTCACGTGTTCGTCTGTCTGTTTGTCCGTCGTCTGTCACAAAGTTTTGTTCCGAATAATTATTTAACTTCCCATTGACAAAACGTTTTTTTTTTTTTGGTGGTGGGATATCATCCAATGACATCTCCCGCTCTAGGCGGAGCGAGAGGGCTTGTCAGACTCTTACTGACTAAAACCCACCCCTATTCCTGCCCTGCCCTGAGTGCCCAGGGGCATGGTAACTCTGTTTCGAATTTACCCACAACCCCTGGGCAGGCATCGGCCATGACGGACCCCGTCGTATTTTGCTGACAACTCTTTGAGGAGCGCGTGGAACTTTACGCGCCGTCGACTGTCGGGCCTGGTGCTGATCGGACGGCGAGCTACCCACTTCTCGCCGTTCGCAGGCCCGGGTCTACGGTGGCCGGAGATCGTCTCGCGACGTCCTACGCCCAGGGCGTCTCCTGCGGCGGCTGCTGCTGGGGGCGTAACGGCGAGTCTGTTGAGCCTCCCTCACCCGTTCCGCCTCCTCCTTCGCGAGCATTACTGCTTCGCAGAAGGAGGAGCCTGCTTCCCATTCTCTCGAGAGAGGTCGCTGCCGCCGATCGCCTCCACGAGGAAACGGCGGGGCTCCACCCAAGCGAGGCACAACTCCTCCGTATGCTCAGCCGTGTCCTCTGGGCGATCCTCACAGCACCCGGGCGTTTCCCTTCGCCTTATCCTACACAGGAACCTCCCGAAGCTTCCATGTCCGGTGAGGACCTGCGTCAGGCGGAAGGTGAGGACGCCGTGGCGCGTCTCCAGCCACTTCTCAAAGAGGGGCACTATCACCGCAATGGTGGCGTGCTCAGCGCTGGGTTGCAACAGTCGCTCTCTCTATGTCGCCATCAGATCCTGCCGGAGCTCTATCCGCCGAGCCGCGAGATGTCGCGGCAGCGGAGTTACGCCCCGGCGTTTAGCCTCCTTGCGCTACTCATAGAGGTGCGCGAAGACCTTTGCCTCTAGATCCCATGGTGACAGTCCGGCAAGGAGCCTCGCCGCCTCACCGGAGACCGTGAGCTGGTCGCCGCCTCAATGAACGCGCCCACACCAGTGCCCCGTAAAGGGCCATGGACCGCATGATCCCCGCGTAGAGCCTACGGCAAGAGGCGTTTGGAGCCCCCAGATTGGGCAGGAGCCGCTTCAAGGCGGTCCCGACCCTCTCCAGTCTGGGAGTCGGAAGTGCTCCACGGAGTTCTACCGGCTGTTGAGGATGAGTCCTAGGTACTTCATCGCCCCCTCGACGCCGATGTGAACCCCTCCTACCGTTATCTGGGAACCCAACGGTGGCGCGTTCCGAGGACCATGAAAACACTTGTGCAATGCCACCTCGAGTCCCAGTTGCCGAATCCTCCCCACGACTGTCGCAACCCGCGTGTCATCAAGTCGCCGCGGCCTCTGAGTCGAGGCCTGAGAGCCTTCTGCAAGGCCAGAACCGCAGGAGGCGGGGAGTATGTTCCCCTCGCGAAGGGAACAGAGCGCTCACCACGCCCTCCACGAGCTGCGGCCGGAGACTCTGCGTCAGCGGGTTCAATTGACCAACCTTCCAACTTGAAATTTGGTGATAATTTAATATTACATTACGTATATTTTACTAACAAATACCACATATATTGATACATCAGATTTTTGTTTGAAATTCCCTCATTTGGTACGGAACCCTAAATGTGTGAAGTCCGTCATGCACTTGGCCGGTTTATGTTTATAGATTCGCCGAAGTCCCGAAACCTAAGTTCGTCAAAGTTCGCCGGGTCAGCTAGTTTTCTATATCAACTACAACCCAAAAACGTTGACCTCTTTATGCATATCGGTAACAAACATCTTCATAAAATATTACCGTACTTAATTTATTATGGATTTATCGAGTCACCACATCACTGCCAAACCAACCCGACCGAGAATTCAATTAAATCGATAGCTAAAACGTGCTCCCATATAATCGCGTGTCAATTCACCGATTACCCGGCTGCCAGTCTATTTATCCTGTATTAATTGAACCTATCTTACTGCCTGTCCCGGGGGTTTAGTGAGCGTGAACGTGGGCTCTCTTAGATTTTATTATGAAAGGCTTCTTTCATGTCGTTGATACGTGTACTTTCATGGTTTAATTATATTTTTCTTATGGGAGTTATTTCTATCTGGTGGTGGTGGAATTAATGATATTGGTATACGTCTTGTAAGTGTAAAAAATGGTCAACTGACCATTAAACACCGCGACTTCGATCCTGTGGCAATGAATAGTGATTTTACTGATATTAATGTAACCTTTGACACCTGAAATTGGATGAGCAGGTACTTCTAGAGATTAAGCCCATCAATTTATATTTATATTTAGGTACTTTATCAATATCGTAATTTTAACCGGAAGATGTCCAGTGTTGGACATAGGCCTCCCTAAGAGCCATCACAACGACCCGTCTAATGCATCTCGTATCCATGGGGTGCCTACTCACTATCCTCACCAGGTAATCGGTCTATCTTATGGGAGGCTTTCCAACTCTGCGTCTTCCAGTACGCGGTGGCCGCTCGAGAACTTTACGCCCATATTAAAAACGTACAAAAAAATAAAGTACTGCAAGGTTCTCTTTTGATCGGTTTTTTATTCATTTCCCATACGTACAAAATGAGATGTTTCTCTTTTCAGTTCTTCACAATCCCAACTCCCCCTTGTATATTCGGGAACGCTTTGAGTATCTTTTTCCAAGAGGAAAACCTTGCCGCTCATCGTCCTCTCTTCTCCTTCGGTTCCCTCCCCACTCCTCTAGTTGTTAAGGTGGATCCTTTACTGTTCGTGCTGTACGCCTTTGGAACTATCTTCCACACATTCGTAGGGATAGCCCTTCAAGCGTGCATAGCCGCACGACGCGCCGGTACACCAGGCACCGCAGGCCGGATACGGAAGCCGTCGAGGCGGAGCTGTACCAGGGGTACAGAGCGGCGAGGATCGCCGTCCGAGCTGAGATCAGGCGGGCCAAGAAATTGGCCAGTACGGCTTCCGCAGGGGGCGCTCCACGGTGGACGCAATCATGCGCGTACGAGCCCTCACGATGGGGCATGCAGTGGCCCGGGGTAGGGTCGTCTTGGCAGTGTCTCTGGACATCGCCAATACCTTTAACACCCTGCCCTGGAGTTGCATAGTGGAGGCACTCCGGTATCACCGGGTGCCGCCCTACCTCCGTCGCGTGGTCGAGTCATTTTTGACGGTCGGGGCCGTCATCTGCCCCGGTCACCAGGGCGAATGGAACCGGCGAGAGCTGTCATGTGGTGTTCCACAGGGACGGGTCCTGGGACCATCTCTGTGGAACATCGGATACGACTGGGTGCTGCGCGCCGACCTCCCTAGCGGCGTCAGCGTAGTTTGCTATGCTGACGACATGCTCGTCCTGGCGCAGGGGAGGTCGTATCAGGCGGCGGCCGACTTGATGTCACATGGGGTGGTTGCGACAGTCGTTGAGAGGAGCCGGCAACTGGGACTCGAGGTGGCATTGCACAAGTCCGAGGCCATGTGTTGTCATGGTCCTCGGAACGCGCCACCGTCGGGTTCCAGGATAACGGTAGGAGGGGTTCACATCGGCGTCGAGAGGACAATGAGGTACCTGGGTCTCGGCCTTGACAGCCGGTGGAACTTCGTCGAGCATTTCCGACGTTTGGCTCCCAGACTAGAGCGGGCTAGTGCTGCTTTGAAGCGGGAGGCCGGAAGCTCTACGTGGAGATCGTGCGGTCTATGGCCCTTTACGGGGCACCGGTGTAGGCGTGTTCTCTGAGGCGGCGACCAGCTCGCCGGTTGAACGTCCCAAAGGGTCATGGCCATTCGGCTGATCCGAGGATACCGCACGGTCTCCTGTAAGGCGGCGAGCCTCCTTGCCGGACTGTCGCCGTGAGATTTGGAGGCCAAGATCCCTCAAGGCCCCGGCCTCTACCACCGTAGGAGAGGTACTGGGTGTACTGGGCGTAGGAAGTCGTGAGACGATCTCCGGCCACCGTAGATCCACCCTGCGGTCGGCGAGCAGTGAGTAGCTCGCCGTCCGATCAGCACCAAGCCCGTGAGTCGACGGCGCATAGTGTTCCACGCACGCCTTAAAGGGTCATTAGGGGCATTAGTGTCAGCCACCACTGACGGGGCCTATCGTGGCCGGTGCCTGCATGACTATGGGTAGCGGATAAATTCTGAGAATGAGTTACCGCACCCCTGGGTACTCAGGCAGGGAAGGAACAGGGGTGGGTTTTAGTAAGTAAGAGTCTGACACGCCCGCTCCACCCAGAGCGGGAGAAGTCATTGGATGATGACCATCCCCAAAAAAAAAAAAACAGGGATAGCCCTTCGTTGGAGTTGTTCTGGAGAGGAATTAGGGATCACTTCCTGTCAGCTTGACCCATAATATGTTTCTTAAGGATTTCTTTGTCAGCTATACCCATAGTATATGGGTATGTACTCGTATTATATTTATGTATCACATATTTGTTTAGTTTAAGTAACATATTAAATTATAAGTTTTTGTTGTGCACTTAAGATGTACCTTCCTACTTATGCAAGTGTATTTTTCACCCTGAGGTTTGCTGTAAAAAAACCCAAGTGCTGGGTTAAGCTCGCCTTTGTACAATAAATAATAATAATAATGTTTTTCTGCACACAACTTTATGTACCTACCTAGTTCGGACAGCAATGCAAATTTAACTACCTACTTATAACTTCTTTTTTTAATTATTTTTTTATTGTTTATAGGCACACGTTTGACTTCTAACACATATACCTGTAATGAAGACGAAAGAAATGAGGACTATTTCCCATTAACTGTTTCTGATCTTAAAAGACATATAAAGAGCATCAGTCTATCCGAGAAAGCTGTATAATGTGGTCTTAATATTTCACCCAAAGTTATACGTAACTGTATATTACATTCCCGTAAACATTCCTATATAAACACAGGTTTGAGCACCGCCTCCATATTTACTGAGAGCATAAACCTCACAAACTGTGTCTCGGGGAGCATTTCATGTTCGTGATTATGAAAAAAAATTTGTCTCTCTGTACACATACAAAGGACGTGTTTTACGACTACAACGTACAGTGAACACATCAGTTTGAACACTTGAACTACAAAAGTCGCCCTTAGTTTTCCTTTGATTTATTGAAAGGCGAATAACCTTTGACCACTATTTTACATGGGAAGCGATGGTACGGAGAGAGGTAACTTTCTACTCTTGATTTGAATACCCTCAGGTTGTACCTGGACTGTTGAAATTAAATGGCGGCAGGTCACCAGGACTATCTGTGACTCCCGCATTCCCTTAAACTTTAAATTAAGGGGATGATTTAAAAAACAATGGTCAGACCTGCTGTCTTGTATGGTTCAGAATGTTGGGGCACAAAAGGGATGAATGAAAAGCAATTGCATGCAGCTGAGATGAAAATGCTCAGAGCGATGTGTGTTATTACGCGCATGGCTAGAATTAGGAATGACTATATAGAGTCTGAAAGTGGCACCGCTGTCTGAAAAGTTGTGTGGAAATCGGTTGTCGTCGTATGGACATGTGATGCGAAAGAATGAAGAAAATGTCGTGAGGAAAGTCTTGTGTATGGATATGGCCATCCATATCCATACACAAGACTTTCCTCATGCCATCGTTTTTTTGGCCTTCCCCTACTCTTATAGCCATCTATAAGAGTAGGGGAAGGCCAAAAAAACGATGGTTGGACTGTGTGAAAGAGGATATGGGTAAAAAGGGGGTGACTACAGAGATGACGAATAATAGAAGAGTATGGAAGAAAAAGACATGTTGCGCCGACTCCAAATAAATTGGGGTAAGGGCAGGAGAATGATGATGTACCTAGACTGTTGGGGTGAAAGGACCAGGGAGTGTGGGATTTTTACCTCATTAAACCACCTCGGTGATCACCATCAACACATGGAAGAGGTCCTGTTATCTCTTAAGAGACTACCCGGAACCCTCTCTATGCAACGCCTGTTAGGGCACATCCCTAAGGAGACTTAAAGGGGTCTTCTCTGGGCCTCGCTGTGCTAGGCTTGTTCTTACTCGGACACTGAATGGAACGCTCCGAACTAGTACAATCGTTGAAATGAACTAGTTCGATTTTCTAGTACTATTAGTTCATTTTAGTTCACCGATCATTAGAACATCAGTCGGGCATAATGGAATACATATTTGATTTTCCTTTATACTTTGCAGGCTGAAGACTGTCATTTCAATATAAATTAAACATTTTACAATAATTTAACTGCCATGCAATGTTGTAAAATCGTATGAATTATTAAAATGGCGGTTTGTTTATGAACTTACCTATTGTCAATCAAAGAACCAAGAAGGAACGGGCAATATTAAATTGTCCCTGTATTGTAAGTGATAATAGACCTTATTGTGATTAGCATAACATAAAACTTCGCGGAATAATCGCAAGTCGTCGGGATTCACTCGTTTTCTTGTTCGTCAGGTCGGTCATCGTACATCGTCCATCACGCTCACAAGCATGCTTCTCTAATCTCTCAACTCGCTCACTCGCTCAGACACTCGAACATTTTCGTTCTGATTATTTGGCACTCGCGACCCAGATGATCACTGTACTAGATGAACGATTTAAACGACCGAAACAGAATATTTCGCTCACTCCTCGCTCGGACACTCGTATTTATTCGGCACACGTGAGCCAGATGGTCACTGTACTAGATGAATGATTTAAACGACCGAAACTCACCTAAAGGAATTGCGTCTTAGTAGTACATAGTACATGTACTACACAAGCCTACTGTGCATCGTGATCACTTTGTCACCATCTTGACTGAGGTCACTTATTGGGCGAACAGAATCCCCATTCTGAGTACCCGCGAACTCGTAGCCCCACCTGCCTTGAATGGTGGAGGCGGGGTTTTCGGCGTTTTAAGGCCCCTCTCGCGGTCGCGGAGGGAGCCACTGGACCGCGAGAAGGCCCTTAAACGTGGAACCGCCTCAGCAACGCTTTCTTCTCCATCCGTCTGTCTGTCTTTCCGTCTGTCACCAGACTGTATCTCATGAACCATGATAGTTAGGTTGTTGAAATATTCACACAGATGAAGTATTTCTGTTGCCGCTATAACAGCAAATACTAAAAAACAGAATAAAATAAATATTTAAGGGGGCTCCTATACAACAAACGTGATTTTTTTCCGTTTTTATAGATAATGGTACGGAGCCTTTTTTGCGTGAGTCCGACTCGCACTTGGCCGGTTTATTTGATACAGAATACAGTCAATTTTTCCATTAAAATGTGAATATAACACATTCTAAACTTCATGCAGTTTCACCAAATTCACCCTGAGAGTCGAAAGGTTAGAGTCGCGCCACAAGATTAACTTCAAATCTATTGTGGTGCGGGTACCGACTCACCATCTAGAGCCTTTCTTGAAATAGGAATTTTGGCCGACAGGTGTCGTGTTTCGGCGTTTTCGCGAACGGCTACATGACACCACGACTCAGCGCAATACGTCGCCGACTTAACGTAGTTGTATAGATTAGATTTTATGTTTTTATCAATATTATGTATTAGTTTATTATTTTTTAAGCTTACTTATGTTGTGTATTTTATCTATGAGCCTTAGATGCCTGAAAATAAAGAATTATTATTAAATGTATCAAGTCAGCCTTCTCGGCATCGCTGAGGTAGTCAATAATAGAGTAAAATTCTCAGCATTTTACCGAGTTCGCGTCTGTTTCAATGATTACAGTTGAGTAAACACTTGAGATACACAACTACACCGATTTTACATCACAATATCCACTAGGAATAAATTCACGAATAATATAAAAATCCAGCTAAAAAACCTGCCACTGTCAATGTCAAAGTGTGCAACTGATGTGCAGTTGACTGTCCAGAGACGGCTTGGTACTACGTGTTATGTCTGGAGTATTTACTGTACCTAGGAAAGGGATATAAAAGTATCTGTCTACTTATGGGTACATAGCTTGTTTTTTTATGAAGGCAGTATTTGTAGCAGTATTTCGTTTTAGCGTATCTTTGACGAGTCTATATTTTGCAAAATTATAATTAAGGATGTACATATAAAAAAATAGGCATTCATGAAGTGAGAACTTGAAACTTTGGTATAGCTGTGTCTTTTTAAAAATTTCATAACTTTTAAATTCAAATTGTTAACATTAGCCTGGTTTTTACATCTATTGGGACTCCGAGTAATAATTATATACATTTTCATACACATAAATATAGTTACACAGGCCCACTGCGCTTCGCCGGCTTGGGGCAACACGTCACTAGCATGTCGGTGATGCGAATCCATAAGTACCCAACAACTCAACTGTATTTTGATAGTGAAGTATTGACTGTCCGGAAACTATTTGTGCTTCATACTATACTAAGGAAACATCGTAGTCCTCTTGTTACCACCGCGAAACGACGGGCTGACTTAGTATTTCGCTCAGAACCTCACAGCACTGCCTTTGCGCGTAAACAATATCCTTTTGTCAGTACCAGACTATACAATAAAATAAATAAAATTCTTAACATCCATAAATTAAACAGACAGCAATGTAAAAGCAAGTTGAAGGCTTGGTTATTCACTTTGAACTATACTGATACAGAGTTACTTCTAATATAATATTCCACATCTGTACCTACACATGAACCCACACACACACAAACACATTACTCTCACGCACTGACACCCACACACATATACACACCATCACTCTCACGCACTGAGACACACACCCATTTATACCTTGCAAGTTGATGAATGGCCACCTATCTATTAGTGTAGTATTAAACTCATTTTTTATTTTAGTAGATATGTCTGTAACTTTGTTTTTTTTTTTTTTTTACTTTTTATTATTACATTTTTGCTTATTTTTTCTTTAAGTTCACGCCGTCTTACACGGGCTATGAATCAAAAAATGTACTTAATTTCCAATATTACTGCCTCCCAAGATACAGGTTTTTGCCTAGTTTGGGAGACAGTAGGCTAATGCACTTATGTTAAATTAACTGTTCCTTGCTCTAGCTATTAAGACTCTGTAATTCATGGTTGTGTTCTAAATAAAAATTATTATTATTATTCCATTTATTTTATAGTTTAAACATACAATTTACATTTTTAAATATTAAAATATCAAAATATAAAAACATTTAAAAATATAAAAAATAGTATCCCACCGGTATCGGGATAGGGTCCAAGCTACCGGTGGTCAGGGCTCCTGGGAGAGGAACCTCCTAACTATGCGCGCCGTGTCCAGGAGTACTGCCTTCTGGATCAAGCCCTTGATCCAGCTGCCCAACGAGAGCCTCCTTAGGTGTTCGTCGAGGCTCTTGGCTATTAAGCCATTGGCCGTCACGACTATCGGCACAATGACTGCTGTATCCACCTCCCACATGTCAACAACCTCGCGAGCCAGATCAAGATACTTTGTTTTTTTATCTTTCTCAGCCTTCACGAGGTTCTCGTCATGAGGGACAGCTATATCAACAATCATTGTGCGACGCTCTTGTCGATCTATCACCACTATGTCAGGCTTATTGGCAACAATAGTCCTATCAGTGATGATAGATCGATCCCAATACAACGTGATATTGCCATTTTCGAGAACTGGGTCGGGCTCATACCTATAGTACGGTACTTCAGATTCCACAAGATTGTATTTAAGAGCAAGTTGCTGATGGATAATCCTGGCTACAAGGTTGTGTCTATGCAAATAGTCTCCGTTAGCTAGACGAGAACAACCAGAAATAATGTGTCGGATTGATTCCCCGGGTCGGTGGCATGCCCGACAGATGTCAACCGTACCGTCCTTCACAATATATTTCCGGTAGTTATTCGTCATCATAACTTCGTCCATAATCGCACAGACAAAACCTTCGGTTTCCCCGAATAGGTCACCAAAGCGCAGCCAGGATACGGACGCTAAGAGGTCTACATCAGGTCCATGTAGGACCCGGTAAAAGCGTCCGTGAAGCTCCTTGCTCTGCCATACTTCCCTGCGGTCATTAGTATCCAGTACTTTAAGTTTGCGCCAGTTCTCGTTTGCCAAGGAGAGCGGGGTGAGGCCCTTGTCCACAGCGACCACATCTCGATGCATACCCACGTCGGTTTCTAGGAAATATTCCCTAAGGCTGCATACCTCGCGGTTGTGTAGGGTCTTAGCATTTAAGAAGCCACGACCCCCACATTTCCGCGGGATATACAGCCTCATCACCGATGATCGTGGGTGATGCATCCGATTTGCGGTCAGCAGTGTGCGGACCCTCCTATCCAGGGCGTCAAGTTCCGTCTGAGTCCATTTGAGTATGCCGAAAGAGTACATCAACACCGGCATGACCCAACCGTTGAAGGCGCGCACCTTGTTCCCGCCTGATAAAAGACTATTTAGTACTTTATTCAGGCGGCCAAAGAAGCGCTCCTTCAGCGACTGTTTCACGTCAGCAGTATTGATGCCTAACGCTTCCGACATACCCAAATACTTGTAGGTTTCGGTTGAGCAGAGGGATCTAAGGTGTATGGAATCCGAGAGTTGAGTTCCCACGGATTCCATAATCTCCCCTCGCTTTACATGCATGACTGCACATTTGTCCACACCAAATTCCATCCTGATGGCGCTACTGAAGGTTTCTGTTACCTTCAGTAGCTTCATCAGTTGCAAGTTGTTGGGGGCAAAGAGTTTCAGATCATCCATGTAAAGGAGGTGTGATATGACCTGACCACCTCTTCTCAACCGATAGCCTTGTCCCGAACCCTCCAGTAATGTACTGAGAGGGTTGAGGGCCAGACAAAACCACAGTGGACTCAGACTGTCGCCCTGGAATATGCCACGCTCGATCCTTATCGGTTCGCTGTTCTCCTTTATCTGCCGACATCCTGGATAGTGAAGGACTGTACTCCACTGCCCCATACACGACATCAGGAAGGTGCGCAGAGTTGCATCAACTTTGTACAACTCCAGCACCCTCATGAGCCATGTATGTGGCACCGAGTCATAGGCCTTCTTGTAATCTATCCAACATGTCGACAGATCTCTTCGAGAACGACGAACCTGTTGGCTAATAGCAATATCCATGAGGAGCAGCTCCTTAGTACCACGGGACCCATTCCTACATCCATTCTGGGAGGCTGATATGATACGATTTTTATCAATGTGGATGTTAATTTTAGCTCTCAGAATGGATGTAAGAACTTTATAGACCGTCGGTAAACACGTGATCGGTCTATAATTCTTAGGTTCCGCAGTACTACCTGATTTATGGAGCAGGTGGGTTATTCCTGTCGTAAGAAACTGGGGCAGCGACCCTGACTCTAAGGCAGACTGGAACTGAGCTGCCAAGCGAGCGTGCAACCTTTGGAACCATTTAATCCAGAAATTGTGCAGCCCGTCCGGCCCTGGAGATTTCCAGTTAGGCAAAGGACGGACTGCACGAGCTACATCTTGGGGGCTGATGGTAATTGCCCCCATTTCTGGTATAAGGTCGCACGCACGCTCGACCTCTCGAGTCCAATCACCCTCGGTGTGCCTGACAGGCACCGACCAGATGCTGCGCCAGAATGAACTCATAGCGTCATCATCCGGTAGATGCCTATCAGATACACCTTGGTCCGGTCGCTCCCAAGCCCTATAAACCCACCTTTCGTTGCTTTGGAAAGTGCGGTTCTGAGTGTACCGCTCCACTCGCCGCTTGTACCGACGAATACGATTTGCCCATGCATAGACCTTCTGCTTCAGGAAGTCAATACGCTCTGTGACGCGGGTCAGATAATCTCGGGAACTAATATCAGTCCCCGAGAACGCCCGCCTCACGAAACGCATCACCCTAGGGCGAGTGTTGCCCTCCCTGAAGCAGATAAGCTTGCCGATGAGTGCTCTAGCCTCACCGATACGACGCTCAATTCTACACTGCCAAGCTGGTACAGCAGGTCGTGTAGCTCTGTCACAATTGGTGAACTTGACGTGAGCTACACGACATGCCGCTGCAGCTGCGCAGTATAAGATTGAGTGGGTATCGGCAAGGTCTTTGCTGTTATCAAAACAATTTGATAGCTGCGAATCTAGAGCACACACCAGCGCCTTATTTTTCTTATGCATGGGCAAACGAGGTAGACGAGGTCTAAGCCCAGGTGGTGTGGAGCGGTACTCCCGGAATGCATCCTCCAAAGCGCTCCTCAATCGTTCATTGCATTGAGTACTCACGGATATAGCCGCGTCATCATCATCTTCACCAACGTAGTCGGGTCGCGGTGAAGCATTGGGTTGCAGTTGCACCGCGGCCGGTGGCAAAACAGGTGAGACACGGCTACTCCGTGATTCGAGGCGTAGTCGATCAAGTACGGCGTCATCCAGCATACGGTTACGCTGGATGACCCGCACCTGATCCGACAGTCGTTGGGCCGAAACGTTGACAGCTGGCTCAAGCACCTGAAACAGAGAGAGCATCCGACCACGGTACGCAGTCAGGTTACTTCCCCCCTCTGTAGCCCCAAAGTATGAGCGCATGACGTTTTCGTTAATACTTTGCGTCCATCGCATGCGCTGCACACTTCCACCGGCAGCGGGAACCCTATCAGAGGCCGGCGGGCCTCGAGGTTCCAAGCTGGCTGGTGGTCGGCCTCTTCCCCGTCGACGCGCAGGTGGTGTTGTCGTCGGCGGAGTGGTGTATTCGTCGCTCGAGCTCGACGCAACTGCAGCGGCCGGAATCACTTGACTCACGGCTGACGCAGGTCCCGGCGGCTGCGAGGCGGAGCTGAGCGACGAACCCGAAGATGTTGGTTGTGCATTTTGTAAACGTGCCCGGCTTCTTGTCTGCATTTTCGGTCCATTACATTTTTATTTCCATGTTATGTCAATTTTGTTTCCGTATTGTTGTGGTGATTTATTATGATTATTTTTTCCTGGTTTTTTTTTGTTGATTGGACATGTTTCTTGATTTAAATATAAGTAAATTAAATAAAAATATCAGTGAGAAAATTTTCTTCGTCAGTCAAATTGACAGCCGGGCCACAGATTTATTATTATTATTATTATAAGTTTTAACCCTACCAAAAATTCAACGCAGCTAAAGAAAATTTCACTTAAAAAAGCTCCAAAACATGAAACTAGCAGCGTACACTCTTGCTTCATACATACCTAGTTACCCAAAGAAACCTTATCTTCAAATTCACACTTCTCATAAAACTTTTCCAGAAAAGATTTCGCTAAACCCTCTAAAACTCTTGAAGCCAGACTTTTTTGCTAAAAATATATACAAAATATAATTCGGATACACGATGTGAATATCTTAGCAACTCTTTGTCTAACTTCTAAAGTCCTAACACGAGTTTTGAAGAGATTTTCGACAATCTCATAACGTGTGATACGGCCGGAGGGATTTTTTTTTGGATTTCAGTCACTAACTGGATACATGAACATTTATCTGTATATATAAAATTCAAAGAGGAGGTCGTGGCTAAAGCCGTGTGGGTTAATCCATCAGGTTAAGCTACGCTTGCCGGGGTTGGTTCGTGGATGGGTGACCATCTTTACATACCGAGACTCCTTCGTGCCTCGGAAAGCACGTTAAGCCGTTGGTCCCGGCTGTCAAACATGGATCTTTGACAGTCGTTACGGGTCGTCAGAAGCCCGAAAGTCTGACATCCAAGTGGATAGTGGTCAAACGCGAACCTAACAAACATAAAAAAAAAAAAAAAAAAAAAACAATCTTACCAAGGGGTATCGTATTACCCAATAACTGGGTTGTGGAGGACAGATAGGCAGTCGCTCCATGTAAAATACTGGTATTCAGCTGCATCCAGTTAGACTGGAAGCCGACCCCAAGATAGTTGGAAAAAGGCTAGGCAGATGATGATGATAAAATTCAAAGTCCTCACTGACTTACTGATACAACCGCTAGTCCTAGAGACATGAAATTTTGAGGGTGTGTTCTTTGTGAAGAGTAGGTATCCACTAAGAAAGGGTTTTTCCAAATTCAACATTTAAGGGGGTGGAAAGACCACTGCGCGGAACGCCTAGAGGACACGGTGGAGCATATGGTGGACGCCTGCCCCGCTTGGGCGGAGCACAACCGTGTTCTCGTGGATGCGATAGGCGGCGGCGACCTCTCGCGCCCGGCCCTGGTACAGGACATGGTACGGAGCGAGAGAGAATGGGAAGCAGCCTCCTCCTTCAGCGAAGCAGTAATTCTCGCGAAGGCGAAGGCGGGACGCGTAAGGGAAGCTCAACGAAGTGGTCCTCACGGCCCCGGCCGCTACCACCGCAGGAGATTCACTGAGCGTTGGACGTCGCGAGACGATCTCCGGCCACCGTAGACCCGGGCCTGCGGACGGCTAGCAGTGGGTAGCTCGCCGTCCGATCAGCACCAGGCCCGTGAGTCGACGGCGCGTAGTGTTCCACGCGCGCTTCAAAGAGATGATTGTCAGCCACCACTGACGGGGCCCCTCGTGACCGGTGCTTGCATGCCTAGGGGTAGCGGATAAATTCTGAACATGAGTTACCGCACCCCTGGGCATTCAGCAGGGAAGGAATAGGGATGGGTTTTAGTCAGTAAGAGTCTGACACGCCCTCCCGCTCCACCCAGAGCGGGAGATGTCATTGGATGTCTTCCCACCCCAAAAAAAAAGGGGGTGAAAAGGGGATTTAAAGTTTATAATGGGAAAAGTACTAATTCCACGCGGGCGATGCCACGGGTCGAAGCTAGTTTATATACTTTTAAGAAACAAAAATATTCTTTAAAACTTAACTATAACTAAATATACACTTAAACAAAATTTTGGTGGTGCTACGCGACGTAGCTCACATGCAGCTACATGGCGTAGAGCTTTGATCAAAGGGTTATTTAAAAATTGACGACACGGTTGGCGCAGTGGTTGAGCGTCCGGCTGTTGCGCTGCGTGTTGCGGGTTCGATTCCCGCATGGAACAAATATTTGTATGACCTACCGATAGTTGTTCCGGGTCTGAGTATCTTGTGTGTGTGAGTATACATGTTTGTGAACGCACCCACGATACAGGAGTAATTGCTAGTGTGGGCAACGATTAAAAAAAAAAAGAGGCGATGAGGTGGCTTTAGCTCTGTTGAGGTTTTGTGTGGCAATAGCGCTCTTGAGGGTAGCATAGCATAGAATAATCAGCCTTGGAATGTTCCCACCGCTGAGACTCAGGCCATTACTAGGAGAGGTATGGGCTCTAATCCACCACGCGGGCCCAGTACGGATTGGCAGATGTCACATGCCTTCGTATTTTCGGTCTAAGACATGCCGATTTCTTCACGATGTTTTCCTTCACTGTTTTGAGAGCAATGGTGATGAAATAAATTACACAAAGTAAATCGCCTGCCCGAGTTCGAACCCACGACCTCCATCTCGTAAGTCGCTGCTATTACTACTGGGCCACCTCTGCTTGGGTGAGTATGAGGAGATACTTATTAGGGAAAAGGCACTGACCGCTATAGCTATACAATAACGAAGTAGTTACGGGAGCTAATATACTAAACTAAACAATATGTTACGACGGCTTCGCCCGTGATTTTAGCTAGGATTGCCATAATTGTTGGGAACTGATACGGAAACTTTCTGAAAACGAGGGTGGTGACGGTTTATTATATTAAAAAAATAATGAAATACAACTACAAAAAAAATAGGCAGTCATTGGGACTGCCGACAGAAGTGAAAACTGTGTGCTACGCGTCGTAGCACTCGTAGCGGTGTCGGTGCCGCTCGTAGCGGTGTCGTTGTCGCGCGATTTCAATAGTTTTTGCCCATCTCAAAAATGCCCAAAGCGCCTAAATAAGAAAAACAATTCACTCCAATCATGATTGTTTTTAACGTAGATCCACTCAAACGTCAGTCCAGACGCCAAAAAGTGACAACCTGCGTCCGCTCGCTCGCTCTGGTATTTTTCCGCGCAAGCGCCGGGTCCCGTTGCCAATTTAAAGCTTAATATCTCGTAATCTCCTGCTTCTACACACAAGTAAAAATACGTGTGTATAGCTGATACTATATAGAATTGACTTATGTGATAACTAAGTCACAAAAACTAGTTCTAAGTACTTAAAAAAAAAGTTAAACTTGAGATTTTTGGTTGAAAAACAGTAAAATTTTTGTTCTTACTAAGTTTTTACTAATAATTTTGTAGTTTATGTCTTTTAAACCTATGTATTATAAAACTAGACTATATAAGCTTTCTTTTGATACCCATAAGTCATTACTTGGACGGTTTTAAGTAGCACACAAGATGAAAACAAAACACCCCTTCCCGCATTAATTTCATGCCGCCTGCGCTAGCAAAAATAAGGCAAAATACGGCAAGATGGCCGCCCGTAGGGCTCATACGTATGGCTGCATACTGCCCGTCCTATATTTTAATTTCGACATTTAGTTTATTTTGTGATTTTTGTTGAAATGAGACAATGATTAATGTACATAGTTGTTTAATATTGTAAAAAATGTATTACCTATTTAAAAATAAACTTTTTTTATGTGATATCTTTTTTTAATTTACATATTTACTTTAACGAAATACATTACACACACATTAAAAGTAAGGTGTATTACGAGGTTTACACAGATTACGAGGAGGAGGCTTTTTAATAAAGTAGCTAGCGAAACCTTCTTCTTCCAGACCGTAATTATTGTAATTATCCTGAGACCTGAAATCGAAACTTGTCTTAGATTACAATTTATTTTTAATTTATGACAGCAATTAGGCATTAAAAAAAACATTATTCTCATGCCCAAAACCATTGAAAGACAAGAAAGAAAAAAAAGTGCAACGAAAATATCATAACACTTCTTTCTGCTGCAGTCGGCTAAACCGTTGAAAAAGATTTATATACTAAATCATTAAATCTGAACCATCACATTAGTAAGCATTAATATTGTGGTTAAACTCAAATTGTGGTCAGTAAACCGTTGGAAAAAAATACAAAATCATTCAATCCAAACCATCACATTAAGGTTAGTACGCTTTATTAAAAACATCGTGCTAAAGCTCAAATAATAACCCTTCTTTGTGATCCCCGTAGTCGGGTAAACCGTTGAAAAAAAACAAGCCATTACTCTCGTAATTTCCATGTTTATACAAACCTTTACTGTGGACATTTAAAAAAAGCGTTTATACCAGAATTATGGCAAGTACTGACGACCTGTGGAATGAAGTCATTAAAACATGGAATCCTATATATTTTCGTCCTATTTTTACTGTCGAAGTATGTGTAAATACTAATAATGAACTAATTTCCATATTACGAGCAATATTCTAACAGATTAGTTAGTAAATCATACAAAATTATCAACAAAATACGGACGCCGGACGCGGCGCTCTCCCCTTGTTTTTTATTTCAATATTGTCGTTTTCAACACACTTTGAACCTACTGCATGTTTAGTTTTTCGTTAAGCTTGAATCTTGAAGATTCTTTTGATATATTACACTAATACACAGGGTTTTAAATACAATTGTATTTACATTGTAAATGCAGAGCTCCTGTCAGTTTCGCAACAACAGAAAATGGCCACAGAAAATCAACTTTTAACTTTTTTTTCTGGTATTCTCATAGCTTGCATAACAGTGCGCCCAGTTTTATTTGACGCAAAATTTAGTTGAGTAACGTCTCTAATAGAGAAAAACCGACTAAAAGCTGAGGACCACAGACAAAAACCGATTTTAATGGGAACACACCGCGGTTGCCATAATTGCGGTAGTAACGGTTCTGAGCTATTTTAAAAATGCTGAGATTCTGGTTCTAGACGGGCGAGTGGAGATTTTACTTTATCGATTATTTTTTTTGTTTTTTGTGACATATTCGTAAAATTGGGTGCATTGCTATATGGTCTACTACCGGACAAGTGTCGACCTCATTGAATAAATGCCGGCCGGTAGTACGGCCTTAACTGTGTCAGTCAACAATCTATTTCTTTCATCCGTAAATTTGGCTATCGTATGAGAAAATCTTCTATCAACATGCGCGGTGGGTGGAAATCGCAAATACATATTCACATATATCTTTAATAGACATTACTTTTGATAAACGGGACAAGTTACAATACGGGATGCGATACTTAAAATACGGTGACATACGGGACGAATGGTAACCCTAATAATACCAAGTCTATGTGATATTCCTGACTAAAATTAATCATCAGTCGTTCTGGCGTGATTGCATCCATCCAACCAAACTTTCTCATTTATAATGTTTACAGTATTCTTCTAAGTTACATCATCTGCCTCATCTGCCCGCGCCTTTTCCCAACTATCTTGGCGTCGGCTTCCAGTCTAACCGGATGCAGCTGAATACCAGTATTTTACATGGAGCGACTGCCTATCTGACCTCCACAACCCAGTTACTGGGGAATACGATACCCCTTGGTAAGACTGGTTATCAGACTTTCGGGCTTCTGACGACCCGTAACGACTGTCAAAGATCCACGATTGACAGCCGGGACCAACGGCTTAACGTGCTTTCCGAGGCACGGAGGAGTCTCGGTATGTAAAGATGGTCACCCATCCATGGACCAACCCCGGCAAGCGTAGCTTAACCTGATGGCCGACCCGTGCGGCTGTTATTACTTTAGCCACGAGCTCCGCTTCATGCGTTCAATACCTACTCTATTAAAGTATGTGATTTATCATTATTTATTTTTAACACAAACTTACAAATGGGAGTCCCATTACACATAATGTAATCGGTAATCATATATTTATCATCAATTTCATTAGAAAGTAATCAATCAACGGTATTAAACTCCTGACAGCTTATGTCTGGTCAACTTTGACAATGTTCCTTTATAAACGAGTTCTTTTATGTTAGTTTTTTCATCAAATAAGGTAGGTTTGAATGTGTGACAAAGTTAGTGTCGTGGGAAACATTTGTGACTGATTGATGAAACTACAAAAAGGTTTTTTGTTAACATAGTAATAACGGTCAGGTACGGGCACAGTTTGTACTTTTTATGACTAAGATTTCATTAAATAATTCCTACTTTTACTCTAAGTAACCGATTTTCGAAAAAGAAGGAGGTTTTAGGTTCGGCTGTATGTTTTTTTTTATATGTATGTCCATTGATTTCTCCGTCAGTTGTGGACCGATTTTCAAAAATCTTATTTTATCCGAAAGCATATACTCCCGAGGTGGTCCCATATAAATTTTATAGAAATTGCTTCAGCGCTTTTTGAGAAACTCAATAAAAACGAACAAATACGTATACCTAGATGACGTTTTTGTTTTCTCCAATTACAAGTATGTTTAAATTCCACGTTCCATGTCATTGGAGTTTTTATTTCTGGGGCATAACAACTAAAAATTGAAAAATAAAAAACTTACTTGCCTGCAGTAGTAGGCAAAAGTGCCAAAAACGGCCGTTTCTGACACTTTTGCCTACTACTTTGGATACGAAACATTTTGAGACCTGTTTTAACAACATAAAAATTCTTTATCCTCTTTGTAACAAACGTGAAGTTGGATTTTTTAATATTTATTTTCTGTGCTATGCTGCGATTTTTTATTCAATGAGGGCGCCACTGGACCGCGAGAATGGCCTTAAAAAATCTAATAAGTCCGTCAGCTAGATTACCAAAAAATATTGGACAAGTATATTTTTTTTTTGTTACGTAAACAAAAAATGAAGACGATACAGTGGGTTGAGTTAAAATTACACACACTTTTAATCAAAAATGACGTAATAAGCCACCCCCACTTCTGAACTTTGATGCGTTTTATCTTTGTCATTTTTTATTAATTTGATAAAGAAAAAAATACGTATCGAATATTTTTTGATAATCTAACTATATATAGTCCGTAAACTAAATAGATTTCTTTTTTATCCTGTAATCATATTAGAGTGTAGGTATTACGTGTTTTATTTTCTAGTTTAAATTTGTTTTGTTTTCTGGCAGTTCAGTTCTATCAAATCTCAGGCCTTTTTTTAACATGCTTTAATTAGCTTCACCTTACCTATTTAAAAAAAAATATTAGAAGTCTTTGACCCACTTCCCGTTTTCCGATTGAGCTGAAATTTTACATACAAGTTAAATTTAGTACTGTAATTTAAATACGTACATAAATATAGTAAAATATTAAATAATATTATGTACCACGCTGGTTACAAATTATAATTTCATAATAAATGTATGAGATACCTACTTATTTTGGGATATAGGTGGTAGATAGGAGAGATCAACTACATGAGGTGTTAATTTTATGTCGGAGCTTTCCAAAAGCCACAAAGCGTTCCAAATTCGGACAAAAATAAATAAAAAATAAACGCTAGCGTCCGTCCACACAACAAACCCGTGAATTTGGCACCAAGTTTTTGTGCAGAGCACATGTTGCCAAACTTCTGACAGTCCTTTTTCATTGATTTGGACACCAACGCAAAAGCTGGACGTTTTCATCCAAATAGGACGAATACAAACTATGGGCCTTATTTATCAAAAAAGTTACTATGTGATTACTATAACACTGAAATTTTAAATTAAGAACCTACTAGGTTCTTAATTTAAAATTTTCTGTGCAGAATTTGAATTTACAATCCGCTAATCAGTATTTAAATTAAGCATATGGTTAGTGAGTTTTGTAAACTCTGAAGTTGACGTTTATGTTTATTGATTGGGCACTAATAAAATTGGGCAACCATTTACATCAATAAGTTTCATGCTTCCATTTTGAAAGTCTATTTGATGAACAGTATGAGAGTGCATTTACCCCAATGATTTACCACTATGTTCATACAAAGCGGTGTTCAGATATCGTTCAGTTACTCGTATTATTACAAATGTCCTTACATTATGGTATGAAATGCCTTCACTCTTAAAATTATCTTGGAACCATTAGTTTTTACACTCTTAACACACAACTCGGCATCATAGATATATTGTCACGCCGCGGACACGCTGTTCTTCACTCGCTGCTATTAGCAGACTAAATCAAATTACTACAATTGGCTGAATTTGTCTGCAACAATTTGCGCGCGCTAGTGCAATATCTACCTCTTTTGATATAATATCATTGATGTACCCGGGATTTACAGCTAGTAATAATTAACGATAGTAAAAATTTTAGTGACGTATGTTAATACATACGTACAAAGTTTAGTTAAATAACACTTTTACAAGTCAATATTTTTTGTCAATTTAAGCTAAATGAGGCCGGTGTTTCATAGCTGACTACCCTGAGAAGAAACACCGAAACAAACTCAGAGGTCAAAATCCCCCTGGTTCTGGCCATGTTACGGAGCGAGAGGGAATGGGAAGCAGTCTCCGCCTTCTGCGAAGCAGTAATGCTCGCAAAGGCGGAGGCGGGACGCGTGAGGGAAGCTCAACGGAGTGCCCCTCACGGCCCCGGCCGCTACCACCGCAGGAGAGGTACTGGGCGTACTGGGCGTTGGACGTCGCGAGACGATCTCCAGCCGCCGTAGACCCGGGCCTGCGGACGGCGAGCAGTGGGTAGCTCACCGTCCGATCAGCACCAGGCCCGTGAGTCAACGGCGCGTAGTGTTCCACGCGCGCCTCAAAGAGATTAGTGTCAGCCACCACTGACGGGTCCCACCGTGGCCGGTACCTGCATGCCCAGGGGTAGCGGATAAATTCAGAAAATGAGTTACCGCACCCCTGGGCACTCAGGCAGGGAAGGAACAGGGGTTGGGTTTTAGTCAGTAAGAGTCTGACACGTCCTCCCGCTCCACCCAGAGCGGGAGAAGTCATTGGATGATTTCCCACCCCACCAAAAAAAAAAGAGGTCAAAATCTCTTTTAAAATCCATACAATCAGTACTGGTTAAATAATATAGCAGTTCTTTAATGGACATTGGCTTGTTCATTTTGTATGTCACAGCTCGTTCCTATTTATGTTTTAACATGACTTGAGTGTGTACAGAAATACCCTCTTCAAGTGAAGAAAACCGGCCAAGTGTGTGTCGGACTTCGCATATTTAGGGTTCCGTACCTAATGAGGGAATTATCAAAGAAAAAATCTGATTTATCAATCAATACACAGCATGTAACAAAAAACCTGTCCGTTCCAATATAGTCGTATTTTCGGTTTAATATACGTACTGGAAAAAAATAAATAAAAATAAAATGTACTTAACTCACAAAAACCAAAGTTATTTATTTTTTATTTTTATAAACCATGCGAAATTTAACACTAAATATGGCAAATTTTCATAAGTTGACAACACTCCACCGGCCGGCGAAATCAATTTATTTTTACCTATTTTTATTTCAAAGGGTACCGCTCTGCACTAGCCGGGCTGTAGGCACAACTTTTCTTTGGCGGCACGCGACAAAGGGCGCATAACAAACGATCAAAAATACCGTCACCAGTATTATATTAGTGCTCTGTGACCGTCTCGCTCAGGCGGGTTTATTGACACGAAACTGTGTGTGAACTTTGTCAAGCGAGCAGTGTTGCCTTTGATAGGTTTTCGCAGTTTGACATATTTACGACCGGGCTCATAAAAAACAACTTGCTGAGGTTTCTATTGGAGCGAGGCACTTAAAGTAAACTTTTTTGGGTTGTTGAATAAACAGACCTTAGAATAACATGTAAACAATACTTGTAATTCAAGAGTTGAATTTTATTCAAATTCTGTTACCAACGATTTGTCGGGAATAGTGTGTGTGTGTGTGTGTGTGTAGTTGTTAAAACCACTGTATCAATTTACATGAAATTTTGCATGTTGCACTATGAATAGACAAGTAATAGAGTTGTTGTGTTGGAGTTGTAGAGTCCGATATCATATTTTCCTATTATTCACACTCAAAACTTCAAATTACGAAATCAAAACAACATAACGGCTTTTTAAAATTGCGTTTTGTGTTGCGTTTTTTTTCTAACACTATGTAATAACTATTTAAGAATGCATGTGCACCATGCCACAGGATATAAGATCTTTAGTTATTTAATAATAGAGGTTTAAGCCGCGTAATCTGGATCGGCATACTGGTATGCCGCTGGACGTTCAGGGGTTAAATTAATTATTTTAATTGGGGAAAAATAATAATCTTATATCCATGAAATGGTTACGTATATGAGTACGCAGTACGATACCAAACAATACACTTTAAGATCGGACAGGGATTTTGTTACATGCTGTATTAATTTGTTAGTAAAATATACGTAATAATAAACTTTATCACCACAAGTTCATAGGTCAAAGGGAAGTTAAAAAATTCTTCGGAACAACATTTTGTGACAGGCGATGGAGAGACAGACAGACGGACACGTGAGTGACAGCAATATAATGATAGGTCCAAGCGGAGCCCCCGCTTGGACCTTTCAGGTACGGAACCCAAAAAACGAACCACATCTGGTATTCCTTAGTCACCATTAATTCACCCATCGCTGACTGGCCAGTCTTTTCAATTCCAGTCCACAAAAAATGCCAACAAATTTTATCCACGCCCATTACATTTTCAGTAAAGAAAATATTTTATTACGGTCAACCCGTTTCACTTCCGCGTCCTTTGAAATCTCGAATCCAGTTGGATTGCTGTCCCATTGAAATTATTCATTACACCGACTTCTTTCCCTTATAAACAAATAAACAGTTACACAAAAAACTGGCCAAGTGCGAGTCAAACTCGCGCATGAAGGGTTCCGTTCCATCGTATAAGATTATACGCGTCTAATTATTGCCATTATGCCAAAAAATCCAAAAAAGAAACACGCTTCTGGCCCCTCGCGTTACCATAAGGTAACGCAACAATAGGTTTTTAATTGTGTCTGTTAATGAGGGGCTTTTTTTTTTTTTGGGGGGGGTGGGAAATCATCTTATGACTTCTTCCGCTCTAGGGTGGAGGGAAAGGCGTGTCAGACTCTTACTGACTAAAACCCACCCCTGTTCCTCCCTGCCCTACATGCCCAGGGGCGAGGTAACTCTTTCGAATTTATCCTCAACCCCCGAGCTTAATGAGGGGGGCTTGACGCGTTAATTTTTAATTTATTTTTATTAATTATTGTTATATCTGCAACAGAAATACAAATTCTGTGAAAATTTAAACTGTCTACCTTTTACGGATTCCGTTGATTTTAGGGTCCAGTTGATTACCCTTCGGGTACGAAACCCTAAAAAAACACAACACAACGACAACAACAAACAACAAAACTATAAACAGTAACACACACAACCACCATCAGTAACACAGATTTTCTTTCTTTCTTTATAAACACGTTTAGTTACAATGAAGCTGTTTTGTTCCCGTACTATGCATACCATTGCCATCATAAAACCACTGTGAGGAAGAGATAGTAATATACGTAGTGAATAGCTCCGTGTCTTTTTCGCTCTAACTGCTTCATTGGTCTAAATGGTCTTAAATGCGACTGCTTAGCGAGAGGTTCTGGGTTCAATTTCCAGGCCGGACAAAATGTACTATTGGGTTTTTCCATTAGGAATTACCTTGTAGCAGCCCGGAGTTCACGTTCGTCGAAAGAACGTAAGGAACAAAAAAAAAAGTCTGCCTTCTAACGACCTGCGCCGCCGGTCGCATCGGGTTGCCGGCCCGTCGGACTACTCGTATGGGGGTACGGTGGGGTAACAGAGAGCGTACCTGTGTTTGTGCACACACTTGTGCACTATAAAATCACATGTGTAGGTATTTGGCTAAACTCCGTTGAGATTGGCCAACGGAGATATATAGAAAGAAATGGAGCTATCATTCCATTTCGCTCTCTTACAGCGGAATCGTAATGGCATTAGCACTTCATAGTAGGGGGCACTGTTGTTAAGGCGCTGTTAACTGCCAATGACCTTGAGTGGTAAGCTTTCGTGTTTTGTGCTGAGGTGACGTAAACCCGTCGTACGTCCATCCCACCAAGGAGCGCTGTCTGAAATTAGAAGTATTATTAATTTATTACACATAAAACAACAGGTATTGCACTAAAACATGACTATACTAAAATATTAATAATTAAATGATCTTTAAAATGGTGAAGGTTTCATAAAAATACGCTTTATATTTTTAACGTGATTCTTAATTGTTTATCCGCGTTAGACATGACTTTACAAATTAATTACACTACGTTATAAAAATATAATTTCAAATATTCACATATCAAATTACTACGAAAATAGACTAGAGTATCATATATTTTTTTCATAGAAGTAGGACTAGTCGTTTAGACGTGATATTCAATTAAAAATAATTAGAAGTCGTATAACTGCGCCTTAAGCGTGTTAACACTGTGTTTTAAAGTACTAAGAGCTTACATTTAGCTAACTACTTTAGAACCGCAGCTCAGTTATATGCCCAAATTTTACGAAGGCGAAGCCGCGTGCAGAAACTAGTGTTACGATAATTAGAATACGAATTTTACGAATTTTACTCAGCTCTCGCCGAGTTTTAATAATCTGATCAACGAACTAAAACGTTTTCTTTCCAAAACTTTCTTCTCATATCGCCTCAAACTTTCTTAAAAAAAAAAAACTAATAAAATAAAACTCGTTCTAAACTTATAACTATGTTTTACAAAGATAAGGTGTCGAGATGAATGGCGGCTACAAAGTCACTCACTAATTTCTAAAAGGTGCTTTGTTCTCGAGAAACTTAGGAACTACTTCAATATTCAACTTTAAACTTAAATGTATGGTCTTAGTACCCACTTACTTAGATTGACATAATAATGTATGTATTGTTCTTATTATAGCAATTTGTAGAGAGAAACAATGGAACTCCTGAGTAAGTATATATTCTTTAGATAACAAATATATTTGTTTTTAATAACATTTCTAAATCTTTAATTATATGGGTTATAGACGATTTTTTGGTACAAATCTGATTCGTGTAACAGTTAGGCCCAGAAACGGGTTTCTCCTTATAAAATACTTAACTATATCAACAATAAAACCAAAAATCTTAACCTAACTACGTACATATATAGGGTGACTGGTAATTAGTGACCGATACTTAAACACGTGATTGTACTCATGATAACAAACAACTTCCCCAAAGAAAGGACGGTGTCACGAAGCTAACAGCTGATCGATCACAGGCACGCGCGCGCGCGATTTTTATACGGCTGTTGTGTTATTGTGATAAAAGTGAATGAGTATAAAAAAAATCTATCTTTGGGAAAGTTGTTTGTTATCATGAGTACAATGACGTGTTTAAGTATCGGTCACTAATTACCAGTCACCCTATATACAAAAACTCCTGAGTTGTATTGGGAGGCGGTACCAGGCAAGCATCTTGCCTGAAGCACTATCTTACCTGATGGTAAGCGATGATGTGATCGACGTTGGAGCACGCTTGCCTAGAAATACTTATTCACTTTTGACATAAAGATTCCAGGTTGTGTCTATCAGAAAACACAGATCCCTGCAGGGAATTTCACTCCTTAGCTGTACGCATGAATGTGTTCGTATAACGTTTCGTGCGTGTGGGTTCCACCCACCATTTACCGGTGGCGCAACGCCAGCGTGACTAAAAACTGATGAAAAATATACCAGTATACTTCAGAACTTTTCATCTTGAAAGATTGTTAATTATCCTATCAAAGAGATGGGTAGGTGCGACTTCTAGTAGGTGTTTAAAGTATACTGTTATCATGCCCATATACAGGTCTACTAAAAGAAGATTTTTTCTACCTTACCGCTCACCATCAGATCAGTAATAACGATAAAAACAAATTGTATGTATGTATGTCTATTTCTTTGGTAAGCTCAGTAGCCTAAACGGCTGGACGGATTTTAACAAATGAGGTATGATTATATTGGTTTTGCCCGCCGAAGTGACATAGATATAATATATTTAAAAAAAAATAACATGTGTGCAATTCACACGTGGTAGAAATGAAACCTTCAAAAATTTTGGCACAAAAAAACAAAACATAAAAAAAAAACACTGTATAATGCTTCCTGTCTCATTTTAAAACACAAAAACAAAACACTGTGTAATGTTTCATAACTCATTTTAAAACGCAAAAACAAAAAAAAATATATTAAAAAAATTAATAAAAAAAATTAATATTTATTACACTGTCTAATAATGTTTTCCTCATAATAATGTTTTCCTAATAATGTTTTCCTCATTGTTTGCTGCACCGGTCGACGTCATGACGTCGGCGCCGGCTGTCGCTGCATACCAGCGCTGGGGCTCTGTCTTGTATAGGGTCATAGCGTTTTAGCTGAGCGATGGCCGTTTTGCGTGGATGTGACGCATATTTTCCCCCAGCTTTTCTTTTTTTTGTTGTGTTTCTCTGTTTTTTGCGTCATGTTTACCATAAATAAACGTTTCTTTCTTTCTTTTTCTTTCTAAAACTTCGTATGATGCTTCCTATCTCATTTTCTCCCACGTTAAAAGTCTGTCTCTTTTTACTGTCGCTTTGTCGTTTCATCCACTTAAAAATCACAACGATGCTAAAGAAGTTTTCACTTCAATAATAATGGTAACCGCCATTAGATAAGCTTAGTAGTATTTTTATTACAATGGTTAATAATAATAATGTTTTATTGAAATAAAAAAAGGTTATACATTTTCGTTTGAAACCCTGACTCCTGAGCTAGGTGAGACCTGTGTTACAGTAGTCAGTGTCTTCTCCCGTTCTTTAGAATTAACAATTTATACAATAATTCGAACAAGTAAATCACTTAAAACTAAATTTAATGCAAGCCTGCTATTGCGTGGTGTGTATGTGTGTGTGTGTGTGTGTGTGTGCGTACGTGTGTATAGGTGCGTATGTGTGTGTGTGGATTTGGGTGTGTCTGTATGTTTGTGTGAGTATTATGTTTGGGGTTATACATACATATACATAAGAGAGTTACATTTTATATTTTATTGTTCAATCATCATCAGTACTGTTCCTTTATTAAGTTTTCTGTCTGCAGGTAGTCCAACGTTTGAAGCCATGAATTTAGTTTAATCTTAGTTTTATATATTGTAAGTGGGTTAATGTTAAGAATGCTATTTAATTTGTTATATATATAAGTAGATAAATATAATCGTTGCCGTCGGGCGGATGCGGTCTTAAATTTGATGGTGCTACATACATTACCGATAGTTCTCTTATATTTCATTGAAGGTTCCAAACAAGTCACTTTTCAAGCAGTCTGATGAAGTTGGTGGAATTTATTTTGGTTCAATCACAGATTCGAAGCCACTAGCTGAATCAGACTGCTTTTTGTCAGTCGGGTTTTTTGAAACATTTTAAGTCATCCATCATCTTTGGCGGGCTAGTTCCAACCGCTGCTGAGTACAGGTTTCCTTCCTTTTGTACCGTGTCTAGTAATTATTGTGTCGTGGCGAATAATCTCTCTTATAATATTTTATAATATTCCCACTGCTGGGACTCAGACCTCCTCTCTAGGAGAGATAATGGGCCGTTATCCACCACGCGAGCCTAGTGTGGGTTGGTATAGGTCATATCTCTTAGAATTTTTGTTTCTAGAACATGCTGGTTTCCTTACGATATTTTCCTACACCGTTTTGAGAGCAGTGGTGACGAAATAAATTTCCCAAAGCAAAGTATAAAAACTCGGCCACCACTGCTAGATTCAGATCGTTGTGCTACAGTCTTATTCTGTAAATCAATTTCGTTGTAAGTGTGCCTAGCTATAGTTTCGGAGTCTGTTCGTACACATATTTATTGAAGTAAAACTTCTTTACGCACACTTGACTTGGGGAGTAAGCTGGTGAATGCGTGAAGAAAGCGTTACGAAATGTGTGATCGGGCGAGGCGAACCGAAGTTGAGAGGGCGCGCTCGCCTTGGGGAGTAAGCTGGTGAATGCGTGACGACAGAATTACGAAAAGTGTGATCGAGCGAGGCGAACGGAAGTAGAGAGGGCGCACGCTTGACGTGGGGAGTAAGCTGGTGAATGCCTGACGAGAGCGTTACGAAATGTTTGATCGGGCGAGGCGAACGGAATGGAGCTAAAGAAGTTTTACTTCAGTCGTATGGTTTAAAGCACACTGGTTTTTTTTAATGTTGGGAATTCATCAAATGACTTCTCCCGCTCTAAGTGGAGCGGGAGAAGTGCATGGCAGACTCTGACTAAGACCCACACGTGTTCCTTCAGTTGCTTGTACCAGGGTCGTGGTGACTCTTTCGAATACTCCCGCGACCCTGGCAGGGTCCGTACCCTAATATTCTGTTACTAATGATTTCCTTCAAAGGGCAATTTGCTTTAGTTATTTAGTGTGAAAGATTGCTTTCCATTCATCTTATTAATTAAACCCTTCCTTACAATAGAGGTAATCTGACTATTAATAAGCTAAACCTTGTGAACTCGATGCCAATAGTAATGGTTGCTATTACGATAGTATATTTAGTTATTTGGAGCTCGGTTCAATAGTTTTGATTGAATTATTGCTGGTAGCTGGTTGGTAGACAAGGCCAGTGTTGGGACACGGGAACATTATAGGCTAGCTTGCTTGGTTCGTAGTGCGCATTCCGGCTTCATTCCAACTCTCACCGATGCCGGCTCTACACGATATAAAATAACCTAATAAAAACTGCCCAACTCTACACGGAATGAGAAAAATGTACAGTCACAATGAAAAATATTTAGACCAATTAAAAATATTTTAATCACCATATTTTCCAAGCCATTTCCATTCCACAAAAATCACACAGGTGGCGCTGTCCTTCACCATTGAACAAAATACAACTTTTGTTTTCTGAAGAATAAAAGCAGTCATTTTTCAAAGAATCCATCCAGCCACCTGTATTTTTTGTGGAATATGGGAAAGAAAATAGCCCATTGTCATGATGATTTAAGTATTTTCAAAGGTTTGGTTCCAAACACTTTTGCGAATTGTACATTAGGCGCAGCCTTTTTTTTTTGGGAGTGCCTCCACAGCGAGCGTCGAAACCCGAAATTGCAGCCGGTGCTGACTTTAAAAAATGTTCCAAAAAGCCACAAACAAAAAAAAAAAAACTGTTCTTTGCACAAAAATCTTTAAAAAACAAGTCCCAAAAAATTTAAAAAGTTAAACAACCTGCGATCACAAGCATACGTATCAGATACTCTTACCTGTCGTCTATATTTACATCTAACAGAACAGTTGAAATAGGCAGGTGTTATGTACTAACAACAGTTGTAAGTAAGGAAAGACGACGGAGCCCCGTAAAAAGGTGAGGTGCTCGACGGAGCCCCGCTTCACGGGGCTCCTTCGAATGTTTTTTCGTACTATAAACTTATCCTGCTTCAGAGCTGCTATTGCAAACACTGCGTGACGCAGGAACACACCCCAGGAATGAAAGAAAGAAAAAACATTTATTTGCCACAGTTTAAAGGAACACACACAAAAAAGAAATGCAAAAACAAAAAAAAAATCGGCAGTTTTGTATGACCATGGTCCATTTATGAGTGTTTCAGAACATTGGTCTATGAGAGTTTAAACTCTCATAAATCAATGTTCTGAAAGACAACAGAGTACAAAATGGTTTTGCTAACAGCGACAAGAGACGCTATGTCTAATAAATATTCGTGGCCGTACAAGTTGTGTTGAGAGTACAGTTGACACATGATTGTTAGAATGTTAATATTCAGGGTATCCCATAATTAAGGCGCAGCTATACGACTTCTAATAATTTTTAATTGAACATCATGTTTAGACGACTAGTTTTATTTCTTTGAAAAAAATATACAGGTTGTATCGGAAAGGTGTGGTCATTTTTTAAGAACTGCATCTGCCCATCGATATGAACAACTTTATTCAAGAAAAGGTGAGGAAATTCTCAAAAAAAATTTTACCTCCCATACAACTATTGATCAGCTGATTATAATTTTGTACGGAAAGTCCAATTTTTTTTTCAGAATTTTTAAATATTCTTAGAGAAAGTCATTCATTTCCATGGGCAGAACCGGTTCTTAAAATATGACCACACTTTTCCGTTACATCCTGTATGTTACTCTCGACAATTTCTTTCGTAATTTGATATGTGAATATTAGAAACTATATTTTTATAACTTAGTGTACTTAATTTGTAAAGTTGAGAATCACACAAAAACTATAAAGCGTATCTTTATGAAATCTGCACCATTTTAAATATCATTAAATATTTTATATTTTAGTATACGTGTTTTAGTATAACACCATTTGTTTTATATATAATAAATTTAGTAATGCGTTTAATTTCGGAGAGAGCTCCTTATTGGGTAAGTCCTACTGTTACTGGGTGGACGTACGACACGTTACGTGAGGTCAGCTGCTGAGAACAGAACACGCAAGTTATCCACTCAAGGTCGTTGGCAGTTAATAGCGCCTTAATGTAAGGGGTCATTGTACTTATCATTATGAACAAGTATTACTATGGAACTCGACCTGAAATCGCGAAAAAAAATCAGCTGATATTTTTTTCGGGATTTCAGGTTTGGTCAGATAGTAAAAGTTGTTCATAATGATGAGTACAATGACCCCTTAAGAGGTTATCCATTAATTACGGGACAGCCTGTATATTATGTAAGTATAATATCAACATGGGGAAGATTTATAAAACAATGGTCAGACCTGCTGTCTTGTATGGTTCAGAATTTTGGGCCACAAAAGGGTCGAATGAAATGCAATTACATGCAGCTGAGATGTGAATGCTTAGAGCGACGTGTGGTGTTACGCGCATGGATAGAATTAGGAATGAGTATATAAGAGGAAGTCTGAAAGTGGCACCGCTGACTGAAAAGTTGTATCGAAATCGGTTGTCGTGGTATGGGCATGTGATGCGGAGGAATGAAGAAAATGTCGTGAGGAAAGTCTTGTGTATGGATGTAGAGTGGCTATAAGAGTAGGGGAAGGCCAATTAAACGATAGATGGACTGTGTGAAAGAGGATGGGTAAAAAGGGGGTGACTACAGAGATGACGACTAATATAGAGGAGTATGGAAGAAAAATACATTTTACGCCGACCCCAACTAAATTGGGATAAGGGCAGGAGAATGATGAATATCAACATGAATAATGTTACCATTCATCCATCATCAACTCAGCCAAAAGACGTCCACTGCTGGACATAGGCCTTCGCCAAGTGTCGCCACAACGACCGATCCTGTGTGTCTCGCATCCAACGGATTCAACTCTCACCAGGTCATCGGTCCACTTCGTGGGAGATCTTCCAACGCTGCGTCTTCTGGTACGCTGTCGCCACTGCAGTACCTTCCAGCCCCATCGATCATCTCGATATTACCATTCCTTTGTAAATATTTATTGATTTAAAAGAGTGTCCGTGGAGTTTCTTGCAGGTTCTTCTCCATAGAGATATACGCTTTAGAAGTCTTTGAGTTTGAATTTATTATTATCATTGAGCATCAGTTGCTATGTGTATTCAATGATACTCACTGACACGCTTGTTATGTATAAAAAACTTTTTGGTTGTGGTTCCCAATTAAATTGTGTTACATAGATAAACGATCGCAGTCATCATCATCATCATCAGCCTTTTAATGTCCCTACTGCTGGGGCACAGGCTTCCTCTCTGTGAGAGGGTGTGGGCCGTAATCCACCACGCAGGCTCACTGCGGGTTGGTGTATGTCACATGTCTTCGATTTTTTGGTTCTAGGACATGCCGGTTTTCACACGATGTTTTCCTTCACCGTTTTGAGATCGCAGTAATCGCGAGTAATTTGCTGTTAGTTATTGAGGCGTTCTTCATAAGAAGATCTTCATCAGATTCTAATGTATTATATACCCTATGTGTATTATATAACCTTTCTTGAAAAAGATTCATTTGATTGACAAAAACCCCATCCAAATCGGATCCTGACTTTTCGAGAAAATCGCGAACAAACATACATACAAAACGTCCTCGAATACAGAACCTCCTTTTTTGAAGTCGGTTAAAATAGTGTTGACAAAACCGTCTCTAGCAGTGGCCACCGAAATATCTCCGTGCTCTATGTTAAACATACTAAAACCACAATTTCAACTCCACAGACAATAAACTTTAAGCAATAAAGCGCTTTATGATCTCTCCGTCTAGCACATTCAAATTACAGAAACATATGTTTCATCAGCTTTAAGATTATTTGCACATAAACTGACGGCGGCTGTAAGTACCACTGTTTAATTAGTATTATGAGTTAAATTTAATTTAGATATTGTAACCACAAATGTACAAAGGCATTGAGATAGGCTGTTTGGATCGTTAGGGTAGGGCCTAATATAAAAATCATTTGACGGTCTGGTCTTTAGGCTAATTTGAACTTGGTATTAAAAAAAACATAAATGTTCCTAATTGGCTAAGCGAACAATAATTGCTAATGGACTTTTGTCAGATAATTAAAGAAAATGATATTCTTGGTGTAATCTAATACATGCTGTACTGTGGCGATTGTATACACAGCCTATATTCAGCGTGTGAGCACCAGCCTTCAGCTGGCAGTCGATAATATTGAATAGCGTTTCGAATCTTAATATGGGGTTCCCACCTATGAAATTGGCGTTTATTTCTCACAAATAGAGAACCTCGTCACTTCTATGAATTAAAATATTCATCAATTGCTTGATATTCTATCGAATAATGACCGTCATAGACAACTGCCAATAGTAAAAAAAACTTTATTACGCTTTATACAAAAAATACCTTAAACTTAGCGTTATAACTTAGCCTCAACTTGTTTTTGTTGCTTAATCTAAGTGGCATACGTTATCTCTGTTTTTAAACATTATTCCATAAAAGTTTTAAATCATTAGTGTTCATAGTTGTTAAATATTACATATTTTTAACAGGTATATGATATCACAGGAACTAGTGTTATCTTAGTATCTACGAATACCTGTGATTTGTATCTGTTACGATAAATACGCCTCACTCCTACTTTTAATATCCGTACGACTGTCAAAGATTTACTAATGACAACCGAGACCAATAGCTTACAGTTCTTTCCGAGGCACAGAGGAGTCTTATTAGTATATAATGAATGATTACCCATCCAAGACACAAGCCTTTTCCTAACTGAACATCAGTTTCTTTTTACAAGCCTTTGTTTAACTTGCAATCTGTATAACGTAAACTTCAAAAGTTTTAAAACCATTTTTCGACCTGCACTTGCTGATTTCCTATAAAACTGTGGCATAGTTATGTAAGTCCCGTGACAATGCAATATGATGATACCATCCAGATGATCTGATGATGGTGCCGGGATGTAGGGTCTGGAACTGCCTGATGGTATAGGGTAGGATAGTTTAATTTAGGCTAGTATGTTTTGTATTCAAGAGTATTTTCCATTACACATAATGACGAGGGTCTAAAACTTGTTTAAAAAAAAATGCGCTTAAGTTTGATGAGCCAGGGTGGCCCGTGAAATTCAAATTTCTTACGATTTTTGCAGTTAGCAGGTCAGTGTTAGGTTGTATCTTGATCAAAATTTGATTCGCGACCGTAACAAGTATGTATTTTTTATATAATTGTAGTCATTAAAATCATCATTACAACTCTCTCAGCTACAATTGATGCCGAATGTAAGTATTTCATGAAATCATGACATTTGGCATCAATTAAGTGAGACAGTTGTATTGATGATATATATATATTAATACTCGTAATTACAGTTCTGTAAATACGTACTTGGCACGGCCGTGAATCAAATTTTGACCAAGATACAACCTGACACTGACCTGCAAATTGCAAAAAACGTAAGAAAATTTGAATATCGCGGGCTACCCTGGAGCTTTCACTTTAATTTATTTCCCCATGGAGTGAGAAAGAAGCTACTTTTACAAATCAGGTAAATCCATAGAAACTGCACCACTCTCTATAACCTTTCCACCCGACCTTGCGTCGTTTCCTCGTCATGCGATACTCAAGCTTGCTCGATACGCTATCGATTAGCACTTTACGAGGAACACGATTGGTTTCGACAATGTCATCGGTACCAGGTTCATGGTTGACGAAACGGTTGGTGTTATGATTATGATGCGGTTTGGTATCTTTACGGTTTAGTATCGACGATTATTTTGTGATATTTTTTTAAGTGATCGAGCTATTATGCGGTAAAGGGATATGAGGTACAGAAACGCTGATACTGTGTGAATTGGAGGAGCAATTCTGTAGCATAAGTATGACTCATCTGAAGTCATAGTTTATGCATTTGAAATATAAACTAATGACATCGTTTAGTGATGATGATAACAACATCTAGCAAATTTTGGCCACAGTGACTGCATTCCTTGGCTCCTTATGGTGGTTGCGCGCTCAGATTTACTGCTCTGTTCATGTGACTTGCAAATCCAACTTTGGCCGATGAACTCCGAGCACAGAACGGTCAAGTCAGAGTACCGTTGACGATGATAAATTATAAGTATTGGTGGTCCAGCTTTGTTTATAGTTTGTATCTATGTATTTGAATAAGTATTCCGCTTGCCGGTGTTGATCCATGGATGGGTGACCAGCCAAACAGGTGACATACCGAGACTACTCCTTGTATCGGAAAGCACGTTAAGCCGTTGGTCCCGGCTGTCAATCGTGGATCTTTGACAGTCGTTTCGGGTCGTTAGAAGCCCGAAAGTCTGACAACCAGACTCAACAAGGGGTATCGTATTACCCAGTGACTGGGTTGTGGAGGTCACATTGGCAAAAGCTCCATGTAAAATACTGCTGCATCCGGTTAGACTGGAAGCCGCCCCTAAGATACTTGGAAAAATGCTAGGCAGATTGATTTTTGGTAGTCCACCTTTGAGGTCTTCGCGTTTTTGGTCTAATTCCGATCCCTTTTTATCTTAAAGGCCTTTTTTTTTTTAGTGGGGTGGGAAATCATCCTATGACTTCTCCCGCTCTGGGTGGAGCGGGAGGGCGTGTCAGACTCTTACTGACTAAAACCCACCCCTGTTCCTTCCTGCCTTTGAGTACCCAGGGGCGAGGTAACTCTGTTTCGAATTAATCCTCAACCCCCGGGCAGATCTTAAAGGCCTGCCGCTGCACACGATGTCTCCATCTGGGCCAATTTTGTGTCTTTTTCTCGTAAGTCGCATCAAAGTCGCATGTGTTTATTCTGAACATCCTTGAAGCCTATAAACTGTCCACCACTATGATAAGTTGAAGCAATTGAGGAGCTTCATGTAGCTTGGTAGCATGGTCACAAGTAAGGAGACCTCTGAAAATACAAATACAATAACAAAAATTCATGACAGATAGAAAGTTGAAAGAAAAAGATTGATGAACTAACGCTGAGTAATTCAATTACCTTACCCCATTTTTATGTGGGGTAATCCTCATGAATACTCTTGGTCTGCGGAGAACGAAGAGTTATGTCGGACTCCTACCGACTAAAACCCCACAGTTCCTACCGCTAACATGAGTCGGAGGCCCAGGATACAATTAGATTCACGCGCACCTACGACTGGTATCAGCCCGCCATTGTTAGCGGACCCCGTCACCTAATGAGGCCGATCCAACGACCTCAAATACTCGACGTGCATCAAACACTGCGCGCCGCCTCTTTAGGACTGACTGGTCAGGCAAAGACTCAGCCCCAAGTACGCCGCCCGCAGGTTCCTCTTTATGGTGGCCGGAGATTGATGTCCCTTCGACGCTCGACTGCTCTTCTAGTGCGGGTGGAGTGAGAGTTATGCTCCCTCTCCGTCTCCGCCGCCTCCTTTGGATGCAGCGACGGTATCCCACATATTCTCGCTTCCGATCATGGACTGAACCACGGTCGGAAGCGAGAGATCCTACACCAAGTGTTGCAAAGAGAGTACGGCGCTGCTGCATCTGAGCTGAGCACTCCTCTAGCATATACTGCGCCATGTCCTCTGGGCACTATGTGCACTGATGGCAAACGGGCATCCACTCCCGACATAAGTACTTTCCGAAGAAACAAAGTCCAGTTAGAAACTGAGGCCACCATACCATCTCTCCAGCCACTTCTCCAGAACGGGCGTTTTCACCACTATTTAATAAAAAAAAAAAAAAAAATATGCACGGTGCCTATGTGTGTGTGTGGTTCCTTGGTCCGTCGAAATCACAGTAAGTACATAACGATATAGCGTGCATGTTTTTTTAATTGTTCGTCGTCCACTGTCTCATTGACTTTTTCTAGTTTAGCTAAATACTTACAATATTTTCTCATTTTGTTATGCCAAAATGTACGACACAGAAGCTGATCTTTAGAATAACTAAAAAGTGATACCTACTGCGCTGGAGCGTAATTATGATTTAATTCATACATTACATGTCTGGAATCCAGACATCACATTATACGAATAGCACGCATCAGTTTGAAGCCTACCACTCGTTATCTCATTCCGCTGGCGTACTGAACAAAACACTCCCACACATTTGATACAATAGTACAGCCAGTCTGCAATATGACGCAAATTAGAGGTTACATTAAACTATAGTTACAGATTTAAAAGAGTGACCATAGAGTTTCTTGCACGTTCTTCTCCATGGAGATCATATTCAAGAGGAGCTCGTGGCTAAAGTAATAACAACCGCACGGGTCGATCCATCAGGTTAAGCTATACTTGCCGGGGTTGCTCCATGTATGGGTGACCATATTTACATACTGAGACTCCTCCGTGCCTCGGAAAGCAAGTTAAGCCGCTGGTCCCGGCTGTCAATCGTGGATCTTTGACAGTTGTAACGGGCCGTCAGAAGCCCGAAAGTCTGACAACCAGTCTTGCCAAGGGGTTTCATATTACCCAGTAACTGGGTTTTGGAGATCAGATAGGCAGTCTCTCCATGTAAAATACTGGTATTCAACCGCATCCGGTTAGACTGGAAGCCGACCCCAAGATAGTTGGGAAAAGGCGCGGGCAGATTGATATCCTACTAATATTATAAATGCGAAAGTTTGTCTGAATGTATGTTTGTTACTCAATCACACTAGAACGGCTGAACGGATCTGGATGAAATTTGGCACAGAGATAGAATATAGTCTGGAATAGCACATATGCTATAATTTATAGTGAGGGAAGTACTTACCCCACGCGGGCGAAGCCGCTGGCTGGCAGAAGCTAGTCTGAAATAAATTATTTGATTTCGAGTTTGCTTCTACTAGACAAAGTGACATTTTATCAGATAAAACGTTAGTCGAAAATATAAAATTTATGAAATTGACTGGCGCTGTGATGCGACGTATACTTACATTTTTAGTGACGGAAAATTCTCCATAATATTTTATTAAAATGACATCCCGATATTTTTACAGCACTAAAATATCAGAATCTCATTTGAAAAAAATAAACCAGAATATATCTCGCTACTTAAAATATAATGTAGGTTATAAACCGCAAAAGTTTCACCACATTGATGTAACCTCGGAGCTGTAAGGAATTCGTGGCTAAGTTATCATGACTCAAGGTTAATCAACGCTTTCCGAGGTCAGTTCGTGGAGCGGTAATTATTATTCATTGCATACCGAGACTTGTCCACGACTCCGAAAGCACGTAAGGGTCCGCGTTGATTTTTGACGGTCGGCAGACGCCAGAAAATAAGACACCAGTCTTGCCAAGGGGTATAATGTCACCCATTAACTGGGTTATGGAAGTCAGATAGACAGTAACTCCATGTAGAATACTGGTATTCAGCTGCATACGGTTAGACTGGAAGCTGAACCCAACAAAGTTGATTACCCCACATTCATTGAGCGTGCAGCTAAGGAGTGGAATTCCCTGCCAGAGTCTGTGTTTAATTATAGCTACAACCTGAGGGTCTTTAATCCAAAAGTGAATAGGTTACTTTTAGGCCATCAGGTGAGATTGTGGTTAGCCTATAATTGTGTTGTATATTGTGAGTATTTGTATTTTATTTCTTCGTTATTTGACACCGACTGCCGAAAAAAAAGTTATTTTTAAAATTTTTGTGTATTTTCTTTGTTGGAAGTCGGTTGTTTTTTATTTTTCTCTTTTAAGTTGTTAAACTCCAGAACTAAAAACCCCAATAACATGGAACGTAGAATTTAAACATACTCGTAATTGGAGGAAACCAAAACGTCATCTATGTGTACATATTTTTCGTTTTTGTTAAGTTTTTCAAAAAGCGCTGAAACAATTTCGATAAAATTTATATGGGACCACCTCGGGAGTATATTCTTTCAAGTAAAAAGAATTTTGAAAATCGGTCCACAACTGACAGAGAAATCAGTGGACATACATATATAGGTTGACTGGTAATTAGTGGCCGATACTATAACACGGCAGTACACTACATTTTGACCAATCAGTAGGCGAACATAAATGTACTGAATAGCAGATTTTTTTCGCGATTTCAGGTTTGGTCCCATAGTAAAAGTTGTTTGTTATCATGAGTACAATCACGTGTTTAAGTATCGGTCACTAATTACTAGTCACCCTATATACATACAGTCGAACATAGAACCTCCTGCTTTTTCGAAGTCGGTTAAAAAAGTAGAGAAAATTCTAGGCAGATGGAACGTAACCTCTAAGTTGCGTCGTACTGCGTCCATGCTATAGTTACCTCGCTGTAATTTCCGTAGCTCATGAATGAGAGTGTACTGGGAGTCTTTGTCTAGTATACAGGTACTAACTTAGGGTAATGTTGGTTTCTTGTCCGAGATAGACTAATTTTACTTAGCGACTCCCTTAGTCTCGTTCAGGGCTAAGTAACGAGATCATTCTTGCTAAGACCACTTAGTCAATTGAAATGTACAAATCTTGCTAGTTGGTAGTGTATTATAAGTATATTTATTTATTTATGTACACACAAACACTTTGAAGTTAAGAAAACCAATACAGATTTTAACCTGATTTAGGCCTGATTGTAAATTTAACGGGCCCCTTCCATATGCTGATGGTAATCAGTAAGAATCTCACACTTTTTGGTCTTTTCCCCAAAATTTCAGGCGGTTTTTTTTCCACTCGGAAAAAAAAAGGTCTTGATTACAAAAGCACAACAGCGAAGCCACTACAAAATGCTGGTAGGTTTGTAACTATCTAGTTAGAGGAATTTAAAAATAAAGACAGTCATGGGTACTGCCGACAGAAGTGAAAATTGCGCTTAGTCAGTCTGGCGCAACACGTCACTAGCATGTCGGTGACGCGAGCCGACAGGCCGCAGGCACGAAGTCAGCGGCCGACGGGGTGGCGGCGGTGGCGGCGCGGGGAGCGGCGTGGCCACGCAGACCCGGTCACAAAGCCAGCGGGCAGATCGCGCGGTGATAGAGAGTGCGCGTAGTTGTGTTACGAGAAATTAGTGTCTTTGTTCGCGAACAAGAATTATTTAAATAATTTGATCCACCACGTCGGCGGGTATTTTGAAAGAAAAGCCAAAAAATAAAATACACAACACTACATCAATGCAGACGCACGGGCACTAGAGCAACTTACAGTACTCTTTGCACTGGACTGGCGCGCATCGCTCGTACGCCGCTCCCCGCGCAGCCGCCGCACCGCTGCCTTCGTGACCAGAGCCTTTAGAAAAAATACTTTTCTGTTAACGTTAACGCTAACGCTTCGTGAAAATGTATGGCAAAGACATTACTGGGCGTGAGTCACGTGACAGTTCTCTGTCTAACGCTTCGTGCAAAACGTAGTCGCCATACATTTTGCACGTAACGTTAGCGTTAACGTTAACAGAAAAGTATTTTGTTTAATCCCCCAGTCCCATATGCATCTATGCATTGGTGCGCGCCGCCGCCGCCGCCGCCCCGCCGGCCGCTAACTTCGTGCCCGGGTAAAAACCTTTCAAGGCGACTAAAGAATTTTTCACTTTAATACGGTTATTTGAATCAATAATTATTTTTACCAGATTACTGTCAGTTGCCTTTCACAGGCCAAAAGGTTACCATTACTATCAAATACGTAATAATTCACACAGGAAATGAACAGTCATTAGCATAGCAAATTGTACGCTTTCCGTGTGACATCACCTTCATTATCGTTGAGTTCTTGAAAGCCGTGTAGCGTTTCTTTAAAAAGCGACTTGTTCTAAGAAAAAAAACTTTTTAACAAAAAAATTAATCGACGAAAAAGAACTAAAAAGCAAAAAATAAATAAACCTTTTAAGTCTTGAGTAATGAGCTTATTTACCTACATAAAATATCAAATTTTATATATACAAATTTTGAGTCGGCGCCAAACAACAATCTGATTATTAAATATCTAAATTTAAGTACTTACAAATGAAGAAGGCTGTAAGTAGGTAATTAATCATTTTATTAATTGGCGCCGACTCAAAATTAGTTTATATAAAATTTGATATTTTATGTAGGTAAATAAGCTCATTACTCAAGACTTAAAAGGTTTATTTATTTTTTGCTTTTTAGTTCTTTTTCGTCGGTTAATTTTTTTGTTAAAAAGTTTTTTTATTTTATGATTTTTTGTGGCTCGCATCATCTTTTAACACTCTGAGGGTAATTTCTAATTCTTCGTCATTCCTCTTGCCACTGAGCTGATGATATAACAATCCTTCCATGAAGTTCCCAGGATATTGACCAGTTGAGGTTACCTCCAATATTGTAAAGACGTCTTTTCGTCAAAGCATATTAAGTGGTATTTGTCACTAAAACCAGTTTTTATATCTGACTTCTATTGTTTAGGAAAGGTATGGTTTCCATCATCAGCTCAGTTTCATGATGTGATGGTTCCTAAATCCAAATACCTGATTCAGTTATGAAAAGTAAACAGAAACAATATTCGTGCCCAATTTTCGAGGTTCTCTCTCAATTTTTTCAGGATCCCATGATCAGATCCTGATGTCCTTGACATGGGACCATCCTTGAGGTATACCCTATCTAAGAAAAAAAGAATCATCAAAATCGGTTCATAAATAACGGAGTGAGGGCCGAACATACATACAGGAACGCAAACGTGCCCACAATTTTCGAGGTTTTCTCTCAATTTTATCAGGATTCCATTATCAGATCCTGATTTCCTTGACATGGGACCACCCTTGAGGTGTACCCTATCTAACAAAAAAAGAATAATCAAAATCGGTTCATAAATGACGGAGTGAGGGCTGATACACAAAAAAAAAAAAAAAACATATATACGGTCGAATTGAGAACCTCCTCCTTTTTTTCGTCGGTTAATAACATTATTCAAAGATAGTTTAAGTAGTAATCAATTTCAAAAACTTCTGCTAAAAAAACTACCTACTAAGAAAAATAAACTCAGAAATATCCACATGTCACTTTTTCAATTTCCACTTCTCTTCCATTTTGTTAAATCTCTAAGGGTGGTAAATGCTTGAATGATCAATTTACCGCGCTCACAGGTGAGGCACAACTAAAATACCTAAACGATTTATAGAATGTGTTTTGAGTTTTTCAAAAAAATGAAATTATACGTTACTACTCTCACGAGTATATTAATTACTTCCTATTATATGTCTAGTTTTTTACTAGACATATAATAGGAAGTAATTAATGTGAAAAGATAAAAAATGTATTCACAATATTTATCCTAAAATATTTTGTGTTGACGGGACCCTATTCAACATACACTACCCAGACTCCGCTGTCCATCTGTCTATCAGCGGGCTGTATTTCAGGATCCGTAATAGCTACACAGTTAAAAAATTTTCAGAATGTGTATTTCTGTTGCCTCTATAACAACAAGTTTTAAAAATAAAAACCAATCAAAAATTAAAGGGGCTCCCTACAGCCTATTTTTATTTTTTGTTCTTCTATCGGCTATGAAAATTTCAACTGTCTACTTATTACGGATTATGAGACACAGCCCAAAAAAAAACTCCGCTGTCTGTCTGTCTGTCAGCGTGCTGTAAGTCACGATCTGTACACATTCTGTGAAAATTTCAACTATTTATCTATTACGTACAGCCCAACAAAAAACCCAAAATGTTTCTAGAGACGTCTTTTTTTTTTTCAGTTTATGCTACGGAACCCTTCGTGTGCGAGTCCGACTCGCACTTGACCAGTTTTTTGGTAGAAATATGGTTTAAAAGTTCTCTTGTGGATAAATTTAACACTTTCAGGAAATAAGTATGAAAACTGTCCTCAAAACAATTGTAGCGACATCTATGACGCCGCACGCGAACTAAAATAACAAAATCCTACATCGCGCAAGCAGAGTTCTCCGCGCGATTTGAACATATACAACAGTCCGAAATCAACTATCGGGCAGTTGCCCGGACCAGACACAACACCCGTCTGGTCGGAGGATACTCTCTTTTCAATGGAGGTTTGCGGGACTTTACACGCTGTTCCGCATTCTTCTAAACAATTTTGTTTCGATCTCACGTTTCTACGTGATAATCTATTTCCAAAACTCGATGTGCCATTTTAAATTACTAGCTTCTGGCAGCGGCTTCGCCCGGGTGGAATTAGTTCTTCCCTGACTATAAATTATAGCCTATGTGCTATTCCAGATTATAATCTATCTCTGTGCCAATTTTATCCAGATCCGTTTAGTCGTTCTGGCGTGATTGAGTTACAAACATCCATCCATACCTTAGCATTTATTATATTAGTAGGAAGGTAGGGCACAGAACGTAACAACAAGCTGAACGAAGTTCTAAGTGAGTGCACTTCGTCTGTCGCGTTATCTTCATGCATGATAACCTAACTGACATGACATTTGTTCTGCACTACTTTGTGTTTAAGTTCGCGTTTTGCCCGTTTACTGATATCTATACAGGGTGAAAGGGAAACGCTTCCGAAGCTAGAACGTAGATTATATACAACCTAAATGCAAACGAATACCAGTAATCTTTCGCTTTACTTCGGTGTCGCGTGGACGTGGGGTCATTGGCCGCGCAGCTGTCGGCGAGAGCGAACGCACTTTTAACTCAAGGAATGCGCGAGCGTCAGCTGATATTTGAAGAATATTACATTGCATGCTAAAATTGTAAACAAAAAAAGTGTATTTAACTGCAAATAACGGTTTAATTTAACTGTTCTCACAGCATAGGTACGCTAAATGCTAAAAAAATTTGCTTTTTTTTTCCAGATTTTTTGGTCGTATCGTGACTCACTATAGCCTTATCACCTATCTTCGTTTTCGGAAGCGTTTTTCTTACACCCTGTATACCCAATGAATGTGTGAGTGCTGTGCCCCGTTCAGAACATGACTCACATACTGGAATGCTCCAAGTTCCCATACACCTGCAATATGAAGGACCTGATGAACGCTACTGACGCTGCAATTTATGTAGCCAGCTTCTGGGCTCAAAGTATTTAAAAAGCAGCTCAAAGTAGTTAGGAAGCCGTCGACTCGAAAGAAGAACAAGAAGACTTATACTTATAATGTTAGTCATTCTACGGTTTTTTTCCAAAATGACAGAATGTGTTTAATGATCTCTCCCCGGTCGTGTCGGATTGCCGTCCCATCTGACTATGAGAGTGGAGGAACAGAGAGCACTATAATAATTTCTGCGTACTTGGCTAATCTCCGTTGAGATTGGCCACCGTGAGCGAAATTCGGTCGGAAGGATTATGTTTGAGTTTTCAATTTACCACCCTCACAAGTTGGTCAGTGGGTCGTCTTAGTGGCAGAGTACTAGGCACATCTCAAATAGCTAAACGATTTATCCTTAAAACTAATACAAAATTGAATTTCTAAGTGTGGTTTTCTTTTCTCCTTGTCTTAAGGTGGCATTAACTGCCAATGACCTTGAGTGGTTAGCTTGCGTGTTCTGTGCTGAGATCACGTAACGCGACGTCCGTCCATCCAGTAATAGGACTCGCCCATCAAGGAGCGCTGTCCGAAATTAGACGCATTATTAATTTATTACACATAAACAGCAACAACAGGTATTACACTAAAACAGTAAAAAAAATACAAAAAAACAAACAAAAACAAACAAATTATAAATACGCTTTATAGTTTTTGCTTGATTCTCAATTGCTTATCCGCGTTAGACATAACTTTACAAATTAATTACACTATGTTACAAAAATATAATTTCAAATATTCACAGATCAAATTACGACGGAAATTGTTTAGAATAACATATATTTTTTTCAAAGAAATAAGACTAGTCGTTTAGACGTGATGTTCAATTAAAAACCATTAAAAGTCGTACAACTGCGCCTTAAGTAGAGCGTTATCAGGAAAACGTAAATAGCATTATTTTTTATTTATTGTTTTATCAATGATAGGCACGAGTTAAGGAACCCCAATCTACCAATATTAGCTTTGTCAGCCATTAAGTATTTATTAGACATATTATTTCTAAATATTCTATTGCTTGATCAGCACTCAGAATAATCTGGGACATGCGTCATCTCTGATCACGTTATGCATGTACTACGTTAGCAATAAAGTTAGTATATAAGATGAATATTTTATTAGATTAAATTAATTACTGTTTAGCTGTAACTCTGTCGGAATAAAGTTATTTTTTTAAATACTTCCGTTGTCGCTTACTTAATTGGTGCAGCCGACGTCCGTGTCTACGGTTTAGCAGAGATCGCCGAACAAATAAATTCATTAAGAAGCCACTTCGAGTTACGGAAGAGGACCAGCCATAGCAGTAATTCAGGGAGCATGAAGCTAGCTGCGGAATTGTGAGTAAATCTTTTTCACCTTTCTCTCAGCTCTTCCATTGATATCCTAACCTTGTAATAAGTCTATGTGTGTGTATTATTAGGGATTGGACAACGCCGTAATAATATTTGCATAAATTTTAACTGTATTCATTAGCAGTAGTTATCTTTATAATGTATAAATTTCAGTTTATAAATTTTTGTCGAAATTCTCCGAAACCGTCTGCGACACCTTCGGATAATTTCTCTCTTGGGGAGGGAGGAGTTAAGGAACCCCAATCTACCAATATTAGCTTTGTCAGCCATTAAGTATTTATTAGACATATTATTTCTAAATATTCTATTGCTTGATCAGCACTCAGAATAAACTGGGACATGCGTCATCTCTGATCACGTTATGCATGTACTACGTTAGCAATAAAGTTAGTATGTATATAAGATGAATATTTTATTAGATTAAATTAATTACTGTTTAGCTGTAACTCTGTCGGAATAAAGTTACTTTTTTAAATACTTCCGTTGTCGCTTACTTAATTCACGCGTTTGACCACTATCTCACCTGATGGTAAGCGATGATGTGGTCGAAGATGGAGCACGCTTGCCTAGAAGTAACCTATTCACTCTTGACTTACAAGACTCCCAGGTTGTAGCTATCAGGAAACACAGATTCCGACAGGGAATTCCACTCCTTAGCTGTACGCACAATGAATGTATTCCCAAAACGTCTTGTGCGTGTGGTTATTATGCTCGGTTCTCACTAATATGACGAGTCAGTCGCTTCCGGTCTGCTAACTTGCCAAGTTAACGTATTAAAACGTCCGGGCAAAAGTTTTATCTGTGTTTCAAAGTATTTCGAAGTTAGCAAAAGTTAGTAGAATTGTTTGAACTATTATAACGTCGTTTGCATGAATACTGAAGGATAAATGATGAAGGAGTGTTAGTATACCTATAGGAATTCAAAGCGAAAGTTGTTTAACTCACATTTGTATAGATATGGATATTAGTCTCTTGTGAACATTCATACTTTTTGTTTTACTGGGGAAAAACTTGTTACAGTCTTAAAAAGAGCCTAAGATTTTAAGACTATGGACTGTAGGATGTTCACTTGTTAAAAAGAAATCGTGTGTTTTATGTGAATACGTTTACGTAACGGGTACAATTCGTTACGCTATGTGAGGACTGTACCGGATCACGCACGGTTGAGAGGTGCCATCATTTTGAGGTCATTTTGCTGCGTTTTAAGTTTTCTTTTAGTGTTACTTTTTACTTGGTGAAGCTCCGACGTTCGTTTAGAAAGGGCTCTCTAATGCTATAGATAACACTTCTTTGAATAGCCTTTTCAAATCGTATACGTTTCTTTTGTTTTGATTTGGCTTTTTGACGAGTATAGGCCGACATTACAAAATTTATTCTATTTTATTTATTTAGAAGTAGTATTAGTTTAAATGTTGGTTAAAAGTAGTATTCCATTTAGAAGCATTCCAACCAGATGTATTGTGAATGGCTACCATTATCTTACTTATGACAGTCGTCCGCACATTGCCGGCTGAACGCAAATCAAAATTAATTTTACGCTTTGCCACAGCATCTTTCAAATGTCTGGGCTTTGCAAGTAATTAAACGTTATCGATCCAAGTCATTTGCCTTGCTGTATGATTGAATTGCTGAATATCATTCGGCGGCTAACTGAATGTCGCCATTTTGCTAAAAGGCAAGGTCAATGGCGAAGAGTTAGTTGATTGTGACATATCCACCGATCTGGTTCTATTTTTTTTCTCTTTTTAAGACTAGCATCTGCACAGGGGTGGGTTATTTACAGTTTGTAGCTATCAGGAAACACAGACTCCGGTAGGGAATTCCACTCCTTTGCTGTAAGCACAATTAATGTGTTCCTAAAATGTTTTGTGAGTGTGGGATGTCTACCATGTACCGGTGGCGTACGTCTAGTGGTCCGATGATGGAACTGGCTTGACAGAATTAAGGCGCAATTATACGAATTTTAATGGTTTTTAATTGAAAATCACGTCTAAACGACTACTTTTAATTCCTTGAAAAAAGTATATGTTACTCTAAAAAAATTTCGTCGTAATTTGATCTGAGAATATTTGATATTATATTTTTTTAACATAGTGCATTTAATTTGTAATAACAAAAAAATTGAGAATCACGCAAAAACTATAAAGCATATTTTTATAAAACCTTCACCATTTTAAGGATCATTAAATTATGTATAATTTAGTATAAGTGTTTTAGTGTAATACTTGATGTTTTATGTGTAATAAATTAATAATGCGTCTAATTTCGGACAGCGCTCCTTGATGGGCGAGTCCTATTACTGGGCGAACTAAGCGCGTTACGTGAGCCCAGCACAGAACACGCCAGCTAACCACTCAAGATCATTGGCAGTTAATAGCGCCTTAAACTGTAATTCCGACGCACACTCCCTGAAGGTTTATATTGTAACAGACAGTTCTTTATATCTATTTTGAATGCAACATTGCAACTCTCACTAGTAAAATCTTCCAATTTCCATCATTTACTCAACGAATACATCCTCTTAACACCATTGCACAAGCATATTACCACACGATAGTCATTTGTTCGCTATACTGAACTCCCTCACAGGGTTTTATGACTTGTAGGGCAGATAAGCCAAGCCTTCCGCACGCCGCCGCCGTTCATGTATATACTTATGTGCAATCATATGAGGATATGGTGAGATTTGTAGAGGTTATGTACTGTTACGATTCTTGACATAAATGTGTCAGGATTTTTTTTTGAGTGTATTTTGTTTTAACGAAATTTTGGTTTTTTTTGATTTTGAGATACTACTTTTTTATCAGGTTCAAAAAAATATAGAATTCTTGGTTATTCTGTAATCTGGAATTAAGAACTATTTTCTATATTTTCGTTTAAAATGTTGACTTAGTAGTTTTGGAGACAATGCAGAGCTCGTGGCTAAAATAACGACAGCCGCACGAGTCGGAAAGCACCCAATCGTGGATTTTGACAGTCTTTACGGATCGTCAGAAGATCAAAAGTCTCGCAAACAGTCTTACCGAGGGGTAACTGGGTTGTGGAGCTCAGATAGGCAGTCGCTCCATGTAAAATACTGGTAAAAATTTCGCTACATCCAGTTAGACTGGACCCCAAGATAGTTGGGAAAAGGCTAGGCAGATTGAGTTTTGGAGATAATGGTCTATTTTAATCTATTTTCCTTAACAACATTAAAACTATTTATTTTAAAAGTATAAAAAAATACATTTCAGTGTAATTCCTTGCTGGAGTCAGTGTTTTGTTTCCTGATAGCTAGGACCTAGGCAAGCGTGCTCCGTCGTCGACCACATTATCACTTCCCATCAGGTGAGCTATTGGTGAAACAAAAATGTAATTCACGTGCTTTTAGGATTACAGATATGTATGCCATACAATTATGATACGATATACAATATGTATACAATTTACATTTTTAAATATTTCTTAAAAAAAACAACTTAAAAAAAAATATTTAAAAATATAAAAAGTAGTAGCCCACCGGTATCGGGAATAGGGTCCAAGCTACCAGTGGTCAGGGCTCCTGAGAAAGAAATCTCCTAACAACACCCGCCGTGTCCAGGAGTACCACTTTCTCTACCAGCCCCTATCCCTTATTATTATTATTATTATTACATATACACAGGCTGATAAACACATTACCCTCCCTTGAGTCGCGCAGTCGGGTAAAAAGCATTTTTTGCGACATTCCCATTTTAGACTTTCAACGATATTAAGTTTGACTTTATAGGTACTGCTCCCATTTTCCAATTTCCTGCCCTCCCAAATAAAGTCAAGTTCAAACCATACAAATCAACAGTAACACTCTCTGGAAATAACTCCAAAGCCTCGCCACTAAAAGTACCACCGAGCACACGCAAATTCATTGGGAGCCTAAACAAATACGCGCTGTTGACACCGTCTTATTGAATGAGTCATAAAGTGGAGACTTTTATGGAGGCACCGAAATATATACAAACACCCAGATTGGCACAGTATTGGGTATAGCACGACACAGTTTGAAAGTTTCATTGGCAAAACCGTAAAATAATAACATTATAGTTTAAAAACAACTTTAAAACACGCTTTTGAGTGATGGCATATTGAATTTACAATGACACCACTTAGCAAACCATACATTTTCATCCTAACTAAACATCACATCACATCAACAGCCTTTTAATGTCCCCACTGCTGGGGCACAGGTCTCCTCTCTGTGAGAGGGTGTCCACCACGCGGGCACAATGCGGGTTGGAAATGTATTCAGTTCAATCGGAATCCGGGAAGTAGGTCAAATTTAACTTCTAAGATTTGTTTACATCGATAGTAAGCTAGTTAGTTACAAGTGTCACTAATAAAAGCGTGTTAAAATAAATTTTCTGTAGTTTAAAAACGCACTTTATTTTTCTTGATCTTCTCAAAAAACCCACGAGAATGCATACAAAATAACTTGTCCGCCATCTTTGGGAGACCGCCACATTGGATTTAGAATGACGTCACTTATCTTTTTTTTTTTGGGGGGTTGGGCAATCATCCAATGACTTCTCTCGTCTGGCACTCTTACTGACTAAAACCCACCTCTGTTCCTTCCCTGCTTGAGTGCCCAAGGATGCGGTAACTCATGTTGAGAATTTTTCCGTTACCCCTAGGCATGCAGGCACCGGCCACGATGGGCCCCGTCAGTGGTGGCTGACACTCATTTCTTTGAGGCGCGCGTGGAACACTACGCGCCGTCGATTCACGGGCCTGGCGCTGATCGGACGGCGAGCTACCCACTGCTCGCCATCCGCAGACCCGGGTCTACGGTGGCCGGAGATCGTCTCGCGACGTCCTACGCCCAGTACCTCTCCTGCGGTGGTAGCGGCCGGAGCCGTGAAGGCCACTTGGTTGAGCTTCCCTCACGCGACCCGCCTCCGCCTTCGCGAGCATTACTGCTTCGCAAAAGGCGGAGACTGCCTCCCATTCCCTCTCGCTCCGTACCATGGCCTGAACCAGGGCCGGGCGCTAGAGGTCGCCGCTACCTATCGCATCCACGAGGACACGGCGGTGCTCCGCCCAAGCGGGGCAGACCTCCACCGTATGCTCCACCGTGTCCTGTGGGCGATCCGCGCAGTCGTAACACCACGTCACTTATCTAACCATGCATTGTCATCCAAACTAAATATGTACGCAAAATTTCAGCTTAATCGAAAACCGGAAATAGGGTCCAATTGAATTTCTAAGATTTTTTTACGTAATTAGTAAGCTAGTTAGTTCCAGGTAAAGCTACTAAAAGCGTGTTAAAAACAGGCCAAGTGCGTGTAAAATTTCGCACATTAAAGGTTCCGTACCGAATATTGATATTTGTTAGTAAAGTACACGTAATAATAAACATTATCACCAAATTTCAAGTTCATAGGCCAATGGGAAGTTAAAAAATTCTTCGTAACAAAATTTTGTGACAGACGACGGACGGACAGACAGAAGGACACGTGAGTGACAGCAATAGGGCTCCGGTTGGACCCTCTGGTACGGAACCCTAAAAAACAACACACGGTCACGAGTACTATTTGTGTTCTGTTAAAATAGTTAGTTTTGTTCCTAACTACGTTCGGTTATGATTCCAGTCTTAATGTAAGAAGATGAATACCAATATTTTACATGGGGTCTAGATAAGGGACCAATCCAGGTACGTGTTTTGAGAAAGACCTAAAAGTGTGATTACAAACTTTTATTTAACTTTTCTTTTTAGGGTTCCGAAAGTCCGAATGAAAAAACGGAACCCTTATATAATCACTCGTGTGTCTGTCTGTCCGTCTGTCCGTCTGTTACAGCCAATTTGCTCCGAATCTGCTGAATCGATAGAGATGAAATTTGGTACACACATGAAAATCTGTGACCCCAATACGGACGTGTACCCTAAATAAATTAATTTGGAATATATGGGTCACATTTGGGGTGAAAATCAGAAAATTAAAAATCAATGTTTTTCAAACTGTGTCGTGTGACGTGTGTCTCGATTTTTTTTTATGATTTTAAAATATATAATTTTGAAGTTATTAAAGAAAATGGATGAAAAATGACCACTCCCCCCCCCTTATCTCCGAAACCACTGGGCCTAAAATTTTGAAAAATAATATAGAAAGTAGTTCTTTACTTATAGATTACAGAAAAATCTATAAGGTGGAAGCAGTTTAAAAAAACCTGAAAAAAAAATAATTTGTCCGGAAGTCTATGCGCGCGAGTACGACTCGCTCTCGGCCGTTTTTTTTTTTATCTTTTGAAAAAAAATTTTTTGAACTTGCAAACTTTGTTTGTTGTTTTTTTTGGTTCTTGCAAGCTGAATTAAAGCCACTTCCTCCTTGCGGAGTTATTTTTTTAAATGGTGATTCAGATCCTATGAAATTTTTCATTCATCATCATAGAGCAACCCGTATTGCTCTATGTTTATCATGAATGCATTTTTATCACTAACTTATCATTTATCAATGCATGTTTATGATAAGCATGACCTGAATGGATGTTTAGGATTAGGTCCAGATAAAGAGTCCAGGAACCCTTCAGCGGGCAACAGAACAGACACGAAATTTTGTGTATGAACTTAAAGGATTGTTTACAAAAAATATTTTTTACTATTAATTTATTTTTAACCTAATTTCAAAATAAATATCATATAAGGCTGAATCAGGAAAAATAGCTTTTTGTGTGCCAATGTGCTGCACATCACACAAATCAAGTTCCCTGACTGCACATCGCTGGAACATTTAACTTTTGTCATACTATACAGAGGTTCGCTTTCAGCAACAGTAATTTTATTATACAGTATACAAATATTCGGCAAAAAGGGTGTATTGATTTGGTTTCGGGTTTAAATTGAATAGGCTGTGGATATTTTTGGAAGCTTTGTTGAACTGTATTAAATAGTCTGTAATCCTATAGTATTACATGTTTTAGCGAAATTGTTTATTGGTTTTATTATTGATAGATATTTGAAGATGGATGCGAGACGCACAGGATCGGTCATTGTGGCGACACCTGGGGGAGGCCTATGTCCAGTGGACGTCTTTCGACTGAAATCATGATGATGAGATCTTTAGACTTTTTAAGGTGTCAGTAAATACAACACAATGTTATTTATTGGAGTACTGACTCGATTATAATATTTCTTTCATTGATAGAAAGTGGAAAGACTCTGAAGTCTAAGATACCAGAGCTCCCAGACATTACTTACTTTCTGATTAACAAAATGTGTGTAACGCATACGCCGTATGTTTGAAGTACTGGTATAAAGAAAAAGAAAGAAAAATGCGTGTATTGACATTATAGCAAAAAATAATAATAATTGTACCTTAAATTATTAAAAAAACAGATAACAATGATTAATAATGTCAAAAGGGCCTCAGCTCAGCATAAATGTTAGATGACAACACAAGGTGCCATCTGACGCTAATTTTTAGCTGCAACCCACGAGTACCATACGCTAAATATTAAACACAGATCAATCTGCCCGTGCCTCTTACCAACTATCTTGGGGTCGGCTTCTAGTCTTACCGGATGCAGCAGAATACCAGTATTTTACATGGAGCGACTGCCTATCTGACCTCCACAACCCAGTTACTGGGTAATACGATACCCCTTGGTAAGACTGGTTGTCAGACTTTCGGGCTTCTGACGACCCGTAACGACTGTCAAGGATCCACGATTGACAGCCGGGACCAACGGCTTAACGTGCTCTCCGAGGCACGGAGGTGAAGAGGTGAGGTGAGGAGTCTCGTTATGTAAAGATGGTCACCCATCCATGGACCAACCCCGGCAAGCGTAGCTTAACCTGATGGATTGACCTGTGCGGTTGTTACTTTTTACTTATTACTTTGGCTGCGAGCTCCTTCTAGATATTAAAACAGAGAAGTGTGAAATAAAATATGTCAAATATCGTATTACACATAATAAATCTATAAACAGACAATAACGGGGATAAACGTGTGAAATAATTACGTTGTTCCACCAAACCTCGAAACGTATTTAGTTGCGGTTTTCATGAACATTATAAGACTACATACTAATAATAAAATAAACTTACAATTTAAAATGAAATTGATTAAAAAAAAAAATAACAAAAACAATACATAGCATTTTATGGTAGATATGTCGGTATGTACTTTGAACACACTACAAATTACTTGATCCCACTATTAATCAGAAAATAAGTAATGTCTGGCGTCTCTCGGATCTCACTCTACTATTAAGAAAATGTGTATCACGACTTTCATCATTAGAATCATCATCATTTCAGCCGAAAGACGTCCACTGCTGGACATAGATCTCCGCCAAGTGTCACCATAACGACCTGTCCTGTGCGTCTCGCATCCATCGGCTACCCGCAACCCTCACCAGGTCATCGGTCCACCTTGTGGTAAGCATTCCAACGCTGCGTCTCCCGGTACGCGGTCGCCGCTCTTGAACTTTTCGGCCCCATCGACCATCTGTTCTGCGAGCAATGTGCCCTGCCCACTGCCACTTCAGTTTGACGATTCTTTGGGCTATGTCAGTAACCTTAGTTCTCATGTGGATATCATCATTCCTGACTCGATGCACGACTTTATAATATATTAAAACCTTGGACCCAAGGAAGTGGAAAGAAGGTACAATGTTCATGCTTGGAGACACATCTAAACTTTTCACATAGAAATACTTCACAATTTTTGCAACAATCCTACTAATAATATTATAAATGCGAAAGTTTGTATGTTTGTGTTTTAATCACGCAAAAATGGCAGAAGGGATTTGAATGAAATTTTGCACATAGATAAATTATAACCTGGATTAAAACATAGGCTACTTTTTATCATGTGAGCAAAGCCGCTGACAGAAGCTAGTTAATTCTTATGATATTCTTATTTTAAATTTATTTATTCCCACTTGTTACCTACACGAGAATTTTCACTCAATCGCTCCGTGAACCCTCTCACGCAACACAAATCAATGATCCAAAACGCACGATACGTTTCATCAAAAACGGTTCAGTGATTTCTGAGAATAAACGATAAAAACTCGGTTGTGACATAATGTAGGCAGTTAAATAGGGAACTGAATTTAAAACGTGAGAGTATGCTGAATTTAAAACGTGAGATAGCTACACTGTAATACCTAGCTTGGTATTAATAGTAGTTATATAACAAATCTATACTATAATATTATATTTATATATAATATATTTAAAACAAAACTTAAAACTTCGGTTTAAAGTTCAGTTTAAACGACGGTAAACTTCACGTTGTGGTTACTGTGTGGGTGTACGTATGGATTAGTTTTGATTGACCGCCAGCTTGTGGTCCAGGGGCTTGTGATACGGATTCCACGGAGCTAGACGAGGTCAGTGTTTGTGGGATTTGGTGGTTAGGTGACTGCAAAAGTTGATATCGTGGAACATTTAAGCGGGGTTTTGAGTAACCTGTGTGAGGACTCTCAACGGTATTAGTGCAAAGACAGATAGTAACGACATGCCATGTGTACCCCCTTATTTTATTATTATTAGACAACCAACAGTTATATACACGAGCAAATTATTAAATGTTTGCTCTATGATGAAAGGTTACTCTTATAATTTCTTATAGGCTAGCACCGCATGCCCCATAGAAGTAAAACCGATTTGACACTAGTAACTACTTTGTAATAGAAATTATATAAAAAATTAAAACTATATCTATCTGCCTAGCCTTTTCCAACTATCTTGGGGTTGGCTTCCAGTCTAACCGTATGCAGCTGAATACCAATATTGTACATGGAGCTACTGCCTATCTGACCTTCACAACCCAGTTACTAATCAATACGATACGCCTTGGTAAGACTGGTTGTCAGATTTACGGGCTTAACTCTGCTGCCTCGACACCGCGACACCTCGCGGCTCGGCGGACGGATCTCATGGCGACATGGAGACAGCGACTATCGCAATCCAGCGCTGGGCACGCCATCATTGCGGCGGTAGTGCCCCTCTTTGAGGAGTGACTGGAGAGGCGTCACGGCATCCTCACACCGCCGTTCGATCAGCACCAGGCCCGTGGGTCGACTGCGCGTAGTGTTCCACGCGCGCCTCAAAGAGATTAGTGTCAGCCACCACTGACGGGGCCGGTGCATGCATAGGTAGGGGTTTTTTTTTTTTTTTTTGGGGGTTGGGAAATCATCTTATGACTCTTTCCGCTCTGGGGTGGAGCGGAAGGGCGTGTCAGACTCTTACTGACTAAAACCCACCCCTGTTCCTCCCTGCCCTACGCGCCCGGGGGCGAGGTAACTCTTTCGAATTTATCCTCCACCCCCGGGCAGGCATAGGTAGGGGTAGCGGATAAATTCTGAAAATGAGTTACCGCACCCCTGGGCACTCAGGCAGGGAAGGAACAGGGGTGGGTTTTAGTCAGTAAGAGTCTGACACGCCCTCCCGCTTCACCCAGAGCGGGAGAAATCATTGGATAATTTTCCACCCCTCCAAAAAAAAAAAAAGACTTAAGGGCTTCTGACGACCCGTAACGACTGTCAAAGGTCCACGATTGACAGCCGGGACCAAAGGCTTAACGTGCTTTCCGAGGCACGGAGGAGTCTCGGTATGTAAAGATGGTCACCCATCCATGGACCAACCCCGGAAAGCGTAGCTTAACCTGATGGATCGACCCGTGCCGCTGTTATTACTTTAGCCACGAGCTCCTCTAAAAATAAAAAAATAAACTATTAAAAAGTAATATTTAAATTGGTCTAAACAAAACGATATGATATAATTTAAATTGGTCTAAACAAAACGATATGATATAATTTAAATTTGTCTAAACTAAACGATATGATATAATTTAAATTTGTCTAAACAAAACGATATGATATAATTTAAATTTGTCTAAACAAAACGATATGATATAATTTAAATTTGTCTAAACTAAACGATATGATATAATTTAAATTTGTCTAAACTAAACGATATGATATAATTTAAATTTGTCTAAACAAAACGATATGATATAATTTAAATTTGTCTAAACTAAACGATATGATATAATTTAAATTTGTCTAAACAAAACGATATGATATAATTTAAATTTGTCTAAACTAAACGATATGATATAATTTAAATTGGTCTAAACAAAACGATATGATATAATTTAAATTTGTCTAAACTAAACGATATGATATAATTTAAATTTGTCTAAACAAAACGATATGATATAATTTGACATAAATTGCTACTGGTTACTCTCTGGAACTTGTCAAATGAGTCAAAATGCACGTCAAGAAGATCGCTGTAGTCGTTCAACAATTCGAACGGTTGTCTAGTAGATATCGGAATCAGCGATAAGACCAGCATTATACCCATATAATTAGCAATATTGTAAAGCAGATTTCTTTTTTGGTAGGTATGAAATCGTTCAATGAGTTCTCCCGCTCTGGGTGGAGCGGGAGAGCGTGTCAGACTTTTACTGACTAAAACCCACCCCTGTTCCTTTGGGATGCCGTCCCTCCTGCAGTAAAGCAGGAAGAGCGTGAGGGAAGCTCAACGGAGTGGCCTTCACACCCGCGGCCGCTACCGCCGCAGGAGAAGCACTGGGCGTAGGACGTCGAGAGACGATCTCCGGCCACCGTAGACCCGGGCCTGCGGACGGCGAGCAGTGGGTAGCTCGCCATCCGATCAGCACTAGGCCTGTGAGTCGACGGTGCGTAGTATTCTACGTGCGCCTCAAAGAGATGTTTGTCAGCCACCACTGACGGGGCCCATCGTGGCCGGTGCCTGCATGCCTAGGGGTAGCGGACAAATTCTTAACAGAGTTACCGCAACCCTGGGCACTCAGGCAGGGAAGGAACCGGGGTGGGTTTTAGTCAGTAAGTGTCTGATACACACTCCCGCTCCACCCAGAGCGGGATATGTCATTGGATGATTTACCACCCCGCCAGAAAAAAAAAACTCCTGTTCCTTCAGTTGCTTGTACCTCTCTTTCGAATTTATCCGCGACCCAGGTTGCAAAGCACCTGGGATACAATTTGGCGACAATAAAGTTTGTTCTATAGATCTATTTGTATTGCAATAAAAATATAGTGATAGTTCTTACAGCAAAGTCAAAGCAACAAGAAAAGTAAAACAAAAGGTCAAAGCAAAGTACAACAGCTAGTCTTTTAAAAAAACCGGTAAAGTCATCTTCATCAGCCTTTTAATGTCCCCACTGCTGGGGCACAGGCCTCCTCTCTTTTAGAGGATGTGGGCCGTAATCCACCACGCGGGCCCAATGCGGTTTGGTGGACGTCACATATCTTCGAATTTTTGTTTCTAGGACATGCCGGTTTCCCCATAATCTTTTCCTTCACCGTTTTGAGAGCAGTGGTGATAAAATAATTTACACAAAGTAAAGCGCCTGCATAGGTTTGAACTTACGATCTACAACTTGAAAGTCGCGGCCGTTACCACTGTGCCACAACTGCTTTGTGCGAGTGTGACTTGTATATGAAGGATTCCTTACGATTTTTATTATTTGTTGTTATAGCGACAATAGAAATACACACTCTGTAAAAATTGTAACTGTCTGCTTATTACGGTTCATGAGATACAGCCCGCTGGTTGACAGACTGACGGACGGGCAACGGAGGCTTACTATTAGAGTCCCGTTGGTTACCCTTCGGTACGGAACCCATTGCAGCACAGGAAAAAACTCCGATAGCCCGATTGCAGGAAAAAAGCGAAAAATTAAAATTCAGAACTCGTCATTTGACTTAAGTGCCGAGCCTTGAGTAACTTTTTTGAAAAGTGTGAGGAATATTGATGAGCTCAATTTGCTATCTTAATTTTCATCCTTGTAATATTGTTAATGTGAAAGTTTGCATGTCCAGGTGTTTGTGATCAATCACGCTTCAACGGCTGAAGATATCCCAGAGGACACGGTGGAGCATACGGTGGAGGTTTGCCCCGCTTGGGCAGAACACCGCCGTGTCCTCGTGGATGCGATAGGCGACAGCGACCTCAATTCTCAATTCTCAATTCTCAATTCTTTATTGCGTACCATAATGTTTATAGTTGGTAGGGAAATTATTATATTAGTCACAATTATGGACCCTGTCGGGCACAGCATAGATCAAGTAGGAGAGAGGAGGAAGACAACTACTGTTTTATTAATACAATTAATAGAATTCAATTAAACAATTATATAGTTTTTTATTAATTTATTTTTTTATTTTTTATTATGTACTAATAAGTTAGTACCTAACATTGTGTAAAACCATTATTATATTATAGTTGTATTCACTTTGATTATTCGTTCGTATATACATATAATTAATTATTTTTAACTTATTGTTATTTTTATTTATTACTAAAGGTGAGTTATTTATTGGACGCTCCATATTTATTAAAATATACTTAAATATATATGTGTAAAATTTTCGTATTATGAGTAGGTAGGCGTATCTTTTAGTGAGTATTTGTACATAGAAATAGATAGATAAGAAGTTACTTATAATTTATCATTTAAGTATTCACTTATACTATAGTAGCATTTGCTTACAAGGAAAAGCTTTAATTTATTTATGAAAATGTTGTATTTATTTAAATTCTTTATTATTTCGGGTAACTTATTATAAATTTTTATGGACATGACAAAGGTACTATTGGAGTGCATTATTAGCCGCGATGTTGGTAAGTTTAGTCTATTTTTATGTCTTAAAATAATGTTCGTTTGTATGTCCTCTCTTTTTGTAAAGAATTCTGGGTACTGACGCACAAACTTACAAACTTCAAATATATAGAGACAGGGTAGGGATAAAATCTTTAGTTCCTGAAAATGAGGTTTACAGCTATCGGTGACTTCAATATTTACTAAGATTCTAATCAGTTTTTTTTGTAGGGTAAATAGCATGGGCGTGTCTGTGCTGTTGCCCCATAAGATAACACCGTATTTCAGCCATGCGTAGGCGTACGCGTAGTACGTTACTAGTGCAGTTTTCAGGTCTGTAGTTTTTTTGATCTCGCGGAGGGCGAATGAAAATTTAGATATTTTAGCTCTTACTTTCTGAATGTGTGACTTCCAATTTATGTATGTATCAATGTTTAGGCCTAGAAGGGTGAATTTATCAACTACTTCTAATTTATTATTTTTAAAGCTAAAGTTTATATTTATTGGTATTTTTTGGCAAGGGTGGAATGAAATTATTTTAGTTTTATTGAAGTTGATTTCTAGATTGTGTTCAGACATCCAATTTACTGTAGAATCTAATATAGAATTTAATTTATCATTTAAATTGGTATTATTTTCGCATGACGTAAGTATAGATATGTCGTCCGCAAACAAGACACATGGCTCATTTATATTATTAGGAAGGTCATTTACGTAAACAAGAAATAAGAAACACCCTATTACGCTTCCTTGTGGGATTGAGGCGGTGATTTGTTTGCTATCAGATCTGATTAATTCTATTTCATTTTTGCTGTTATTGTAATATTCGATTTCAACTATTTGTTCCCTATATTTCAAATAAGATACAAACCAGTCATAACATTTGCCGCGGAGTCCTATACTATATAGTTTATTTAATAATATTTCAAATTGTACTTTATCATATGCTTTAGTCATATCGAGCAGAAGTCCTATCGCGTACTTTTTATTATTAATGATATCAAGGGCTTGTTGAATATATTTGTAAACAGCCAAGACGGTGGAACGGTTTTTTCGGAAACCGTTTTGACAGTCATTAAATATATGATATTTTTCACAAAACGCATAAACTCGGTTACACATGGCTTTTTCGAATATTTTGGAAGCTGTCGGTAAAAGGGCAATGGGGCGGTAATTATTCGGATCAGTTTTATAATTCTTCTTATGAATAGGTTTTATAAGAGCTTTTTTTAAGAGATTGGGAAAAACTCCTTCTTCAAATGATTGGTTTAATAATTTATAAAATGGTAAGGTCAATTCGTCTGCACATTGTCTCAATAAGGTAGGTGGAAGTTCATCAACGCCGTGACTTTTTTTATTTTTCAAATTTTTAATTAATGAGTTCACCTCATAAGGATCAATTGGACTGAGGAAGATTGTATTCTCTGTAGGGCATACAACAGGAGATCCTTTCGGTTTTCCGGTTGTGTTGTTCGTAGCCTCCCCGATAGAAGCAAAAAAATTATTAAATATGTTTGCTACCTGTTTGGGTTCAGAAGTTACGCTATTATTCGTTTGTAGGGTTATGTTACATTTTTCACTTGCTATTTTTTTGTTTGTACGTTCATTTACTATACTCCACAGTGTCCTAACTTTATTATTAGATTTGGTCATTTTATTTTTGTAGTGTAGTTTTTTTGCTGTCGTTACTGTATTCTTTAGAATTTTTTCATATTTTTTATAATATTGAGTTAATATCGGATTGTTTATTTTCGTTGTCAGTGTTTTTAATAATCTTTTATTTTTGGAAGATTTTTTTATGCCCACGGTGAGCCAGTATTTTTTATATTTTGGATTTAACTTTATTTTTTTTAATGGCATACATTGATTTAATATCTCAATGAGTGTCTCATTAAAGGCTTCATAATTACTGTTCATATCTTTTTCAGTTGTTATGATATTATTCCAATTTATTTCTTGTAATTTAGACTTAAATTTTAATATATTTGTGTGATTGAAAAATCTTTTCTTCACGTACCAGACGATTCTTTTTGTTTGTGTAGACAAGTTTAAATGTAATATGGTACTATTATGGTCTGAGAATCCTAGCTCTTCTACAGTTGTGTACATATCTTTGAATTTAAAATTTGTAAATATTAAATCTAAGCATGTATTTGTGGTTGACGTTACACGTGTTGGGCTTTTTATGTATTGGGTAAATTTATATTCCTGCATTAAATTAATGAATTGGTTTGATTTAAGGTCATCTGATAATATGTTAATGTTGAAGTCGCCTCCTATAATTATATTAAGTTTAGAATATTTATTATTTATATATTTTAGAATTAATTTTAATTGCTGGTAAAATACTTCTTCCTCTCTTCTATTCCAATACATAGTTATAATTAATAAGTTTTCTTTAGGCAATTCAGTAGCACATAACTCTAGTACATATTCTATAGATTTATCTGTTATATCACTTCTATGTATACAGTCTATATGTTCTTGAAGTAGAATACAGACACCGCCGCCTGTTCGGGTACTGCGACAGTACGATGATGCAAATTTGTAGCCGCTAATCTTAAATAGTTCTAGTTTTTCTTCGGAGAGCCAGGTTTCCGAGATACATATTGCTTTATACGTAGAATTTTGGGTAATGAAAGCATCAAGTAAGTGTTGTTTGTTGTTAACACTTTGGAAATTCTGGAACAGTATTTTAAATGGTAGGTCTTTGTTTGCGAAAAGTATGGTTAACGGATTCAATCGGCATATCCATATGGTGAGATTGGGTAATGATGCTCATCGCATTCATATCGTTTTCATGGTAAGTTGTTTCGTTTCCTACATGTTGTGGATTGATGTTGTGATATTTTTTGTTAAAAGATTTTCCATCTATGTATAATTGGTTGTTTCTTATTATTGCGTGGTGTCCGTTTTGTCTAGCTTTAAATAATTCTTCTCTCATTTGAGCCCTTTCCTTTCGTGACTTCGCGTCTAAATATTCTGAAACACCCAGTCCAGTTCCCTGAAAGCACTGGCTGTTACTAACAATATACCTGGTCATTCTTTTACTGAGCAATTCTATTACAAGCGGTCTATTCTTTGTGCCTTTTCTTCCTACTCGGTATATGTCTTCTATGTAGCCTGATAGGTCTATGTTGACTATATCGCGGAATAGTTCTATAAGTCTGTTATATAATTCACGTTCCGGTTCTTGATAATACTCTGTGAGGCCATAGAGTACTAGTTTGTGGTGGTGGTTTTCAGGTATGCTTGGTGCTTGGTATGTCTGAGTTGATAGATCTCTTACTTGTTTTTTTAAATTTTCGTTTTCTAATTGTAGTGCTGCTACTTCAATGTTAATGTTTTCTATTTCTTGCTTTCTTTGTTCATTTTGTATAGTTAAGGTATTCATTTTGGAGTCAAAATCTAGTTTCAATTCCATAATGGCTCTATTAATCTCGGTTTGTATTGTGTTCTGCAGCTCTTCAATGATAGATTTATTGTTTTCTTTCAAACGTAGTATAATTAAATCGCTCAAACTTTGCATGCTTAATTGACCCTGTGTGTTATTTAAAAAAATTATATTTTCATTTGTTAAACTTGAATTTTTTATTTCAGTATTGGCAATATCCTCTGTCTGTAGAGTGTCTCCTAGCAGACTCAGGTCTTCAGAGCTAGTTGTGTCATTATTGGAATTTATAGTTTTCTTTCTCATAGTAACGTTGTTGCTCGCTGTTGGTGTGGTTAAGTTCTTGTATTCGGGGCTTTTTTGGGATCGTATGGGAGTGTCAGAGTTTCCTGTCTTTGGTATTTTACAGACGCATGTCTGGCACATCCAGGAGTTTCTTAGTTCCAATGACATCGATTTCCGATAATGCTCTTTTGTCACACCAGCACACTCCAGATCATATCTACACTTGCAGAGTAAACAAATAAGATTTTGCCTTATTGGCAACTTTTGTCGGCATCCTGCACATAGGGGAGGTGGCGCCATCTCTTAGTGAAATTTTTTCGTAGAAAGTTTGATAAGCTACTGATTGCGACACCTAGTGAGTTCTGAAAATATTAATTGACTTTTGAACTTCTGGTGTTGCTTTTTGACAACAGATGGCGTTAGTCTCGCCGTAGCTTTGGGTTTTTTCTTTAGTTTCTTTAAAGGTGTATAGATGGCGCACAGTAAGCGAAGTAAGGATGACTTGTAATTTTTTATTTTGTTTTATTTAATCTTATTTGGATGTTATTGTTTTATAATATTAGATTATGTACCTTTTCATTAGATATCTTTCTTAAATTTTCCGAGATAGTCCACTGTACATCAGTTTTTTGGAGAATATTGATCACTTAAAACATCACTTTTGAATTCTAGTCGTTATTCTTCGGACACTTTTTGTTGTTATTAGGCCGTTATAATGAATATTTTTCACGTACTTCAATATCATTCACTTTATGACACTAATGCTTTCTTTTAAACACTTTTTCACTAGTAAATTATCACTTATTCTATTTTTAAGAATTATTTGTACGGAGCTAATTATTTGTACCACATCTCTCTTCCCCCTCCACCAGTCCACCCTCTCGCGCCGTGCCCTGGTTCAGGCCATGGTACGGAGCGAGAGGGAATGGGAGGCCGTCTCCTCCTTCTGCGAAGCAGTAATGCTCGCGAAGAGGGAGGCGGCATACGTTAGGGAGGCTCAACAACGGCCGAGTCGCCCTAGCGCCCCCAGCCGCGACCGCCGCAGGAGACGCCAGGGGCCGCGAGACGATCTCCGGCCACCGTAGACCCGGGCCTGCGGACGACGAGTAGTGGGTAACTCGCCGCCCGATCAGCACCAGGCCCGAGAGTCGACGGCGCGTAGTGTTCCACGCACGCCTCAAAGAGTTGTCAGCAATAGGGACGGGGCCTGCCACGGCCGATGCCTGCCCGGGGGTGGAGGATAAATTCGAAAGAGTTACCTCGCCCCTGGGCACTCAAGGCAGGGAGGAACAGCGGTGGGTTTTAGTCGGTAAGAGTCTGACACGCCCTTCCGCTCCACCCTAGAGCGGAAGAAGTCATAGGATGATTTCCCACCCCCCCAAAAAAAAAAAAAAAAACGGCTGAAGATATTAGCATAAAACTTGACACACGGGTAGACCTGCAAGACCTGTTTATGGACAAAGGATATATAAAACCCCGAGCGAATTTCGATCACGGTGGTAAATCTCAACAGAGATTAGGCAAGTACGCAGGAGATATTATAGTGCACAAGCGTGTGCGCAGACACAGGTACACTCTCTGTTCCTTCACTCTCATAGTCCAATGGGACGGCAATCTGATACGACCGGGGAGAGATCAGGTGCAAGACCACCGGCTTTACGCGCTTCCCGAGGCATGGGAGAGGAGGATACCTACTGTTTATCTAGAAATATTTTGATCATCTTCGAATGAATGATGTTTCTTTGCCAAAAAAAGTGCTTAAAATTTACTTATAGTCTATATTAACAGCTAGTTTACCTAAAAAGAGAAAAAAAAAACAGATATAAGAAAGAAAAAAACAAATATTCGACGACAGTCACCGGGCACACAAAAGAAAAAACGACGCAAAGGAAGGCATTTTGCTTATGGACTCCACACTAGGTCTAGCCTATCTCGTGGAGCCCGTTAACCATTATCTTCTTGGTATCACGTTAACATCCACTCTGGCTGGCTGCCCAAAAGTTGAGAATCCTAGCAAAGGTAAAACGATGCTTCACGCCGAAACAGCTGCTCAAACTTTATCATCAGCAAGTTTGATTGAGTATGGAGTACTGCTCTCTTCTTTGGGACGGATCTGCCAGATACTAGCTTTACTCGCTTGAGTCAATTGAGAAACTAGACAAGAGAATCATCAGCAATAATGCTCGTCAAGCAAAAGTCTAGAGCATCGACGCCGATTTGCTAGCCTGTCGGTTTTCTATCGGTTACATTTTGGGAAGTGTGCATCGCAATTGCATAGTTTAATTCCGCCAAATCCATTCCATCATCGAACCAGTAGACGTATGGCGATGCGCCACCGGTACATGGTGGACACTTCACCCAAAACTTTTTGGGAACACGTTTATTGTAAGTGCAGCAAAGGAGTGGAATTCTCTGCCGAAGTCTGTGTTTCCTGATAGCTACAACCTGGGGGTCTTTAAGTAAAGAGTGAATAGGTTACTGTTAAGCAAGCGTGTTCCATCATCAACCACATTATCGCTTACCATAGCGAGAAGTGGTCAAGCGTGAACCTATCAATAATAGTGTCATCAAGAAGAGTGCGTCCGACACGCACATTTATGATTTCGAAGCATATGAGGGAATATTTTGGTATTTGTTAGGTTTAGTTGAAAACCAGCGTCAGGCAACTACTAGTTGTCTGGCATTTTGCTGAACTAGACTTGTTTGGCGCAGCCGCGGGGCACACGATGTACCTAATTGTTATAAATTAAGTTGTTTTTTTTTTTAAATTTTATTGTACTTACATTGTGTGTATCTGTGTGTGTTAAATAAATTAGTTTTCTTTCTTTCTTTAAACATTATCACCAAATTTCAAGTTTATAGGTCAATAGGAAGTTAAAATTCTTCGGAACAAAAGTTTTAACAGACAGACGGACAGACGGACAGACAGACGGAAAGACGGACAGACGGACTGAGTGACAGACGGACAGACAGACAGACACGTGATTGACAGCAATAGAGCTCCGCTTGGACCCTTCGGGTACCTTGGGATAACTATCGACTTTCACGTGGGTGAAACCACTAGCAAAAGGTAGACAACAATAAATAGGTATTCGATTTATAATTTAGCCTTACTGAGCTATGCCTAGGGGTAGCGGATAAATTCTGAAAATAAGTTACCGCACTCCTGGTCACTCAGGCAAGGAAGGAACAGGGGTGGATTTTACTCAGTAAGAGTCTGACACGCCCTCCCGCTCTGGCGCTCCACCCAGAGCGGGTAAAGTCATTGGATGATTTCCCACCCCCCAAAAAAAAAATATGATATAGGTAAGTTGCACATGGCTTGCGTACGAAGTTTTACCAAAAGACGAGACGAGAATCTCCATTATATGGACTCCCTCGTTGACTCCCAAAACAGGTATGGGTCCAATCCAATAAAGAAACCAAACTGACTCCCATCCACCCACATAATTCTTGTCTCTATATTAAATTACATAGGTACCACCTTAAGCTAAATTTGTTTGCCCACCCATATATTACGCAACCACTATATACTTTGCCGGCGGCAACTGATTTTTAGATCGCCCGGTTCGACCCGAACAAATTTGTTTACAGCGAGCGAATTTTCCCTATGTAAATATAGATATATCACGTTCTAGGTATAAGTTTAGGCGCGGGTGGTTTTTTTGTAGCTTCGACTATTTTTATCATGTACTGTATTTGTATATTTTAACTCAACATTTTCTCCACTTTCCTTTGATATCCCACTCGATCATCATCTACCTAGCCTTTTCACAATTATCTTGGGGTCAGCTTCCAGTCTAACCGGATGCAGCTGAATACCAGTATTTTACATGGAGCGACTGCTTAACTGACCTCCACAACCCAGTTACTAGGTAATACGATACCCCTTGGTAAGACTGGGTGTCAGACTTTTGGGGCTTCTGACGACCCGTAACGACTGTCAAAGATCCACGTCTGAAAGCCGGGACCAACGGGTTAACGTGCTTTCCGAGGCACGGAGGAGTCTCGGTATGTAAAGATGGTCACCCATCCAGCAAGCGTAGCTTAACCTGATGGATCGACCCGTGCAGCTGTTATTACGTTAGCCACGAGCTCCCACTCGATACGACTGAAAAATCACATCCCACTCGATATGACTGAAAAAAAATTAAAACACCACATTTTGGCGTATGTTACATTCATCATCCGCCATATTGATGGAGTGGAGTTCATTTAAGCGGACTTGGAATAAGGCTTTGTTCTTTGGTATAGTAGGTCGCACCCTAACAGGCGTTGCACAGAGTGAGCTCCGGATTGGTCTTTTAAGAAGTAACGGGACCTAACCTAACCATGTGCTGATAGTGTTTTAGTGAGGTAAGAATCCCACACTCCCTGGTCTTTCTTTCCCAAAAGCCCAGGCGCCGTTTGAAGGCTTCCCCCAACGGGTGACGGGCGGGCGTTTTTTGGGGTACTGTCTTTATGTAGAACTTTGACGTTCAAAAAGTGCTGGTTCTCAGCCTAGTTTGAATAAATGACTTTTGATTTTGATTTTGAACGACAAAAAAAAAGGCCGCACCTCAGTTGTAACAGACCAGTCAGGCGAGAACAAGGTCAAAGTGTTCACTGTAGATAGATTCTTAACCACCTTGCATTGTAAAAAACGGCAGCCTATTCACCATAATCATGTTTCACTCAGGCCCCTTCTCTAATTCGGGCCTGCGGACGGCGAGTAATGGGTACCTCGCCGTCCGATCAGCACCAGGCCCGAGAGTCGACGACGCCTAGTGTTACACGCGAGCCTCAATGAGTTGTCAGCAATAATGACGGGGCCCGTCATGCCGACGCCTGCCCAGGGGTTGAGGATAAATTCGAAACAGAGTTACTTCGCCCTGGGCACTCAGGGCAGGCAAGGAACAGGGGTGGGTTTTAGTCAGTAAGAGTCTGGCACGCCCTCCCACTCCACCCTAGAGCGGGAGATGTCATTAGATGATTTCCCACCTCACAAAAAAAGGCCCCTCCTCTAGGAGTGGCAATGGGCCGTTATTAACACGCAGGCCCGGGGCGGTTTATGTTTGTTCTTGGACTTGTCAGTTTCCTCACGATATTTTCTTTTACCATTTTATGAGCAGTGGTGATGAAATAAATTACGCAAAGTAAATCGCCTGTTTGGGTTTGAACCTATGACGTACAACCTCAGTCGGAGATGTTACCACTGGGCTACCGCTGCTGTCATAAAAACACGGTAAACTTTTAAAAATATAATGCTTAGGTAGATAAAAATCCTGCTGTTCCTACAAGGTTATACAAAGAATAAATGTGGCTTTAGGAAGCTTTGAAAGTTACTGTTTTTATTCGAGGACACGGTCAGTTCTCAAAAGTAGGTGAAAGTGGGCTCAACACTAAAGCTAAGGCTGAGCTCCGTTTGGATGTACACGAATCTTTGCTTGTGTCGAAAAATTGCGAAACATTAAAAAGAGATTTAAAATCTGTGCTGAACAAATAAATTATTTTGCTTTCTTCTCAAAGCCACAGTGAAGAAGGCTTGTTCTTCCTGGCGAAAAAGATCACCATTTTCTTTTTTTTTAAATTAGGCTTAACTATCCCACTCCTGGGCAAAGGGCTCCCCCCATTCCTTCTACTTCTCTCTTAGCTGTTACCTTGTTAGTGTGCTTAGCTTCTTCAATTCGCCTGGATCAATACCATCATTCTCTTGCTCAATTTATTGTTATCCTTTCCGAGCTCATCTTCAGTCAACCCAGAGATTTCAAAATTTTACTGAGTAAATTTTTTTAGTTATATTTTATAATTACGTCTCGTAAATGACAACTCAGTCTCCCTACCTCAATCCTGTCACTTCTTTCAAGCCACAGAATTAGTATCCTTCGCCATTTATTTATTTTTTACAAATACAAAAATATTAATTGGAACAAAAAACAGTTTACATTTTGTGTTCGTTAACAACCGCATTAGTATGGAATATGGTGTCGCGTTTGTATAACTAACCAATGTGCATCAGGTTGAAAACAGACACATAATAAACGGATTTGTCGAAACGCCCTCATAAAGGTCACGAACACTGACGCGTGAAAATAAACAAAATATTAGTGACCATAAGGGTTAAAAAGAGGCGATTAGTACGTTAAATGTGGGTGCAGAATAATGATAGGGGTACAACAACAAAGTTGTCCACGGAAAGACCCCCTTCATTATTGTCCTACACCAAGTTGTGAAGATATCCACAGGAAAACCAAGGTAACCGACATCCAAGAAAAATCGTAGCATAGCATAGAAAATAAAGATTAAAGAATCTTACGTTGAGTTTGTTACTAAGAGGATCAAAATATTTCGTATACAAAGTAGTAAGCAAAAGTGTCAAAAAAGGCCGTTTTTTATACTTTATTTTCTATGCTATACTACGATTTTTTATTCAATGAGGGCGCCACTTGGCCGATAGTAGAGCCTTAAGTGGCAGTGGCCAGGCACATCAGGTGGTTGGAGACAAACTTTTTGGAGTGGCGACCGCGTACCGGAAGACGCAGCGTTGGAAGGCGAGACGCACAGGACTGGTCGTTGTGGTGACATTTGGCGAAGCCTATGTCCAGCAGAGGACTTCTTTCGGCTGAAATTATGATGAAACAAATACTATCAACTGCTTCATTAAACCTTTTTTCAAGGCATTAGGAATCAATCAAAAACTCGATTTATGCAAAACACATCTCCCAAAAAAAAACAGGGCTTCTTTAAGACTCTGCCTTTTTTTTTCTTTTTCTCTTCTTTTTATCCTTACGACCATACATATGAGTACATTTGCCCGAGTTACACGAGCAAAAGTGTATATTTTTTTATTTGGTTATCATAATTTGAATTCGAAAATACTAAGATGCACCCACGTACCTAGTGCTTGTCACAGGGTAAATTCAATTTCACTATCTTGCACAAGTTTGCACTTGTTCTTTGAATACTCGCGAGTCAATAACTTTGACAAGTTTTGTGTGCATCGACCGGGCGTTTGTTAACTTGAAAGTTAAAGTATAGTGGAAAGTATCAGCTGATGTCTGTTCTGAGTATTATTAATTTTATTTTGTTTTATTGTATCTTTTGGATTGAGATATTCCTTTTCTTGTTATATTTTATACGTATATATGCGATGTTAATTACTTTGCATATTGTATAAATTCAAGTTCTTCAAACTTAACAGACAGATGTGTTGCTGGAGAGTTTGTTGCGCCACTTCTTCTTCCCAGCTAAAACACTTGGAAGTGGTGACGGGCGGGCGTTTTTGGAGGACTATCTATGTGTAGAACACGTTCAAAAAGTAGTTTGAATACATTACTTTTGATTTTGATATGCAGCAAAAAAAGATGTTCTTCTTCTTCTTCTTTGTTGTTAACTCACTGATGAGTATCGTGGCCACATACGACGCGTCTTCAAGTTATGCGGTCTTCTGTAAAGTCAAAAATAAATTTATGTCAGTTTTAGCTAGATGAGGTCGGTGTTTCCTAGCTGACTACCCTGAGAAGAAACACCGAAACAATCTCAGAGGTCAAAGTCTCTAAAACATCGCGAAACCCGCACATACCGCGCAACATAAAAAAAAACTGGCCTTCGCTCATTTAGGGTTGAGTACGAAATGAAAAAATCATCAAAGAAAATTTTTGAATTAGTCAATGTATTGTATTACCACAACCCATTTACCGCATAACACGATGCCCATTGCTAAATCTGGCTGTGGGAGAACGGCTACTTTTTCGTATCTATTGGCATCTACTCTATTTCAACGAAAAATGAAGTTTCGATCGAAATTTCGCGTGTTTCCTACCACGGTTCCATTCGTTCCGAAGTTTCACCGAAGTTCGTTTCGAACGAAAATTGTTCGACATTTAGATTCTCTAAACCTACTCTAATTCGTTTATATTGGGAACGAACATTTGAATTTGACAGATGATTTTTCGGCATGTTTGACGAAACCAAAAGTGTTACCTTTGATTTTCGTTAGTCATGCGTTAGTCTGGATTTTGTTATAAATTTGTTTAAAATGGTATCAAGAATGGTCTTAATCGAGGATGCTCTACGTCAAGAACGATTAGAGCGTAGAAGGAACCGGCGTCGCCTTCGCAATCAGCTTAAAATTCGTGAAATTCCCGACTTAGAGTTTGTGGGAAATTACAGACTCAGTCGGCAATTATTCGAGGAGTTGTGCCCGGAAATAATGCCTTTATTACCTCCAAAGACAAGGAGTCATGGAATCGAGCCCACAGTTAAGGTTGTCTATATTTTTAATTAGCATTCTTTTCAATAAAAAATAAGCATTTCACTGTTTACAATCTTCATCTTTTTCCAGATCCTTACGGCCTTGAATTTTTATGCCCGAGGTAGTTACCAAGGGTCTGTGGGGCAAAACATGGACGGGCCCATGGCTAAACAGACTGTTTCTCGTTGTTTGCGGGAGGTCACAACTGCCCTCAATGCACCCCATCTAATAAGGAAGTACATAAAATTCCCGCAAAATATAAATGAAAGGAATCTTATTAAGCAGCGGTATGTATAAGTATATATACCTAAGTTATTCCTAAGTTTTATTATTTCTATCAGCTTATTGTATTTTGAATAAATGTTGAGTTCCTATTTCATTGATGTTGCAGATTCAGTGTGATTGGTTGCATCGATCGCACTCATATAGCAATTGTTAGACCTTCTGAGCACGAGGAACGATATTTTAATCGAAAACATTTTCATTCACTCAACACCCAAGTTGTAAGTACTTGTATGAACACACTCTTAATGTTTTATTGAGACATTAATAAATGTTGTTGATTCTCATTAATCTCTATACCTGACTTTCTTTTTATGTGTGTTCTATTGAATTTCCTCTTTTCCAGATATGCGACAGTGATTGCTATATAACAAATGTAGATGCTTCATTTTGTGGAGCAACACATGACGCTTATATTTGGAGAGAGTGTGACATAAGAAGCCACTTGGAGGGTCTCCATAATGAAACAGTTTCTTTATTAGGTATGTTTGAATACATTGTTTGTCTTTAAAATATGTATTACTAGCTTCTACCCATCGTTTTGTCTGCTTTACCGGGATAGAAAGTATCCTATGTGTGTATGTGCTTCCAGGGTCTATCGGTGTGCCAAGTTTCATCCAAATCACTCGGTCATTTTTGCGTGAAAGAATAACAAACATTCGTACATCCTCGCAAACTTATTTTTAATATTTTTTATTTTCAGTTTAGGTGATTCTGGTTATGCTCAAAGGAAGCATATGATGACACCTGTAGATAATGTTGTTGAAGACTCTCCTGAAGGAAGATACAACTTTGTCCAAAAGCGTGCACGCGCCACCATGGAACGCACATTTGGGATATTAACGCGTCAGGCCTCTGCGTCGCCACCAACAACAGGTGTTTAAATGTGTCTGCTAATGAGGGACTTGACCCGTTAAAAGGTCGATGGAGATGTCTTTTGGCTGCTCGGTAACTGCATTACTCTCCTGAAACAGTAGGGAAAAATATAATAGCTTGCTGTGTTTTACATAACTTATGTATAAGGGGTGGTATTGATTTTCCCGAGCTGACAGAAGATGAACTCCAAGCTAAAAGAAGCAGGCAGGTTCCCGCTCAATCAGAAAGCAAGCAATAAATATAGAAATAACATTAAAAATTCTATGTGCTATTAGTTTTTTTTCCTAGTATTATATTTCTTTACAATTTATTATACAAGATAGATCTACTTACTAGCTTCCATCATTTTTCTGCAGTAAATAAATTTACTAAGTTTTTGCAATGTAAATTAATTAAATAATAATTATGTGTTACTCAATGCTCAAGTTTAATCTTTATTGTCAATATTTTGTATAAAAGGTATTTCATACATTATACACTCACAAAATAATGTTTTATCATGTACAAACGTTTTTATGATAGCATTACTGAAAATACCTTAGTTACAAATACTTACATAGTGTGGAAGTCAAGGATTCTTGTGTCACCGTTGGTTGACTCGTAGGTTCTGAGGGCTGTCTGTCTTCCGGGCTGGGTTCCACATATTCCACAACTTCCTCATGGAAATCAAGAGGCTGTGAAAAGCTCGGAGGTTGGCTTGTATGACTGAGTTCATTGGTATGAAAATAAAACAGATATAATACTTAATAAAAAATATTGAATTTTTTTTAATTTTTTTTTATTGTTGATAGGCACGCTTTTGACCACTATCTCACCTGATGATAAGCGATGATGTGGTCGAAGATGGAGCACGCTTGCCAAGAAGTAACCTATTCACTCTTGACTTAAAGACTCCCAGGTTGTAGCTATCAGGAAACACAGACTCCGGTAGGGAATTCCACTCCCTAACTGTACGCACAATGAATGTTTTCTCAAAACGCTTTGTGCGTATGGATGGGATGTTCACCATGAACCGGTGGCACTTCGCCGTACGTCTTATGGTCCGTTGATGAAACGGGCTTGGCGGAATCAAATTGTGCAATTCCGTCGCACACTCCCCAAAATGTAATCGATAGAAAACCGACAAGTTAGCAACTCTGCGTCTATGTTCAAGACTTTGGAGTTTCGACTCAACGAGCCTATCATTGCCGATGATCCTCTTGGTTCGTTTCTCAGTTGACTCAAGGGCATCAAGCTGGTATCTGGCAGATCCGTCCCAAAGATGAGAGCAGTACTCCATACACGATCGGACTTCCATCCATCCATCCACATTTATATTCATAACCATCCATCCACATTTATATTCATAACTCTTTCTTCTCTTTCTATTTACAACCAACTTGAACAGTTTTTAAATTACTGAGCGGCTTACGTTTGACCACTATCTCACCTGATGATAAGCGATGATGTGGTCGAAGATGGAGCACGCTTGCCAAGAAGTAACCTATTCACTCTTGACTTAAAGACTCCCAGGTTGTAGCTATCAGGAAACACAGACTCCGGTAGGGAATTCCACTCCCTAACTGTACGCACAATGAATGTTTTCTCAAAACGCTTTGTGCGTATGGATGGGATGTCCACCATGAACCGGTGGCACTTCGCCGTACGTCTTATGGTCCGTTGATGAAACGGGCTTGGCGGAATCAAATTATGCAATTCCGTCGCACACTTCCCAAAATGTAACCGCTAGAAAACCGACAGGCTAGCAATTCGGCGTCTATGTTTTAGACTTTGGAGTTTCGATTCAACGAGCCTATCATTGCCGATGATCCTCTTGGCTCGTTTCTCAATTGACTCATGGGCATCAAGCTAGTATCTGGCAAATCCGTCCCAAAGATGAGAACAGTACTCCATACACGATCGAACTTGTGCTTGATAGAGTTGGAGCAGCTGTTCCGGCGTGAAGTACCGTCTCACCTTTTGGAGGGTCCCCAACTTTTTGCCAGCCTTGGCTCTATGAAGGGACCAACATTGAGGGTAGATGTTAAAGTAACACCAAAAATATCAAGTTGGTCGGTTATCGGCACGGTCACACCTCGGAAAGATGAAGCCGGGTGAAATTGGCTCCTCTTAGCGGAAATAAGACACGCCTGGGTCTTAGCAGCATTGAACTTGACCAGATTGGCATCTTCCCATTCTGAGACAGCCTGTAAGGACATGTTCAAACGCTCAACTATAGCCTCTCGGAGAGACTGGACCTGAGCCCCACTAGCTCGTGCGTCAGGCACGTATCTCCCGGCAACAGTGCTGTCGTCTGCATACCCAAAGGTACCGGGTTTTAGCAGATCGTTAATATGCAGCAAAAACAATGTTGGCGAGAGCACCGACCCCTGAGGAACACCGGCATTAATAGCCAGCAGTCCGGACGAGCAGCCACCTATGACTACTCGGATAGACCGATCCCTCAGGAAATCTGCAATCCAATCACGCACACCAGTGGGCAGACCGAAGGAAGGAAGCTTGCCAATTAGGCTGGCCCTTCTTGGGCACGGGTTGCACGTTAGCTTGCTTCCAAGCCATCGGCACTTTTCCAGTCTCAAACGAAAGGTGAAATAGGCGTGTCAAGATGGGAGACAACTCAGGCACACAAGTCCTCAGTACAATTGCCGGTATCCCGTCGGGGCCACTAGCCTTGTTCATGTCTAGGTAATTAAATTTGATTTGATGACATTAATTAAAAATGGACTTTAAATTCTTACATTAACCTATTAATACTGTTTCATATTAAAAACAACTAAGTATTATTGAAAAAAATATTTAAACACAAGATTATGATTTATGAGTAATTGAGAATTCAAAGAAAGACTACCTCACTGAAGGCTGGCACTCTGGCTCCAGTTTGACGTTCACCAAACCTCTTTCCCATTATTGACAGGATCTTTAACTCTCAATGAGAGAGTGGGGGTACCATGGATGGACCAGCTCCAGTCACTGAAGCTGACCTCCGAGAATCAGCAGCAGCTTTCTTGGCGAAATGTTTTATATCAAACCATACCTGCAAAATGTAAATGCATGAGATTATCATGTTACTTTAATAATATGTTATTAATTAATAAAACACTAGGTACCTTTTGCCACTGCTGAATTGTTTTAGTGCAACCACCCATAGAGTTGAGTATATTGCACAATTCTTCCCACAGCCCTTTGCCTGGGCAATTCCTTCGGCACTCCTCAATCTCCAGCGGGCTAGATCCCTATGCTCTCCGTTAGGAGTATACGAGTATGTATTCTGTGCCTATGCGCGTCCAAAAAATTGAGAAGGGTGTCAATTTTTTGGACGAGGACGAGGTGTGATTAGATTGCGTGTGATTATACAGATAATTTTGGTTGCCATATGTTACTACGCAACGTTGGCATGAAATACTAGTCTTCAATTTAGTCGGTTAGCAATAACCGTGAAAGGATGCTTTATAGCGTCTCGGTGAATTTCGTAGAAAATAAAAAAAAAATTTCGTTCAGTCAACTTGACAGCCGGGCCACAGATTATTATTATTATTAACATCGATTCAAATTTGATTCAAATTCGATTCAAATTCGATTCAAATTCAATTCAAATTCGATTCAAATTCAATTCAAATAATTTAATTCAAATAAATCATTTACAGGCACTTTTGAATTGTCAATAAGTCAGTCCAAATTCGATTGAAATTCGATTGAAATTCGATTGAAATTCGATTGAAATTCGATTGAAATTCGATTGAAATTCGATTGAAATTCGATTGAAATTCGATTGAAATTCGACTCAACTTCGATTCAAATTCGATTCAAGTTCTATTGAAATTCGATTGAAATTCAATTCAAGTTCGATTCAAATTCGATTCAAGTTCGATTCAAATTCGATTCAAGTTCAATTGAAATTCGATTCAATTTCGATTCAACTTCGATGAAACTTCGATACAAATTCGATTCTAATTCGATTCAAATTCGATTCAAGTTCAATTGAAATTCGATTCAATTTCGATTCAACTTTGATTCAACTTCGATACAAATTCGATTCTAATTCGATTCAAATTCGATTCAAGTTCAATTCAATTTCGATTCAATTTCGATTCAACTTCGATTCAATTTCGATTCAATTTCGATTCAACTTCGATTCAAATTCGATTCAAGTTCAATTCAATTTCGATTCAATTTCGATTCTGCTTCGATTCAAGTTCAATTCAATTTCGATTCAATTTCGATTCAATTTCGATTCAATTTCGATTCAAATTCAATTCAAATTCAATTGAAATTCGATTGAAATTCAATTCAAGTTCGATACAAATTCGATTCAAATTCGATTCAAATTCGATTCAAATTCGATTCAAATTCGATTCAAATTCGATTCAATTTCGATTCAAATTCGATTGAAATTCGATTCAAATTCGTTTCAGCTTCGATTCAATTTCGATTCCATTTCGATTCAAATTCGATTCAATTTCGATTCAATTTCGATTCAATTTCGATTCAATTTCGATTCAATTTCGATTCAATTTCGATTCAATTTCGATTCAATTTCGATTCAATTTCGATTCAATTTCGATTCAATTTCGATTCAATTTCGATTCAATTTCGATTCAATTTCGATTCAATTTCGATTCAAATTCGATTCAAATTCAATTGAAATTCGATTCAAGTTCGATTCAAATTCGATTCTAATTCGATTCTAATTCGATTCTAATTCGATTCTAATTCGATTCAAATTCGACTGAAATTCGATTCAAATTCGATTGAAATTCGGTTCAAATTCGATCCAAATTCGATTCAAGTTCAATTCAATTTTGATTCAATTTCGATTCAACATTGATTCAAATTCGATTCAAGTTCGATTCAAATTCGATTCAAGTTCAATTCAATTTCGATTCAATTTCCATTCAACTTCGATTCAAATTCAATTCAAATTCAATTCAAATTCGATTGAAATTCAATTCAAGTTCGATACAAATTCGATTCAAATTCGATTCAAATTCGATTCAAATTCGATTCAAATTCGATTCAATTTCGATTCAATTTCAATTCAAATTCGATTGAAATTCGATTCAAGTTCGATACAAATTCGATTGAAATTCGATTCAAATTCGTTTCAACTTCGATTCAATTTCGATTCAATTTCGATTCAATTTCGATTCAAATTCGATTCAAATTCAATTGAAATTCGATTCAAGTTCGATTCAAATTCGATTCTAATTCGATTCAAATTCGACTGAAATTCGATTCAAATTCGATTGAAATTCGGTTCAAATTCGATCCAAATTCGATTCAAGTTCAATTCAATTTTGATTCAATTTCGATTCAACTTTGATTCAAATTCGATTCAAGTTCGATACAAATTCGATTCAAATTCGATTCAAATTCGATTCAAATTCGATTCAATTTCGATTCAATTTCGAGTCAAATTCGATTGAAATTCGATTCAAGTTCAATTGAAATTCGATTCAATTTCGATTCAACTTCGATTAAACTTCGATACAAATTCGATTCAAATTCAATTGAAATTCGATTGAAATTCAATTCAAGTTCGATACAAATTCGATTGAAATTCAATTCAAATTCGTTTCAACTTCGATTCAATTTCGATTCCATTTCGATTCAAATTCGATTCAAATTCAATTCAAATTCAATTGAAATTCGATTGAAATTCAATTCAAGTTCGATACAAATTCGATTCAAATTCGATTCAAATTCGATTCAAATTCGATTCAAATTCGATTCAAATTCGATTCAAATTCGATTCAATTTCGATTCAATTTCGATTCAAATTCGATTGAAATTCGATTCAAGTTCAATTGAAATTCGATTCAATTTCGATTCAACTTCGATTAAACTTCGATACAAATTCGATTCAAATTCAATTGAAATTCGATTGAAATTCAATTCAAGTTCGATACAAATTCGATTGAAATTCGATTGAAATTCGTTTCAACTTCGATTCAATTTCGATTCCATTTCGATTCAAATTCGATTCAAATTCGATTCAATTTCGATTCAATTTCGATTCAAATTCGATTCAAATTCGATTCAAATTCGATTCAAATACGATTCAATTTCGATTCAATTTCGATTCATATTCGATTCAAATTCGATTCAAATTCGATTCAAATTCGATTGAAATTCGATTGAAATTCAATTCAAATTCGATTTAAATTCAATTCAAATAATTTAATTCAATTCAAATAATTTAATTCAAATAAATCATTTACAGGCACTTTTGAATTGTCAATAAGTCAGTCCAAATTCAAATTCAATTCAAATTCAATTCAAATCATTTATTTCAAATAAATCATTTACAGCCACTTTTGAATTGTCAATAAGTCGGTCAGTCAGAAAGATGAAGCTAATTGTACATTCCAAGGCGTAGATCTCTATGGAGAACGTGCAAGAAACTCCATGGACACTCTTTAAAACCATGTTATGTATAAAAATTCTGGTTACATATGTCTTGTTGCTTCTAATATTTGAGAACAATGTTAAATAAACAATTCATAAACAAAAACAATAAAAAAGATTAAAATAAGCCAGTGGCAGTTGAGAGATGACCAGTCTCAACTGACGGCGCCCGAACACGAACATGACGCATGGGTCAGCACCACTCAGCTCAACCATATTGAAGGGAACCGAATGACCCAACACACGCGCCACCATCAGCGAGACATTTTTGTGAGCATGACAAACTGTCAAGTGCTCGTTCATGTCAAAAAAATAAAATAAAATAAAAAGCAGTTACATTGTATGCCCCATGGTACCTACTCATATTTACAAAATAAAAAAAATGCTTTAAAATGATTATAATAACTTATGAAAAGTTAGAAAAAAAAAAAACAATTAAAAATTTAATACAAAAAAACTTGAGAGGTGTCAAGGGACACCCGGATGGAACGAAGTTCCTTTCGATTAATTAGTGAAGTAATAATCTACTTAGCTTACTATAGCAAAAAGATTACTTAGCTTACTATAGCATATAATATACTTTTCGTAAGAATTTTTTCCGGGCTAGACGGAAAAATAATAATAAAAAAATAAATTAAATTAATAATAAAAAAAATAATAATAATCTGTGGCTCGACTGTCAACCGAACTGACAAGAAAAATTTTCTCTGCATATTTTATCAATTACATCAACAAATTATCTTATTTTAAACGTCCAAAAATGCATACAATACCAGACAAAAACTGCAATAATACCTACAATATATAAATAATAAAAAAACAATAGTGAAAATGACAAGATAAAGTTAACAATGACGATGAATGAAACAGTGAGAAGAGAAAAATGTTGACGAGAGCCGCAGCACGGAGAGCACGCCCACCACCTCCGGCCTCGTCGCTTAGCTCCGCCTCGCCGCCGCCGGAACCCAGCCCCACCGTGAGTGCTGTGACACCGGCCGTGGCAGTTGCGTCGAGCTCCAGCGACGAGTTCTTCTCGCCGCCGACGACACCACCACCTGCGCGTCGACGGGGAGGACGCCGGCCGCCGAGCGGCTTAGGACCTCGAGGCTCACCGGCCTCTGATAGGGTCCCAGCTCCCGGCGGAAGTGTGCAGCGCATGCGATGGACGCAATCCATCAATGAAAACGTCATGCGCTCATACTATGGGGCTACAGAGGGAGGTAACAACCTGACCGCGTACCGTGTTCGGATGCTCTCTTTGTTCCAGGTGCTTGAGCCAGCCGTCAACGTTTCGGCCCAACGACTGTCGGATCAGGTACGGGTCATCCTGCGTAATCATATGTTGGATGATACTGTACTTGATCGCCTCCGAACTGAAATGGGTAGCCATGTTATTGCCCCTCCGTCGCAGACTGTGGTACCAGTTGTGGTACCACCGTCCAACCATGCTCCCAACCACGCTGACGAGGAGTGTAATGACATGGTTACAAACGTAAGTACCCACTGCAATGATGTATTGAGGAGTGCTTTGGAGTGTGCTATTCGGGAATATCGCAGCATGCCGCTCGAGCTTAGGCCACGCTTACCTCGTTTGCCCATGCATAATAAGAATAGGGCGCTGGTGGCTGCTCTGGATTCGCAGTTGTCAAATTACTTTGATGACTGCGAAGACCTCACCGATACACACTCGATACTGTACTGCGCGGCTGTAGCGGCATGTCGTGTAGCTCACGTCAAATTTCCTAATGACAGAGCTACACGACCGAAGCCAGCCGTGCCGGCTTGGCAGTGCAGGATCGAGCGTCGTATTGGTGCGGCCAGAGCACTCATAGGCAAACTAATCTGCTTCAGGGAGGGCAACACTCGCCCAAGAGTGATGCGCTTTGTGAGACGGGCGTTTTCGGGGACTGGTGTCAGCTCCCGTGACTATATGTCCCGTGTCACAGAGCGTATCGACTTCCTGAAGCAGAAAGTATATGCATGGGCAAACCGTATTCGCAGGTATAAGCGGCGAGTGGAGCGGTACATCCAGAATCGCACATTCCGAAGTAATGAAAGGTGGGTGTACAGGGATTGGGAGCGACCGGACCAAGGTGTGACTAATACGCACCTGCCGGATGATGACGCCATATACTCTTTCTGGCGCAGCATCTGGTCGGTGCCTGTCTGTCATACCGAGGGCGATTGGATTCGGGATGTTGAGCGCGCGTGCGATCTAGTACCAGAAATGGGGGCAATTATCATCAGCCCCCAAGATATAGCTCGTGCAGTCCGTCCGTTAGCTAACTGGAAATCTCCAGGGCCGGACGGGCTGCACAACTTCTGGATAAAATGGTTTACAAGGTCGCATGCCCGCTTGGCATCTCAGATCCAGTCTGCCTTAGAGTCAGGGTCGCTGCCCCAATTTCTGACTACAGGAATAACCCACCTGCTCCATAAATCAGGTAGTACTGCGGAACCTAAAAATTATAGACCGATCACGTGCTTACCGACGGTCTATAAGGTTCTTACATCCATTTTGAGAGCTAAGATTAACACACATATAGATAGTAACTATATCATGTCTGCCTCTCAAAATGGATGTAGGAATGGGTCCCGCGGTACTAAGGAGCTTCTCCTCATAGATATGACCATTAGCCAACAGGTTCGGCGTTCCCGAAAGGATCTGTCGACATGTTGGATAGACTATAAGAAGGCCTATGACTCAGTTCCTCATACATGGCTCATGAGGGTGCTAGAATTGTATAAAGTTGATGCAACGCTACGCACCTTCCTGATGTCATGTATGGGGCAATGGAGGACGGTCCTTCGCTATCCAGGATGTCGACAAATCCAGAGGAATAGCGAACCGATAAGGATCGAGCGGGGTATATTCCAGGGTGACAGTTTGAGTCCGCTTTGGTTTTGCCTAGCCTTGAATCCTCTAAGCACACTGCTGGAGAATTCAGGACTAGGTTACCGGTTGAAGAGAGGTGGTCAGGTTATATCTCACCTGCTTTACATGGATGACTTGAAACTTTTTGCCCCCAACAATCTGCAACTGATGGAGCTACTCAAGGTAACTGAAACCTTCAGTAGTGCCATCAGGATGGAGTTTGGTGTGGACAAATGTGCAGTCATGCATGTAAAGCGAGGGGAGATTGTGGAATCCGTGGGAACTCAACTCTCGGATTCCATAAACCTGAGATCCCTCTCTCCAACCGAAACCTATAAGTATTTGGGTATGTCGGAAGCGTTAGGTATCAATGTTACTGACATGAAGCAATCGTTGAAGGAGCGCTTCTTTGGCCGCCTGAAGAAGGTATTTAATAGTCTTCTATCGGGCGGAAACAAGGTGCGCGCCTTCAACGGTTGGGTCATGCCGGTATTGATGTACTCTTTCGGCGTACTCAAATGGACTCAAACAGAACTTGACGCCCTGGATAGGCGTGTCCGTAAACTGCTGACTGCATTTCGAATGCATCACCCACGTTCTTCAGTGATGAGACTGTATATCCCGCGGAAGTGTGGAGGCCGAGGCTTTTTAAATGCCAAAACCCTCCACAACCGCGAGGTATGCAGTCTAAGGGAATATTTTCTAGCTGCTGACGTGGGTATGCATCGAGATGTAGTGGCGGTGGACAAGGGCCTTACTCCACTCTCCTTGGCTAACGAGAACTGGCACAAACCTCTAGTGCTTGACACTAACGATCGCAGAGAAGTATGGCAGAGTAAGGAACTTCACGGACGCTTTTTCCGGGCCCTACATGGGCCCGATGTAGACCAACTAGCGTCCGTAGCCTGGCTGCGTGTCGGTGACCTCTTTGGGGAAACCGAAGGTTTTGTCTGTGCAATTATGGACGAAGTTATCATGACGAAAAACTACCGGAGATTTATTGTGAAGGACGGCACGGTTGACATATGTCGGGCATGTCATCGTCCGGGAGAATCAATCCGCCACATAATCTCTGGTTGTTCTCGTCTAGCTAACGGTGAATACTTGCATAGGCACAACCTTGTAGCCAGGATTATCCATCAGCAACTTGCTCTGAAGTACTCTCTTGTGGAATCGGAAGTGCCGTACTACAGATATGCGCCCGACCCAGTTCTCGATAATGGTCATATCTCATTGTACTGGGATCGGTCCATCATCACTGACAGGACTATTGTAGCCAATAAGCCTGATATAGTGGTGGTGGACCGAATCGAGAGGCGTGCAATGATTGTTGACATTACCGTCCCACATGACGAGAACCTCGTGAAAGCCGAGAAAGATAAACAAATCAAGTATATTGACTTGGCTCGCGAGGTTGTCGACATGTGGGATGTGGACTCAGCGATCATTGTACCGATAGTCGTGTCAGCCAATGGCTTAATAGCCACGAGCCTCGATCAACACCTCAGGAGGCTCTCGTTAGGCGGCTGGATCAAGGGCTTGATTCAGAAAGCTGTACTTCTGGACACGGCTCGCATTGTCAGGCGGTTCCTCTCTCTGGAGCCCTGACCGCCGGTAGCTTGGACCCTGTTCCCGATACCGGTGGGCTACTATTTTTTATATTTTTAAATGTTTTTTATATATTCTTTTTTAAGAAATATTTAAAAATGTATTTAATATGTTTAAAAAATGAATAAACGAAAAAAATAATAAAAAAGAAATAAAAAAAAAAAAAAAATAAAAATAATATCTGGCTAGCTTTCTATAAGAGAGAGAGAGACAGACAGAGAAACATGCGACGCCGCACAGCTTACAATAGCTTACTATAGCAAAAAGTGTCGTGACAACTTTTCGTAAGAATTTTTTCCGTCTAGCCCCCTTTCACAACGCGCGATAAGAAACTTCGTTCCAAAAACTTGAGAGGTGTCAAGGGACACCCGGATGGAACGAAGTTCCTTTCGATTAATTAGTGAAGGAATTGTAATATAATTTAATTTTTTTTAATTTATAATATTTTTTTATTATTAACTACGCACACACGCACGCACGTAAGAAGTTATACTTCATCATCTCATCTCATCTCATCTCATCGCAGCTCAGCTCAGCTCAGATCAGCTCAGCTCAGCTCAGCACAGCTCAGCTCAGCTCAGCTCAGCTCAGCTCAGCTCAGCACAGCTCAGCTCAGCTCAGCTCAGCTCAGCTCAACTCTTTAGCAATAACAACAACTATAACAAAAGTAATTGTAATAATTTTTTTTTTTTTTTACTATAGCAAAAAGTGTCGTGACAACTTATTCGTAAGAATTTTTTCCGTCTAGCCCCCTTTCACAACGCGCGATAAGGAACTTCGTTCCAAAAAGATATCTATATATTTATATTTTCTGCATGAATATTATAAGAAATATTTAATATATCACATGATTGATCAATGTAAAATTTCAAAATAAAGCAAAATAGTTAGTTAATTATAAGTTAAAGTAAAAACCGTAACTTATTTTAGATGGCATCATAAAAGACCCACACAATATTGTTCAATCTAATCGTTCACGAAGATTGTTTATGGATTCGAACTTCGTCTGCGTGTCCGAAAACAAAATAGAGTAGGGTCTGTAACGAAACTTCGTTTAAATTTCGTTCGTTTGCGAAGTTTCGTTTCAGAGAAAGAGAGTAGACCCCCTGACTGCCCTGAGAGGAGCTCGTGGCTAAAGTAATAACAGCCGCACGGGTCGATCCATTAGTATAAGCTACGCTTGCCGGGGTTGGTCCATGGACCGGGGTCTGGTCTTGCATATCTGTTTACATATCTTTACATACCGAGACTCCTCCGTGCCTCGGAAAACAAGTTAAGCCGTTGGTCAGAGCTGTCAATCGTGTATCTTTGACAGTCGTTACGGATCTTCAGAAGCCCGAAAGTCTGACAACCAGTCTTACCAAGGGGTATTACCCAGGTACAGGGTTGTGGAGGTTCGATAGGTAGCGCCTCATGTAAAATACTGGTATTCAGCTGCATCCGGTTAGACTGGAAGCCGACCCCAAGATAGTTGGGAAAAGGCTAGGCAGATTGATATATTTGGCATCTGTGAAAGATCTTTAACTGACAGCCAGTACCAACGGTTTAACGTGGCTACTGCATGCTACAAGAAGATGCTACGCGCAACTAAATATTACTGGAATGAAAGCAACAATATCTTTTGTTTAGGTTTGTAATAATTTAATAAATAAGTATCTCACAAATCATTGTCAGAACTCTATGTAAAATTAGGTGTTCCAAACCTATTAAATTTTTAAGACCTGCATTTGATAGCAATTTTCATTCCTGTGAACAGAAAAGCTGTATAAAAGTACAAAAATGTAAATAACATTAACAAAGCTAAAAATGTCACAGCCTTGTCAGCTTTTTCGAATAACGACCAACGTGTAAACCTTATTGGATATTGATTGATACAGTAATAATGACAATATCAAGGTCGGGCCGACAGCACGGCGTAACCTTTGCGAAATGTCACGGGCCCTTAGATATCCATGATCACGTGTGGCGAATCAGAACAGAAATAGATATTGAGATACATACCTACTCGATACTTTTTTATGAATTGAGTGTCGGTAGATATAACCTATTGTCTTGTTCTTCATACACCTTGCAAAGTCAAGTAAAGATTTTTTCTCATCAGAATTCAGAAGCAAAAATGAAAGAAGCATCACTTCATCTACTCTTTCGATGTTGGTAATTTCGTGTCTCTAAAACGACTAGCATTAAAGAGACGGAAAATAAAAAAAGAATACCTTTTGCGTGGCGTCTCTTAGGTTTTCTCTTGGATAGCTAACTATCGGAGAGAAACCCTAAGAGACGCCTAGACTTTTGGAGGAAACAATCAGGAAGTGTGGGATTTTTACCTTACTAATACCACCCTGGTGATCACCATCAGTATACGGAAGGGGTCCAGTGACCTCTCAAAAGAGCACTTTGGAACCCCTCTATACAACGCCTGTTACGGCACATCCTTGGAGAGACAGTAAAAAGATCTCCCCTGGCAGCACGTGATCACTGTGTCACCGTGTTTCCTAGGGTCACTGGGTGGTCGGAGAGAGTCCCCTTTCAGAGCACCTTTTATCCCGGATTCCAACTACCAATATGGTGGAGGCGCAGTTTCGGCGTTTTAGGCGACGAGGTAAGCGCCTCATTACCTCCTTCTCCAAGTGCGATCGGCCCTGTCACGAACCAACTCGATGGCCTCCTTCTGGAACATCACGGGGTCTTACAAAAGGAGACCACTTCCCTCCAGTTTTCTGTCTCTGTCAGCATAGCCCTCACTACTGCTGGCAGAGACAGGTCTAGCCCAATCCTGGTGACCAAGATCTGCCGCTCAAAGGCACACGCAGGGCACTCTTCAAGCGTGGGCTATGCAGAATCTATGGCCCCTCCGCAATGGTGGCAATTTGCCGTGGTCTCACGCCCAATCCTATTCAGGTACTCACCGAAGTAACCATGCCCTTTCAGCACCAGAGTGAGCCTGTAGAAGATATGCTTCCCTCTTTGCAGCCAGACATCGAAGTATAGCAGGACAGGCTTTGACAACACGCTCGAGCGTACGTTCTGTTCCTGCTGCCTCAGCCTAACGACAGTGAACCCTGGCACGCTATCGCCACTTTGGCGGATGGCACGAATTCGGTTATAGACCTTCGCATCCATAATATCTACCAGGATGTCCAGCAGCGGAAAGCGTGCCAGGAGAGTAGCCACCTCAAAGGATACAAAAGTTTAACTAAATAGACGCACCACATAAAGGACCATCGATCAGCCTGCGAAGAGGCGGGTAACTTCTTCCCGTGGTCGTCCGAGATTGGGCAGTAGTTTTTTTAAAACACCTACTTCCCTTCCAATGCAGAAGTCCAGGCGCTCAAAATGTTCTTCAAAGCCCCACTATCCATCCAGTTTTATGGCAAGGTCCTTAATGTATCGACATCTGGAGTTACGCATCTCCAACAGTCACTGACGAGCTGGGCGGCTCTGCATAACGCCTCAGTTTTATGACGCGCTAACTCTAAACCCAGCTCGCAGATTGACGACATGATTGTTGCAACCCCGAGCTCGGTAAGCTGAATGGTCTCGTTGAAAGTGTCCGCGCCAACCATCACTAGGGTGCCGTCTGCATAGCAAACGATATTTACGCCAGCGGGGAGGTCAACACCCAGGACTGCATGTGCTGTCCCACAAAAGAAAAGAAAGAACACCTGGAAAAAATTTTGGAAGCAACCTTAGTAGAAGTGAGTTTCTTCACTATAGACATATTGAAGACACTACTCTGACTGAACATTAAATATTACTTCTTTACATTATTAAATCATAAAAGTCATAATCTCAAAGCATTGAAATACATTTATTTCTATACACTGATGACAGTTTACTCTTAAAGGTCAAAAAAAAAATCTCTAGGCCACTACTATGTATGTAGGAGCGAGGACCAAAATTCCAATATTCAACATACTCGTACCAAAATTTATAGCCTCTTATAACGCAAAACGATATTTAGAAGCTAGCTCAAGTTTCCTGATCCCGGCAGCTGCCTGTTCTAAAGATATAGCACAAATCGGTTTGGCTAGAACCCAATGTCGGACGCAAAGGCAGGTAGATACGCTCCAAATCAAATTGATATGCGGGATGCAATCTCAATTAGGCAGCCAGATTGAAACATGGCTGTAATACGCGATAGTGTTGTTGTGATGTTCGCGTACATTTCATGCTGTGTAAGGTGTTGTTTTTAAATTGTAAGAAAAACGAGTAGTGTATTGCATACAGTGGATTTCAAAAAGAAAAGTACTTTTTTATAGTCTATTTAGAATTCATTTATTTAATTCAGTTTAGCATTTTTCTTAAGATATTATTATAAGGAATAAATTAAACCCATGAACTAATTGCATTAATCGAATTTTTCGTCACAGTCCTAAATAAAGTTCCTTATTCTATAACCTAATACTTTTCAGTAACCTTTCCTTAAATTTACAATATTTGAGGTCCCTACTCGATCTAATGCATAAATCAAAATTGCAACTATTGATCAGCATTTCAAGCTTAGTTCACTTGAGTCTGTGTTTTAATTTTAAAAGTGAATACGACCCGACCATTACTGCACATTAGCCTTGGATCAGGCTGAGCAGAACACATTGCTCGCAAAACTTTGGAGTGGCAACCGCGTACTGGAAGATGCAGCGTTGGAAGGCCTTCCACAAGGTGGACCGATGTTCTGGTGAAGGTCACGAGAGTCTGCTGGATGCGAGACTCACAGAACCGGTCAATGTGGCGACACTTGGGGGTGGCCTATGTCCATTATTTCAGTCGAAAGACGTGCACTGCGCACGTCTTTCGACTGAAATAATGGATTATTAAGATGTCAGTTCTAGGGAGAGGCCTTAGCCCCGTAGTGGGAGGATGCAGGCTAACAGCAATAGTGCCGATACTGTAATTAATGGCATTACAAGACAGAAAAGATGTCTTATAAGATCTATATAATATCCACCAAAACATAAATGTTAAAGAAAGCCAAGTTCTTTAAATCGACTCCGCAGTTAAAAGAAGTAAGATCTAACTGTATATCAAGTTTTTTTGAAGTTCTTTAAATCGCAGCTTCTCTTCATGCGCACGACGCTCTTTAGTTGCTATAAAAGATCTTATTTTCAATGTTCCCATTTACTGTCGTATTGTCATATACACTTTGATTATGTCCAATAATCTACCGCCATACCAATTTTCGAGTTCCTAAGTCACCTGGAAGTAGACTAACATTTCGATGATTGAGTGAGTCAGTGATAAAAATTGTGAATTTCGGACGTCATTCTCTCGTTAATAGGTACAGGTTTTTTATTGCAATTTGGGACTTGGTAATTAGACCAGAGATTTTATAATGTACGCAAAATTACAAAAGTGTAGGTCAAAATACAGTTTAAGTTATGTGTAAGTCGAATGAATATAATCCACGGCCGGTGAGTCGCCCTTTTGCTTCGCAAACTTGACAGATATACTGCCGTGTGTCTAGATATACTTAAGCATTATAGTGTCTTGTACCGAGGGTACTCCGAATAAAAGTGTTTACGTAACTCTCTAGATATTGAATTTGTTTCATGTAAGCAAATGGTACCGATATTTGTATTGTAGGCTACCTTCAATACTAGCTTAGCATTTTCTTTGTTGACTGAAACTAATCGTATGTAGTCTCTTTGTATGAAAGTCATATTATTTTGTATGGAAAGTTTTGAATGCATGATAAAAAATCAAGGTTAGGCAGTTTAATTGAATGTTGAGTGACTAGCTGATATTTATTTCAAGGGCACATTGGACTAAAATAACAATTGACTATTGCTGACTAATGGTAGGCATATTTTTTTGTGGGTGTTTGAAATCATCCAATGAATTCACCCACTCTTCGTGTTACTGTTTTACAGACTAATCCCCACCTCTGTTCCTTCAGTTACCTGAGTGCAAAAGGGGCGCGGTACAAAAAAAAAATGGTAGACACTGCTTTTATTAAGAGGGAAGAGGGGCTGCGATTCTCCATACAAATGTATTCCGCTGTTTTCTTCCTGAATAATGCCTCTAGAGCAATCATTTTTTTTTTCATAAAGCCAAGGTCTGCTGTTGACACGTAACTGTCAGTTCCTTTTTTTTAGCAACTTATAAGTAAAGAAAATATGACCCTCCAAAAATTACAAAAAATGGCCATATTTTTAGCGCCTTTCAAAGACTACCAAAATAAATGTGTTATGTTGAAACTTTTCTACTTTGTCTAACTAGAAAAGTTTCAACATAACACATTTAATAGGGACCTAACATACTCTTTCTTAAAAAGGTTGGTGCAAAAATAATTGAATCGGCTCAGTTTTCGTGGAGAAAAAAGGGGAATACTAAACGTCGATCTCGTCAAAAATTTTGTGATAAAATCGGTTTGAGTTGCAGCTGTCCCTACCGCACTCGACAGGGGCAGGCTTGAGGGAGCACGAAGGCAATAGTTTCTTCAAATACCTATTTTGTAAATTTCTCGCAGACCCTGTTCCCTCTTAAGACATGGCTTTATATGGCCCACGCATGCCAATCCAAATGCACATGATAACAAAAATTTCATCATCATCATTTCAGGCGAAAGACGTCCACTGCTGGACATGGGTTACTTGATTTCGAAAGTTTATGATTATATTTTTAGTATTTAGAACATGGTGTGTCGATAATTCAGTTGTACGATGTTTTATTACATCGATGCTTTATTGGTGCGCTGTAATGTTTGTGCGAAAAATCCTCTTGCTGATGGAATAAAATATCGTACAACTGAATTATCGACACACCGTGTTCGATATAATAAAAATCTTGAAATTAAGTAGGGAACCCGCTGGATATAGGCCTCCGCCAAGTATCGCCACAACAACTGGTCCTGTGCGTCGTGTCGTGTCCATTGGATTCCAGTAACGAAATTCCTTTTGAAATAAGCAGCACCTTTGTTCCTGCTTTTAAGTGTTTGTGTGTACATAAATTAATAAATGATTAGAAAAATTAGTTTTGGGCTCACTGCATTTTATTTAACATTTACTCACATTTATATTTCATGAAGAACCTCATACATTCTAAGTTGTTCACCATTTTGTGCAAGTCGTAAATGTCAAGTGTGCTAGAGAGTTATGTCTGCACTCTTGGCAAGCAATGCTACTATTCAGGAACCTGTTACATTTTGTAATATATTCTTTGTATTTATCTCTGTATTTTTAACCTTTTTTTAAAATAATTGGCAGGTGTCCATTTTTAGGGTTCCGTACCCGAAGGGTCCAAACGGAGCCCTATTGTCTGTCTGTCCTTCCATCTTCTGTCACAAAATTTTGTTACGAAGAATATTTTGACTTCCCATTGACCTATAAACTTGAAATTTGTTGATCATATTTATTATTATGTATACTTTACTAACAAATACCAATATTTGGTACGGAACCCTTAATGTACGAAATCCCACACGTACTTGGCCAGTTTTTTTAAAAGCACATCATGATCCTTTCATTTTGACTTATGTTAGTTTTAGCAAAAGATAGAACCACACTGGATCCTCGACCTCTGATAAAGCTAAAGCAACCTAGGAACAAAATCAAAAAATCAAAAGTCATTTATTCAAACTGGGCTGAGAGTCAGCACTTTTTTAACGTCAAAGTTCTACATAAAGACCAAGTACCCTAAGATAAATATTCAGAGTCAGACAGATTTTGTAAAATATAATATTATTATGTAGATCTAACAAACCGTCACATTTTCCGATAAAAAACAGACTATTGTGAAATCATTCCTTTTACTGTCATGCGGGTAGCCGCCCGCGTGCGGGCTGCAGGCATCCTATCATTTCATACAACATGTATTTCCTATCACGCGGGCAGCACGCGCGTGTAACGCGAATGGGCTACGGTCGCGTACTCGCGACCTTGCCACCCGCATGCGGGTGTGCCTACTAATTCTTGCGCCGCTGTAGTTTTTACTGTCGTGCAGGTCCCACACATGGTCACAGTACAGTACGCATAGTGCAACACAAACACGGGTGACACGCACGACACTGCAGCGGTGAACGAAATTTGCGTCCTGCATGTGGCCAGGACCGTGCTATCACCCGCATGCGGACCAGACCCGCATGCGGGTGGGCAACATGATAGCAAACCCCCACATCCTCTCACAGAGAGTAGGCCTGTGGGGACATTAAAAGGCTGATGATGATAATGAATATAATTAATCCAATGACGTATTGTCTGAAAGCAAAATCGAGTAGTATTAGAAAAAAATATCACCACCACTACAGGGTGTATGTTAATGCACCACACATTTCCGCTACACCCTGTTTTTAAGGACTGATTCTGCCCATGGCAATATCTTTGAGAAAGTCATAGAGTATTCCCAAAAAAATGGATATTCCGTATTCTATTTATTATATGTGTCGTACTGTATGGATCAGAATGTTGGGCTGTGAAAAAGACGGATGAAAAAAGATTGCATGTGGCGGAGATGAGAATGTTGAGATGGATGTATGAAGTAACGAGAATGGATAAAGTGAGAAATGAGTACATTAGTGGTAGTTTAAAAGTGGCGCCAGTCACAGAAAAGCTGAAAGGGAACCGCTTATCTTGGTATGGTCATGTGAAGAGGAGGGATGAATCACATGTAACCAAAAGAGTTATGAATATAAATGTGGATGGATGTAGAGGGGAGGGAGGCCAAAGAAAAGATGGATGGATTGTGTGAGGAGTGATATGAAAGAAAAGGGAGTTAGTGATAGCGTGGCTGACAGGACAGAATGGAAGAAAAAAACGTGTTGTGCCGACCCCAAGTAACATGGGATAAGGGCAGGAAGATGATGAGTTTCAGTTGATCAAAATTAGCATGAAAGGTTCAATTTTTTTTTTTGGAGTTGTTTATTACATTCTTGAAGAAAGTTGTTCATTTCTCTAAGCAGACACAGTATTTAAAATATGACCACCCCTATCCGTTACAACCCGTATACACAGGTACAATAAAATTCTGTCTAACCCAAGAGAGAGTACCGCGTGACGTTATTTAGAAAAAAAAAAGTTGGCCGTCACGGAACGCCCGGTGGAACATCTTTTTAACCGACTTCCAAAAGGAGGAGGTTCTCAATTCGTCGGTATGTTTTTTTTTTTTTTTTTGTATGTATGTTACGCGATTTCTCCGTCAGTTGTGAACCAATTTTCGAAATTCTTTTTTTATCTGAAACAATATAGTCCCGAGGTGATCCCATATAAATTTTATCGAAATTACTGCAGCGCTTTTTGAGAAACTGAACAAAAACGGAAAATACGTGTACCTCGATGACGTTTTGGTGTTCTCCAAATGTTTAAATTCCACGTTCCATGTTATTGAGGTTTTTAGTTCTGGGGTATAACAACTAAAAAGTGAAAAATAAAAAACTTTTTTACAAAAAAAACAACCGACTTCCAAAAAAAAACTAAAAATTAATAAATAACTTTAATTTCGTAAGTCGGTGTCAAATAACGAAGAAGTAAGATATAAACACCGACTTCCGAAATTAAAGTTATTTATTAATTTTTAGTGTATTTTTTTTTGGAAGTCGGTTGTTTTTTTTTATTAAAAAAGTTTTTTAATATTAGAATTAAAATTTTTTGTTGTTTGTTGTTTTTGTTGGTGGTGGTGTTGTTGTTGTTAGTGGTGTTGTGTGGTTGTTGGTGGCGTTGTGTTGTTGTTTTTGGTGGTGGTGTTCTGTTGTTGTTGTGTTATTGTTGTTGGTTGGTGTTGTGTTGTTGTAGTTGTGTTACTTTTTTCCGCATAGATGTTTCTAGGGAGAAAAGAGTCGAGAGCGGCGGCGTAGTGGGGGCATCGTGGCAAGACAGTGTCATGTCGTTTTCCGTCACGGCATTCTTGTCGATTTTACATGCCAAGCCGGGCCAATAAATTTTCACATTAAAATATCCTACCCACTCAAATCTAGGGCATCGAAAATCAATTTTCCAAACTCACGCAAGGCTGCTACGCTGCCATCAGGTTACTGAAACTAAATTATCTCAAGTGATGCGATTGGTTGCAGATGCTCCATTAAACGAATGATTGCCCTGTTGACTTCGTCGTGCCAAGCGCGACTGCCGAGCGTAGGGAGGACCCTCGGTCGGGCATAAAGTAACACTAGGTTTTTTCCACCAGGAATTTCTCAGTAGCAGCGCGGAGTATGGAAGTTGGCGATGTGACACCCCCCTGCTTCGAAACACACGTACAGTTGTTGTTCCTGCACCTGATCTCTCCCCGGTCGTGTCAGATTGCCGTCCCATCGGACTATGAGAGTGAAGGAACAGAGAGTGCACCTGTGTCTGCGCACACGCTTGTGCACTATAATATCTCCAGCGTACTTGGTTAATCTTCGTTGAGACTGGCCACTGTGATCAAAATTATCATTATTTTGAAGTAAAAACTTCTTAAGCATCGTTGTGATTTGAAAGTCGATGAAACGAAAAAGCGACAGTAAAAAGAGACAGACACATAAATTCATAAGATTTAACGAGGGAGAAAATGAGATAGGTAGTAATATACAGTGTTTTGTTTTTGTGTTTCAAAATGAGATAGGAAGCATTAGACAGTGTTTTGTTTTTGTATTTTAAAATGAGATAGGAAAGCATTATACAGTGTTTAGTTTTTGTGTTTTAAAATGAGATAGGAAGCATTATACAGTATTTTGTTATTGTGTTTTAAATTGAGATAGGAAGCATTATACAGTGTTTTGTTTTGTTATAGCCAAAATTTTTGAAAGTTTCACTTCTACCACGTGTGAATTGCACACATTCATGTTTTTTTTTTTAAACTAGTGACTGCACTTAACTCGCGCTTAACAATTTGTCAATTTATATCAACAATAATTCTAGTAGCATAAATTATAGGTAAGTTCGGATACTAATTATGCCACTGCATAAAAACAATATTAACTCGCAGTAAAAATATTAACACAGCTTTAGTTTCATTAGTCGAACTAATTAACTTATTAAATAAGGTATCCCTTTAGACTAAGCCACCGTTACAATCAAGCCCTGTCAAGTTTGTAGTGGTTACGGTCTCGAGGGATAAGTCTGGCGGTTATAGAGATGAAGTTTATGGTTATGTGTTGAAATTAGAAAAGTTTAAGATTATTGATGACTAGTTAAATATTTTTATTTTAGTTGATGAGTTTGTATTGTTGTTACTGTTTGTGTACTAGACCTGTGAAGGTGACTTTATTTAAGGGATATTGTCAATCGTTTTATACGTGCAGCCTGTGGACCAACTTTACGCAGCGGGCGTACAGCGCACTGTGCGTGCAGTGCAACAATGCCTTCAGGATATTGTTAGGGCTTCCGCGGTTTTGTAGTGCTTCGACAATGTTTGCTGAGGCGCGGACTGATGACCTTTTCGCAATTATAAGAAAACTTCGCTATTAAGTCGCCTGCGAAGTAGCCCGAACAGTCTCCTGAAGGTGTTGTCCGAGCGGTGGGACCTGTCCCTGATACAGAGGTGAATGCAGCTTCATGTTAGCGCCTCTCCTCGTATTATTTGATGCGTATTTGTATTGTGTGTGTCTAATTTTGTTATTGATTATATTAATGTGTAATATTTTAATTTTGATTCTGATTTTTATTTTTGTTTTTAATTTTGATTTTAATTTTGACATTGTAATTCTAATGTGTATTTTTAATTTCTGATTGTACGTGTGTGTGTATATTATCAGATTGTAATGTTTTTAATTATGGACTCTGGTCTGAAATAAATTTAATTAATTTATTAATTAATTATATTGTTATTTAGGTATACTACTCAATTATTGGAAGAATTATCCAGTTAATTTATTAAACGCAGGTTCAAGTCAAAGCTAAGTTCAAGTTTGTTCCGGTTGTGTGTTAGTAAGATAAGGTGCCAAGACCAAGAACCCAGAACTTGTTACTTGGAAAGATGTTTTATAAACCTGATTATTTTTGACTGGAAATGAGTTGTCTATTGAGTTGACGGCAAACAGAGATGTACGGAAAAAGAATACATGCTGCGACGACCCCAAAGATAATAAAGATAAGGGCTGGCTGGAAATTGATGTGAACTCGGGGCTGAGTCGTCGCCTGAATAGTCAGGTTTAAGGCGCTATTAACTGCCAACGACCTTGAGTGGTTAGCTTGCGTGTTCTGTGCTGAGCTCACGTAACGCATCGTATGTCCACCCAGTAATAGGACTCGCCCATCAAGGAGCACTGCTCGAAATTAGACGCATTATTAATTTATTATACATAAAACAACAAATACTGTACTAATACACGTATACTAGAATATAAATAATTCAATTATCTTTAAAATGCAGAAAGTTTCATGAAAATACGTTTTATGGTTTTTGCGTGAATCTCAATTTTTTATCCGCGTTAGACATAATTTTACAAATTAATTACAATATGTTATAAAAATATAATTTCAACTATTTACATATTAAATTACAAAAGAAATTGTGTAGAGTAACACATATTTTTTTCAAAGCAGTAAGACTAGTCGTTTAGACGTGATGTTCAATTAAAAATCAGAAGTCGTATAACTGCGCCTTTATGGGAGTATAAGCGGTCATTGACTTGACCTCACTATGTGATGGGGCCCGCAAGAAACAGCGAGCGTGAAGTCCCTCGACTCATGGTAGCGGCCTACCACTACTAGTTCCTAAACTAAGGGGTTTAAGCAGTAGTTAGTTTAGTAGTCCGAGATAGCTCTCCGTTCGCCCCACATGAAGAGTATCCATGGGGATTTCCCCATATAAAAAGGCAGAATATTGATGGTGATAAACCACGACTTTGAAATCACTCTCAACTTCAACAAAATAAGGCAAATAAACCTGCTTCAATATTAGTTCAAATAAAATCTTGGAAACGTAAACCGTCCTTAAATAATTAAGATATCACTTGAAATACGAGTACTTTGATAAAACTTTGATTGCGTTCAATAATGAGAGTACCCAATGGAGTGTCATTGGTATTAATCGGTAAAGTTTACTGATTGGTGAGTGGTGACTGGTTCCTTTTGAGGCTTCGGGCCTAGCTTCCTTATTTACTTAACATCGACCAACAATCTTAAGGGGGAAGCGCCAGGGTCGCGGATAAATTCGAAACAGAGTTACCGCGCCCCTGGGCACTCATTCAAGGAAGGAACAGGGGTGGGTTTTAGTCAGTAAAAGTCTGACACGCCTTTGCGCTCTACTCAGAGCGGGAGAAGGCATTGGATGATTTCCCACGCCAAAAAAAAAGAAAAGGGTAACCCGCTAAATTCAAATTTTCTTACATTTTTTAGAATTTGCAGGTTAGTATCAAGTTGTATGCTGATGAAAATTTGATTCACGGCCGTAGCAAGTACGTATTTACAAAACTGTAATCATTAAAGTTCATATTGATGAATGGAATTACTATTTCATGAAATCATGAACATAACAATTGACATCATTTCTAACTTCTAAGCGAGAGAGTTGTATTGACGATTCTAATGAATATAATTCCATAAATACATACTTGCTACGGCTGCGAACCATATTTTGACCAACACACAACCTGACACTGACCTGCAAATTGCAAAAAACATGAGAAAATTTGAATCTTGTGGACTACCCTGTACATTTCACCATCCAGTTGTTACTGAAACTTTTTTTTATCTCGTATCACAGTATTTTTTTAGTATTGTTACCTTGACAAAAATATAAAAATATGTATATAACAACTGAGATGAGAAAATAACGTAAAGATTTATATGAGATCTACATCAAACCTGCAGGTGTATTCGCTAACTCAGTTGACATCAATTTGATAGGCACTTTGCAATACATTTTTATTTTTTTGGGAATACAAACAATTGTGCAGTGATAAATATAACATCAAATTAAGTATAATGATGGTTACAGTACAATCCACTACGTTTCCACGGATAACAAAAATAAATAATGGTACAGTGAAGATACAAATATTATCATTAATTAAATTAAATTAAAAATGTTACAATAATATCAATTAATGTCAAATTAAAATTAATAGAAAGGTACAATAATATTAATTAAAATAAAATTAAAATTAAGATTTAAAAAAAAGTTACAATAAAATTAATTAAAATCAAAATCAATTCAAAATCAAAGAAATTAGGATTATTATTAGCCTACATTAGTGTTAGTTGCTAAGACCGCCATCAGCATCAACATTCCTTATTTTTAGGCTGTCAACAAGGGCTTTTTTTTTTCATTGCTGCTTTGACAAAAATGTACCACGTAGTGCCTATTATAATCGATGTCCACCGAGCAATGTACTGCAAAGTGCCTATCAAATTAATGTCAACTGAGTTATCGAATACACCTGCTGGAAGATTGTTCAGAGTTACACACTCCACCAGAATCTTCATTTATTTATTTATGTACACAAAACACAAGAGAAAAAAAAAAAAACAATTACAGAAACATTAGTACAAAGGTGCTGCTTATTTCTAAAGAAATTTCTTCCAGCAGACCTGCGACTGGAAAGTTGGATATGAAACGTAGACACAGTGTGTATAAATAAATAAAGACTATAAACCTAACTAATTCAGACATAAAAATAAAAATACAATAAAAGGAAATAAAAGAAATATATATATATATATATATATGTAATAATAAATAAAATACATACCTATAATAAATATCACTATGGGATGATAGATAGGTAATGCTCTTTGACCAGTTTTCTGAACTGATGTATGTTATTAGAGTCACGAATGTTAGGTGGAAGTGAGTTCCACAATCGTACCGCATGAACAGAGAAGGAGTGGGAATAGGAATGGGTTTTATGGGATGGGAAATTGAGATGATGCTTAAGGTGGGATCTACATGGGGCATCGGCAGGGCGAGTGAACGAAAAACGATCACGCAGGTAGCCAGGGTACTTAGGGTTGAAAAGGATGTTGAACAGGAGACATAATATCCGGGTGTTCCTTCGAAGACGGATTGGGAGCCACTTGAGATCCTTGCGGAACTGAGAGACTTGGTACTTCATCTGTGATATCAGCATTCACGTTATCTGGAGCTAGCCTTTTCCCGACAGTATTTTACATGAAGCGACTGCCTATCTAACCTCCGCAATCCAGTTACTGGTAATACGCGATACTCCTTAGTAAGACTGGTTGTCAGACTTTCGGGCTTCTGACAACCCGTAACGACTGTCAAAGATCCACGATTGACAGCTGGGACCAATGGCTTAACGTACTTTCTGAGGCACGGAGGAGTCTTGGTATGTAAAGATGGTCACCCATCCATGTACCAACCCCGGCAAGCTTAGCTTAACCTGACGGATCGATCCGTGCGGCTATTATTACTTTAACCACGAGCTCTTCTCGGTATTTGTTAGTATATCATACGTAATATTAAACATTATCACCAAATTTCAAGTTCATGAGTCAATGAGAAATTAAAAAATTCTTCGGAACAAAATTTTGTGACAGGCGACGGACAGACCGACGAACAAACTGACAGACGGACAGATGGACACATGAGTGAGACAGCAATAGGCTCTTTTTGGACCCTTCGAGTACAGAGCCCAAAAAAATTATAAACCAAAATTAAATATTGTTTTGTTAATTTTTTTGCAAGTCTGGTTTTTGATTTGATTTGATAGTGGTTGTTAAGGCGCAATTATGCGACTTTTAATGTTTTTTAATTGAACATCACGTCTAAACGACTAATCTTATTTCTTTGAAAAAAATATATTTTACTCTAGACAATTTTTGTCGTAATTAGATCTGAGAAAATTTGAAATTATATATTTATAACATATTGTAATTGATTTGTAAAGTTATTTCTAACGCGGATAAAAAATTGAGAATCACGCAAAAACTATAAAGCGTATTTTTATGAAACCTTCACCATTTTAAAGATCATTTAATCATTTATAATTTAGTCTCAGTGTTTTAGTTTAATACCTGTTATTTTATGTGTAATAAATTAGTAATGCGTCTAATTTCGGTCAGCGCTCCTTGATTGGCGAGTCATATTACTGAGTGGACGTACGACGCGTTACGTGAGCTCTGCGCAGAACACGCAAGCTAACCACTCAAGGTCATTGGCAGCTAATAGCGCCTTAAAACATCAAAGCTGTTTGTATGAACAGTCCGAACACATTAATATTAGGTAAAAGTTTCACCTTAAACTTTTCCATACATAAAACCCTTTTACAGAACCTAATTTCAAAGATTTTCAACTAAAAACTTGCACTGTATAAAACTTGTAAAAGTGTAAGTATTCGTAAGTTTCAAGTATTCCAACAAAGTTACAAGTAAGTTGGCTGTTGGCTGATTTGTTATCAAATTTGAAACAAGGCTTTGATGTGCCAAAGTGAAAGTTTTTCCTAGAATTTTCGTGTTTTATTAGAGTATTTTGTGAAACTAGTTACTCTTTTAGGGTTCATTTATCTGTAATACAAATTATGCACCTAAACCTTCCTTATGAATCGCTCTGTCTATTGATGAAAATCAAATAAGAATCCGATCAGTATACTTTTTGAGTTTATCGCGAATAAACAGACAGACAGATGCGGCGGGGGACTTTGTTTTATAATGTAAGGTAAGTACTGTAAAGCCAGCAGGGGCGGTCTCGAAGCTTTGGGGAGCTGTCTTACTTGCTGGTATGCGAGAGTATCGTGTAAGAGAGTGTGTAGTGTGAAGAGGAAAACTAGGAGGGCGCGGTTCTCAATATTATATTAATTATAGAATATTACAAGTACCCACTGGGACAGGTCGAGTTAAACTCTAGCTTAAACAAAAATCATCGTTCTAATAAAACTATTCTAATCTTTTGAATTATCTATCCAAATATCGAAGAATCGGGCACTGCTGGCTGGTTGGTTGGTGACCAGCCAGCAGTGTCAGATTCTCACATGCCGTCTATGGGCTGAGTGTACACACACCTATGTAGTGATGTGGCAATGGTTGAACGGTTATAGAACTGATTGCGAAAGGTCAGGTGGTCAGTTTAATCCCTAGTTTTGCCAATTTTGACGTTTGATTTGTGATATACAGTTCCGAACTATTGAATGTAAAAAAGGAACCCTTATAGAACCACTCGTGCGTCTATCTGTCTGTCTGTGCGTCTGTCTCAGACATTTTGCAAATTTTCAAAGCAAAACAAGAAAATTAATAATGAAACTTTTTTAAACTGTACTGTATAAAATTGACCCTCCACTACTCTCCGAAACCACTGAGCCTATAATTTTGAAATAAATACACAAAGTATTTTTCTTTACTATCTCAGCTAAATAATGACATTGGATCACTGTTTATAAAACTAATATTTTTGTAATTATTAAGCTAAGACGACGGTAGCGCTACTTCGGTACGGTCCAATTTATGACGTGGTACCTAACTGCCTGTATTTTGGGCACAGATTATATAATACTGGCGTACAGATAGATGCCTCATCCCATACAAAGAAACGGTGCCGCCGTAACTACGAGTTTTCGACTTGCACAAGCAACTTTTGTTCTTCGTTCGGGCCCGTCCTCTACACCTCGCTAGATGGTGTTAACAGCGACGGCTTGCAAGTCTTACCAATATCTTCTCATACATTGAGGAATTACTTTATAGTATTTTGGCATTTCATAACAGTTTCACTATTTCAAAATGTGTCATTATATAAGTTTTAACCTCTCAGGCCCTGCGCGCGTCAAATGTCAACATCTATCAACCCCCGTTGACAGTCGGCCATCGTGTAACTATAGACTTTGTCAGGTTCCGGGTGTATAAACCTTGCCACAGGTCTAAAGACTTAGGGTAATTGTAATAATAGCGGTTTAAAACGTGTGAATCGGGTTTTTGGCAATTCTTTTGGCAAGGTAAACGGAATTTCGTCGGTGGCGCACATGTGTACCGCTAGACACACGAGGCAAAGGAATAAACTTTCAAACTTCAAACAGCGCCATCTATTGGTACAAGATATTTAAATGCCTAAGGATTCGTTCCAATAAACATCTAAATTTGAATTAGGAGCCAATTATTCCACATTTCGGATGGCGAGTAGTAGGTAGCTCGCTGCCCGATCAGCACCAGGCCCGAGAGTCGACGGCGCGTAGTGTTCCACGCGCGCCTCAAAGAGTTGTCAGTAATAATGACGGGGACCGTCATGGCCGATACCTGCCCAGGGGTTGAGGATAAATTCGAAACAGAATTTCCTCGCCCCTGGACACTCACGGCAGGGAATGAAGAGGGGTGGGTTTTAGTCAGTAAGAGTCTGATACGCCCTCCTGCTCCACCCTAGAACGGGAGATGTCATTGGATGATTTCCCACCACACACAAAAAAGGGTAGTTTATTAAATAAGAAAATACAGTTACTTAAATTTCAATAAGAAATCGATGCATATTTCGCCATCTATTGAAATTTATTTGAACTTAATTTTATTTGTTCGAGATGAGACCCCGTGGTTTGGGTGTGATTTTAAAGACGTTTCAAGTCAAAAGTCCAAGAAATACGTAGCTAAATAGAACCTTATTACAAAAGTAAAGGCTTAATTTTGTAACAATTTAAACCACCTGCTAGTTGCGTCTAATAGTCGCGCACAATAAAGTGCTTAGAAACTGCGTCTCGAGTGTCACAAAGAATTTCCTTTGATAGCGCCTTTATTTCATTAGTTGCCCGATGCTAGAGCAATTTAATTTGCGATTGTCTTGTAGGGCTATTGTACATAATGATCTGTTTAACATTATAGGTTATAAAATATGACTATGGTAAATGTATACGAAAAACTCAATAACTCGAATTCTCTAACAACAACATAGCATAGTATACAACCGTAATCTCTTCAAAGTTAGAGTGAACAGGCTTCTTATGGGTAAGCTCACTCCATCGTCGATTTTGTCTCTGTCACCTCTGACCTAGACTAGAGTCAAAAGCAAACCCATCTAAAATAAAAATTCTCTAATAAGTAAAATAAAAAATATTTCTTGTCAAATACTGTATTGTAGTTTTCTGCTCATACTGCACCACAAATCTGCTATTGACTTCTTTATGATGTGGTCGACGTTAGAGAACGCTTTCCTAGAAGTAATCTATTCACTCTTGAATTAAAGACTCACAGGTTATAGCTATCAGGAAATACAGACTACAGCAGAAAATTCCACTCCTTCATATACTTTAAAGGTCCACATATTTTTTTGACCACTATCTCATCTGACGGTAAACGATGATGATGATGATGATGATGCTTGACTTAAAGACGAAAAAGTTACGTTTTTCTAACTGAACACGAAAATAACAACGATTTTCTTATAAAATAACGTATAATAGAAGGAACAAAGTATATAAGAGAGCGATCAAGCCTCGCTTATCAGACGCATAGTGCTGCGCAATCACATTAGTGTTGTACCTACTACGTCGTACTGCACTCGTTATACGTAAGAGCTACTTTAGCGTGAGATTCCATAATGGAACGAGAATTAGATACTACTACAGTATGTTGTAGTAGCATCTTTTCTTATAAGAGAATGGCAAGGTAAAGGCTTCATTAAATCTTATGCGTTTAGAGGAAATAAGAGATATTTTTATAAGTTGAGTGATTTAGTATCGTTTATTTTTAATAAAAATTAATAGGCGTTTCTCAAAACTTGATATCATGTTATTTAACTTCGTCAGCGCACTCTTTGTACACTGGCGGGATATCGTGAGGATTTTGTTTATATTTTCAATTTAGGAGTCTGGTTCTGCGTGTCGCATTGTCGGGTTCGCGCCTGCACATAATTAGGAATGAAAACATTCGTGTGATACTATTACAAATAAACTCACACTCATATTTTAATAACAGTATAATAAACTACTATTATTACAACAAACGTATAAAAACATTCACAATGGGCCTCATCAGAAGGCTTACAGTCACCCAAAGGGCAATGGAGAGGGCAATGCTCGGAGTTTCCTTGCGTGACAGAATCAGAAATGAAGATATCCGCAAGAGAACTAAGGTTACTGACATCGCCCAAAGAATCGCAAAACTGAAGTGGCAGTAGGCAGAGCACATTGCTCGCAGAACAGATGGTCGATGGGGCCAAAAAGTTCTGGAATGGCGACCGCGTACTGGAAGACGCAGCGTTGGAAGGCCTCCCACAAGGTAGACCGATGACCTGGTGAGGGTCGCTGGTAGCCGATGCATGCGAGACGCACAGGACTGATCATTGTGGCGACACTTGGGGAAGGCCTATGTCCAGCAGTGGACGTCTTTCGGCTGAAATGATGATGTTGATGATAAAAACATTGCTTTTTCTGTTAACTTTATTTCAACGCAATCAGAAACCCATTTCTTTTCTAGCGTTAAAAAAATACCGCCTCCACCACTTGGGAAAACCGTCAGTAAATATAGGCTTCTCCTAAGCTCGGATAAATGGGCCGGTGTAAAAAAAGGATTATCCACATTACGGCTAACATCGACTTTACAACACCTACCGAGGATCAAAAGGGTAAAAGATTTTCTATTGGAGATAAATTGTTTTTTTATTTCACCTTTATTTTTAGAGCCGGGTTAAAGTGAAACAGTTTTTACGAACCTTTTCGAGTGTTTTCTGACTTTTACCACTTAAACAAATCTATTAATAGGTATGACTTTTCTGGCGGCTTCGTCCCCGTGTCCTATCTTAAAGGAACTGCGAATCTATGTAAATAAAAATGAATCGCCGAAATGTATGTACGCGCATAACTTCCGAACGACTGCACCAAATTGCATAATTCTTTTTTTGCTGCATTTGTTTTTGTCAGGAGGTTTGTATGAAAATTTGGGAGATCAAATAAACAAACTTGCACCCAAGCGAGGCCAGGGCGGGTCACTAGTTTGGGATATAAAGAAGCCTATAACAGTCTGCCAGCTTTCTAATTGAACGAATATTTTTAATGGGATGTGCACTTCCAGAGACTAAAAATATAAAAGAAAACCAATATTTTTTCTCTCTACAATATTATTTTATATTTAATTAAATGGTTAAACTAATAGTTTCATCATCGATGACCATTTTTAACCGACTTTCGAAAAAGGAGGAGGTTCTCGGTTCGACTGTATATAAGTTTTTTTTTATGTATGTCCGCCGATTTCTCCGTCAGTTGTGGACCGATTTTCAAAATTTTTTTTTATCCGAAAGAATATACTCCCGAGGTGGTCCCATATAAATTTTATCGATATTGCTTCAGCGCTTTTTGAGAAACTGAACAAAAACGAAAAATATGTATAACTCGATGGCGTTTTCTTTTCTCCAATTACGAGTATGTTTAAATTCCACTTTCCATGTTATTGGGGTTTTAGTTCTGGGATATAACAACTAAAAAGTGAAAAATAAAAAAGTTTTTACAAAAAAAAAACAACCGACTTCGAAAAAAGGTACTTACTTATATTACACTAAAAATTAAAAAATAACTTTAATTTCGGAAGTCGGTGTCAAATAACGAAGAAATAAAATACAAACACCGACTTCCGAAATTAAAGTTATTTCTTAATTTTTAGTGTACTAAAAGTAAGTACCTTTTTTGGAAGTTGGTTATTTTTTTTTTGTAAAAAGTTTTTTATAGGACAGGTTTCTAAAAATCTCTATGATATGATATTTCTGTTAGTCACGTGAAATACGACACATTCACGAATCTACAATAAAGCCCTCAAGGCAAATCACATGGCGAATTTACCAAATCATTTACCACACCAACCAACCAGAGTAATATAACAAGCTTATTGAATAATGTAACGGAGCATAAAATAGGATAGCCTAGCCAAGCTGAAAGTTGGCAATTCTGCAATAATATAGAGTCCAACTTTGCCTAGCAGGTAGTCTTACATATGGATAGTGTTTGATGTAGCGAAATGCGCTGACGGAATAAGATTCATATCGTTGACTTCAAGTGACTATCATGGTGGCCGTGGGCAGTCTTGACGGAAGGTGATTTAAGCATAGGCAGCAGTAGAAATGCCCGTAACAGAAGAAATGGACGTCTTGCTATAAGACAAAATGCATGGACACTTAATTGGCTATGATTAGCATAGGACAGGGGTACAGTTCACTTTAGAAGAATGCTCAGCGTGGGCAGTGCAGCACCATGGCTGAGGTAAGTGCTGCTAATAACCTCTAGTTTACGTCATTCAGTCCATCTTCCTATCCGTAGCAGACGCACCGAGCTCCGAAGATTGCGGAACGATTTTCATCCACCATAGTGTGTGACCTGCAGATAACAGACTTAGGTGAGTCTATTGACAGGGCAGTGAAAGCCCCGAGATAGCGACGCGCGCCTCTCTAGAATTGCGGCCGCATGCCCCGCAGAGGGTGACGGGGTCCGCATGAATCCATGTGGCTCCGCATGAATACATGCGGAGCGTGATGAAATGTGCAAAATATCCATGAGGATTTTCACAAGTTAAAAAAGGGGTAGAATAGCTATAGCCTACCAGTGTTGGGAACAGAGTCCGAGCTACCGACGCTCAGGCCTCCAGAGTAAGGAACCCTACAATACGACCGGTGTCGAAAAGTACACCTTTCTGTATCAAGCCCTTGATTTAGCTGCCTACCGAGGGCCTCCTTAGGTGTTGGCCGAGGCTCGTCGCAGTTAGTCCCGCTAGTATACAGGGTGTAACGGAAAGGTGTGGTCATATTTTAAGAACCGGTTCTGCCCATGATAATGATCAACTCTAACTAAGAAATAATAAAAAAGTCACAAAAAAAAGGTTGAACTTTCCATACAAAGTTATCATCAGCTGATCAATATTTGTATGGGAGGTAAAATTTTTTTTTGAGAAATTTCTCTGGTTTTCTTGAAGAAAGTTGTTCGTATCGATGGGAAGATTCAGTTCTTCAAATATGACGACAACTTTCCGTTACACCCTGTATAAGAAGAACGATGAGAACTTTTCACACCAGTATTTTTATTTATTTATTTTATTTTATTTTGGCATCAAACAGTCATAAGCAAACATTATAATTCTTAAGACAATTACTTCCTTACAATAGACCTATAGTGCCGACAATGTGGTATAATGGTAAAAATAAATACAATAAGCTCTTAATAAGGAAAGACGTTAGAAGTACAGACTGTTGTCAACATTATCTAACCTACCCTAAAATCAAACGACTTTGGACCTTCTGCCTGTAACATTAAGGTTTATTTAATTTTAAATATGAGCTTATCAGACAAGTGCACGAGGACTCGATGAACAAATACAATAATAATACAGACACGCAAATTTGATCTTTAAAACGTTAGCATTAGGTTATATTTTATAACTATTTGTTATAATATGATAAGTGTAATAGCTTATTTTAATGATTGAGTTCAAGTAATTCTGGTCTCGTGGTCTGTGTGTAAGACTGAGAAAAACAAGTTTCGAGATCAAATCCTGCGACAAAGATATTGTTTTGCTTTTAATATAGAATGTATATTCCAAAACTATTTCTTGTATTATTGTAAAGAACTACAGACTATACATAAACTTTTTAAAATGGTAATATTTTCACATAACTTAATAAGTGGGTAGTTGAAAAATAAATATTCGTATTCATTATAAAGAACTGTGAACTTAAAGTTTTTTAAATTACCCACCCGTTCACAAGATAAGTTATTAGGCGAAAATCATATTGGTCGTTCTTTAATATTGCAAGCAATATTGTAGAAATGAAAACAAATTAAAAAAGAAACTGATGTATAGGTGGACTGTGTTTTCGAACCCACATGCTGTTCGTCGTCAATCCAGCATCAAACCGCTAAGCCACAAGAACTTGTTGGGAATACGCGAAATTAAAGATTGGGTTGTAATTGTGTAGTGTGATTTAAAAGCTTTTCAACTTTAATGTTAACGAGATAATGATTAAAATAGCTTAACAAAAACATATATAATGCCGGTGGCTCCGACTATGTTGGGTGGGTTTACCTTAACGTTACGTGTTAAAGATGAAATTTGCGTGTCTGTGTTATTATTGTATTTTTGTTGTTCATCGAGTCCTCGTGCACTTGTCTGATAAGCTCATATAAATTAAATAAACCTTAATGTTACAGGCAGAGGGTCCAAAGTCGTTTGATTTTAGGGTGGGTTAGATAATATTGACAAGAGTCTGTACATATTAATTTTTATCAGTACATGAAATTATTGAAACATAGTGTCATTATAATGTTTGTTAAAGTAAGTAAAAGTGTAAGTGATAAAACAGTAACTTTTAATTAAGTGTTGTATCCACTTTTTAGCTTTAGTTTCAGGCTATTAAGAGAAATGTTAAAAAGATCTATGCCTGTAAATTCTCTATTATAATTGTTAGTGGAACGGTATACAAATGGGTTACCAGTGTATTTTTTATTTAGTCGAGGAGGAATAAAAAGTGGTTTTGTACGGGAGCGGCGTACGGGTAGGCGAGCGCGTGCTTTTAGTGATATTATACCAAGTAATGATGGTGAATCGGTCAACGAGTTTAAAATTTTGAACAATTGAATAGTACTGTAGTGAGGTAAAGGTTGAATTTGAAAATGTATGTTATTTCTAATGTTGTAATTGACTTTTTTTATTAAACCCCACTTAATTAATAAACCATCCAACTACATTACAGCAGTAGTATTAAATTTGTTTTGTGGTTCCACTTGTTGACGTAAAGAAAGTTTTAGTTTGTAATCTGTCTCAGGCTTGTTTGTGTACCGCGGTTTCTGCGGGCATACCGCACATAACGGGCCGATCCCTTTTAGAAATGCGGACTTTAATAGTTTGATACTAGTAAGTGGGTCAAGGTTTTTATTATGTAAGACTAGTGATCCGCCCCAGCTTCGCACGGGTACAAATTATACACCTTCCTCATGAATCACTCTGTCTATTGAAGAAAAGCACATGAAAATCCGTTAAGTAATTCTTGAGTTTATCGCGAAGAGACAGACAGACGCAGCGCGCGGCTGGCTCTTTTTTAACACAAGTGTATTAAATAAGACCCCAAGAAATTAGTTTCACTTGTAATTAAGTAAACAAATGTTAGAACTTACGAGTGGTCAGAAGCCCGAATGTCTGACAACCAGTCTTACCAAGGGATATTGTATTACCCAGTTACTGGGTTGTGGAGGTCAGATAGGCAGTCGCTCCATGTAAAATATTGTTATTCAGCTGCATCCGGTTAGACTGGAAGCCGACCCCAAGATAGTTGGGAAAAGGCTAGGGAGAACAGAACAGTACATTAAACTATTATACGATTAAACTGAAATTTTGCGTACATTTTTAGTTTCGATGACAATGCATGGTTAGCTAAATGACGTCATTCTAAATCCAATATGGCGGTATCTTTAAGATGGCGGGCTAGATATTTTGTATGCATTTCCATGAGGGTATTACATTAAAGGGTTTACTGAGAAAAACGAAAAATAAAAAAAACTTTTTTACAAATAAATAAAACCGACTTCCAAAAAAACAAAAGGTACAAAATAACTTTAATTTCGGAAGTCGGTGTTTCTGGTTTTATTTCTTCGTTTTTTGACACCGACTTCCGAAATTAAAGTTATTTTGTACCTTTTGTTTTTTTGGAAGTCGGTTTTATTTTTTTGTAAAAAAGTTTTTATTTTTCACTTTTTAGTTGTGTTTCCTCATGAAATTGTGTTAACAATGCATTTATTTATGCGATAGCAGCAATCGTGGTTGATTGCTGTAATTTTTTGAAGAGTTCCGTTGTCTGTCTCCGAAAATCATCGTCAGATCTACATGAAATTTAAATGGGACCATTTCGAAACAAACCACTTTCGAACAAAAAAAGAATTTTGGAAATCCGTCTATAAATGACGAAGTTATGCCCGAACAAACATAAAAAAAAAAAAAAAAAAAAAAAAAATACAAACATCCGAATTGATAACCTCCTCCTTTTTGAAGTCGGTTAAAAGAATGTGTTTATTAGTTTTGGAAGATACAGAAATATTATTATAATAGATATGTAGTGGTAGTGATAAGATCATAATAATATCTCTGTATTCCCCGACGGGTTTGAATGAGGAATAGTTCAACATTTTACCAGTAATGTTACAGAACTATGTAGCTTAACATTATTATTTAGAAATATTTATTTATGTATAATTTAAAGACATGATTACCTAAATATCCTCATATATATAAGTATTTATTTTATTTACCCTTGTGCGTATGTCACTGACGGGTCGTGGATATGCCCAGGGGTCGCGGATATACCCAGGGTCGTAGGTTGAAACAGAGTTACCGCGCCCCTAAGCACTCTGGCAAGGAAGGAGCAGGGGTGGGTTTTAGTCAGTAGGAGAAGTCATTGGATGATTTCCCACGGCCACAAAAAAAAACTCCCGAAACAGCCGTGTCCCGCGAGGACCTGCGTCAGGCGGAAGGTAAAGACTCCAGCCACACCTCAAAGAAGGGCCTTACCGCCGCATTGTGGCGTGGCCAAAACCGGCATATCCTAGAACTAAACTATTCACCAACCCGCACTGGGCCCGCGTGGTGGATTACGGCCCAGTCTCTCTCCTAGAGAGGAGGCCTAAGTCCCAGCAGTGGGGGCATCATAAAGGCTGATTATGATATTATGCAGCGGGTAATTTTACTCGGTAATTGTTGTCATCCCTACTTTGAGTTTCAGGCACCACTTTCCACGCAGCAATTCTTTCACAAAACAAAGCTCTGTAAAACACAGGATTGCAAAAACAAGCATTTTTGCGCATTTTTTGGAAATAAATTTCAAGTAAGGCTTGCCGCACGCCGCAAAACTGTGAACAAAGTGTGTACTGTACGCTTGTGATACGGGCACAACCAAGTGCTGGTATTTGGGCTAAAATGGACTATGTTACAGAACGTTAAGGTTGATTTTAAATTGTTACTGTTTAAAGGTAAAGCATTGTTGCTTGCAAATCGCGGTACTATGCGATGTAATTTAGGTAGAAACATTACTCATGTTTATTTTCACGTTTCAAAAGAGTTCGTGTCGAAACATTATTTAAATTGCTTTGACTTTTCTTAAATTATTTAGACTGGTTTTGAAATAAAATAATGTGGTAACGTTCATTTTTAGGGTTCCGTACCTCAAAAGGAATCTTATAAGTGTTCCTTTTCTCTTATAGGATCACTTTGTTGTCTGTCTGTCCATTTCTTCGTCTGCCAAGACCCTTTTCCTCAAGAATTCTTGGAGGAATCAAGCTGAAATTAATAAAGAATACTAAAATCTGCATTCCCTTGGAGCAGTGAAAAAAACAAACTTCTAAGTCAACGCAATGAAAAGATACGTCCGTTTATGCCGCATATTTTGACACTCTCAGGGGTATGAAAACCTATAAGGTTCTTCCCGTTGACCTAGAATCATGAAATTTGGAAAGCAGCATTGGCATAGAGCAAAAATAAAGGAAAAAATCCGAAAACCGTAATTTTATAAAAAAAAATTGTGAGGTGGGAAAGCAACCAATGACATCTCCCGCTCTGGGTGGAGCGGGAGGACGTGTCAGACTTTTACTGACTAAAACCCACCCCTGTTCCTTCCTTGTCTAAGTGCCCAGGGGCGCGGTAACTCTATTACGAATTTATTCGGGACCCCTTGTATTTGTTGCTAACATATCTTTGAGGCGCACATTACAAAAAAAAAATGTGATAACAAACTTATTTGTTGTTGGTGAACTGACCGCGACCTATGTCGATGTATGGTACAACAGTTTTCCAACGGCAAAGTTAAGTTTGTTCGAGATTCTATTCCCGTGATGGACGAACTATTTGCATACCTACAAGTTGGTACGGAATCCTCGGTGCGTGAATCCGACTCGCCCTTGGCCGGTTTTCAAAAGGTCACTTTCAAATCGATTGTTTGCATGTCAGTTTATGTTAAAATGTGTGTCTTTTAATTTTTGTAATGATTTAATTAAGTAAGTGTACATAACTATTAGTGTTTATTATATACTTACTGTGACAAAAATAATCACAGTTGTAGTCGTTGCATGGCGCATACTAATTTTAACCGACTTCCAAAAAGAGGAGGTTCTCAATTCATCTGTATGTTTTTTTTCGTTTTTTTTATGTGTTTGTTACGCGATATCTCCGCCATTTGTAAAATCTATTTGAATGATTCTTTATTTTTGGTGGGTCATACTTCAGAGGTGGTCCTTTTATCGAAATTGATTCAGCACTTCTTATACAGGCTGTAGCGGAAATGAGTGGTCACATTTTAGCTTCTACCCATGAAAATGAACAATTTTCTTCAAGAAAGTAACAGACACTTTCCAAAAAAAATATTGAATATTCCTTAAAAAGATATCTGAGGTATATCCTCAGATGATATCTTTAAAAAAAAGTTCTAAACATAGTACTTTTCAAGCAGTCTGATGCAGTTGGCGGCTGTTATTTTAGTTCAATTATTGATTTCATGCCACCAACTGCATCAGACTGCTTGAAAAGTTACTTGTTTGGGACTTTTTAGTTAATTTTTACAGTGGGGTTTTTTGAAAACATTCAATTTATTTATTTTCTACATTTTAGTGAGTTATATTTTTGGAATCGCCCCCTCGAACCCTGTATTTCGATACCCCACTTAATATAGTTCGTCGACTTTTATTTATTTATTAGAGGTTCTCCACAGCCGCAGCGGCAGCACAGACGAATAACGAACTAGGAAGATGAGATGGCGCAAGAGTGTCGACACATGTAGCGTCCCACACTAAAGGCCTACCCAACTTCCACGGAAATAACGACATCCCGTCCGGTCTTTTACCATCGTCGCGAGCCAGACCCTGTGGTTCTAATACAGCCCGAACGCGGTGACAAGAGCTCGTCGGATGATGTCGTTGATATTCGCGTGTCGCGCTATGCGACCCGCGCTTCGGCTGCATCACAGGCTGTGGTGTCCGAGGCTGTTGACAACTTCGCCACAGTGGCAGCGATGAGGAGAACAACAGGGAACACATTCCAGACTATAATCTATCTCCTTGCCTTTCATCCAGCTTCGTTCAGCGGTTCTGGTGTGCAGATAACTAAGCTGAACTTTTACGCAGCGCACGCAACTGAAGCTCTCAAAAGGATTATTTTTCCCATTTCTGCCACATTTTTCATAGATGATCCGCGCCTGTTGGCCGCAGCGGGATGTGATATAGTCTATAGCCTTCCTCGATAAATGGACTATTCAATTCAAAAATAAGAACATAAGCTAAACACGTTTAAGCTCGCTTAAATGCGTTTAACTGGGCGTTTAGAGCTGGTGAAATCAGCCCTTAGCATGCATATTCCAGTTTACGCAAGAATATTATCTAAGAGTACCAATAAGTAGTTCCAAGTATTCCTAGGCGGAGTCTTCACAAGTACCAATAACGATGGGACGTGAATATTCTCATTTATAGCCCATAAGGTTTTATTCAAGCTTTTTTGTAGACACACCTTATAAAATTTTATAGTCTAGGATCTCTGCTCATATATTTTTATATTGATGTTTACATAAGTTATGGTTTTAGGCTTCTGTTGTGTAGTATGTTTTTATTGTACTTTTAACATAAGGCTTAGAACAGACGACAAACAGTTGATACGCGTTAGCTTTATGTCAATTAGGGCCTTCACAGTCGATCGATTGGTAAGGCGCTAATCACGTATTTTGGTGTAGTATTATAGCAAAGCATAAGTAGCAACACTGACAAGGGGTCGCGGATAAAAAGGGGTCGCGAATAAATTTGAAATGAGAGTTACCGCACCTCTGGGGACTCTGGCAAGAAAGGAACAGGGGAGGGTTTCAGTCAGTAATAGTCTGACACGCCCTCCCGCTCCACCCAGAGCTGGAAAAGTCATAGAATGATTTCCCACCGCAAAAAAAAAAGTTAACAACACTGACGACCGTACCCACACACGGTGAATTAACCGTGGCTTTCACGGTGAAAAACAGTATGTGTAAATGAGGCTTATGGGCTCCGTTTTTCATTCGGACTTTCGGAACCCTAAAACTTAAGAATTAAGTTAAAACTCTTTTCTTTCAACAACACGAATTTTTATTTACTTCCACAATTTTTCTCCTAACTTGTCAAATGAAATTCAAGAAAGCCAAGCGCGCTTCGTGACTTGGCATTCTTGGCCGAAATCCGAGCTTCGATGATTATAATCTCGTGTTTACAAAAGAAGTCAAGCTAACAAGGACAAAATACCGTGACTCAGGGTATACATAATTTACATAGATTAAGGTTGAAAAATATTATAAAATAATATTGAGCAGATAATGATGGGGTGTTTGTTGAGATGTGTCATTAAAATGTTACGTTAACGACGGGTGACAGGCGGAAATAGGAATAGAATAGAATAGAATAGAATAGAATAGAATAGAATAGAAAACATTATTATTCGACACAGATACAGCACAACAGCACAAAACGGAAGGTTAAAGTAAACAACAGTAGTAATAGTACAGGAGTTATTTGAAAATCAATAGGTGATAGGCCATTATAATTCCCACACAGACGAGGTTTGAATTTTTTAGTTCTTTGTTGGTCTTTTTGACATACTAAAAATCTAGAAAAATCTGAGCGTGCAAAACGTGTTTTTCGAACGCCATCTGGAAAAAATAAACAACAGAAAATAGTGTGATATCAAATTACAGGCAATTACGTGCTGAAAAAAATTGTACACCTAAGCCTTCCTCATGAATCGCTCTGTCTATTGGTGAAACCCGCATGAAAATCCGTTCAGGAGTTTTTGAGTTTATCGCGAACACACATACAGTCACATCGATGAACTTAGTTTTAAGGGTTCCGTATCCGAATGGTCCAAACGGAGCCCTATTGTTGTCACTCACATGTCCGTCTGTCTGTCTGTCCCTTGTCATCATTCTCCTGCCCTTATCCCAATTTATTTGGGGTTGGCGCAGTGGTTGAACGTTTCGGCTGCTGCGCTGCGTGTCGCGGGTTCGATCCCCGCAAGGAACAAATATTTGTATTGCCTACAGATAGTTGTTCCGGGTCTGGGTGTCTTGTGTATGTGAGTTCATGTGTTTGTGAACGCACCCACGACACAGGAGTAATTCCTAGTGTGGGGCAACGTTTTTAAAAAAAAAAAAAAAAATGTCTTTTTCTTCCATACTCCTCTATTAGTCGTCATCTCTGTAGTCACCCCCTTTTTACCCATATCCTCTTTCACACAGTCCAACCATCGTTTCTTTTGCCTTCCCCTACTCTTATAGCCATCCACATCCATACACAAGACTTTCCTCATGACATATTCTTCATTCCTCCGCATCACATGCCCATACAAACATAACATAAAATAAATAAATAAATAAATAATGATTTATTTCTCTCAAAAGGTACCGACATTGGTTCGTGACATATTATTTCAATCAAATTTGTAACCTTTGTGAGAGCTGGAGTCTGTAGTGGGTTCGGGACCTGTATGACAGATCTCCAGGCTCTCACCCTCTTAAAACAATACTATTAAGCACTAATTTGTAAACATCCAAGCCTTCACGTACAGAGAGGAATATTTAAAAACTAAAATAGGAAAAATGTTAAAACTAAAAATGGTGTGTCTGTGAGTGTGTAGTGTATTGTGCGTGTTGTGTGTGTGTGTGTGTATGAAAGTATATTTGTAAGAGTGAGTGTAGGTGTGTGTATTAAAATGAGGTCTACAAATTTACTATCTAATTTATTTTAAAACAGCTAAAATATTTTCTGTCTCAGAATAATCCAAGTCGAGAAGCCAATTTGTTATTTTTGCTTTACATTTGGATTTGCACAAGGGGTATAGGTTTAAAATTTTGATACAAACATAACAACCGATTGTCTGTTATTATATTATTATCTGTCTGTCCCTTGTCTGTCACAAAATTTTGTTACGAAAAATTTTTAACTTCCCATTGACTTATGAATTTGAAATTTGGTGATAATGTTTATATAATACGTATACTTTACTAACAAATACCAATATTTGGTACGGAACTCTTAATGTGCGAAATCCGACATGCACTTGGCCAGTTTTTTTTTAATAGTGATAGAGGTAATTTCAGCCTGCATTAAAAGTAATGACTCATCACAGTAGCGAATTTTGACGAAAACTCCCTTAGATAGGCGAATAAGCTATTTTTAACGATGTAGTTTTATTTTTTTGTAAAAGGCAAAGAAACAAAACAAAAGGGAAATAAAGGTCAAGGGGTATTGGACAATACCTAACGAGATGCGATGCAATGCGATGGATTCCTTGAGTGACGATATGTATGCAATTTCACGATATTTATTTCCTCAAATGGAAACACATACGCGCGCGCTGCTGTGTTTTGAGACACTCGACCACCATCTTTTTTCTCTGGTCCATGTTGCGAAGAGATTGAGCAAGGATGCCACTTGTTGTAGCCGTCTTGCTCACACGCGAACGAAAGGTTTGTGCGGGAGTGGGATAGGAATCGTGATACGAACCCTATCAATTAATTCGTTTTGCCAAAATAAACGGCGAAATGACAAAATCAAAATAAACATACTAATCGGATAGTTCATAAGTTTCAAAGTAGTCACAATTTATTTGCTAACTCACCTAAACGGCTACACTAACAAACGTTCAAACTGACACATAAAACGACTGAGCAACAAAACCCTGCAAGTTGCCTCTACAAGTGCTGTCAAGGAACCCAGTTTTAAATTGCAGCCTTATTTATCTAACCGATCTGAAGTTTTAGTTGGTAACAGCTCAACTTGAGTATCGTGCGATACAAGACGCTTACTCATTGTTCACTACAGGAAGTTTTGTAGCATCGTTATTTTGCGTTTTTTCTTTCCATATTCTTCGATCAAAAAAATTGGCGTTGGAGAAGCGATTAGTAAATTGTTGCACGTGCAAGAAAATCTGACAGTCGTCACTTAGGGCAGACTGTAGCTTTATGGTCCTTATTTGTTAGTCGCCTTTTCACGTGACCAAAGGGTTGTCCTGTTTTCGGCCAAAAATCAGCAGTGCCATTCAACGTGTTCCCATTGACAGCGACGTTCATGATGAATCTTTTAATGCCCAATGTATTTTACACCTCCCTGGTTTATACCGCTTGTATGTACATTTTTTTTTCAACTTGTTTAACCTGTTAAGACCTGAGTCGGACAAAAAAAAAAATTTAAGAGAAAAAAAAAAAAAAACGGCTGTCAACCCGGGTTGTCGTCGGGGTTCAATTTGACAACCCGGATTTGGCCGCGGGGGCAGAAGGGTAATACTTTATAATTTAATAGTATATAGTTAACAAATCAATCTGCCGAGCTATTTCCCACAACTATCTTGTGGTCGGCTTCCAGTCTAACCGGATGCAGCTGAATACTAGTATTTTACATGGAGCGACAGCGTATCTGACCTCCACAACCCATTTACTGGGTAATACGATACCCTTTGGTAAGACTGGTTGTCAGACTTTCGGTCTTCTGACGACCCGTAACGACTGTCAAAGATCTACGATTGACAGTCGGGACCAACGGCCTAACGTGCTTTCCGAGGCACGGAGGAGTCTCGGTATGTAAAGATGGTCACCCATCCATGGACCAACCCTGGCAATGTTACTTAATGAAGTCAAATTAATGTAGTTAAAACAATATTTTGACGGCACGGTTGGCGCAGTGGTTGAGCGTTCGGTTGCTGCGCTGCGTGTCGCGGGTTCGATCCCCGCACGGAACAAATATTTGTATGACCTGCAGATAGTTGTTCCGGGTCTGGGTGTCTTGTGTATGTGAATTTACATGTTTGTGAACGCACCCACGATACAGGAATATTCCTAGTGTGGGGCAACGTTTTTAAAAAAAAAAAAAATATTGTAATTACTAAATATACCTACTTTTATGCCCCGCCGTACCACTTCTTGGTAAGTTAATAGATAACAATGCATCATTCAAAACTAAGATTCATTTTTGTGAAAAGTGACCAACCTAACAGATTGTGCCTATTTAGGCCCGGAATAAAGCCGTTAGTCTGGAAAATATCGTCCATATTTCTACTTTCAAAATAGCTAAGGTGATGCTTGTGTGACTAAAACTATCCAGGAACGTAAACCTATATCTCTACGGGGGTAATTAAGGACGCGGGATTGCCTGAAAGTATCCCCGCGGCGCTGGAATGCAAAGGGCAACAGTTGCTGGGCACGCCACCATCGCGGCGGTAGTGCCCCTCTTTGAGGAGTGGCTGGCGAGGCGTCACGGCGCCCTCACCTTCCGCCTGACGCAGGTCCTCACCGGACATGGCTATTTCGGGAGGTTCCTGTTTTGGATCAAGGCGGAGGTGACCCCCGGGTGTTTCCACTGCGTGGATCGCCCAGAGGACACGGTGGAGCATACGGTGGAGGTTTGCCCCGCTTGGGCAGAGCACCGCCGTATCCTCGTGTATGCGATAGGCGGCAGCGACCTCTTGCGCCGTGCCCTGGTTCAGGCCATTGTACGGAGCGAGAGGGAATGGGAAGCCGTCTCCTCCTTCTGCGAAGCAGTAATGCTCGCGAAGAGGGAGGCGGCATACGTTAGGGAGACTCAACAACAGCAGAGTCGCCCTAACGCCCTCAGCAGCAGCCGCCGCAGGAGACGCCAGGGGCTTCGGGCGCCGCGAGACGAAGTCCGGCCACCGTAGACCCGGGCCTGCGGACGGCGAGTAGTGGGTCACTCGCCGCCCGATTAGCACCAGGCCCGAGAGTCGACGGCGCGTAGTGTTCCACGCGCGCCTCAAAGAGTTGTCAGCAAAGAGAAGACCGGCGGAAGAAGATGGACTGAAAGAACTTAAAATCTAAAAGGGGTAGTCTGTGGTGTACTGCTAATAAAAAATGGATGTCAAAATTTTACATTTAAAAATACATACTCGTACATATCAAATGTTACATAACTTCGTAGGAGGTGAGAAAAAAGGAGAACAAAGAATAAAAGGAGGACTACTTATGGAAGAGATGAGAATATATATAAAAAGAAAGGCATTAGAGAGAAAGCAAATGGTCTTTTACTAGATTTTTAAAAGAAGCGAGTGACTGGGCTTGTCTAACTGGCTGGATACATTCGAAAAAGTTACCTCGCCCTTGGGCATTCAGGGCAGGGAGGAACAGGGGTGTGTATTAGTCAGTAAGAGTCTGACACGCCCTTCCGCTCCACCCTAGAGCGGAAGAAGTCATAGGATGATTTCCCACCCCCCAAAAAAAAAAAAAGGGCAACAGTTGGCTTTAGTCAATAATAGTCTGACACGCCCTCCCGCTCCACCTCAGCTAAACTCAGCTTGAGAAGTCATCTGATGAATACCCACACTCAAAATAAAAAAGTGTGTGTCTACAAATAAGAAAAAAACACGAGAAACGTTTTAAAAGGTGGGCGACTATTACTCTAAAGATAACAGCCCCCTTAGCCAAAATACATTTCTGTAAACGTTAACGCTAACGCTTCGTGCAAAATGTATGGCAACGACGTTTTGCACGAAGCGTTAGACAGAGAACTGTCACGTGACTCACGCCCAGTAATGACTTTGCAGGTAATGTCGTTGCCATACATTTTGCACGAAGCGTTAGCGTTAACGTTAACAGAAATGTATTTTGGCTAAGGGGGCTGAGCTGATAGCTGATTTCCTTTTAATTTCGTTATACAGGGTGTAACGGTTAGGTGTGGTCATATTTTAAGAACCGGTACTGCCCATGGAAATGAACAACTTTCTTAAAAAATAAATAAAAATCTCGAAAAAAAAATTGGACTTTCCATATAAATTTATCATCAGCTGATCAATTTTGGTACGGGGGGTAAATTTTTTTTTTAAGAATTTCTTCAGGTTTTCTTCAATAAAGTTGTTCTTATCAATGGGCAGATGCAGTTCTTAAAATATGACCACACATTTCCGTTACACCCTGTTTATACTACCGTTGCAAATTTTTTCACTTATCCAAAAGCAACCATTTAGCTGATAGCCACTTGATTATTTCAAAAATTTGCAATTTAAAGCTTCATTTTCGGATCCTTGAATCGAAAAATGGTTTTTTATAGACCCGTAATATTTTTTAATGTCCTATTTAACGACACCACACATAGGATAGGATAGGCGAGAAAAAAAAACCATCCCCACTTTACTTGTACAGGAGCTACCTTAATTTTATTTTTTTTCATTTTTTTTATTTTACCACTTTGTCGACGTGATTAATATGTATATCCATGCCAAATTATAGATTTCTAGTACTAAGAGTCTCTGAGCTAAGCTGCGGACGTACGAACAGATGAACATGGCGAAACTATAAGGGTTCCTTGTTGACTACGAAACCCTGAAAAGGGTGTAATTAAAAGCAGATGGCAGATCCGAAAAGGCCTTGTTGGATTGTGGTTTTTACGCATATGTTATGGCTGACCGTTACAACGGAGTGTCTTCGTGGAATAAGAAAATGTATTGCGATTTTATGTCACCGTAAATAAAGGGGTGATCATAAAGTTAAACAGTAAACCTTTTCTTATAAGATTGGTGCAGTAAAATGTAAACCTTTTCTTATAAGATTGGTGCAGTAAAATGCGAGATCAGATTTTTTTTCTTGTAAAGCACTGATGCGTAACATTTTAATGTGGTTTGAATACAAGATTTTTGTAGTTGTTGTATCTAAGAATCGTTCTGCTTGGTTTGCTATAGTATAAAATCATGAGGCAAAATTGTTTATGTACTGTTTGGGCTCAGTTGGTGTTTACGTTAATTGCAGTGACAGTAGTAGGTAGTAGTAGTAGCACGTGTAGCAATATTTTTTTTTTGTTGGGGTGGGTAATCATCCAATGACTTCTTCCGCTCTGGGTTGAGGAGGCCGTGTCAGACTTTTACTGACTAAAACCCACCCTTGTTCCTTCAGTTGGCTGTGCTAAGCGCTGCGGTAACTCTCTATCGAATTTATCCGCGACCCGAGCGGGCGTAGCATGACCAATTCTATCTCTATTCTACCAAGAATAGACAAAGTTGTTTTTATCTAACTTGACATCTTTTCTGCCCGAGCATCATGTTTTACATTATAGACTGAAGAATAAAAAAAAATCGCTTGCATAAAACGGTAGAAATCTTTCTAAAATCTGTCATTTTGTCTATTCTTCCGTCGACAAAACCCGTTTCTATGGTGGTCATACTACGCGTGCAGGCAGGCTTCGGCCCTAGCGGGCCACGTCAGTTACTGCTGACATCTCTTTGAGGCGCTGTCGACTCGGACCTGATCCTTATCGGACGGCCGGGAATCGGCTTGCATCTCCCGACGCCCGGGGTGTCTCCTGTGGTGGACGCTTGGGACATGAGGGCGTCTCCGTTGCGTCTCACTCACGCATTCCACCTTCTCCTTCGCGAGCTTTACTGCTTCGCAGAAGAAGGTGACAGCTTCCCTATTCCCTCTCGCTTCGTACCATTGTACCCTGGTCCAGGCCATTGCCTGGACCAGGGCCAGGCGCGAGTGGTCGCTGCCACCGATCGCCTCCACGAGGACACGACGGCGGTGCTCCGTCCAAGCGGAGACGTGACGTGTAGCAACTCTAGCGGTTCGATATGCTGAATTGCATTTTAGATATTATAACCAATACCACCATCCGGTCACGTCATATCCGGCTACATTAATAAATTACCGAATTATTGTGGAACAATAGGCAGGCGCTTAGCTTTGTGTATATTATTTCATCACCACTGGTGGGCCCGCGTGGTGGATTACGGCCCACACCCTCTCATACAGAGGAGGCCTGTGTCCCAGCAGTGGGATTTTAAAAGACTGGTGATGATAATGATTGTGGAACAAAATCAAAAGATAAGTATATTCAGTTCAAGTTTTCTTTGCATCTCCATTTATCAGGACCTTTCCCGCGTCCAATTAGCAGACACAATAGATTTTAATTGTATCTCGCCCACCATGTGTCCGCTAGACGCGGGAATGGTTAACAGATAACACGCACAATACACACGTCTATGTGATATATAAGTATTTTGTATATCGTCAAGGGAGCAAATGACTACCCAGGGCTTGAGGATCAATTCGAAACAGAGTTACTTCGCCCCTGGGCACTCAGGTTAGGGAAGGGACAGGGGTGGGTTTTAGTCAGTAAGAGTCTGAGACGCTCTCTAGCTCCACTCAGAACGGGAGTTGTCATTGAATGATTTCCCACCCCACCAAAAAAGGGAGCAAATGAACAGGCTTTTTGGGCAGTAAACGGGCCATAGTCTGCATAGGGTCAACGCACTCGCACTTGTTGTTAGATGGGTCAATAATATTCAATTGAAACATTCTGTCAGCACGAGTTAGATACTTACATAATTGCACGCACGTACGGTAGCTTTTTCAGAAAAAAAATGGCATAAATTATTTACTCGTAACACCCACACGCACAAAACGTGTTGGGAACACATTCAATGCGGCCCGCTAAGAAGTGGATTTTCCTGCCGGAGTCTGTGTTTACTGATAGCTACAACCTGGGGGTCTCTTAGTCAAGAGCGAATAGGTTACTTCTAGGCAATCGTCCTCCATCTTCGACGACATCATCGCTTACCATTAAGAGGGAAGTAGTCAAGGCAGAGGCTATCAATGACAAAAAAAAGGGAAATGCAAACAGCTTTGTACGTATGATGCGTGGGTGCTAGCTAAACTATCAAACAGTTACTAAACAGCACAGTATCACTAAGTCAGTACACCTGCTAAGTTGGTAATTAGCTGGCAGGTTCCACGCGATCCCAACATCTGACATTCTTTTAGCAATACCTATTGACAAAAAGTCCAAAATGTATAGGATTGACTTCGTCGCATTTCGGTTACTCATATCAATACCGTCGTTCAAATCGCTAATGCTGTTAGAATATTGTTTTGTCTAGAGCCCCTACTACTAGGGTCTAGTCCGAAGTGTTTTTACGAAGTATCGGTCTAATGTTCGGACATATTTGTGTGAAGTGTTAAAGTGAAAGTACCATACTTATGCTAGAGTAAGCGTGCGAACGAAGATCCCTTCGTCATCTTCGTATTAGGTTCCTTTAAAACCTGCAGACAAGAATAGGACCGAGGAGGAGGATCCGTCGACTTTCCTTACTGACGACCGTGGTTAGCATATTACACCTCCCTATTACCACTGTTTCTTCAGATGTGTCCTTAGCCGAATGGCTAAATCATCTGATACGCTTGTGATTGCAAGTTCAAATCTAGTTTGCACGCGTTTACTTTTTGAATATTTTTGGGACTTGTTTTTGAAGATTTTAATGCAACGAACATTATTTTTTTATTGTTTATGGCTTTTTGTAACATTTTAACTGCATACAAGACTTTTTTTAAACCCAATTTTCCGGTTTTTTTTAAGTCAGCGCCGGCTGCAATTTCGGGTCACAGCGCCGGCTGCGAAAGCACTCCTTAAATAAAAACTTGTGAAGACACGTTACTTAAACATATAAACAAACGAACATGCGTGCAAGCTAGCAAGGCTATCAGCCGCAGGGGGCGCTCCACGGTGGACGCCATTATGCGCGTAAGAGCCCTCACGACGGGGGATGCTGTGGCCTGGGGTAGGGTCGTCTTGGCGGTGTCTCTGGACATCTCCAATGCCTTTAACACCCTGCCCTGGAGTTGCATATTGGAGGCACTCCGGTATCACCGGGTGCCGCCCTACCTCCGTCGCGTGGTCGAGGCGTATTTGACGGACAGGGCCGTCATCTACTCCGGTCACCAGGGAGAATGGAACCGAAAAAGAGATGTTGTGCGGTGTTCCGCAGGGATCGGTCCTGGGGCCGCCTCTGTGGAACATCGGGTACTACTGGGTGTTGCGCGCCGACCTCCTCATTGGCGTCAGCGTAGTCTGCTACGCTGACGAACCGCTAGTTCTGGAGCAGGGGTGGTCGCACGAGGCGGCGGCCGACCGTATGACACGCGGGGTTGCGATAGTCGTGGAGAGGATCCGGCAACTGGGACTCGAGGTGGCATTATACAAGTCTGAGGCCATGTGTGTTCATGGTCCTCGGAACGCGCCACCGTCAGGTTCCCAGATTACGGTAGGAGGGATTCACATTGGCGTTGAGAGGACGATCAAGTACCTGGGACTCGTCCTCGACAGCCGGTGGAACTTCGTTGAGCACTTCTGACGTTTGGCTCCCAGACTGGACAAGGCCGGGGCCGCTTTGAAGCGGTTCCTGCCCAATCTGGGGGAGGCCAAACGCCTCCTGCCGCAGGCTCTATGCGGGGATCGTGCGGTCCATGGCCCTTTACGGGGCACCGGTGTGGGCGCGTTCATTGAGGCAGCGATCAGCTTGCCAGATGAACGTGTCCCAAACGGTCATGGCGATCCGTCACGTGCGTTATAAGAGGATACCGCACGGTCTCCCATGTGGCTGCGAGCCTCTTTGCCGGACTGTCACCATGGGATCTGGAGGCAAAAATACTCGCACACCTGTATGAGTGGCGCGAGGAGGCGAATCGCCGGGGCGAAACTCCGCTGCCGCGACACCTCGCGGCTCTGTGGACAGAGCTCCGGCAGGATCACATGGCGACATGAAGAGAGCGACTGTCGTAACCCAGCGCTGGGCACGCCACCATTGCGGCGGTAGTGCCCCTCTTTGAGGAATGGCTGGAGAGGCGCCACGGCGTCCTCACCTTCCGCCTGACGCAGGTCCTTACCGGACACCGAAGTTTCGGGAGGTTCCTGTGTAGAATATGGCGGAGGGAAACGCCCGGATGTCTCCACTGTGAGGATCGTCCAGAGGACACGGTGTAGCACACGGTGGAGATCTGCCCCTCTTGGGCGAAGCCCCACCGTGACCTCGTGCAAGCAATCGGCGGCAGCGACCTCTCGCGCCCGGCCCTGGTCCAGACCATGGTACAGAGCGAGAGGAAATGGGAAGCAGGCTCCTCCTTCTGCGAAGCAGTAATGCTCGCGAAGGAGGAGTTGGAATGGGTTAGGGAGAGGCTGCAACGACAGCCTCGCCCTAACACCCTCAGCAGCAGCCGCCGCAGGAGACGCCACGGGCTTCCGGCGCCGCGAGACGATCTCCGGCTACCGTAGACCCGGGCCTGCGGACGGCGAGTAATGGGTAGCTAGCCGTCCGATCAGCTCCAGGCCCGAGAGTCTACGGCGCGTAGTGTTCCACGCGCGCCTCAAAGAGTTTTCAGCAAACAGGACGGGGCCCGTCATGGCCGATGCCTGCCCGGGGGTTGAGGATAAATTCGAAAAAGTTACCTCACCCCTGCGTACGCAGGACATCCGTGTTCCTAACACTGTCGAACCATTTGATATTCAAAATATCGCGAAGGCACTTCAGGTGGAAATTATAGTCTAATGTTCGTATATGTGTCTACTGTACACGCACCACGTCTCAGAAGACTAAATTTGCCCAGGGGTCGCGGATAAATTTGAAACAGAGTTACCACGTCTCCTGAGCACTCAGGCGATTGAAGGAACAGGGGTGGGTTTAAGTCAGTAAGAGTCTGACACGCCCTCCCGCTCCACCGAGAGCGGGAGAAGTCATTGAATGATTTCCCACCCCACAAAAAAAAAAGCAAGGCTACCAACAGTAACTCAACTAAAACAGTAGACTATCACTAAGACTGTACCTGCTATGTCAGTAATTATGTATCAGGCAGGTTCCACGCGATCTCAATATCGATTTTTCATTAACTGCTCCGCGCGGCGTTCGAAACGAGATAAAATATAATTAGGCTTATGTAGGTTGTGTCTGGGTTGATAAATTTTATATCGATTGAGTTTTTATTATGATTTGGCAATTAATGGCTTTGAGTACAGTTATGCTATAAATATGGGGTGCTCGTTGATACTTGGAGATGTAACTTTTTTTTTACTTTACTTCGATGCCGTATTTTTTAGGTTTCCGTACCCGAAGGGTCCAAACGGGGCCCTATTGCTGTCACTCACGTGTCTGTTTGTCCGTCGTCTGTCATAAAATTTTGTTCCGAAGAATTTTTTCTGGTTTGGTGATAATGTTTATTAATACGTAGGTATATTTTACAAAAAAATACCAATATATTGATAAATCCGATTTTTTCTATGATAATTCTTTCATTTGGCACGGAACCCTAAATGTGCGAAGTCTGACAAGCACTTGGCCGGTTTTTTTTGTATGTTACATAAATAAGATTAAGACGACAATAGGAAATATGCATGGAAAAAATATTTGATATCTAACCAGTTTCATCATCATTCTCCTGCCCTTATCCCAATTTATTTGGGGTCGGCGCAACATGTCTTTTTCTTCCATACTCCTCTATTAGTCGTCATCTCTGTAGTCACCCCCTTTTTACCCATATCCTCTTTCACACAGTCCAACCATCGTTTCTTTGGCGTTCCCCTACTCTTATAGCCATCCACATCCATACACAAGACTTTCCTCACGACATTTTCTTCATTCCTCCGCATCACATGCCCATACCACGACAACCGATTTCCACACAATTCTTCAGTCAGCGGTGCCACTTTCAGACTTCCTCTTATATACTCATTCCTAATTCTATCCATGCGCGTAACACCACACATCGCTCTTAGCATTCTCATCTCAGCTACATGCAATTGCTTTTCATTCATCCCTTTTGTGGCCCAACATTCTGAACCATACAAGACAGCAGGCCAGTCCACCACCACCACCACCAGTCCACCAGTTTATCGATGAATATACTAAAATAGAGTACGAACAGTGAAAGCAAAATCAAAATTGATCGAAAAGTAAACGAGTTATAATCACTTTAAACCAATATATCTGTCCCTCTCTCGAAAACGCTGTTTTGTATGGCAGTTGTTTGGGAATCATGTTCTTTGACGTCAAAATACTCGTCGGACTTCTCTTTATAAATATCAACTGAAAGCTTTATAACTTCGTCGCTGATCATGATATTTTGAAAATTCCTTCATATTTGTTCACTATAGTTAATAAGTCTTCAATTGAACAAATAAAAAAAATAACATGCATATTCCCTATTCAACAATAAATGGAAACTCTGTCAATACTCATCATTATGAACAACTTTTAGCGTTCCGTAGTCCTAACAAGGACAAGGAACCCTTATAGTGTCGATCTGTTTGTTCGAGGCATAGCTTAGACAGTTAGTACTAGAAAGCCTACGGAATCTTTATAGTTTCGATCTGTCCGTCCGAGGCATAGCTTACACAGTTAGTACTAGTAAGCTGCAATTTTGCATGAATATAATAATATATTTGTTACCGTTTAGACACAAACAAACACGACTAATAGAGAAGTGTGGAAGAAAAAGACAAATTTCAATAAAATATGGCACACTGGTAAACCACAAAATTGTTATCCTGAAAAATGTTACCATTTTTGTTTTGGGGGAATTGTTCGTGTCAGACTCTTACTGACTAAAACCCACCCCTGTTCCTTCCCTGCCTGTGTGCCTAGGGGTGCGGTAACTCATGTTGAGAATTTATCCGCTACCCCTAGGCATGCAGGCATCGGCCACGATGGGCCCCGTCAGTGGTGGCTGACATCTCTTTGAGGCGCGCGTCGAACTGGACTGCGAGCTACCCACTGCTCGCCGTCCGCAGGCCCGGGTCTACGGTGGCCAGAAATCATCTCGCGACGTCCTACAAGAATGTTCCCATGGGATAGTGACCGACTTTCACGCGAGCGAATCCACTGGCATATGAATAGCTGTTGAGGCTCATTGTCCTTTCTTAGATCACTACAAACCACCCGGATTACACGAAAAGACAGGAAAAAGTACATCTGAACTTCTGCCTATCCTTTCAGGGAATCCGAGCGTAATTTTATTTAATTTTCCTTTAAACATGACACTCCAAATACAAGCAACAAGTAGGTAAGTCCATTATCTTTCTCCTTTATTAGGTCATGCATACAACAAGTGGATCACACGTTGTTTACGAAATAAACGTTAGAGCACACTGCTTATTATTCAGCGTCACGTTTTTCAATTGAGCAGGAGCCCGAAAATGTGTGAACAGCCTAAGACTGCGATACCACTTCGCTGGATATTGCATCTAAGTATACATTGGCTTATTGGGTTATTTACGGGATATGGAAATAGATCGCAGCTAAAACCGGAACGGGAATATTAGGGTCGCATTTTACAGGAAAAAGCTTTTGCAGATAGCATATTTTTACACGAGCTACATTTTACGAGTAGGTCGATGGAAATCATCTTTTTGTTAGAATAGCAAACTGATCTTTGGTGGACTAGAAAGTTGAATTTATTTGATATACCTACTTTTAGGTGAAAGCACTTTTCTAAAAGCTGATGAAAAAACCTGTACAGGTTGTTTTCATAGTTTTCACATCTCTTTTGTTGAAATATTTAAAAATAAAAACATTTTTTTTATTGAGCAGTTATTAAAGCACTTGTGCTACCGCTAACGATGAGCGAGTAGCTAGTAGAGCTTTAAGGCACAGTTAAATACGACTTTTAATGGTTTTTAATTGAACATCACGTCTAAACGACTTGTCTTATTTCTTTGAAAAAATATATGATTAGTATTTACAAATAGATATAACAGTAAAATACAACGATAAAATAGGTATCTAGACAATTTCCGTCGTAATTTGATCTGCGAATATTTGAAATGATGTTTTTATAACATAGTGTAATTAATTTGTAAAGTTATGTTTAACGCGGATAAAAAATTGAGAAGCACGCAAAAACCATAAAGCGTATTTTTATGAAACCTTCACGATTTTAAAGATCATTTAATTATTTACAATTTAGTATTAGTGTTTTACGTAGTTTAATACTTGTTGTTTTATGTGTAATAATGCATCTAATTTCGGACAGCGCTCCTTGACGGGCACAACGCGGTAACGTGAGCTCAGCGCAGAACACGCAAGCTAACCACTCAAGGTGACAGCCAACAGCACCTTAAATAAATTAAAAACGAGTTGGCGAGCACCGAGTAGCGTGTGTAGTTCCGATAGTTTTGTAACTGGGCTTTTTTTTTTTTTTGGGGGGTGGGAAATCATCCTATGACTTCTTCCGCTCTAGGGTGGAGCGGAAGGGCGTGTCAGACTCTTACTGACTAAAACCCACCCCTGTTCCTCCCTGCCTTGAGTGCCCAGGGGCGAGGTAACTCTTTCGAAAATATCCTCCACCCCCGGGCAGGCATCGGCCGTGGCAGGCCCCGTCCCTATTGCTGACAACTCTTTGAGGCGCGCGTGGAACACTACGCGCCGTCGACTCTCGGGCCTGGTGCTGATCGGGCGGCGAGTTACCCACTACTCGTCGTCCGCAGGCCCGGGTCTACGGTGGCCGGAGATCGCCTCGCGGCCCCTGGCGTCTCCTGCGGCGGTCGCGGCTGGGGGCGCTAGGGCGACTCGGCTGTTGTTGAGTCTCCCTAACGTATGCCGCCTCCCTCTTCGCGAGCATTACTGCTTCGCAGAAGGAGGAGACGGCCTCCCATTCCCTCTCGCTCCGTACCATGGCCTGAACTAGGGCACGGCGCGAGAGGTCGCTGTCGCCTATCGCATCCACGAGGACACGGCGGTGTTCTGCCCAAGCGGGGCAAACCTCCACCGTATGCTCCACCGTGTCCTCTGGGCGATCCTCGCAGTGGAAACACTCAGGGGTCACCTCCGCCTTGACACGACACAGGTACCTCCCGAAACAGCCGTGTCCGGTGAGCACCTGCGTCAGGCGGAAGGTGAGGTTGCCATGGCGCCTCTCTTGTAACTGGGCTTTAAGCGAGTGTTTGAGTGCGACGGGCGATTACTCGCATCACTCGCTCGGGACAGCTAATCCAGCGCAACACGGCACGCGGTGGGAAAAAATGACCGCTGGTTGGTCTCTCGGCGTGAGTTCTGACCGCTAAACGAGCAACGCTGAGCGAGTAAGCTTTGATAGATCATAACGCTCAGCGACAATCTTGTGGAGCGAGTCCTCGCCGGCAGTGTGAACAGAAACGATCAACTAATAATATATGCATCTCTTTTGTTTACACGGAATGTATATTATCCATTGTTTTTTCTTGAGCGTTAAAATAGATAATATGATAGTTAGTCGCTTTCTCGCAGCCAGTGGGAGAACTGCATATCCATCATCATCATCATCATCATCATTCCAGCCGAAAGACATCCAATGCTGAACATAAGCCTCCCCCAAGTGTCACCACAACGACCGGTCCTGTGCGTCTCGCAACCATCATATTTACATAACCGCCTACGACACATCAGGTCATCGATTCACCTCGTGGGAGGCCGCCCAATGCTGTTAACAACCATACCATATAACCAAATTTACTATATGAAGTACTCATTATTCAAGGCTATTTAAAAATGGGGGATATATTTGCCCAGCAGTGGGACAACGTAGTTTAAGAAACAAAAATCATAACAGCCGTCTCTGAAATTATTTTATGACTTCCATATAACAACTAAAATTTCCGCCATGTGTTTCCTGAAAGTCCACAAACTCATAACACAGTTTGTTAGGAGCGAGATAGTTTAGCCGCTTCCGTAGATCCATTACCTGTGCTGCGGGGGCCTAATAGAATAATGCACGGTCTAACCGCGCAATGTGAAACAAACAGATTTTGTTGGTAGTGCGCCGCTAACTTTGTTAGGGCATTTCCTTTCTGAGGGCCTCGCATGAACGTACCTACGACGTAAATATATGATGGAGGTAAATGCGAAAGGATTTTTGGTTTTTAAAATGCAGCAAACACAATTAATATGTATCACTCATAGATAGAAATACAGTCTCGATGTGTTTGTTTTTACCGACCGCCCCAGAAGGATACCTTCTTTTGGGGCGGTCGGTTAAAAACAAACACATCAAACATTACCATGTTTTTTGAGTTTGCAGTCCATTTCTTTGGCACGCCCTATAGCCTAATAAGTGGCTGGATAGATTTCAATAAATGACGTGTCATTAGATTCCTCTTAAGTGCCAAAGTGATGAGGACACGGTGGAGCACGGTGGAGATCTGCTCCGCTTGGGCGGAGCCCCGCCGTGCCCTCGTGGAGGCGATCGGCGGTAGCGACCTCTCGCACCCGGCCCTGGTCCAGGCCATGGTACAGAGCGAGAGGTAATGGTAAGCAGTCTCCTCCTTCTGCGAAGCAGTAATGCTCGCGAAGGAGGAGGCAGAACGGGTGAGGGAGGCTCAACAACAGAGTCGCCCTCACGCCCTCAGCAGCAGCCGCCGCAGGAGACGCCCTGGGCGGAGGACGTAAGGAGACGATCTCCGGCCACCGTAGACCCAGATAACTCCCCGTCCGATCAGCACCAGGCCCGAGAGTCGACAGCGCGTGGTGTTCCACGCGCGCCTCAAAGAGTTGTCAGCAAACATGACGGGGCCCGTCATGGCCGATGCCTGCCCAGGGGTTGTGGATAAATTCGAAACAGAGTTACCGCGCCCCTGGGCATTCAGGGCAGGTAAGGAACAGGGGTGGGTTTTAGTCAGTAAGAGTCTGACACGCCCTCTCGCTCCACCCTATCGTCATTGAATGATTTCCCACCCCACAAAAAAAAAAGTGCCTAAGTGATATAGGCTATATACATTTTGAAAAAGAAACAAAATGGCGGCCGCCGCGTCGTTAGGTAAGTGACGTCGTATTTATAACCGACTTCAAAAATTTTTTGAAATTTTTATTATTTTATTTTTCACTTTTTAGTTGTTCCACAGAAGTAAAATACAACCGACTTCTAAAAATTGCAAAATAACTTTATTTTCGGAAGTCGGTGTCAAATAACTAAGAAACAAAATAAAAACACCGACTTCCGAAAATAAAGTTATTTAGCCATTTTTAGAAGTTGGTTGTATTTTTTGTAAAAAGTTTTTTTTTTGTGAGAAAATCAAAATCAAAAGTCATTTATTCAAACTAGGCTGAGAGCCAGCACTTTTTGAACGTCAAAGTTCAAAAAGACAGAAAAAAAAAAGACAGTCCCCCAAAAACGCCCGCCCGTCACCACTTCCTAGTGTTTGTCCAAAAATGTAACACTGAAAATCATGTTTGTCCAAAAAATTTAACACTAAAAGGTAGGAAAAAAATAATCAATGATAGACTTGGATCAAAAAATCTAGACGCAAACTGTCCCACATTTTGGTAACGAGCGAATGTGTATACTTACGTTTGATGCAATTATACATTTTCACTGAGTGTTCGATTAAAACTCGAACACAGTTCTAATTTAGAGCATTTCTTATTTAGAATTGTTCAATTTGACGTTATATTTACTCCGTGCGTTCATGTTAGGCCCACTGGTTACTGCTTGGCTACGACCAACCGCGCGGCAGAACTACGGAAATCACTCTTACTGCGATGACATAAAGACGCTTTCGGATACTTACCATGGATGTGTGGTTAGGTAGGTACCGTAAAAGCTAGGGTAAGGTTGAACATGGAATTTGATAGATGATGCACGGTTGATTGAACTATCTACTTTTATATGTGAAGACTACTAAGGGTCTTAGGCTGTTGAAAGCTTGAAAAGATTTTTGTTAAAGGATTTTTAATTCAAGGTAACAGACAGAGAGGAACAGAGAAACTTAATCCAGTTATAGGAACAGGAGCTAGCCTTTTAGAAGGCCCATAGAGCTTTGGATGGCCATTGCTGCACTGCAGCTGCCGCTTGTTTGCCAATTGTTTGAGTAATTTAGAGGCGATGTTCTACATGCCGAACTTTTTTTGAAAATCCACCCATACCATCTTTTTTATTTTCCTTCTACTAATATTATAAAAAACAAAAAAAAGTTTGGATGGATGGCTGAATGTTTTTTTACCAAAATGGTTAAACGGATTTAGGTGAAATTTGGCATAGAGCTAGATTTTTATACGAGGAGCATGTTCCTTTGATTATGTTCGATTTTAACGCTGGTAGAAAGAAACAGTGTCCCATATAAAATGCCGTGTATGGTTCATATTGTAGTTGTTGCTGAAGTCAGATTTGTGACTGAAAACTATGCCAATAAACGGGAGTTATTTATTATGATCATGTTTCCGAGTTCGAGGAAAAAATGTAAATAAGTCTGTTGCAGTTCTTTTTCTCAGAATTCGCAACGTAAAGAGAACCACAGTGCACAGAATTTAGAAGGGAGTGAGAAGTCATTCTGGTTTTTAAATTTTTTGTCAAAACCTACTAACTCCTACTATAATATAATTATATATAAGCGATTCTATATGTTTGGGTGTTTGTTAATTTATAACGTTAGTTATGTTAGTGTTTAGTGACAGTGAATAGTGTAATGTAGTGCAAGTGTTATCTAATGAACACAAGAACAAAGTGTATTCGCACCTGTGAGGCACCGGGCGCTAAAACGTCAATACGTCAATTTTCCCGTCAGGCACCACGGACGGTCCCCCTAGTTGTCTTTTTTACGTATTAAAACTTTTAAAAAAAATACCCTTAATGCACTTATTAACCTTATACCTTTATTTTTGGTAACAATCTATGATAACTACAGACTATATCATGCCCCGGGTGATTGAACCTTGCCACAGTACAAAAAGAACCTTGCGTTATAGTAATAATAGAGGTTTAAAACGCGTGAGTCGACATGTACAATTTTGTACATGCGGTGCCTGAGGGTAGTGGAGTCGACATGTATAGAGACAATAAGAAAATTTGTCCAATAGCACTATTGAACAAATTATTTTTAAAGACGATTTTTATTAGTTTAAGATATAATTAAATTTCTTAGAAATCTATACAAGGCTAGATTTTAATAAAATTAGGGTTCATCCTTTGGATGTACTAATGAAGACAGAAGTGCATGGAGAGTTCCAAACCAAAATCGTTAGTACAGGGTCTCATCGCCCTGAATAATACGTCTTGAACGACATAGATGGCGCTAGTATAGTAGTTGGATTGGAAAATATACATCTCTCGTTAAAGAACATTATCTTGTTTTTTGCTAGTTACAATATTACTTAATTTTAACACAAATTCTCCTACGACATTACAAACCTTATAAAGCAAAGCTCGTAATAACTAGGATTCGAACTCGGTGGCATAAAATTTACCGATACCATAGCCACTGGACTATTGCGTCATTACGCAATGAGTTGAAATTATCCTACTCTTTATTATATCGAAGTTGTTTAGCGACTTTAACCTGTATCATAAATCTCAAAAGAATTGAGGGTAGTTTAATATTGACTGTATAAAAATTAAATCTTTTTGTTCAATCATAACGTTCTTTACTATCTTTGAGTGAGTTCAGTTACGATTGCATTTAACAATTTTTTAATATTTATCTTTACCATGAGTTCGCGTTCTAATATTGATATGGCTACGAGGGCCCAAATAATAGCATTGCATAATCAAGGCCTAAATTATTCTGAAATTTCGAGAGAAACTGGCTTAAACGTAAGTAATGTTTTAAAATCACTGTTCGTTATTTATTTTATTATCCATGGTTATCGATACACGAAAATAATAAATAATATATTTCCCTTATAGGTAAAGACTGTCACTTTATGGATAAAGCGGTTTCAAGAAGAGGGTTCGTTGGAACACCGCAGTAGATCTGGCAGATGACGCCATATTGACTCAGACCAGCGTCAACTTATGGTGCAAGGTTATGAGGAAAATGGCTTTACACCAACAAGATATTACGCAGAGTTGTTTGATACATCTTTGCGGACGGTGTATCGTGCTCTTCATAGTGAAGGTCTGCATTATCGTCGACATGCTATTAAGCCATTGCTAACCGAAGCTAATAAAAGAGCACGATTGGAGTTCGCTTTGAAATACAGACATTTCGACTGGAGCAACGTTATCTTCAGTGATGAAAAGACTTTCAAGTCTAGCCAGCACGGGCGAGTTAGGTTGTGGCGTAGGAATAATACGCGTTATGATAGTGATCACGTTGTGCCTAACTCTGAATCCGGTCGTATAACAGTGAACATTTGGGGATGGATGACAGCTGCAGGACCAGGAGAACTTACTGTAATACCCAGTCGTGCAAACAGTGTTAACTACTTAGATGTGCTGAATGACGTCATGTTGCCCACTGTGCGGAATGTTTTTCCTGTAGAAGACATGCCAGTAATAACGTTCGTGCAGGACAATTGTCCTATACACCGTTCCATAATTGTGCAAGAGTGGTTTAGCCAGCAATCGGACATACGAATTATTCCTTGGCCTGCGAGATCGCCACATTTAAACCCCATTGAAAATTTATGGGGCGTTATGGTTCAAAAGTGGGACAATCGGAACGAAAGGACTAAGGAAGCACTGAGTACTCACTGCATGGAGGTATGGGATTCTATACGGGGTCACAATTTATGTGAAAAATTAATAGGTTCGCGGTTGCAAGCTGTAATCGATCAAAATGGCGGATACACGAAATATTAAAGAATATAAAGTGTTGACTATTGAATTGAGTAATAATGATTGAGTAAAAATGAAAAGACCGGGGTAGCTATAATTTATATGATAAATTACAGTAATCAAACTTGGTGTAAGTTGGATAAATTTATACATTACTTTATAACAACAAAATGTTATTACACTAATGATTTTGATTTCTTAAATAATATAAGAAATTAAAATAAAAACAATATAAATATAGATTCCTTTCCAACATAATAAATTATTTATTTATTATTATAAACAACTCGGTCCCAAAATGACAGCTATAACCCGGTCTTACAATTGTTATTGATTTTAGGTTTAGCTTCAATTTCTTCCTCCTTCTGGAACGAATACTTAAGCTATGAACCTTAGTCATAACATAATGCACAAATCAATCATTATAGTCAATACCACTAAACATAATTATGCAAAACGTAAAATTTTTATAATTTATGAGTAGGTAAAATATTTACAGAACTAAGGTTGCATATATAGTGAAAGTTATTATAACATAATGTAAATAAAACTAAATAATAGAAGAATAGCATAACACAGTTTTGATTTAGAATACTTATAATATCTATTATACAGTTTTACTTTGTTAAGGTCTTCTATTTTGTAATAGAGTTATTCAGTTATAAATTTTACTTGTATTTCTCCTTAACAAGTGAATTAAATCATTGTTAATTGGATGTAAAACTGCTAGGTTAGGTTATACATTCTATAAGAAAGAAAGACATAAATTGTATTCTTCTTTGAGAATTAAATGTCTTAAACTATAATCAATAAAATAGTGTCATTTCTTATCCTTTACGAGAATTAAACTTAGTAAATCTTAAGCTGTAAGAAAAATATATCTAAATCTTCTTACATAAATGTTTTTTACTAATAATACTAATACTTACCACCAATTATGAAAGTAATTTATATAATATATATTTATATAATGTTATATATAGTAGTATATGTATACTTGTATATTATCCCTATATTCATTTATACATCTTATACCTCATATTTTTTATATTATTTATAACAAAAAATAAAATAAAAACGTTTAAAAATACAAAAAATAGAATATAAATTATATATTAGAATAATTAAATTTAAAAAAAGTCGACAGAGAGCTGGGTTGCGAACCGGTGCCCTGTTGAACGATCTATGTTATTCTGCCATGCTTATCCACCTGAGCTACTGATTATTTATTCTGGAACGTCAAAATAAGAGCTACTTTGTGAATGTAGGGATTTTTATTATTTATGATCGACGCCATCTGTAGTCGAATTAACCGATATACCAATTGGCTTATTTAGTTTGGTTTAGATGGCGCTGTATTAAGTACTCGGAAATAAGAAAATATAGTAATTTTTGTTTATTTGAATATAAATATATTATTATTACTTAGTAATTATTTTAGGTATTAAAAACCTTATTATCTGCCTCTGCATAATAAGGTTTATAAGCTTTGCAGTGTTATTTTTATGATTGAACAGCGCCATCTAGTCGTCTCATGAAAGTCATGATACGTAATGCAAAACCTCACAGTCAAAAGTCGACCTTAGGCTCTCCATGCACTTTTGTCTTCAATAGTACACTAGAATAAGGAGTGCAAAACCTACGTGGCCGAAGCCGCAGGAAAATCTAGTAGAAATAAAAGAATAGTACTCCGGGAGTGTCGAGAGAAGTAAAAACTTGAACAAAAATACCCAACGAGCCTAAAGAAGTTTTCACTTCAATCATTTCAGTTCATCTTCACTTATATCGGTGTCGGTGTCGGTGGCAAGTTCAATAGTTTTTTCCTATCTCAAAAATGCCCACCGCACCTAAAGAAGTTTTCATCTCGAAAACTAAAAAATAAGCACCTCTAGTCAAGTTCTTTACAAACATTTGTCGAATAAGCTCGCCTATCTATACGTTAAACCAAATTGAATTATGTAAATAAACTCAAATACAGACAGCCCAGTTTGTTACCACTTTATCGTAACAAAAGTCTATTATGGATGCGACTGTACAGAGAAAAAAGTACAGTCAGCTAACGAGATTTGCATTTGTGAGCGATTTCATTTTAGCTGGTGGTAGTACTTGTTTTTTTGCTGTTGGTATTTTGAAATGGACCTGCTTTTGTGTTGGTTAAATTTATTTGGCCATTTTTTGGTGTTATAAGTCGGTATTCAGTCTGTCTTTTGAAGTCTGAGCCGACTTCAGATGCAAAATTGAGACGTCTGAACGGCCTGAAGTTTTCATAATTTTTACATTTATAACTCTATTATTAGAGAACAATATATATCCTCTAATCTAACCTAACTATGAAATCTGTTTTATAATATTTCGCAATATGTTGCTTAGTGGAATATTTTTTATAAACGGGAACAACAACAGCTGCAAAATAAAACATAAAAATCAGAGATATATACATCAAACATACAGCATGTAGCAAAAATCCTGTCCGATCCAATAAAGGCGTATTCCTGGTTTAACATACGTACTAGAAGACGTTGTAAAAAAATGTAACTCTTAAAAACCAAAAGTTACAAATTTTTATTTTTATAAAAAATGTGAAATTTAACACTAAATATGGCAAATTTTAAGTAATCAACACTCCACCGGCCGCATCTTTTCGTTTTTACCTATTTTTATTTCAAACGATACCGCCCTGTACTAGCCGCGCTATAGGCACTCTGTCTCGCTCAGGCGGCATCTTTGAAACGAAATAGTAGGTGAACTTCGTGGAACGCTCAGTGTTGCCTTTGATAAGATTTTCTTTTTTTTAAATTAATTATTTTCATTGGGGAAAAATAATTATCTCGTATCCATTAAATGATTACGTAAATGTGTACGCAGTACGATACCAAGTAATACCTTGCAGGATTGGACAGGGTTTTTGTTACATGCTGTATAACAATATTCAAATACAGCTCACAACGCTGTTCACAGATTGTGAAAGTAGGATTCAATCCAACACAGAATTGGGCATTTCCCCAAAAGTGGTTCTGTCTCACGAAGACACGGTCTAGGATGAGTGTGTAGATTCACTTGCTCATTGTCTCTATGTGCGTAAGCTATTTTTAATCGACTTCGAAAAAAGGAGGAGGTTCTATGTTCGACTGTATGTATGTTTTTTTTTATGTATTTACGCCGATTTTTCTGTCAGTTGGGGACCGATTTATAAAATTATTTTTTCATCCAAAAGAGTATACTCCTGAGGCCCACCCATCTAATTTTTTATAGAAATTGCTTCAGCGTTTTTTAAAAAATCAACTAAAAAGAATATGTATACATAGATGACATTTTGGTCTCCTCCAATTATGAGTGTTATTGGGGTTATCAATTAGGCGTAACTGTAATATTTAGTTTTAATTCTGAGGAGGTTCTAACAACCAAAAATGGAAAAATAAAAAACTAATATACAAAAAACACAACCGACTTCCGAAATTAAAGTTATTTTAAATTTTTAATGTATTTCCATTTTTGGAAGTCGGTTGTATTTTTTTAAAAAAAGTTTTTTCTATGACACCGAGCGCTCTAAGTTTACGCACACAGAACAAAACTGTGCACGTGAATCAACACACACTTCCGAGACAAACCCACCTTTGCAAGGTAGAACTACTATACCAGTTTGACCTCTTTTTAACAAAAGTTCATAATTACAATAATATAGTAGTACCATCCCGGGCGAAACTCTAAAGAGCTGGATACTATTTTCATTTTGATCTAGCTCTACCTACTGCATTTTCATGTAGATTTAAACGTGGGATTCATACATATTGGTTTCAATGTATAAATTCATACACATAGTATCCAAATGTATATGTGACTGGGTTGACTTTTACATAAAAATGAGCTCGACATTCCTTGGATATAACAATAATAAATATTATTTATTCTTGTTACCTTTTCGGGGCAATTTCGTCAGAATCAACAATGGACTGTCAGAAAAACGTCGAGGCAATGAAGCTCGACGACTCCCGGAAAAACGATTAAACTGTCTTGGGACTTGCAACAATATTAATCCCAAATAAAAAACTTTTTTCCAAAAAAAAAACAACCGACTTCCAAAAAATAAAAAGCACTAAAAATTAAAAAATAACTTGAATTTTGGAAGTCGGTGTTTGTATTTCATTTTTTCGTTATTTGACACCGAAATTAAAGTTTTTTTTTAAATTTTTGGTGTACCTACAATATTTTCTTTTTTGGACGTCGGTTGTTTTTTTTTGCAAAAAAGTTTTTTTATTTTTCGCTTTTTAGTTGTTAAACCCCAGAAATAAAACCCCAATAACATGGAACGTGGAATTTAAACATACTTGTAATTGGAGAAAACCAAAACGTCATCTATGTAAACGTATTTTTCGTTTTTGTTCAGTTTTTCAAAAAGCGCTGAAGCAATTTCGATAAAATTTATCTGAGACCATCTCGGGAGGATATTCTTTCGCATAAAAAAAGAATTTTGAAAATTGGTCTACAACTGACGGAGAAATCAGCATCATACAGTCGAACATAGAACCTCCTCCTTTTTCGAAGTCGGTTAAAAAGAACTGCGGCAGAGTAGGAAAAAACAAAATTTCCACTTCCCTCCTTAACAAGCAGGATACAGAACAAAGCTTGGCCAGTAGGCAAGGAGACATTTACAACTAGAGTAAACCCAGTTGCCAAACACCACGGATTCAAAGCGGCTTGAGTCTCCAGTTCACAGTTTGGCAGATACTCGTAGGTTTATCTCCATATTCTTAAATCAGAAACTGGGCTTTCAAGGCCCTCCTCGTAAAATGAAAAGCTATGGGAGAGATCTTTACCACCATATAATAGGAGTGGAATTATCTGCTGAAGTCTGTTTCCTGATAGCTTTTACTTGGAGGTCTTTAAGGAGTAAACTGGTTACTTTTAGGCCAGCGTGCTCCACCGTTAACCTTATTATCACTTACCATCAGGGGAGATAGCAGTCACATGCACTCCTATCAATATATGAATAGGTTGATTGTTGCATATATATTCATATTATGAGCATACATTTTAATTAATTATTCATAGTTTATATATACGTATATCTTTGCATTTAACTGACTTTCAAAAAAAGGAAGAGGTTGTATGTTCGAGTATATGTTTGTTTTTTTTTTTTTTATGTGTGCACCGATTTCTCTGTCAGTTGTGGACCGATTTTCAAAATTCTTTTTTTTATCTAAAATAGTATACTCCAGAGGTGGTCCCATATAAATTTTATTGATTTTGCTTCCGTGCTTTTTCAAAAAATCAACGAAAACCATAAAAAATGTATACATAGATGACGTTTTGATTTCCTCCAATTACGAGTATGTTTAAATTCCATGGTCCATGTCATTGGGGTTATCAATTCAGGCGTGACTTTAATATTTAGTTTTAGTTCTGGAGTATTACAAAAAAAAGTGAAAATAAAAAACTTTTTTACAAAAAATACAACCAACTTCTAAAACGGAAAATACACTAAAAATTTAAAAATAACTTTAATTTCGGAAGACGGTGTCAAATAACGAAGAAATAAAACAGAAACACCGACTTCCGAAATTACAGTTATTTTTTAATTTTTAGTATATATTCTTTTTGGAAGTCGGTTGTATTTTTTAATAATATTAATGGCACTGAATGTTCTATGTTGCACCTACCTCTATTTGTCTCTGCATCACCCAAAGGTTGACTGATACAAAATGCCTTAGGCATTAAGTCCGCCTCTGTACTTGTGTGCATGAAATATTAAATAAAAAAATAGACAGCGGCAGAATATGGGAAATAAATCATTATATTCCCTACAATAAACTTTAGCACAGTTTAGTACAAAATCTTATTAAAACAATTCCATAGCCTAGACTAAGACTTAAGCCATTACCAGCCTCTTTGAATCTCAACCGGTGCAGTAACTTGGGCGCAACACCCGGCGTGGATTAATGACCCAACACTCAAGAACGTTCACTCACAACTAGTAACTGAACTAAGTTTACATAAATTAATTAATTTGCTGTCCGAAATCTCAGACGATTTATGAGACAACTATATGTGACGATAAGTTTAGCTCGGAGATAGAGGTCTAGGTAACCCGCTGAGCTTGGTAATAGATTTTATACTTATATATAGATTTTATACTTTGATGACACGGTTGGCGCAGTAGTTGAGCGTTCGGCTACTGCGCTGCGTGTCGCGGGTTCGAGTCCCACACGGAACCAATATTTGTATGATCTACAGATAGTTGCTCCGGGTCTGGGTGTCTTGTGTATGTGAATATACATGTTTGTGAACGCACCCACGATACAGGAGTAATTCTTAGTGTGGGGCAACGTTTAAAAAAAACTTCTAATAAGATCCATAGTGTTAGTAACCATTTAATTACATTCATCACATATGTGCATGTACTAGCTGCTAGACGAGAGGCATATCAGTTTATTCAGTTCGGTCCGCAACGAACTACCGTGCGGACGCGTGAGGTCACCGACCTCAGTGTGAAAATGTCATTGTTAAAATGTAATTCTTGTAATATTGTAATTAGCGAAGTACTCGCGTTTATACAAAATAAAATTCAGATTATGGACGAGGACAGTATAGTGAAAGTGTGTAGCTCTGCATTTACTGGAGAAGATGTAGATGTTGCAAAGACGTTACTTTTCAAATCAGTGAAGACTACAACAAAGATGATATCGCGTAGGAAGGAAAACAAAGTGTGTCGGGATCTCGAAGACATAATTTCCTTATTTAAGAGCACAGACTCGGAAGAAATACCTATTTTTGTTGCGAGAGATCTTCAAAAGTTATCCCCCGTGACATTTGATCACGTAGATGTGACAAGATTATTGAAGGACATTATTGTGTTACAATCGGAGATCAAACATATTAAGGATGTGTACCTAACAAAGGAACAACTCGATCAAGTCCAATTAGCCGTTAAAAGTAGTGATTCATTAAGCTTTGAACCCAATGTAAACTATAATAGACGCGGTGCGTCTACCCTCAACTTAGAAAATAATTTATCAGTTAGCGAGCCGTTGTGTGAAGTGGAATCTTTGAATGTGGAGGAAAACAGCTGTGATGTCTTATCAAACAAGTATAGTTCGCGCCCGGTTACACATACGGGGATTAACGATGGTATCGTCCCGCTCACCGAACATCTTAGTGCATCGCATAGTGAAAGGCGCAATCCGACCTCCGCGCATACTTTGTCAACGGAGGAGCAGAGACAACAAATAAATGCTCGAGAGTACGCCGATGCTGTGATTACACCAATAACTAGACATACGACTAGTGACAGGCGATTTTTAAAACATAATATACCCGATAAGGAAGGGGAGTGGACAGTGGTACAATCTCGTAAGAAGCAATCTCGTTTTGTTGGAAGAAAAGGAACAGCTAACGTTGATTTAACTACGAAATTTAAGGCCGCAGATGTTAAAATTCCATTTTTAATTTATAATGTGTCGAAAGATGTCAGCTCAGAGGATATTGCTAGTTACGTGAAGGAAAAAACACAGGTTATCGTTGCACCGGAGCGGATAGAAATGAAACACTCTAAGGACTATGATTCTTATAAGATTTCGATACCAAAACATAAAATGGATTTATTCGACAATGATAATATGTGGCCTGAGGGGGTATTCTTTAGACGTTATTTTGTGTTTAAAACAAACAGCACACGAGGCACGGTGAATAATAAGGCATAAAAATGATTACTTCTCAAGATAAACTTTTAAAGCGAGAATGTAAGCTTATAAGCTTCAATTGTAGATCAATTAAACGAGCGGTTGATTATGTGAGGGAATTATGTGAATCGTCGGATGTCGTTGCTATACAGGAGACATGGCTTCTCTCGCATGACTTGGCGTATTTAAGCAGTATTTGTCCCGGTTTTGGTTCCACGGGTGTTGCGGCTACGGAACCATCGGCCGGGCGAGGCCGACCCCAAGGAGGCGTCGCGTTGCTGTGGAGATCCAGTGCTTTTGATAGTGTATCAGTGATTCAGTGTAATAATGTTAGGTTAACCGCGATTAAGGTAGTAATCGATAACCGAGATATTCTTATTTTTTCGGTATATATGCCAGTGTGTAACCCGAATAACCTAAGTGAATATACAGAATGTTTGACAGAAATTAACGCAATTGTGGAATGTAATAGTGTGGCAAATGTTTTTGGTTTGGGAGACTTCAACGCGCACCCAGGTGAGTTATTCTGTAATGAATTAATACAATTCTGTTCGGATTTTAATTTCATTTGTGCAGATATTGACTTTCTTGGCATAAATTCCGATACTTACACCTACTTGAGTGACTCGCATGGGTGCGTTAGATGGTTAGACCACTGTATGGTATCAAGTGTTACCAAAAGTGCAATTGTAAAGGTAAATGTGCTTAATGATGTTTCATGGTCTGACCATTTTCCCTTACAAATTATTTGTAATTTTGGTATTTTAGTACCAAAACTGAGCTATAAAAAAGTAGTGTTCAATAAAGTAATTTGGGGAAATAGAACCTCTGACCAGGTACAACACTACGCTGACCTATGTCATAGTGCCCTACGTGATATTGATTTTCCTAGTCAATTTATTGAATGTAGTGATAGGATATGTAGAAGTGATCATCATAGATCTTTAATTAATAATATGTACGAACAGATTGTTTATGTTTTGCAAACGGCTGCTATTTCTAGTCATAGCATATTTGTGAAGAAAAAGAAAATGTATGTAACTGGTTGGAACGAGCATGTAAAAGAGGCTCATTCAAAGGCGCGGCTCGGGTTTCAGAAGTGGATTATAAAGGGAAAACCTACGTGTGGAGAGGTTTATGAGAATATGAAAAATATGAGGCAGAAATTTAAAAATAAATTGAAATGGTGTCAAAACAATGCAGCCCAAATAAAAATGGATAAAATTGTATCACTGCATAATGAGAAAAAATTTAGTTCTTTTTGGAAGGAAACCAACTCTTTGAATCCCCAGCCGAGTCTTCCCGCAAATGTTGAGGGTCTGTCACAAAGTAGTGACATATCTACCATGTTTATGGATCACTTTAAGGTAGCGCCACTTAATACAGACACATCTGTGCGAGACACTCGGACCTTGTGTGAAGGTGATTTTTATGTAAGATTCTCAAATAAGGAAATTAAAATGGCATTAAAAAGTATGAAGCGGGGTAAGTCACCGGGGCATGATGGTCTGAGTGTTGAGCACTTAAGGTTCGCCGGTGTACACTTGACCAGATTGCTTACCATGATGTTTAATTTTTGTGTGGGTCATTCCTACCTGCCTGAGAATCTGGTAAAAACAGTTGTAGTTCCCATAATTAAAAGTAAGACAGGTGACTCATCCGACAAATCTAATTATAGACCTATATCATTAGCAACAGTCATTGGCAAGGTGTTGGACAGTCTGCTTGAGAGGCGGTTGAATAAACACATTAAATTGCACGATGCGCAGTTTGGCTTTAGAGCCGGTTTGTCCACTGAAAGTGCAATCCTGTGTCTCAAGCAGACTGTGCAGTACTACACAGACAGGAGAACACCAGTGTATGGATGTTTCCTTGACCTGTCAAAAGCTTTTGACTTAGTAGATTATGATGTTTTGTGGCAAAAACTGTCGGATGATACTGAACTACCTACTGAATTCATAGATTTATTTAAATATTGGTATAAGCATCAGAATAATTATGTTAGGTGGGCGGATGCTCAATCTGAGTCATATGGATTAGATTGTGGGGTAAGGCAGGGGGGATTGACTTCACCGAGTCTTTTTAACGTGTATATGGATCGGCTGATTGGTGAGCTGAGCGGCACCAAGATCGGATGCTCTGTTGATGGAACTATGATCAACAACATAAGTTACGCTGATGATATGGTGCTGCTCAGTCCATCAATCTGTGGTCTGAGGAAATTATTGGCCATCTGTGAGAGGTACGCGGAGGCTCATGGCTTGAGGTATAATGCCTCCAAGAGCAAGGTAATTGTTTTTGGAGTGCGCAACATTACACCTGTTAATATTCCATCTATTAACTTACGAGGAACTCCGTTGGAGTTCGTTACGCAGTTTAAATACCTAGGTCATGTTATCACGGACTTTCTCATGGATGACCAAGATTTAGATAGGGAGCGCAGAGCGTTGGCAGCCAGATGCAATATGCTGGCTCGCAGGTTTGCGCGTTGTACTAAGGAGGTGAAACTGACTCTTTTTCGAGCGTTTTGTCAATCGTTTTACACGTGCAGCCTGTGGGTAAGGTATACGCAGAAGGCTTACAACGCTCTGCGCGTTCAGTATAACAATGCGTTGAGGAAGTTGTTGGGGCTACCTCGGTTTTGTAGTGCGTCTGGCATGTTCGCTGAAGCGAGATTAGATGATTTTTATGCCGTTATGCGCAAGCGATGTGCGAGTATGCTGAAGCGATTCAGGGGTGGCCCCAACAACATACTGGCTACACTGGCGGACAAAATTGATGGGCCTTTCATTAGGCACTGGGCAGCTAGGCATGTGCGTACTGGCGTACATGTCGCCAATTAATTTAAGCTGTAGCGACATCTATGACGCCGCACACGAACTAAAAATAGCAAGAATTCTACATCGCGCAAGCAGAGTTCTCCGCGCGATTTGAACATATACAACAGTCCGAAATCAACCATTGGGCAGTTGCCCGGACCAGACACAACACCCGTCTGGTCGGAGGATCCTCCCTTTTCAACGGAGGTTTGCGGGACTTTACACCCTGTTCCGCATACCTCTAAAAAGCTTTTTATGTACTAACAATAGGTTAAGATTTTACTAACACTATATGGATCAATGGTCTGAATTAAATAAATTATTATTATTATTATTATTACAAAGTATGGTAATATGAAATACAAGATACCATATAAAAATTTTAAAAAACCCCAACGCTTAAAAGAAAATCAAACATTTAAAAAAAACACAAGAGAGCTGATGAACTTGAAACGTCTGAACCGATTTTGATAAAACATGTCTAAGAACCATCACTAGAAAACCTGCTTTTAAATAAAAAAAAATCGAATTCAAATCGGTTCTCCCGTTTAAGAGCTACGGTGCCACAGACACAAACACACACATAGCGGTCAAACTTATAACAACCCTCTTTTTGCGCAGAGCGTTGGCAGCCAGATGCAATATGCTGGCTCGCAGGTTTGCGCGTTGTACTAAGGAGGTGAAACTGACTCTTTTTCGAGCGTTTTGTCAATCGTTTTACACGTGCAGCCTGTGGGTAAGGTATACGCAGAAGGCTTACAACGCTCTGCGCGTTCAGTATAACAATGCGTTGAGGATGTTGTTGGGGCTACCTCGGTTTTGTAGTGCGTCTGGCATGTTCGCTGAAGCGAGATTAGATGATTTTTATGCCGTTATGCGCAAGCGATGTGCGAGTATGCTGAAGCGATTCAGGGGTGGCCCCAACAACATACTGGCTACACTGGCGGACAAAATTGATGGGCCTTTCATTAGGCACTGGGCAGCTAGGCATGTGCGTACTGGCGTACATGTCGCCAATTAATTTAAGCTGTAGCGACATCTATGACGCCGCACACGAACTAAAAATAGCAAGAATTCTACATCGCGCAAGCAGAGTTCTCCGCGCGATTTGAACATATACAACAGTCCGAAATCAACCATTGGGCAGTTGCCCGGACCAGACACAACACCCGTCTGGTCGGAGGATCCTCCCTTTTCAACGGAGGTTTGCGGGACTTTACACCCTGTTCCGCATACCTCTAAAAAGCTTTTTATGTACTAACAATAGGTTAAGATTTTACTAACACTATATGGATCAATGGTCTGAATTAAATAAATTATTATTATTATTATTATTACAAAGTATGGTAATATGAAATACAAGATACCATATAAAAATTTTAAAAAACCCCAACGCTTAAAAGAAAATCAAACATTTAAAAAACACAAGAGAGCTGATGAACTTGAAACGTCTGAACCGATTTTGATAAAACATGTCTAAGAACCATCACTAGAAAACCTGCTTTTAAATAAAAAAAAATCGAATTCAAATCGGTTCTCCCGTTTAAGAGCTACGGTGCCACAGACACAAACACACACATAGCGGTCAAACTTATAACAACCCTCTTTTTGCGTCGGTGGTTAAAACAATATAGAAACTTAACAATATGAAACAATACATAACAATACAGACCAGTACAACACAGAACAATAAACCTTTTAGAGGCTAGTGCTTGGATCTAGCTTTCCACAACGAGAATATTTCTCACAAGGCAAACATCTTGTTCATATAAAGTAATTCTGACTGTAGGTAGGTACAGAGTATAAGATAGGTACTTCATAATTAAATAAATTTCTCAAATAACAATAACTAATTTGATTAAGTAAAAAAAATATAATGAATTTCCTAAACGATAACGAAATTTAAAATTAGCTATATGATTGGAAAATTCGTTTGCGCAAAGTAAATAAAGCAATAACATTCTTGTTGAAGCAACAACACACAATAAAGCAATAACATTCTTGTTGAAGCAACAACACACAATAAAGCAATAACATTCTTGTGGAAGCAACAACACACAATACAGCAATAACATTCTTGTTGAAGCAACAACATACAATAAAGCAACAACATTCTTGTTGAAGTGTCCCAATGAAATAAATTGCCATTCTTATTCTTCATAGGAAACCGTATCGTTTCGAAAAAAGAAGAATATATAATATCCAATATATTAATTATTGTAGTATCAGTAGAGTTCATCAAGCAGCATCAATATCCTCCATAATGCAGGTGTATGGACACTTTAGGCATTCCAGTATGTGGGTCATGTTCTAGATAGGGGTAGGTACTCACATTGGGTATCTGACGGGTCTTCAGAACCCCATTTTACCATGTTGTATTTGCAGCGGCCTATCTGGGTGTGCAATCGATTGCGCAACATTGCTATTGATAATGTGTTACAGAATTATATACCCCGTTGGCCTTCCAAAGTTTATTTTTAAAGGTAAGCGCTTTCTATATTCCTCCTTACAGCATTAACTATACATAATATAATAAAATCGTAGACTTGTCGTGTACATTGAATATTTTTGCATAAAAATAACTGAGAAACGTTAGGAAAAAGACATGGAAAGCAAAAATGCAATTTTTGAAATTTTTGTCTGTTTGTCTGTATGTTTGTTCACAAAAAACACTGATTGGATTCGAACGCTAGATTTAAAAAAATATTTAGTGCTATCCCGAGTTACATTTAGCGTTTATTTCATCAAAATCGACCCACAAAATCAAAAAAGTAAGTAAGTTTCACAAATAACTCAACACAAACAAACTTTTAATACGTAGCAAAATAAAAGCGAACGTTTTAATATCTTATCGTTATTTATCGTTCTTCTTGTTTATCGTCTTCCCGTGCCAAATATTCTGTCAGTTTTTATACGTGGTCGATAGATGGCGTTGATGCATTTTTCTGAATCGCGGTGTTAAAATTTTCCGTGCGAGGATGACTCTCACACGAATTTAGCAATAGGCTCTTGTTCTAAAAAAACCTAACTAGTCCATCTGTTAGATTGCCAAAAAATATTGGACATGTATATTTTTTTTGTCACGTATACCAAAAATGAGGCCCCACTGCTGAACTTTGATGCGTTATATCTTTGTAATTTTTATTGGTTTCGTAAAGCAGAAAATACATCATGTACCTTGTTGATGATGTACCTTATACCCAGGAAAAGACCATATTGTTGTCGTTCGTTAGGGATCTAGGTTTGGTCTATAAAAGGTCAAACAAGTCCAATTTCGCAAAAATCTCAAATTCTTTGGTTTGTTCAGGTTCGACTATTTGTGTGCGTTAATCGTAGAACTGTCAGTCTTGAACGTTTCTGGTTCTTGCTAAGTATCGGACGGTTCAACTTGCGTATCAGGTCTTAGGGTTCCGTACCAAAGGTGAAGGTGCTAACGGGACCCTACTACTAAGCCTCTCCGCGATCGATTCTTATTCGTGTTAAGTATTGAACGGTTCGATTTGCGAATCAAGGCGATGAGTAGGGTACCGTTCCAAAGGTGCTCACGGGACCCTATTACCAAACCATCGCGATCGATTCTGATTCGTGCGAAGTATCGAACGGTTCGACTTGCGAGTCGAGGTGATTTGTAGAGTTTCGTACCAAAGGTGCTAATGGGACCCTAGTATTAAGCCTCCATTGTCCGTCGTGTCTTTCAGTTTTTCATTTTATTTCTGTAGCGCTAATTTAATAGATTGATAATATAAAAATGCCTTCAAGAAAAGTTTCAAGGGTCGAATCTTAACAGATTCGACCCTTGAAACTTGTTGAACAAAAGACTGTAACTGTAGTGGACTGTATGATTGTTTATTTGACGATGTGGTAAAATGAAACTTCTTTGTGGTGTTGCTCCTGTTTTATTGTTCCGTCTCGTAGGTGTTGCTTGCTGGAGAGTTGGAGGCCGAATGTGATGAAGCCGTTTTTTTTTTTTTTTTGTGTATGATGCTCGCAGTTCAACCATAGCGGTTGTCGACTGCTTAAGCGGACGTGCCCGTGGTGGTTTTAATTATTATTAAAGCCTCCAGCCAGGACTTATACTTAAACTACAAGCGACTACGCTGAGGGCACCCCCTTTGGGGTACGGACCTCGGCTCAGGGCGTCGCTGGGGGAGGGCCTCAAGGGACAGCTGAATCATGTTTTGACTATTTAGTGGACGAATTTTTAAAAACTACGGCTCAGCGGTGCGTGCTGGCTTGAGCAAAGGGACTGGGGGGATTTCTGTGTCTTAAATCCCCTGCTGTGTTCGGACATGCCGCGCACGACAGGGGGTGTGTGTATGTCAGGTTGCTTCGCGACGTGCCTATATTAACTTAGGACACGCCGCGTCGCGGTGTGAGTCGGTGTCGTGTGAATATGTCATGCGGGCGGGCTTGAAACTATCGGCACAGCGGCGCGGGCTGGCTCTATCAAGGGAGTGGTTGCTTGACTCTGCGTGGGGTCTCGCGACGGTCCTCGGCGGCGAGGACGGAAGGACGGTGGTCTGCGTTTCTTCAACGTGCTAGTTTCCCTACGGCTCTCTTGGAGCAGGGTCGTAGCGTCGTCGGGTGTGATTAATGTGTGCCGGTGTCGGCGAATGTTAATAATATGGGAGGGAATGTATCGGCCGGCCGATACGATTAGGGGGTTTCTATGTTTAGCAGCCTTCTCGAAGAAATGCTTGGTGAGGCGTTTCATGAACTGCTGGACGGTGGGGAGTCTGAGATCCACATGCAGCTCCTCATTCCGAACAAAGCAGGGGGCTCCCACTGCTCTGCGGATGAAGCGGTTCTGCAGGGTCTGCATCTTGTGGAGGAGATGTGACTTGGCGTGTGCGAAGACAGCACAGGCGTACGTCATGATGGGACGGATCACCGTGGTGAACAGCCGCAGTTTGCACTTGAGTGACAGTTTACTGCGGCCGGACACCAAATTATGGAGCCTGCCTTGCGCGAAGTAGGCCCGCGAGCGAACGCTACTTATGTGCTTGGCAAATGTTAGATGTTCATCTAATATGACTCCCAAGTATTTGGCTTGCTTCTCCCAGGAGATCGGCTTGCCATACATGGTGATCGGGCGGGGGGCAGAGATGCAGTGATTCGGCCTCGAGTAGAGGACCGCCTGACTCTTGTCGGGGTTCACTTCAATCCTCCATTTCCTGAACCATTTCCCCAAATTGGTTACCGCGGACTGGAGGTTTCGGGCTATTGCGACTGGACTTCTCCCGGTGCCGTAAATAGCCGTGTCGTCAGCAAACAGTGCTAACTCGGTCTTTTTACTCTTGGGGATATCGCTCGTAAATAGGGTGAACAGCAGGGGTGATAGCGGGGAGCCCTGAGGGACTCCTGCCCGGATGGGGCGGGGGGAGGAGAGTTCTCCTTCTATGCGATAGCGGAAGGTGCGATTTAACAAAAAGTCTCGTAGGATGAGCACGAGCCTATCTGGCACTCCGATTTGGTACAGCTTATAGATTAAGCCGTTGTGCCAGACTTTGTCAAACGCTTTCGCTATGTCAAAGAACAAGACGCCCGTTATATATTTGTGCATGAAGCCGGCGCTTAAATGCTCAACAATACGGTGGACTTGGTGGACGCACGAGTGTTCAGTTCTAAATCCAAACTGCTCGTTGGGTATCAGACTTTTGGCTTCGGCATAATCCTTGAGCCGCTTATAAATAAGCCTTTCGTAGATTTTACCGAGCGCATTAAGTAGGCTAATGGGACGGTAACTGGAGGGATTATCCTTGGGCTTGCCTACTTTGGGGATTCCAATTACCGTGGCCTGTTTCCATTTCTGGGGGAAGACGTTATTAGTTAGTGCGCCATTGAAGATGGCGGTCATTAACATAATAATTTGGGCGGGGAGGAGTTTGATTACTCTGTTGGTTATGCCATCAGAGCCTGGGGCTTTCCTGGGTTGAAGTCTTTTGATGACCTCCTCCACCTTATCCGGGGTGATGGGTGGGAGGGGGTCATCTGGGTCTTCAACAGGTGGGATAGAAGCTCTCCTTTCGACTTCGGCATCCACCTCTTCGAGGTGGGCCTGGTCTACTGGTTGAGAGCTGGGGGAACACTGGGCTTCCAGGCTGTCAGCGAGACATTCCGCTCCTGGTTGTCGAACGCCACACTATTGTCGGGACGAATGAGAGGAGGCATGCCTTCCTCTGTGGACCTAAGTTTCCTCTGGAGATGCCAGAAGGCTTGGTGGGTAGGCTCCAGTTCGCTTAGCATCTTCTCCCAGCTTGCCGAGCGCTGCTCCACAATGCGTTTCCTCACAGCTCGCTGTAAGTAGCGCATGTGGGCTTTGTTCGCGTCACAGGGAAAGTTACTATACGCACGGATGGCCGCGTTCTTCTCGGTTATGAGATTCCGTACATCCTCCGGGAGTTTCCAGCGGTGGTCTTCCACTACTGGTACCTGCCTTGAACAATCGTTCAGGATGGATTGTACGTGATCTGTAAGCGAGTCGATCGCTGCCCTCGTATCAGCGACTGAGGCTATGTGGTCGGGGATGGAGTCCAAGTGGGTCGATGTGGTGGATTTCAGTCTGTCGCTTACTTTCCTCCAGTCGGTAACCACTCGGCTAGGGGGGGGCCGGCTGGGATCGTCCTGCCCCGAGCGGGAGCCTAGGTGCATGATCACCGGGCGGTGGTCTGAGTTACGTGATGAAGCCGGCTACCCAGCCCTCCTTTATGCCCGCGCACAACAGCGCAGGTAGTCCGGGACGCGTAGGGCCGACTGGCCAATGCGCGCCGCTGCGATCTGCCGCATCATGCTCGCGCTTGACCGTCGGACGCCAGACACACACACTTACAAAATAATGTGCGGCCGCTGATTGGCTAGCGGTTGGTGTGGGAGGTGGCTTAGTTTTAGAAAGTCCAACATCTGGCCCCCAGATGTTTTATTTTTATTTATTTAATTAAAACCACATTTGTATACAAAACAATTGTAACGTTAACAACTGCAGATGTGCAAGACTGTGTCGCAGTCATTAACGCCCGCAACCGTAGTTAACATGATAAAAGGTTCGAAAATTTGACAGATTAAAAATGAAATTACATACATCGAAAATCAAACCAATGTCAAATCCAAAACAATAACAAAATAAAAAATTATCCAATACATAATAAAAAAAATTAAAAACAAAATAAAATCAAATCAATAAATAATAATCATAATATTATAAACCAAAAATTAGTCAAAAATAATCAGAAGTAATTCAAAATAAAGTCAGAAATAATCAAAAAAATTGAATTATATATCAAAAATAATCAAAAATAAGTAAAAAAAAAAATAATAAAAATAGTAAAATCATAACAAAGCAAAATAAAATAATCGGAATTTAATTTAATTTAATCAAACTGAAATCGAAAATATAATAACATTAGAATGAATAGAATAGAAGCACGAAGCGTCAATAAAATGAGTAGGTGCGAAATGCGTGGGGATGGTTTAGAGTGAATTTTATGTATGTAGGTGAGTGTGTGTCAGTGAGTGTGCGTGAGAGAGACGAGTATTACTTTTGTCAGTTCTTTCTTTGGAAGAATTGGGACTACGACAGAACCTTAAGTAATAATAATAATAATAATAATAACTACTAGTAACTAATACTACGACAGAACCTTAAGTAAATTCTCAGTCTCCTCATACGTGCAATTTTGCAGGTATGTAGTGATCTGAGTTTTACATTCTCGTAGTGAAAGAGGGTACAAATTTATTTCCTTATTTATCCTATTGTACAGCAGTGAGCTTAAGTGAAGAAAATGTCGGTCCGCCAGTGCAGTCTTCCGCGGCAAAGATTTGCAAACTCTGTCAGACCTTCGTTTGTTTTTGGCGAGCTGCACGTCGAAAGATAGTTGCACATGCTTCCTTAGGATGACTTGCCTAACAAAAAGTTGTCGGACCGTGAGTACATTACAGAGTTTGTATAGCTCAAAAGTAGGGTATCGAATAGGTTTAGAGACCATAACCTTTAAGACTGATCTTTGAGTTCTTTCCAAGCGTAGCATAGCAGTTTTTGCCAAACCACCCCAAGCTGGGATACAATATCCCAAAATAGACTGGACAAGAGCAAAGTACACCGATTTTAGCGTGTGTAGGTTAGCAATGCTTCTCAATTTTTTAAAAACATATATTATCTTTCTTATTCTGCCAACTGTAGCTGTAATTTGCTCATGCCAACTCAAAACTTCGTCAATTATTATGCCAAGATATCTAAAACTCCGAGTTCGAGCTATTTGACAACAGGCACAGCTCCGTTTCTGGTTAGGATCGCACATATGAACCCGGATCGAAAATGTTGCCGGGGGGACTGAAGTTGCCTTTGATCCAAACGTAATAAATTTAGTTTTTTCAACGTTTAGGGTTAATAAGTTACCGACTAGCCAGTTCATAACGTGTCTGAGAGCTGTTTCAGCATTTGCACTCACCTCCGACCAGTCTCTACCCTCGACGAGCAGAGCTGTATCATCAGCATAAGTTATTACTTTGCATTTAGGGAGTGATAGCTTGCAAAGATCATTAATATAGGCCAGAAAGAGAGTTGGTCCAAGGACACTGCCCTGTGGGACTCCAAAATTAAGCCTCTCATCCTTACTAACATGGCCGTCAATAATGACACACTGTGTGCGATCACTGAGATAACTCTTAAAAATTTCCAAAGCAATACCTCTTATTCCAACCACCTCGAGTTTGGATAATAGTTTAGGCATCGAAACCGTGTCGAAAGCTTTGGATAGGTCCAAGAAGATTCCAACTGTTTTTATCCTTTGGTCTATGTTATAAACAGTAGAGTTCAAAAGATCCATGATGGCATTCTCAGTAGACCTACCCGGCCTAAATCCGTATTGATTTTTTGCAAAGATATCATTTTTTTTCAAGAAATCTGAGCAACCTTATATTTAGCACTTTTTCAAATATCTTTGAAACAGAACTAAGCACAGATATGGGCCTGTAATTATCCATATTATCTTTAGGTCCTTTTTTATGTATGGGATGAACAATAGCTTTTTTAAGCGCCCTAGGAAATATGCCAGTACTCAAGGAAAGATTACAAACTCGGGTTATGACAGCTATTAGGACACACTTGGCAGCCTTAACCTTACCTTACCTTAGCAATAATCTTCTCCTTAACGAGAAAAAAACAAAATGCATAAAGTTCACATTACCCAATGTAATACAAGTGAACACTAGTGTGTCAATAAAGGGTGAAGAGTTGAAACCCGAGGATTCCACAGTGTTCTTAGGTTTAACTTTGGATGCGCAGCTTCAGTGGAGCCCCCATATAGATAAACTGTCCAAAAAACTTAGCTCTGCAGCATACGCCGTAAGGAAAATTCGTGGTTTAACTGATTTAGAGACAGCTCGTTTAGTATACTTTAGTTATTTTCATAGTGTGATGTCGTACGGCATTCTGTTGTGGGGTAATGCCGCCGATATTCAGACAATTTTTGTTTTACAGAAAAGGGCTATTCGTGCAATTTATAAATTAAGTCCCAGACACTCCCTCAGAGACAAATTTAAAGAGATTAATATTATGACTGTTCCCTCTCAATATATTTATGAGAATCTCATGTATGCACATAAAAATATTAATCTGTTTAAAAGATACAGTGATATCCATAGCATAAATACTAGGAACAAACACAAATTTATTGTACCAAAAACCAGGCTCAAGAAAAAAATAGGTGGTTCGTTTAGATGTCAATGTATACGTTTCTATAATAAACTTCCTAGCCAAATTCAAGAACTAAGCATAAATAAATTTAAATCATTTATTAAACGTAAGCTATGCCAGAAAGCTTTTTACACAATTAATGACTTTCTTGAGGACAAAAAGGCGTGGGATTGAGCTGCTTCAATGATATACATGAGCCATTGTTTTCATATGTACTACTTACTGATGAAAAATTTTTTATATATATATTTTTTTTTTTTTAATATTCGTTTTGACATGAATACTTGTATAGTATTGTATTATATTTTTTTATTTTTTTTTTATTGACATTTTATTATTATTATTTTTATTTTTTTTGACTTGAATACTTTGTTAAGTATTATATTTATTTTTATTTTTTTGATTGACATATTATGATTACTATTTTGTTTGACACAAATATTTACTTTGTAAAGTATTATATTTTTATTTTTTTTTTGATTACTTAATTATTGTAAATGTGAGGACTATGTGGGTTATTATTATTATTTTCTCCTCCTTTTTACAGTAATTTTCAACGTTGTCTGACAGTTTGAGTACTTTTGCGGCCTACCCAAATGTCTTTTCTTTGGTATTGTTCGTCATGTCATTGAGCTCCTTAGTGGTTTTTAAGTTGAGCTATTCGACTATTGACAAATGCTTGCACTGACTGGACAGGTCCACTCAAATATGTTTGGTTCTTTCTTCAAAAGACCACTACAGACACTAAGCTGCATGGTCCTCATATAGAATAATGTGAATGCGAGAACTATGTATGTCGTTATATTCATGTAGATTTTATGATTGTCTGGCAGTTTGAGTATTTTTTGCGGCCTACTCAAATGTCCTTACTTTGGTATTGTTCGTCGGTTCGTTGAGCACCTCAGAGTTCTGAGTTGAGCTTCGCGATGACTGACAAATGCTTGCACTGTCTGGACAGGTCCACTCGAATTCGTGTGTTGCTTTCTTCATAAAGCTCATCCCAGACATAAACGTACATGGTTCTCATATGATCTAACCAGTCCACATTGTATGGATTTGAACACTAAAAGAGACTTTGACCTCTGAGTTTGTTTCGGTGTTTCTTCTCAGGGTAGTCAGCTAGGAAACACCGGCCTCATCTAGCTTAAACTGACAAAAAACATTGACGTGTAAAAGTGTTCCTTGTAACCTATTTACTGAATAAACATCATTTATCATTCATTTATCATTTAAGAATACTACTCGGGATGCCATCCCATCCCACTGCACAGTTACTTCGGAGACCATTGATTATGGACTCAATTTCAGTATCATCGGTACTGTAGAGTACCATGGAATTGGGTGGACCCTCTTTTTTGGAAACGGTTGGACTCTGGGGATTGTTGTTCTGTCCTGCAAACTCGATTATTTTAGAGGCTAACTTCTTTCCCACACCAGCAAAAAACTCGTTCACTTTGTTCACGGAAGAGGCTGGATCATGTGACACAGTGAGTAACTCACTAGATGCCTGTGATCGTTTCTGGCTGATGTTACTGAACTGTTTGATGAGGTCCCAGGTTTTTCTTGGATTCCCACTAGCTTTCTGGAGTTCCCCACGTTCATAACAAGTCTTCACCTTTCGAAGCAGGTTATTACAAAAGGTCTTGTAACGGGTGAAACTAATTCTCAGCACAGTGTTTTCAGGATCTTTCCGTGTCTTTAAGTACATCTTGTCACGAGTTCGAATGCAACGTAGTAGACCAGGAGTGATCCATGGTTTCAGAATTCTCTTTCTACTGGGAATTGTTACACTACGAGTGTTCACTTTAATTATCGAGGAAATGGTCGCGATTAGTTGTGTTGCAGCATCTTCTGCATCTGAAGCACTAAGAACTGGTGAAAAGTCAGTTTGCTGGAGGTCAGCTACAATTGCAGCATGATCAATACGTAAAGATGTCCAAGTTTTATTAGGTTCCTTCAATTTATGGTCGCAAATGAAAATCACTGGGGCGTGATCCGTGAACATAGAGTCTAGCACTATAGTAGTCGCCTTTCCTTTAGTTCTAAGAATAACATGATCCAGACAGTTCAACCCTCTTGTAGGAAAGAGATGAGCAGGTAGCATTCCATGCTCAGCAGACAGGTTTAGATATTGGTCCGTCTGTGGATCAGGCCTTAAAATATTCAAATTAATATCACCTATAACGCTCACAACCTTATAAGAAGCCAGTGTTTTTAAAGTGGCATCCAAGCTATCAATAAAAGGATGGATGTTGTGTTGAGACGGGGACCGGTAGAGTGCTACCAAAGCCAAGTCCAGACCAAATTTGAGTGTTATACAATTTGCTCCAGCAAAACTAGGCTTGTCAACAGAACACCGCAGGTGATCCCTAACATATACCACAACCCCATCATTTTGATTAGTAAAGCTGGACTCGTGTGAATTAAAACCTACCAATTCTGGAATTGTAGGGCTTTTGGATAGCCAACATTCAGTCAAGATTACAATATCAGTCAAATAATTGAGTCTATTGAGCATTATTAAGAGATTGTCAAAGTTGCAGTTTACACTTCTGATATTTACATGAAAGATCCTAATTCCATTTCCTGAAAGCTTCAGCAACTGGCAGCATTGTTCTGGGGAAAGAATAATCGATTCTGAGGGGGAAATTTCCTCAACCTCTTCGCCGATCCTTTCACAGTCATGCATCGTCAATAATTATGTTTAACATAGTACAATTTAAAGCATTCAAAAGAGTTTTTATGGTAACAGAAAATATCTGATTATAAAGTAAAACGTGAGATTGGGTCAATACAACTGAGAATTTGCTGTAATATCCGTCCACTATGTAATAGATATGTTTTGAGCGAATGTGTGAGCTATGGTTGTTTTTGTTGAGTGCGTATTGTGTTAAAGATTTGAGCCTAACACGTGATCTTCTATTCATATCAACGGTTAGTAAAGAAAATAAAATAATCAGTACTACGTAAAGGATAACAAAATAACTATTAGCTAGCATGCATTTTATCATAATAAAAAATATTCTAGGATTTCGTAGGAATTCAAGAAAATCAGGTAAGAAAACTAGTCAGGATACAATTTTTACTGAGGTTTTCAGCTTAGCCAAATCAGACTCGCCCTTTACAAGAATATGTGGCTCTCCCTCTTTTTTTCGAAGAAATATTTTCCCGTTGGATGTCCAGCAAAAAGTATACTGGTTTGATTTAGCGAAATCCCTGGCTAGGAAGAAAAGCCTTTTCAACTTCGACGAGAGATTTTCAGATATGATAACCGCCTTGGCTGGACCACTCAGTCTTAACTTCTCTGTGGTAAGTCTGCCGTTGTCTTTGATGAATCTCCGGTACATGCGGATGACCCGTTCCTTCAAGAGAGCGCTTGTAAAGTCCACAATAACTGTTTTGCTGGTAGAATCTTTCGAGTTGACGCGGAAAACATCCTTCACCTCATGTGACTGAATAGTAACTTTTAAATGATTCCCTGCGGCTATCACAGTATGAAGAAGAGCCTCCTTGTATTCGCCTTTAACTGTTGGGATATTTTTTATTTCTAAGCAGGTAGATCTCGACATTCTTTCATAGTTATCCAGCTTATCTTCCAACGCCTGTAAGTATTGAAGATTTTTCTGACGTTCAGCCTCAAATTGATTTATTTTGGGTGGTGATAGAATCATACTGTTTAGCCAGGAAATCCATGGAATCCTTAATACCACTACTCTGGTTTCGTACTTCAGCAATCGCGGTAAATATTTTCTCGAACTTTTCGTTCTGTTCCTGCTTAAAGGTTCCCAAAATTTCCCTTATTTCCGTCATGAATGATGATAGTGAATCATCATAGCAATCTCCAAGTTTGCGTTTTTTGCCATACGCAGTGCTAGGTTTTGCTAAGCCAATATCATCAGGCGCATTTGTATTATTTACATTAGGTTCCAAAGAACTAAGTTTAGTAGCAATCGGTGATGACGGGGTTGGAGGAGGAGTCCTTTTCAAAGGCATTTTTCTGCAGCAGGATGTTAGACGAAAATAAACAGAAATGTAGATATGCAAAAAATCTGAGTGCAATCGGTGTTCAAAAATATAAATATGTAAAAAGCGAATGGAGCCCTGGATTCGAACTTGCTTCTTCAATACCGTAGGTGTTTAAGACAGCGAGTAGTGCCGCTTGGCCAAAGTTAGGTACCTACTTAGGTTCTCGACGCGAAAATTATGTATCTGATGATAGTCAGTGAGGTACCGATTTCGGATTTTGTTGTGGATAAGTTTATGATTTGCACTTATGATTTTACTCACAGTTTATATTCTCCCACCGGCACTTATGAAGGTAATTTGGCCGTATATTGCTAAAAATCTTGACGTAAAGTTCACTTTAATTGCACTATCTGGTCCGCATAGGTGCCAGGAACAGTTTATTTTAGCCACTTAAGTGTGAATTCACTTTTAAGATATTTTTACAATAATAAGGCTCGGAGCGAGTGACAATACGTGTGTCTTGATCAGACGCGACGGGGGGGGGATGTGGGCTATAGCATGGTATTTCCCGCCAACTAACCAAGTTTTAATACTAAATGAATTTATACAATGTTATAATATCTTATCCTACTTACTTATAACATGCATTTAACTAGTGTTGACATAGATCGGTCCCTACATTTGATCTACGTCCTTAACCTAGACTAAAATAGCACAAAAATACCATTCTAGCTGCTGTATAAATCACATTTATATTCCTACCTATGATGCTATATAATTTGTTACCCTGGCTGATGTACACAAAGCTACTGAAATTTCTTAATCTACGTTAAATTAACATGCAGCTATGTGGGAAATCTACTTTAATCTGTTTCCTAATACATGCAGCTTGTCATACGAAAATTGCCGTGAAGCTTGTCTAGTTTTGCGCGATCGGCGCCATGATTCCTAAACTATATGTGGCAAGATTCGTATGACATACACTCTGTTAACAAATGACAACACATACATAAGCCACCATATAGTTTGATCCTAAGTCTGCCATGATGCCTAATCAACATACAAGATACAGCGTTCCTGACGACTGTCTTACTTATAAATCACCATAGGTCTTAACCATGATTGAAGCCACTATGCGACCTATTTTACATACAGTTTACATGGAGTTTCCTATTTTAAACTACCACTGTATAATCCATATTATGTAACTACATAGCCTAATCAGTATGTTACATTCTTCTTACTTCAATTACCACGCGGGACGCTATTTGCGCATGATTTCGCCCTGCTTATTAATTCACCGCGTGGCTGAGATTCATAATCATACTTACTAATAATCTAGTCTACTATTTATTGACTATCATCGTACAACAATTCATGAGACACACTTTAACGTGGAATCCCAAGATGCCCTAGTCTACACGAATTGTTCTTTGTCTGAGAATAGCCGCCGCGTCCCTCTAGAGGGCGCTGCGGTCGGCGTCCGGGTTCGGTGACGTCATAGGGCGCACGAAGCTTTAGTATGACGTTACCTTACCTTAACGTAGACCACTGGACTTTAAACTACTTTTTACACTTAAATAGCCCTATTTTGCACTATAAACTACACATATTCTGATAGTACAACCCTAGAGCTATCCTACAAAAATGAAAAAACCCTTATAAGTCCATAATTATTTCTAAACATTAACACGTATTTACCATAGTTTAGTGTCACTGTTCACACACATCACACATAGTTCGGGGCATGCTCTTCGTCGTTTACAGTAACCATTAAAGCAAAAATGCTAAACGTATGAGACTAAGCAGGTCTAAAGAAACTGCAGAAGATCGAGAAACGAGACTTGCTGCAGCTAGAGAAGGGCAGGCCAAAACTCGAGCATTAGGCAATTGTGATCAGCGTGAGCCTCGATTAACTTACACAACGTTCTCGCATTGCAATTTCTCGATCTTACAGAGTAACCAGGAACGCGAAGAACGTTTGTCGGTAGATAGAACGCGCCATTTATTGTTGCGAGAGTCGAAGACTTCAGCCGTATTGGACTGATTGAGTAACAAAAATCCATCCATCCAAACATTCGCATTTAAAACAATAGTATAATGTAAGATATAATAGGCTAACATAGATCTAAGCCCACTTTGATGACGTCACGGGAACAGCTAGTTCATACCTAAAACTAACCAACAGGGGTGGGAAATCATCCAATGACATCTCCCGCTGTATTATGTCAGACTCTTACTGACTCAAACCCACCAATGTTCCTTCCCTGCCTGAGTGCCCAGGGGGGCGGTAACTCTGTTAAGAATTTATCCGCTACCCCTAGGCATGCAGGCACCGGCCACGATGGGCCCCGTCAGTGGTGGCTGACAATCATCTCTTTGAGGCGCGCGTGGAACACTACGCACCGTCGATCACGGGCCTGGTGCTGACTGGACGTCGATCTACCCACTACTCGCCGGCCGCAGGCCCGGGAAGATAATATGCTGACAAAGACCTAAGCCCACATGGATGAAGTCACGGGCACAGCTAGTTTATACCTAAAACTAGCAAACTGCATGTCCTTGACCACAAACATTATACCCACATGTCATATAAGACATTATCCACAGACAGAACCCTGTCATGCTATACCAAGACAATTTCGAAACACAAACGAAACACGAAGACAGTTTGGCGGCCTATTTGCACGCATCCGTAATGAGGTCACCACTGTAAGTAGGTACTGTGGCGTTACAACTGTGCCTACAGACGAGATATGTATACCATCGTCAGTTTTCAAAGTCTTTTCTTGACTTATTAAATCTGGACACTCATTTCAAAATGTGGCAATGAGCAGACTACTGCAAAGGAAATTATATTTAACCACTTTAAAACAAAGGTCAAAATAGCAAAACCAATGTCTTTTTTTAAAAACATTGCCCCACACTTAATACCTAGTGTGGGGCAATGTTGGGGCGAGGTTGCCTGGAAGAGATCGCGGAATGCGATAAGGCCGCCAATTGTATGTTTTTTAGTATAAGTTTTCCTTAATGTGTGTATTTTTTTGGTGTACAATAAAGTATATAATAAATAAATAAATAAACAATGTTTTTAAAACATCCTGTATCGTGCTTGCGTTCACAAACATGTAAACTCACATACGCATAATACCCAGACCCGGAACAACTATTTGTAGGCCATACAAATATTTGTTCCGTGCGAGGATTGAACCCGCGACACGCAGCGCAGCCACTGCGCCAACCGTGCCGTCAAATAATAGCAGTTCCTTTGTACTATATTTATAATTATGTTTATTGTTACTGTGTTCTGTGTGTACATAAATGATTAAATAAATAAATAAATAAATAAATAATATTTATATAATATTTTAATTGATATTTTAAACTATAAATATTTTAATTGAAATATACTTATTAATAATATAATAATCTTCAGCGCGTGTGATGATCTTAAGACAATTCTGAGTCTTTCAAGCCCAATTTTTCCTTCTGTAAAGCATGGTTTTTGCAGTAGTATTGTATTGTACCATGCTGAATAAATACTTAATTTCTCTAAACTTCTTTATTCTTCTATCACATTCTACCAAGAATGGAGCAAACAAAAACTAAAAGTGACGAACCTATCTTTACCTTGACTATCTACATTGTGACGTCACATGCCATGTTGGAACTGAGTGTTACGAGGAAAGAACGTAGTTTTAAATCTAGATATTTTGTGGAGCTCTCAGAATGAGGAGCTGCTGAAATGTAGTTCGTCTCACGGCAAATTGGTTGAGATGGTACTTTGAGAGCGGTAGTAAGATATGAAGCAGCACTTGGATGAAGTCAGATGGTAGTAAAATGGGGAAAAAGTTGCTTGTAATACAAATAGTTAAAGGTTTCTTTCGACTTTCCAATTTATATCTTCCAAAATTTTGAAGGTCTTAGACAAGGTGGAGACGACTTTACGACAATAAAGAAAAACACTGGCAATACGTCATCATTTTGAACAACTTTATTTTTATTTTTTTTTTATTTTATATATTTGGTTTGCTCTTGACTGAGGAGCTCGTGGCTAGAGCAATAACAGCTGCACGAGTCGATCCATCAGATTAAGCTACGCTTTCCGGTGTTGGTCCATAGATGGGTGACCATCTACATACCGAAACTCCTCCGTGCCTCGGCAAGCAAGTTAAGCCGTTGGTCCCGGCTGTCAATCGTGGACCTTTGACAGCCGTTACGGGTCGTCAGAAGTCCGAAAGTCTGACAACCAGTCTTACCAAGGGGTATCGTATTACCCAGTAACTGGGTTGTGGAGGTCAGATAGGCAGTTGTTCCATGTAAAATACTGGTATTCAACTGCATCCGGTTAGACTGGAAGCCGACCCCAAAATAGTTGGGAAAAGGCGCTAGCAGATTGATTGATTTTTGGTTTGCTCTTGATTCTAGTCTAGGTCAAAAGTGACAAAGACAAAGTCAATGATGGAGCGAGCTTACTCAGAAGCAGCCTGTTCACTCTAACTTCGAGGAGATTAGGGTTGTATGCATTCGGAAACACCGACGTATTTATTCATTTATTTAACAATTTATGTACACACAAATAACAAATAGTCAAGAAGAAGGAAACAAAAAAATTCGTACAAAGGTGATGCTTATACCTGCGAAAGGAGAGTTGGGATAAAAAGAGAAGATAACATCGTGTGTAAGAGTAGTAGTAGAAAAAAATACATAAAATCAAAAAAATCCAGTAACCCTGAAATCGCGACAAAAAGTTGCCAAATACACTTATGTATTAACATAAACGTAACTGGACGTAAACGTACCTATGCCACTGGCTTGGTTACAAGACCTTTTGGTTGGAAACCCCTCGTGTTTAGCCATTAAAATCATCAATACGACTCTCTCAGTCAGAATTATGATATTCTCTCAGACAAATGTAGTATTTCATGAATTCATGACATTTGGTATCAATTCAAACTGAGAGTTGTATTGATGATTTTAATGACTACAGTTCTGTAAATACGTACTTGCTACGGCCGCGAATCATATTTTGACCAGCATATAATCTGATACTGACCTGCAAATTGCTAAACCCGTCAGAAAAATTGAATTTCGCGGGCTACCCTGGAGCTTTCACCTTAATTTAAACACTGTTACTTTTTTCCTCATTAGAATGCAGGTGTAATACATTCTAATGTGTTTACAGTATTTGGCAGCAAATGTATCGAGTCCGCCATCTCGACAAGTTTCACTGAGGTAGTCAAAACTACAATAAAATTCTCAGCTTAATTTTGCCGAGATCGCGCCTGTTTCAATGATTCCACATATTTTCCAATTGCGTAGACACTTGAGACACAAAACTACGCCAATTTTACATCACAATGTCACACAATAAAAACAGCCACTGAACTTCACTCGAAGAAATCCCGCCAAAAACTCCCAATTGTTTTGGTTCATAATGACGACGATTTTCATTTATTGTTGTATTTTCATCTCCATCAATCCTATGTACCTATAAAAAATAAATAAATTTTCATAAAATATAGCCATTATTATTTTATTATTTCTAGTGAAAAATCTGATACAGGAAGAAAATTCATTTCAACACATCAAAAAGGCTGAATGCACGAAACGATGTTACTTAAGAAAAATCCGTCATAAATGATAACTAAACTCAGAACCAAAGAAATAGAAGAAACAGAACTCATTAAGAACATGAAATGAGAGCACGATAACATAAAAACTCCAATATTAATCGTGATAGCGAAACAGCTGCGGTTATCAAAGGACCCGTATTTAAGTGTCATAATCCGATCTCTGTAGACTGTGTGTCGTATAAGATTACAGATGTAAAGGTACTAGAAGTGACAAACGCCATGTTTAATAAAATGCTGTTGGTACATGTTAGAAATCTACTGAAGCTGTTGTGATACTAAAAGAGTATTTACATATTTATTTAAAATCTGTTCTATCTATAACATTCATAAGTTCTGCCCAAATGTTGTTATTTTTATTACCTGATTTAAATAAAGGTATGAGTTTACTACTCTTTTAGTCCACGCATTTATTAAAAAATACTGCAAGTTATGGCGCTACCATCTAAAAGTTTGATGGAAATGTCCCAGTAATCACGTGTGTTTATATATATATATATATATACTTATTCTTGATAGACACGCGTTTGACCACTATCTCATCTGACGGTAAGCGATGATGTGGTCGAAGATGGAGCACGCTCCTACAACACGACTCCTAGGTTGTAGCTATCAGGAAACACAGACTCCGGCAGGGAATTCCACTCCCTAGCTGCACGCACAATGAATGTGTTCTCAAAATGTTTTGTGCGTGGGGATGGGATGTTCACCACGTACCGGTGGCACATCGCCGTACGTCTTGTGGTCCGAAGATGGAACGGGCTTGGCGGAATCAAATTATGCAATTCCGTCGCACACTCCCAAAATGTAACCGATAGAAAACCGACAGGCTATCAACTCGGTGTCTGTGCTCAAGACTTTGGAGCTTCGACTCGACGAGCCTATCATTGCCGATGATCCTCTTGGCTCGTTTCTCAATTGTCTCAAGGGCATCAAGCTGGTATCTGGCAGGTCCGTCCCAAAGATGAGAGCAGTACTCTAAAGTTTGAGCAGTTGTTCCGGCGTGAAGTACCGTCTCACCTTAGCGAGGATCCAGAACTTTTTGGAATTTACTTGAGCCTTTGCCTCTATGAAGGGACCAAAATTGAGGGTAGATGTTAACGTAACACCAAGAAGATCTGGTTTGTCGGTAATCAGCACGGTTATAGCTAGGCAAGATGGAGCCGGGTGAAATTGGCTCCCTTTAGCCGAAAAAAAGACACGCCTGGGTCTTAGCAGCATTGAACTTGACCAGATTGGCATCGCCCTACTCTGAGACAGCCTGTAAGGATACGTTTAAGCGCCCAACCATAGCCTCTCGAAGAGACCGGACCTGAGACCCACTAGCTCGTGCGTTGGGCACATATCTCTCAGCAACAGTGCTGTCGTCTGCATACCCAAAGGTACCGGGTTTTAGCAGATCGTTAATATGCAGCAGAAACAATGTTACCAAGAGCACCGACCCCTGAGGAAACACCGGCATTAATAGCCAGCAGTCCGGACGAGCAGCCATCTATGACCACTCGGATAGACCGATCTCTCAGGAAATCAGCAATCCAATCACACAAACCGGAGGGCAGACCGAAGGAAGGAAGCTTGCCAATTAGGCTATCGTGTCAGACCCTGTCAAAGGCCTTGGAGATGTCAAGGAAGACCGCAAGGGCTTCCCCTTGCTTCTCGATAGCCTCACTCCAAATGTGAATGGCATACGCTAGAAGATCTCCAGTTGATCGATTTCGGTGGAAGCCGTATTGTCGGTCACTGAAGATATCGTTAGCTTCTAGGTATGCCAGGAGCTTAACGTTCAGTATACGTTACGACGTTACCGAGATGGGCCTATAATATACAGCTCGACTACCCTTCCTGGGCACGGGTTGCACGTTAGCTTGCTTCCAAGAGATCAGCACTTTTCCAGTCTCAAATGAAAGGTGAAATAGGCGTGTCAAGATCGGAGACAACTCAGGTGCAGAAGTCTTAAGTACAATTGCCGGTATCCCGTCGGGGCCACTAGCCTTGTTCACGTCTAGGTTGCGCAGTACCCTTCGGACATCCTTCTGATGAATGCGAATGTCCGACATAATCGACTCGCATCCACCAAGTGTACCAGGGGGTCTCGCGCCACTAGAATCTAGACGTGAAGCTTCCGCAAACAGAGAGGCAAACAAGTTTTGCTTTCTCCTCAGCGAAGTGGGCCAGTGACCCGTCGGGTTTTAGCAGTGGAGGTAGTGAGGGGCGGCAGAAGTTCGATTCAACCGACTTAGCCAGGGACCAAAACGCCTTACTACCAGCTGAGTAAGAAGCAAGTTTGTTCCCAATTCGGCTAATGTGGTCAAACCGAGCCCTCCGCAAGACATTTTTGCAGGACTTGGCAGCCCTGTTGAAGGCTCTCTTCTTCTGACTCACGTCATTTGTTTTGCGCGTCCGAGCGTCGAGCCATGTACGTACGCCGCGTAGGTACGCCGCGTGTTTAAGCGCATCAGCGCGATTGCATTCGGCACCAAACCAAGGACACCCGGGCCTGCGGACGGCGAGTAGTGGGTAACTCGCCGTTCGATCAGCACCAGGCCTGAGAGTCGACGGCGCGTAGTGTTCCACGCGTGCCTCAAAGAGTTGTCACCAAAGGACGGGGCCTGCCACGGCCAATGCCTCTGCCCGGGGGTTGAGGATAAATTCGAAAGAGTTACCTCGCCCCTGGGCACGTAGGGCAGGGAGGAACAGGGGTGGGTTTTAGTCAGTAAGAGTCTGACACGCCCTTCCGCTCCACCCTAGAGCGGAAGAAGTCATAAGATGATTTCCGACACCCCAAAAAAAAAGAAAAACAAAAAAAAAAACCAAACCAAGGACGAGCTTCGCCAGACAAAGTTACGTCAGAGAACGGAATGTAGTCCTCCATTCCCTGCCGCAACACATCCATCACGCAATAAATCACGGTGTCCACGCACGACGATACATCAGTCGAAGAGAAGCAAGTGGGTTGCCAAGGATAGCAAGCGTAGAAAGATCGCATGCCATCCCATTCTGCTGACCTATATATCGCCAAACCCGCCTGGTGCCTCTAGGGCTAGGATCGGGCAGGGAGTAGACGGATACAGACTTCACCAGGGGGTAGTTGGAAGTACCTAATGGTAAAGAAATCGACAGCGAGTAACGGTCTGGATCTGTTGTCAGCAGAAGGTCCAAGAAATTGGCTGTGTGCGAATCAACATCCGGCACCCTCGTTGCCCCCTGGACCAGCTGGGTGAGATTTAACGCTAGCGCCAGCTTATGCGTCTCTAGTCCAGCATGGTCTGTGCACTGGTATAGGAAGAGCGACTCCTGGTGGGCGTTGAAGTCCCCCAGTAACACCAATTGGGCAGAAGGGCTGAAGACCGCTGTTGAGCCGCATCCCTCGCCTCACTGAGGTGTTGTGTGAGCCCAGTTGTCTCCAAATTACCGCTGTGCGAACGGTAGACACAGACGTAGACAATTTTATTTAGGCCTATGTCCACTAGTACCCAAAGAGTTGAGAAACTTGAATCGTCTAGGTTGCGGAGACGCCGATAGCAGATGTCGTCCCGGGCGTACATACACACACCCGCGTGTGATTTAAATTTGTACTCCAGGGTAAACCCTGGGTAAGTAGTACGACACGTCCGACGGACATCCGATCTGCGTCTCCGAAAGGAACACGAGCGCTGGTTTCTCAGTCTCCAGGTGGTGGTGGACTGCGGCGAGATTTGAGTGTATACCTCTTATGTTAGACAGGTGCACTTTGTGAGGGAGGGAGTGCTGCCGCTGTACGGCATTTTTCTTCTTGTTGCTGTTTTTCATAGTTGAAGAGTGATGGAGGTAGAGGAGAAGGAAGTGAAATGAGGTTCCACGCTGCTAACCTTTAGGCACGCTCTGACTGGACGACATCATTGAGGGACTAGTCTGTCGACTACGGGGATGTCCGAGCCCCCCCGGGAATGTTCATCGGGCCCTCTCGTCTGGTCACCAACCGCATTCCGGGCTTTTTCGACAGTTGGCACAACATTTTTCCCTGTCCCATCCAGGGACACGAATGTACCTCGTGTACTATTGAATACGTCGTATTAATCCGCACCGACCCGGCTAGATCCTTTGATCCTGGCCACAAAGGGAAAGCTGCTTACCTGAGCATATTCCACATAACTGATATGGAATTAAACTTGAAGATGTCTGCCTGGCCTCGCGGTATGTGGCGTTATGGTGCCGCATATTTTGGTCAGTGTATAACTATGAAATGTTTAGGTATGCTGTGTTTGCAAGATTCCAAAGTAACAAACTTTGGCATCTTGACCTTGGGTAACCTTGTGTGCATTTTTAGTTTTTCTGATTATAACAAGCATTTTTCTCAGTACGATTACTTCTCACCCAACGGTTAGGTATACATAAAAAAAAATTATAAGTATACCTAACCGTTGTGGTTTTTTTTTGGGGGGGGGTGGGAAATCATCCAAAGACATCTCTCGCTCTGGGTGGAGCGGGAGGGTGTGTCAGACTCTTACTGACTAAAACTCACCCCTGTTCCTTCCCTGCCTGAGAGCTCAGGAGTGCGGTAACTCATTTTCAGAATTTGCCGCTACCCCTAGGCATGCAAGCACCAGCTACGATGGGCCCCGTCAGTGGTGGCTGACACTAATCTCTTTGAGGCGCGCGTGGATCACTACGCGCCTTCGACTCACGAGCTTGGTGCTGATCGGACAGCGAGCTACCCACTGTTCGCCGTCCGCAGGCCCGGGTCTACGGTGGCCGGAGATCGTCTCGCGACGTCCTACGCCCAGTACGCCCAGAACGTCTTCTGCAGTGGTAGCGGCCGGGGCTGTGAGGGGCACTCCGTTGAGCTTCCCTCACGCGTCCCGCCTCCGCCTTCGCGGGCATTACTGCTTCGCAGAAGGCGGAGACTGCTTCCCATTCCCTCTCGCTCCGTACCATGGCCTGAACCAGGGCCGGGCGCAAGAGGTCGCCGCCACCTATACTTATAATATTGGATGTTTTTATTTTCCCATGTTTGTATTTTATTTCTTCGTTATTTGACACCAACTTCCGAAATAAAAGTTATTTTTTTAATTTTTTAGTGTATTTTTTTTTGGGAGTTGGTTGTTTTTTTTTGTAAAAAAAGTTTTTATTTTTCACTTTTTAGTTATACCCCAGAACTAAAAACCCCAATAACATGGAACGTAAAATTTAAACATAGTTGTAATTGGAAAACACCAATACGTCATTTATGTATACGTATTTTTCGTTTTTGTTCAGTCAAAAAGCGCTAAAGCAATTTTGATAAAATTTATATGGGACCACCTCGGGAGTATATTCTATCGGATAAAAGAAGAAAAACCATGCAGTCGAACATAGAACCTCATTTTTCGAAGTCGGTTAAAAATAGGCTACATAGTTAGATATATTTTTTTGTATGATAAAATTAATAAAGTTTAAAAACACTAAAACACACGCTTCAAACCCTTTCATTTTTGATACCAAATGAAAAGGTTTGAGGGTATTCCCATGCATTTGTATTTATAATTATAATGTGAATCCATAAAAAAATAACTATGCCGCCATCTTTGGGAGTCCCGGCATATTAGATTTAGAATCATGTCACTTAGCTAACCATGCATTGTCATTCAAACTAAATATATATGCAAAATTTCAGCTCAATCGGAAACTGCGGGCAGTAGGTAAAATTTATCTCCTAAGATTTTTATGTACAGGTAAAGTTAATAAAAGCATATTAAAATATAGTAAAAACCTTTAGTCTATACTTACGTGCAGATAGAGTTACAAATGAAGACATTTTCGGAGTAAAATCTTTGTGCCAATAAAAGGATTAACTTCAGGTACCATGAGGGTATCTACAGGTCTTCATTTTTTACGACCCTCGATTCTATCCTATATTCATACGGACGAAGATGAAACTAAAATAGATTTTTTGTAGAACCGTAGTAAGCTAGACATGCTTGATTTAATTTCTAGGTCGAGGGATTCCTAGACGATGTTTTGAAATCGATGAGCTGGCTGTTACAGAACTTAGTCGGATTTAAGTGGGTTTGGGGAATGAAGGGGTAACTTCTTGTTGAAGATTTATGTGAACGCAGGTTTTAATGCGAGTTTTATGTGTTTTTTTTAAATATGTTTTACACCTTATATACCTTTTATTAAACAATCCAGCAGGTGTATTCGCTAACTCAGTTGACATCAATTTGATAGGCACCATGCAGAACATTGCTGCTTTGCTCGGTGGACATCGGTTATAATAAGCACTACGTAGTATATTTTTGTTTTCCTATACGTCAAAGGAGCAATGTGCAGCATAGTGCCTATCAAATTGATGTCAACTGAGTTAGCGAAAACACCACTGCTGGGCGTTTTTAAATATCAGATATAATTTACAACCCAGTGGTCTGCCTGGTGTGGCGACCGCGTATCAGAAGATGCAGCGTTAGAAGGCATCCCACAAGGTGAACCGATGACCCGGTGAGGGTTGACCCAGCGAGATTCCGATGGATGCGAGACGCACAGGACCAGTTATTGTGGCGACACTCGGGGGAGGCCTATGTCTAGCAGTGGACATTTTTCAACTGAAATAATGATGCTAGTCTTACAAGACCTTCTAATAAATATTTTGAAATCATCTAAGTACAAGCAATCCCAAATGTTTCGGTTCTTGCGATGGTTTAACAGTTATTTACGAGTATCACATCTCGCTTTCAGAACCCTCAAAGATTGAGTACTTTGCGAAAATGACGAGTCTAAGTGGCCATATTTATTTAGTACCAACTGAGTATAAGTCCGCTGGCCTTACAAGGTTCGTCACTTTGTAAACATGAGACCATAAACGAAAGAGCAAACATAACAAAAGCATAGTTCTTCTACTAAAGGTTTCTGAAAGTAAACTAAGTACTGTAATAATTTTAGGTCATGATAACAAGTAACGAGCATATCAAGATTATAGCACCGGGGAAGAAAGATTTCAGATTCTTTAGAAAGTTCTGGGTTATGCCTTTAATAGTACGAGTACGAGTTTTGCAAAGGAGAGACGTATATTTTGCTTCAAGTTTTAGGAGAGGAAAATAAATTTCACCAAGTATAAAAGAAGTTTTCAGGTCAATTATTTAATCCATGACAGTATTAAGTACAAGGTTCAAACAAAACAACTTTGATTGAAATTTGACAAAAAGGTGGGCAATTACCAACTACAGTTACAACCTGGGGGTCTTTAAGTCAAGAGTGAATAGGTTGCTTCTAGGCAAGCGTGCTCCATCATCAACCACATCGTTGGTCGCTTCCATAATAAAAAAAACTGTCCTTTGGCTCTTGACAGAGTGACATTCTGTGTTCAAAAGTCTAAAATATTGTTAATTGACCTCGTGACTATTCACCAGCGCATGTCAATATTTACCACTAAGGCCCTCCATAGACGAACTTCTTAGAGCAGTCGAGGCACAAGAATGAGAAAAAAGCAGTCGTGTTGCAGTTGGAGTAGACTGCAACCCGACTACTCTAAGCAGTTCTTGTGCAGTTGTGTTTGACCGCAACTGCTCCAAACGGTCCGTATGTAATGTATATAAAATAACAGGACTAGGTGGGGCACGGAAAGAGGAAGCGGCGAGCAGTCGAATTGAACTGCTTCAAGCGGTGCGTGTATGGCATTTCAAGCAGCTCTTTGCTGCAGCCAGCACGGTGAAACTTGACCGCACGTCGGCTGCATTTTAGCTATGACTGCAAATGAACTGATTGAGCGGTCTGTGTATAGCGAATCTCAATTTTATGTTGAAACTGCTGTTCATCCGACAGCGACCGCTTGAAGCTGTCGGCCATTGACTGCTCCAAGCAGTCCGTCTGTGGAGGCACTAAGTAGGTATGTCCGGGACATATTAGAGATTTCAGTAATCGTTATTGCTGATGTCTGAGCCCTCTTAACATCCTGGAAGATAGACAGAAGTAGTTTCCGAACATGACATAGTATGCATCTGTAACTCACAAAGGGTTATGCAGATATAAGCCAATGCAACCAGGCTGGCAGCCAGGGGAATTCAAACCAGTATGGCCGTTCAATTTCAAGTTTAAAAACATCATAATTTCAGCCGAAAAACGTCCACTGCTGGACATAGACCGCCCCCAAGTGTCGCCACTATGACCGGTCCTGTGCGTCTCGCATCTATTGGATTCGAGACTCATCAGGTCATCAGTCCACCTAGTAGGAGGCCTTCCAAGGCGGTCGCCACTCCAGAACTTGTCGGCACCATCGACCATCGGTACTCCTAGCCATTTGCCCTACCCACCGCTTCAGTTTGGCGATTCTTCGGGCTATGCCGGTAGCCTTGGTTCTCTTGCGGATATCTCATTTCTGACTTGATTGTGTATGGAAACTCCGGGCATAGCCCTCTTCATTACCCTTTGAGCCTTCTGATGAGGATCATTGTGAGCAACCACCTTTCAGTGCCACATGTCATCACTGGCAACATGCACTGGTCATAAACTTTCCTCTTGAGTTCCTCTTGAAGTTTTACATGTTACGGTTGATCAAGATTTCAATCAACTAGCCAAAACAAGCCCTTCACATTGAATAAACACTCAATGTCATGAACTCCTAACCTAAAGCGAATCTCGCCTTTTATGTCATATCGATGGACCCAATCTTTAAGCATTATTTTGTCCAGTGATCCAGAAAATTTGCTTTTAGTAACTTTGCGACGTGGCATAAAATATTTAATCGAAAATAATCTCTACGGACTAATCGAGCTGGCTTAGGAGCTGTGGCAGCAGCAATTTACAGGGTACTTCGTTTTTAAGGCTTTCCATGATGATGATAAGACTGAATTTGCATTTATAAAAAAAAATTGCAAAAGCAAACAAACCGTAGGCCTATCTGCCAGGTCCGTTCTATTAATTGATATCATCACCATCATCATTTCAGTCGAAAGACGTCCACCACTGAACACAGGCCGCCCTCAAGTGTCACCACAACGACCGATCCTGTGCGTCTCGCATCCATCGGCTACCCGTGACCCTCACCTGGTCATCGGTCTACCTTGTGGGAGGCTTTCCAACGCTGCGTACTACTAATCAACGCCGCTATTAAAATCTGAAATTTCAGAAGGATCGTCAGGTATTCCACGGTGAGATCAAACGCGTTGTCCACCCACGCTAGTAACAAAGCTGAATGTGTGGCTGTGTTGCACCAGCAACAATATTATCCAAAACAGAACAGCAACGCCCGAAAACTGAGCAAAAAGAATTAGCAGATTTAATTCAGCGAAACAATATAACGTTTAATAAAATTACTGCAAAGGTAGTTGACAGAAGTATAACACGACCAGACGTCGAAAAGTGAAGCCATACAAACTAGCACCGCATGTGGCGTAAAGGTAAATTCAACTATTTGGTTTATACATCATTGTAACTCGGCGTATATCAGAGCGGTAGAAATAGATATACAGGCTTACTTAAAAACCTCCACTACCTTATGACTTGCCTAGCCTTTTCCCAACTATTCTGGGGTTGGCCTCCAGTCTAAATCGATATAGCTGTACCTACACCACTATTTAACATCGACCAACTGCCTTACCTTACGACTACAGCCCAGTTACTGAAGAGAGAACTTGGCATTCTTATACAAATATGTGAGAATGCCAAGATCCCTATAAAGCCTTTGCTTATAAAATAGGTGAGATCTAACTGTATATCAAGTTCTTTCGAAGCACAACCAACTCCAGTTTGCCCGGGGGTGGAGGATAAATTCGAAAGAGTTACCTCGCCCCCGGGCACTCGAGGCAGGGAGGAACAGGGGTGGGTTTTAGTCAGTAAGAGTCTGACATACCCTTCCGCTCCACCCTAGAGCGGAAGAAGTCATAGGATGATTTCCCACCCCCCAAAAAAAAAAAAAAAAACCAACTCCAGTAGATTAATTAAAAATAAAAATGTTGTTCTTTGCTACTCAGTAGTGCGACTTGGCAAGTTATGACTTAAATCTGAGAACTGCTGAAAGTAACCACATAACCTATACTCTCACACACAGGCACTCAAACACACAACACACACATGAACACGCACGTACACACACACACACACACACACACACAAACTGTACTTATGTCAATCTTGTCTGTATTATATTATTCTCTACTTACCAATGTCCAAGTTATTATTTTGTTATGGAAGAGCGGAGTCTTCTAATACAGGCATTGTGTGCTTAAAAGAAGGCTCCAATCACAAACTAATTGTTGTAAACTTGTTAAAGAAAAATAAACAATTTGAATTTGAATTTTGAATCTTTGTATTAAAGTACAATATTCACTTGACTGTGTTTCAATTTGCTAAGTCACACTTTTAAGGTTGCACTAGTCGATATTTTGTCCATACGAATTTCGAGAGGGTATTACTCCACTGTTTGACATTGTACAGTCAAAGTTAAACACGTGTAAAAAAAAAAATTATTATTACTTGTTTTCTCTGTCAATAGTCTCTGTTTTTATATTAAAAATTAGTTCTAATTCTGCTGCCGAGCTAGACTAAGCTCCTATCCATCACTGTCATTTTCCTTCTACTCAATAAATAACCAGTTTGTAAGAGTTACTAGAACAGTGAAGTGCAGCTTTTATAACCAGGCAGTTCCTACCAATAATACAATTTATACCTTTACCTAGTCACAGTGTATGGTGTACGTACGATTAATAAGTGCTCCATGTAATAAAGCCTACTGTATATAATAAAATATATGTCTGAACTCGTCGTGTTTATCTTCATCTCTCATCTACGGTCCTCCTACTCTACGACCTCCTCTGCGTGTCACTCCTACGACCTCCTCTACGTGTCACACCACCACCTCCGGCTCCGCAACGTGACACACGATATCGTTTTGTCTCATTATTAATTTTTGTCTGTGTGGAAACAGAATAGTAAAATAAAAAGCCATTAAAAAGTTATATGATTTTCATGCTAATTTTAACGCAACTTTGGGCGTAAATAAGTAATAAGAAAATTGCAAAATCTCAATTATGGAAGAGTTTAATAAACTTTATTCTTAATTGATTTATGCAGTGGTATTTTCATAAAACTCAATTTTCCAAAGGACTTTTCGTAATTCTTTGCACGATTGTTTTAGTTTGGAACGGTGCAGCAGTGTTTGTGTGCATGCAAACTAGACATAATGCATGTAGACTAGCATCTAACTGCTCGTCACTGATATTTTCTCTGTCAGACACGATGCCAGGTGAAACAGCGTGCTGTTTGGCCACGCCCACTAGTGAGAGAAATTTTTTACTTAAGGTTGAACTAGTCGTGGGGTCGACCGCGACTAGGTAAAAACATACTTACTGACATACTGCCGTCTCTCTAAATTTTTATAAGAATTTTATAGTTTTAGTACAGTAACTATAACTTATATAATTTTAGTATGTACAATACGGTTTAAAAATAAGTATAAGCGACGTCACAATTCTACAGAATCCATATATTATCGTTCTCACAGGAGAGCCGAACGCGTCGAAACGTAAACTGACAGACGGATAGCCATTTGCCTACGGTTTAAAAATAAGTATAAGCGACGTCACAATTCTACAAAATCCATATATTATCGTTCTCACAGGAGAGCCGAACGCGTCGAAACGTAAACTGACAGACGGATAGCCATTTGCCTTTCCTCCTCAATGTCCCACTGAATTCAATTTTAGTAGGGCTTGCTAAAAACAGTCGGTACAGATGGGGAAATCCACTTTTCTTTTTTTAGCAGTTCTACCTATAAATTGGGTTAGAATCTAGCTGATAGCTTGGTCTGTTAACTACTAAGGTTGCGTGGGATACTGGCGTTACTTACATGACACATAAATTGCCACATCATGCTCCTGTCCAAGTTCGTGGCTAAAGTAATAACACCCGCACGGGTCGATCCTTCGATTTAAGCTACGCTTGCTGGGGTTAGTCCATGGATGGGTGACCATCTTTAGGTACATAGTACTGAGACTCATCTGTGCCTCGGAAAGCACGTTAAGCCGTTAGTCCTGGCTGTCAATCCTGGATCTATGACAGTCGTTACGGGTCGTCAGAAGCCCGAAAGTCTGACAACCAGTCGTACCAAGGGGTATCGTAAAAAAAAAAAAAAAAAAAACCCGGTTGGGTCGTATCGGGTTGTGGAGGTCAGATAGGTAGTCGCTCCACGTAAAATACTGGTATTCAGCTGCATCCAGTTAGACTGGAAGCCGACCCCAAGATAGTTGGGAAAAGGCTAGGCAGATGATGCTCATGTCCACGTTAATTTCGTTGTTGTTTGTGTACAAGAAAATCTCTGGAAGTACTGATCATCATCATCATCATCATTTCAACCGAAAGACGTCTGTTGACGTCGACTGCTGGACATAGGCCTCCCTCAAGTGTCACCACAATGATCGGTCCTGTGCGTCTTGCGTCCCTGAGGCCTTTCAACGCTGCGTCTTCCGATACGCGGTGGCCATTCCAGAACTTTTTGGCCCCACCGACAATCTGTGCTGCGAGCAGAACTGATCATAACATAACATAATCAGCCTTATAATGTTCCTACTGCTGGGACTCACGCTTCCTCTCTAGGAAAGGGAAAGGGCCGGAATCCACCACGCGGGTCCAGTGCAGGTTGGTGGATGTCAAATGTTCTCACGATGTTTTCCTACATTGTTTTGAGAGCAATTGTAATGAAATAAATTGCACCAATTAAGGCACTTGCCTAGGTTTGAATTCACGACCTACAAATAAGATTAATATTAAATTCATATACTTCTTTTACTTTTATTCGACGTCTGACTGCTTACACTTAATCTTGATCTTAAGTACTTATATTGCGGTAGCTTATAAACAGTACTGGTTGGTTTCACTGTCGCCGGAGAACTGCCTTCGCCTCCCTACAACCGTCTTAACATCGGATTACCTTGCCGCCTTTTGTCGTTGCAATATGGCGGGAATGTCTCCTACCAACCTAACTCAAATCAATACAACAACTAAGATAACGTATGCGTAGGTACAATAACTTTAAATATTTAGAATGTAGTATGTTTTAGGCACCAAATACATGTATATAATAATTAAAGATTTAGCTGTGCATCCGATGATAATATCAAACCAACACAACTACTGAATCATAATAATTGCTACAGATAATATAGCATATTTTTTTTATATTTACGCGTATACCTGCATGCCTACATGAATGCACGTATTTTTTATTTTTGTGTTAAGGTTTTTTTTTATTAGTTTTGCACCGGGTTCCGTGAGTATGTCTGTGGCATCACAGCGGGCCTTAACAGTATACCAGCGCTGCGTTATTTCTAAATAAATATCGCAGCATAATGCTGAGTTAGGAACCTTTTTGGCCTCACGCGGCTTATTTTTATTTGTATTAATAATTAATAAGTTCTTGTGTGAGGTACAAATACATTTTTTCTTTCTATTTTACTTATAGAAAGCTACAGTATTGAAGGGTGCTAAAAACTATTTGGCAATATAAAAGCTAGCAGTTTTTTTAAAATTAACTAACTACAATATTCCATTGATGGGAAAAGGTTTCCTCCAGCCTTTCGCTGTAGCGTACGTCGTACGCGTGGATTTCAAAAATTTATAGGCTATGACACTCACAAATATCGTGGCTTTCTATTTGTAAAAGAATTTTCAAAATTGGTTTAGTACATCCAGAGATTACCCCCTACAACCTCACAAACTCAGGAACATTACCTCCTTATAATATTAGTATAGATTTAAAAACCGTGTTCAATCCACACCAAATATCGGACGCTTTTCACAAAATAAACACGCTTTCTTAAACATATGAAAATTCCAAAATTTTCCTTCAATATCTTTAACATAAACCTCAACTTCGATTTTCTTGCCAGAAATTCTATTAAGCGTATCACGGCAATTTTGGCAGCTCCAATATGTGTGACACAATAATGATGGCGCTAACCTTCGCCTCCGTGTACTTGATACCACAGAGCAAGGAATCGCGACGGTAACGGCGACCGCTGCTGGAGGTGGTATTTTATTAATTTAATAAGGATCTCAAACAAAAGATAGGTTTACACAAAAAATATTTTGTGTGTCAATTTAATTTAAAAATAAAATATAAATTAAACTAGATTCTTAATTAGTATAAAAATATAATATACAGGGCGTAACGGAAAGGTGTGATCATACAACAACTTTCTCTTAAAAAAAATAGAAAACTTCGTCTGATCAATATTTATATGAGAAGTAAAAAATTTTTTGAGAATTTCCTCATGTTTTCTTGAAGAAAGTTAAAAGTTGAGGTTTTCTTGAATGATGGGCAGCTGCCGTTCTTAAAATATAACCAAAGTGAATATCAGTATTTTATGGAGTGACTGAACTCCACAACCCACTAATTGGGTAATACGATGCCCCTTGTCAAGAGTGGTGTCAGATTGTCTGGCTTCTGACTACCCGTTATGCCTTTCAAATTACAACTGAGACCAACGGCTTAACGTGCTTCCCAAAGCACGGAAGAAACTCGGTGTGTAATATCTTTTTTGATTATCACCCATCCATGGAACAACTTCGGCAAGCGTAGCTTAATCTCAAAGTTTGACTCATGTGTAAAAAGACGCTTAACAGAGCTGAGCATCAATTGTTCTTTACATCGTTTTGATTTGTTTGTGCATATTTAGGAATCATCTTGTCACGACAATATTGAAGGTCAAACTTTGCAAATTTTTAATGAGAACATTTTTTAATGATTTAACTTAAGTTTACGTACCGTTACGTCATTTACAGCGCACTACCGTACACGACCTTTTCACACTAAAAATTAAGGTAATTTCTCTATTATATGATCAGAATAAACAGGCAACCTTGTGATCTGTTTATTTAAACCATGTAAAACTGATGACTTTAAAGGTCCGTGACAGAAGCTGTATGCTCAACGCACTTTCGGAGCCGCAAATTTAATTAGACAGCCGTCTCTAGAAGTCTAGAAACTGCCGTCGTAGTGATTCCGTGCTCTGTGCTCGATTCTAAGTGCCGTCTTACACGAGACGACAACGGTTGACGATACGAGTTATGCCTAGTTCAGACGCGTATCACACACGTTATCTGTTTCAAGTTCCGTTGTAGAGAATGCGGTTGAGCAGGACAAGTTTATTTTGTCTTTATATTAATGTTGCTATCATTGAGAGTTCTGAAAAGATTTTTTACTATAGTATCGGCAGTCATTTTACAGCTTACAATACAAATAATTTTATTTCAAATCGTGAGATCACGTTCGCCCTGCAGTCTCGTTCCCAAGTATTGATTTTTTCATAATTATGGTTACTTTAGTCCCTGAGCATTTTTTTGACTCACGGGAATACTTACTAACTAATCAGGCTTATGTTCTCAGTTCGAGATGTTACTTTCACAAATGCTTGGAAAGTCTGGCAAACTCTGGGAGGTGAACCACATCGTGTTTAGGTTCGTTATTAGAGTTCCGTACCCATTCCGGAGCCATAATGTTGTCACTCACGTGTCCGTCTGTTCACCTATCCATCTGTCCGTCTGTCTGTCTATCTGTCCGTCGTCTGTCACAAAATTATGTTCCGAAGAATTTTTTAACTTTCCATTTACCTATGAACTTGGAATTTGGTGATAATGTTTATAATTATGTATATTTTACTAACAAATACTAAAATGTCGATAAATCAGATATTTTTCTCTGAAATTCCCTCATTTGGTACTGAACCCTAAATTTGCGAAGTCCGACACGCACTTGGCCCGTTTTTTTTTGTGCTACCGCAACAGAAAATAAACTGAAAAAAAACACCATTTATGCATATTTAACAAGCATTTGTATCAAATAATATTAGTCTATATGTTCCCAATACTGGGACACAGGCCCCTCTCAGCGAGAGGGAAAAGATAGTAATCTACCCACAGATTACTAATATGTAGCTAGCTAAATCTACCCGCGGGCCCAGTGCAGGTTGGTGGATATCATATGTCTTCGATTTTTAGGTTCTATGACATGCCGTATCCTCACGATACTTTTCCTCAGCATTTTGAGAGCAGTGGTGATGAAATACACGAAGTAAAGCGCCACCGGCCTTTTTTTTTGGGTCGGGAAATCATCCAACGACTTACCCCGCTCTGGGTGTTGTTGGAGGATTGGGTTTGAACTCACGACACGACGTACAACTCGTAAGTCGGAACCGCTACCACTTCGGGTTGGTGGATGTCACATGTCGTAATTTCTAGTTATAACATCCCGGTATCCTCATGAAAGTCACCGTTTATTTTGCTTGAAACAAACATTTCTAAAACTAATACTGTACAAAAACTGAACTTACTCAATTCTCTTCACTTTGTTTCCGTCGAGGAAAATATTGGAAAATATTTACCGTGGCTTTATCGTGTTAAAATGTTCACGGATGAATCTCATTTACTGGGAACGCTTGTGTCAACTTATTCGATTCTTGTTACGGTGGCAGAGTCAATTTTAAGACGTTGCCTTTTGGTGATAGGCTGTCTATTGAATTAAAGCGCTGTTCAGCGGTGTTCAGCAGTGTTCAGCGCTTCAGCATTTTTATTGCATCGTGTACATTTATTTTTGTAGAAGGTCGTACTTTGCGATATGACTTCTTGATTCGATTTTTGTTCGTGATCTGTCGTCTATTTTTGGATACGAGAAAATTAGTTATTTTTATCGTCAAAGTCAATACCATTTTCAGACTTATTTGACATTAATCTTATGTTTTCATTTGCCAAATATTATAAGTAGGTGTTTTAGCATCTCTACAGGCTGTAACGGAAATGTTTGGTCATATTTTAGACGATGACCGCCCCGGAGCCCTGCAACGCCGGAGCCGTGACAGAAATCATGTCTTATGCATGTTGCGTGCTCGCTTGCATGATGCATGCTTGCTGCATGCATGGTGTATGCTCATTTGCATGCTGCATTCTTGCTGCATGCATGGTGTATGCATGCTTGTTATTATTATGGTAAAAAATAAAAATAAATTCTAAATGAAGTCTATGACCAATGCGTGTTGCAGTGATGACATATGAAACAAAAACGTGGTCGCTCACAATGGGCCTCATCAGAAGGCTTAAAGTCACCCATAGGGCAATAGAGAAGGTTATGCTCGGAGTTTCCTTGCGTGATCGAATCAGGGATGATGACATCCGCAAGAGAACCAAGGTTACCGACATAGTATCAGTAGTAGCATAGTAGTAGTGGCAGTAGGCATTGCTTGCAGAGCAGACGGTCCATGGGACCGAAAACTTCTGGAGTGGCGAATGCGTACCGAGAGAGGCAGCGTTGAAAGGCGTCCAACAAGGTGGACCGATGACTTCGTGAGGGTCGCGGGTAGCCGATGAATGCGAGACGCAGAGGACTGGTCATTGTGGCGACACTTGGGGGAGGAGGCCTATGTCCAGCAGTGGACGTCTTTCGGCTGAAATGATGATGATGACTTTTTAATTATTATGGATTTGAAATTTATGCCTAAACATGATTTGGACTTACAAAATTATGAGTTTTGAATGAATGATAAATGAGTGTTTGCCAAACGATTTTCTGCGAAATAAAGTTTATGCTATCCGCTGTTATGCAAAATAATATTATGACATAAAAAGTTCTGCTATAAAGGGTAGACCCCATTACGAGTGGTAGGACCATAAAATAAAGTATGATGAATGTAAATAACAAGGTAAATGTACCTTTATTCGGAAACTGTTACCAGGAATTCAAAACTGTCTTAGTGATGAACGTTTTCCTTACCCAATCCACATTATTTCCTACAGCAATCATACACCAATTTCCAAATGACAGTTCATGCAACATCAATCGTTTTGAAGCTTCGTGCACCACTCAGATATACCTACAGGATGTAAAGTAAAGTTGTGTGATCATATTTTAAAAACTCTCCGTAAAAAGTTATTATCAGTTGATCAAAATGTATATAGGAGGTACGCACAATATATGGGGTGACTGGTAATTAGTGACCGATGCCTTAAACACGTGTTTGTACTCATGATAACAAACAACTTTCCCAAAGAAACATTTTTTATACTCATTCACTTTTATCACAATAACACAAAAGCCGTATGAAATTCGCGCGCGTGCGCCTACCTATCGGCTGTTAGCTGCGTGATGAAAGAAAGAAGAAGAAAGAAAAAGTATTTATTTGCCACAAATTAACGACATACACAACCTCACCGCCTCACAGTCTCACTAAACGTTTATTTGGGAAAGTTGTTTGTTATCATGAGTACCATCACGTGTTTAAGTATCGGCACGGGGTCTTATCTCGAACAAAGAAAATTTAGTTCAAATAAATCTCAATAAATGGCGTAATAAGCATCCATTTCTTAATAAAATTAAAAGAAATATTAAAATTTTGAAAATAAATACGATAAAAACTATAATTATTTTCTTATTTAATAGACTGTCCTAAGCATAAAATTGTGGAATAATGAGCTTGTAATGCAAATTTAGACAATTATTGGAACGAATCCATAGACATCTATATTTCTTGTACCAATAGATGGCGCTGTTTGAAGTTTAAGAGTATATCCATACGCCTCTATAAAATTTGAATTGTGACAAATTTTGATACAGTAAAACTACTATGAAGTGCCAAAAATACTATAAAATAGTTCCCCAATGTGTGAGAAAATATTGATAGTAAATTTATTCAGCTTACAAGCCGTCTAGCGAGGAGTAGAGGACGGGACCGAATGAGGAACAAAAGTTACTTGTGCCAGACGAAAACCCGTAGTTACGGCGGTACCGTTTCTTAGTATGGGATGAGGCATCTGCACGCTAGTATTATATTATCTGTGGTATCGGTCACTAAATACCAGTCACCCTATATTGTTTAGGAATTGGCTAAATTTCATTGAAGAAAGTTGTTCATAACAATAGGCACAAGCAGTTTTTAAAATATGGCCTCACCTTTCTGTTACACCCTGTATAATAGGTACCTACATCTATAAACCATCAACACGATTTCCTATACATTTCAGTAATCCATGACCTCTATTCATTCCTCATTATGGCGTCATGCTATTCTATAACAACGACTTAACATTGAATCAAATAACCCGACTTCACGCTCCAGAAACCATAATTCCTAATTAAATCAAGATTAAATTACCATTTAATTTGAACAAAAATATTTTAGTTAGTATTTAGCTGTTTTATCGCGACTACTGTAAGGCTGGAGATGCATGAAGCGGTTTAAACGTTAGCAATATTGTTTTTAAATTTGGTGACAAAGGCCATAGAGCACGGAGGCGCCTCAGAGGACTAGAAGCCACTGTCGAAACTGTCAATGCGAAATAAGCGTGACAGCGAGTGTCACAGTGTCATTTACTCATCATGTATACAGGGTGTAACAGAAAGGTGTGGTCATATTTTAAGAACTGCATCTGCCCATCATTATGAACAACTTTTTTCAAGAAAAACAGAGGAAATTCTAAAAAAAAAAATTACGTTTCATACAAATATTGATCAGCTGATGATAACTTTGTACAGAAAGTTCAATTTGTTTTTGGCAATTTTCTATTTTTTCTTAGAGAAAGTTTTTCATTTCCATGTGCAGAACCGGCTCTTAAAATATGATCACACCTTTCCGTTACACCCTGTATATTCGTTATTTGAATGTTTGAAGTATGTTGCAAGTGTCACTTTTATTTCTCTCTTCTTTTCTTTTTTTTTGTTCCTTTTGGATCAGGCTAAGGTCTGAGACCATACTGCCTAGTCATTAGTAGTGTATTTTATTTTTTTCCCATTAGAATGCAGATGTAACACATTCTAATGTTTATTGCAGTATTTGGCAACAAATGTGTCGAGCTCTCTCGGCAAACTTCGCTGAGGTAGTCAATACTACAATCAAATTCTCAGCTCCATTTTACCGAGATCGCGCCTGTTTCAATGATTCCACATAAAGTCCATTTGCGTTGACACTTGAGACACAAAACTACACCAATTTTACATCACAATATCCACTAGGAATCAATCAACGAATAACTAAAACAGCCACTGAACTTCACTCGACAAAATCCCGCCAAAAACTCCCTTTTATTTCTATTTGTAGTATGTTTTTCTTTTTCTTTTTTTGTATGTTGGCACCTTGTTTTTATATACTTACATATAAATTGAAATATTTTAATTGTGGCTTTGTGTGTTGTGCTGTGTCTTTTGTGTACACTAAATAAATGTTTTATGTATATATATATCTCATAGAAATTGACGGCTAGTGACAAATGGCTGGATGATAAAAACAATCTAATAAGCCCTGCACTTAGATTACCAAAAAACATCGGACAAGTATTTTTTTTTTGCCACGTAAACAAAAAATGAATACGGTACAGTGCGTTAAAAGTTCGCATGACGTCACACTTGAGTTAAAATTGTACCTCGTATTACTCAAAAGTGACGTAACAAGCCACCATTTCTGATCTTTAATGCGTTTTATCTTTATCATTTTTTATTGATTTTATAAAGTAAAAATACGTGTCCATCTAAATTACGGACTAAATAGAATATATTTTTTTATCCTGGAATCACCTCTATTCTGATTATGGCTATTATTGCCGAAACTTGTTGTCAGCTCACATTGTGTGGGCACTGATGTCAGTGGTACATCATCATCAGTCTATTAATCACTAGTCAGTTGTATGAATTTACTCAATGAAAGAAGTATTATAATAAAAAATGTGCAATTCGCAAGAAGAATTTGACAGTTAGTGGTGTAAAGTTGCGTTCCATTTTTAAAAGCAGCGCTGTGTGTCAGACGCCCTGCAAGTCTCGGGGGTGTTTGATAGAGTCACCGCAACCCCTGGCACAGGCAACTGATGGAACACGGCTGGGTTTTAGTCAGTAAGAGCTCTACCCAGAGCGGGAGAAGTTATCCTCTTAGGCACTGAAACTCACCGGTGAGTTTGACAAAAAAAAAAAATATTTAAGAGGCCTCTTACAGTCCACTAGCGCCGCCAATCGAAAAAATGTCATAACTCGTAAATAGAATCAAAAATACAAAATATGTTCTATTATTAGTGTGGAAAAGGCAATAACGTAATTGTATAAAACCTTATCAACACTTGAAATATAGCTGTTTAGCTAAATCGTGCATTCAAAACATAAACGGCCGTTTTTGTTACAAATGCACGATTTAGCTAAACAGCTATATTTCAAGTGTTGACAATGTGTTATAAAATTACGTTATTGCCTTTTCTACACTAATAATAGACCACATTTTGTATTTTTGATTCTATTTACGAGTTATGACATTTTTTCGATTGGCGGCGCTAGTGGACTGTAAAAGGCCCCTTAAGTGAAAACAAAAAAAAAATCGGCTGTCAACCCGGGTTGTCATCGGGATTCAATTTGACAACCCGGGTTTGTCCGCCGGGCTGTATCTCTGTGTACTTCTCTTTTCTTTTACCTTTTTAACTGACTTCGCAAAAAGGAGGTTTTATGTTCGACTGTATGTTTTTTTAAAGTATTTCCACCAATTTATTAATCTTTCAGATTAAAAATAATTTGGAAAATCGGTCTCTCTCTCTTCCATATCAATTTTATCGAAATTGCTTTAGTGCTTTTTGAAATAATCAATAAAACATAAAATATGTATACATAGATGACGTTTTGGTTTCCTCCAATTACGAGTATGTTCAAAATCCATGTTCCATGTTATTGGGGTTATCAATTCGGGCCTAACTTTAATATTTAGTTTTAAGTTCTGGCATATAATAGCTAAAAAGTGAAAAATAAAAAACTATTTTACAAAACAACCGACTTCCAAAAAAGAAAATATACTTACATTATATTATCATTCAAGTTATTTCTATTAAAATAAATAAGTCCGTCTTATCTCGAAATATTTACCTAAAACGAAACGTAAAACCTTAAAATTGAAAAATTACTTTAATTTCGGCAGTCGGTGTCAAATAACGAAGAAATAAAATACAAACAACAATCTGATTATTAAATATCTAAATTTTATAAGTACTTACAAATGAAGAAGGCTGTAAGTAGGTAATTAATCATTTTATTAATTGGCGCCGACTCAAAATTAGTTTATATAAAATTTGATATTTTATGTAGGTAAATATGCTCATTACTCAAGACTTAAAAGTTTTATTTATTTTTTGCTTTTTAGTTCTTTTTCGTCGGTTAATTTTTTTGTTAAAAAGTTTTTTATTTTTTGATTTTTTGTGGCTCGCATCATCTTGTAACACTCCGAGGCTAATTTCTAATTCTTCATCATTCCTCTTGCCACTGAGCTGATGAAATAACCATCCTTCCATGAAGTTCCCAGGATATTGACCAGTTGAGGTTACCTCCAATACTGTAAAGACGTCTTTTCTTCAAACCATACTAAGTGGTATTTGTCACTAAAACTAGTTTTTATATCTAACTTCTATTGTTTAGGAAAGCTATGGTTTCCATCATCAGTTCAGTTTCATGATGTGATGGTTCCTAAATGCAAATACCTGATTAAGTTATGAAAAGTAAACAGAAACAATATTCGTGCCCAATTTTCGAGGTTCTCTCTCAATTTTTTCAGGATCCCATGATCAGATCCTGATGTCCTTGACATGGTACCACCCTTGAGGTATACCCTATCCAAGAAAAGAAGAATCATCAAAATCGGTTCATAAATAACGGAGTGAGGGCCGAACATACGTACAGAAACGCTAAACGTATCCACAATTTTCGAGGTTTTCTCTCAATTTTATCAGGATTCCATTGTCACATCCTGATTTCCTTATTATGGGACCATCCTTGAGGTATACCCTATCTAACAAAAAAAAAATAATCAAAATCGGTTCATAAATAACGAAGTGAAGGCCGAACATACATACAGAAACGCTAAACGTGCCCACAATTTTCAAGGTTTTCTCTCAATTTTATCAGGTTTCCACTGTCAGATCCTGACTGCCTTGACATGGGACCACCCTTGAGGTATACCCTATCTAATAAAAAAAGAATAATCAAAATCGGTTCATAAATGACGGAGTGAGGGCTGAACATACACAAAAATAAAAAAAATAAAAATATATATATATACGGTCGAATTGAGAACCTCCTCCTTTTTTTCGTCGGTTAAAAATACAAACACCGACTTCCGAAATTAAAATTATTTTTTTTATATTCTATGTTTCTTGTCTTTTTTGGAATTCGGTTGTATTTTTTGTAAAAAAGTTTTTTGTTTGTTGTTGTTGTTGTATTGTGTTTGTCGAATAAATGTTTTTATTGTATTGTATTCTATTCTACTCTATTCTATTCTATTCTAATCTATTTTATCCTTAAAACTGACATTAGTAATGGCGTTTCTTATCGCTGATGGCACGTTGATTCCGTGCTCTGTAACGGCAACGCATTCACAGACCGCTTGGTCGCTACGCTCGCTGTTCAAACCTTTTGTTCCCAGCCTACACGAAACTGAATTGTTGCTTCATGTTAGACATTCTCATTCACTTTCGAACAATTGCTGTCGATTGAAACTGAAACGTGTTGGCTAGTATTCGATAGGTACTGGTTTATGCGATGCAGTAGATTTTGTTTTACGAGTACGCAAAATGGAGATTAAAATGTGAATGTAGGAAATTCTGCACGTAATAAATATGTAGGCTTGTCTACACATAAAGCATGATACTAAATTATCTTCTTATTATGATTTATGTTTAAAATGATTATTAGTTAGATCGCTTAAATGTAAGTGTAATACCTTTTTTAAATCTGTTTAATATTTAAATGTAGTAAGAATGATCATCTATATAAAAGTAATCATGAATTGTTTGACATTTTTTTTAAAGAGGATATGGGTAAAAAGGGTGTGACTACAGAGATGATGACTAATAGAGGAGTATGGAAGAAAAAAACATGTTACGCCGACCCCAAATAAATTGGGATAAGGGCAGGAAAATCATGACGAGTTATTTAAAAAAAATCCGAAAGTGATGATTGAACTTTTTTTTTTTTTTTTTTATGTTTGATAGGTTCGCGTTTGACCACTATCTCACCTGATGGCAAGCGATGATGTGGTCGAAGATGGAGCACGCAACTTCTCAAGACTGTCTCCAAATTGTTTTGTTCTATGGTCCAAAACGCAAAAGAACCTTATATATTTCTGGGATATAACCTGCCTTTACCAAATTCAGTGAAAGAATTTCGCAAGCGAATCAGAACTTCATGATAATACCTTTGATAAACCCATTTTCAAAAAATTCTCGTCACAGCCTTTCACTCTTTGTACTGCCTTCTCCTGCCAATCTCACGCAAAGACCTTAGGCTCCTGCTGCGTAACGACCAACATACTCCTGACCAAATTTCGATCACGCGGTATCCAATCTCAACGAAGATTAACCAGAGTGCACTCTCTGCTCTTTAACTCTCATATGTCCGACAGTACGGCATTCCGACACAACCAGGGAGAGGCGCAGGATCAACAGCTTTACGCGCTTTCCGAGGCACGTGAGTGTCACACCAAAAAACTTCAAAACTTCGGACTACTACAGAGTAATTCGCTAATATATTATAATAAACATTATCAAGTGAACAGCACAGTAATTCTAATTTCAAACGCCACATGCGGCAGCAGCCTGCCGCGTTTCTCACGCGAACTTATCGCTCCGAAACAGCACGCAAAGGTTCATAATCAATAGCTTTGACTTTTACGTAATAAAGTCTTAATATCGTCCATGTAGAAGAGAAGGAACATAACATCACGCCTGTATTCCCTGAAGGGTTAAGCTTATGTGAACTTATAGCTTGCCACACTAATCTCATCTTCTGTAATTCCTAAAGGAAAAATTAACAGTACAGAAAAACTCACCTCGATGAGTCCCAGAGAAACTATAACTGTCTTGGATGTCGCAATAAAAATAAACAATTGCGGCGGACTAAGAAAAAGCATAAAGCATTATAGAGGGTGGTGGGCTAGAACCAAAAAATACAGATGGAAAAACTTAAATACAGTCAAAGTGAATAGGTTACTCCTAGGCAAGCACTCTTCATCGTCGACCATATCATCGCTTACCATCAGGTGAGATAGTGGCCAAGCGCGAGCCTATCAGTGACAAAAAAAAACTTTTTACAAAAAAAATACAACCGACTTCCACAAATAATACTAAAAAATGCAAAATAACTTTAATTTCGGCAGTCGGTGTTTCTAGTTTGGTTTCTTCGTTATTTGACACCGACTTCCGACATTAAAGTTATTTTGCATTTTTTTGTATTATTGGTGGAAGTCGGTTGTATTTTTTTTGTAATAAGTTTTTATTTTTCACTTTTTGGTTGTTGTACCCCATTCTAAAACTAAATTAGTAGTAAAGTTATGCCCGAATTGATAGCCCCAAAAATAGGGAATTTGAACATAGTTGGTGAAATTAGGGTGTATCAGGGTGAACTGTACAAATCTGTAACCCCTTCAGGTGAAAACAATACACAGACATACGATTGCAGCAATTCTGGAAGGTTTGCTATCATTTATTGAAGAGTTCCATTGTGTATCTCCGAAGTTATTTATCAGATCTTCACCAAATTAAAATGGGACCACATGTGGAGCAACAGCTTTCAAATAAAAAGAAATCTTCAAAATCGTTTCACGTAGTAAAAAGTTATGAGGTAACAGATATAAAAAAAAAATAGTCGAATTGAGAACCTCCTTTTTTTTGAAGTCGGTTAAAAAGAGTGGCACTCCGGGAGTGCCGACAGAAGTGAAAACTTGAACAAAAATGCCCAACGCGCCTAAATCGTAGTTTTCACTTCAATCCGCTACGCGATCCGCTACGAGTGCTACGACGCGTCGGTGTCGGTGTCAGCGGCGAGTTCAATTGTTTTTTTCTTTCTTTTTCTTAAAGAAGTTTTCACTTCAAAAATCGAACCCAAGACCTCATGCTCAGCAAAGCGCTTTGACCACTTGACTAACGAGGCAGTTAAGAAAAGTAATTAACATCAAATTAGACACAAATTATTTTTCATTAGGGAGGTTTGTAGCACCTGTGATTAAAATTATGAGATTTTGTTCGATCGTCGTCGGGGTGAAATTTAATTATGATTTTATTGAGAAAATGATGTTAGTCTAATTAAAATGTTTTCTTTTTAACGCTGATGTATTTAATTTGAATAAGAAAGGTGTTTTATTTTATGTAGGCTTTAACACATTTGTAATAGATAGAGTGTAAAAAATTGTGTTAAATATTGTTACATTTTTCTTATGTACCGTCAAACGGGGTGAATAGGAACTGAGGAAGCTGTCATCTCATGCGCGACGTAGGAGGTGAAACGCGTGAGAAAGAGGCAATCCTGCGTGACCTCATGCCCCTAGCTGCTGCAGGAGACGCCCAGGTTGTCACGAGTCGCTGGGCGATTCTTGGCCATGTAGGCGTGAGTTTGCGGACGGCGAGCTATAGGTATCTCGCCTTCCGATAAAGACCAGGCCCAGGCCAGAAATGAAAGAGATGTCAGTGGTAATTGACGGGGCCCGCTAGGGCTGATTCCTACCAGGGTCGCGGGTGTGTTTGAAAGAGTCACCGCGTTCCCTGGACAGGCAACTGAAGGAACTCGAGTGGGTTTTAGTCAGTACAAGTCTGGTCTGACACACCCTCCCGCTGCGACCAAAGCGGGAAAAGTTATTTGATGTTATCCCACCTTCAAAAAAAAAGGGGGTGAATAGAAAAGTTGATACCAAACCAAGTTATGTTTACTGATTTTGTTTTTTGATTTTGAAATTTCTTTATTTTCACATAAATACAACAAATTAATGACGTTAGACCTTATTCTAAAAGCATTAAACATAAGAAATGCGTGTTTTTTGCAGACTATAGCGCCTATATAAAACATTTACGAATACTAAAAGTAATGAACAAAACTACTTGTTATGAAACATGACTATCATATTACTTACGTTTAACAATTTATGTACTTACAGCGAGATGATAAGGCACAAACGCACTTTTTAATAATGTGTTTATTGGTATCATTCATTTTTGTACTGAAAAATTTAAAAGTGTGAGTGTGTGTGTGTGTGTGTGTGTGTGTGTGTGTGTGTGGTATGTGTGTGAGTGTGTGTGAGAGTGATTTTATTCAGGCAGGGCACGTTGTTCGCCAAAGGATGGCCGATGGGTATTGTGTCCAGAGTGGCGACCATGATTTTACTGGAAGGTGCAAAGTTTGACCATGGACCTGGCGAGGGCTGGAGGAGTCGTCGATGTGACGATCGACGCTTTCCAAAGAAATAATTTTGATGATCATGATCAACAATTTCAACCGAAATTCGGTCTTCAAAGGTGTAGACGTTTTGTTTTACCAAACGTCTTCAACCAGGTCTATTCTTTCCCATCTCCTCCCAGCGATAGGGGTCCATATTGCACCGCTTCATATGTGTTTTTTGAAACTGTTCATCCTGTTTCCGCGTACAGTCCTCGAGATCAGAAAAAAAGATGCGCTTAGCCAACCTCTCGTCAGGCATCCTAATAACGTGTCCACACCAGCACAACTGACAACACATTAGGTAGGCGTCAACTCCGCAGACATTAGCCCTACGCAGGACATCCGTGTTCCTAACACTGACGGACCATTTGATATTCAAAATATAGCTAAGGCACTTCAGGTGGAAATTATAGTCTAATGTACGTATATGTGTCCTCTGTACACGCACCACGTCTCAGAAGACTAAATTTGCCCGAGTGTCGCGGATAAATTCGAAACAGAGTTACCACGTATCCTGAGCACTCAGGCGATTGAAGGAACAGGGGTGGGTTTTAGTCTGTAAAAGTCTGGCATGCCCTCCTGCTCCACCCAGAGCAGTAGAAGTCATTGGATGATTTCCCACACCCACAAAAAAAGACTAAATTAATAGTGACGATAAGCACAACAGAAAAATATTAGCTAAATCATCATACTGTTCTTGGTAACGACAGTCTTCTTGTCTGTTAACAGCAAACTACGCCTACTGCTTTATTAGCAAAACGTGGTGATTATTTCATGGTAAATTTGCCAAGGGTTAACCAAGAGATTACATTAAGCGTGAAAATCTGTGTAAATCCACCCTTTATTCTTCTAGCCTATCTCCAGTCGTAACTCGATCATTATAATCAAGCTCAATGAGCCATCTAATACGTTATTTAACTAAACAGATTACCCGTATCATTGTGTGTGACGACTCGAGTGTGAGGGAGAGACTCTGTGAGAGGGCATTCAAAATTAGATGACTATTCAGTATGCCATGTGGTTGACGCAGATTAGACCAATTATGTGGATAGAGAAATGGAAATGTTGTACGTTAGCGGTTCGACAAGCATGGTGATTTTAATTGATTTTATTTTTTTTTTTCTCCTAACTTTGTGGGAGACGGGAAAGTGATTTTGTACGTTTTTAAGGCATTTAGGAATTGCTTTTTAATTATTTACTTTTTTTGCACATTACACAATACAACACAGGAAAAACATTTAAAACCAGCCAAATGCGTGTTAGGCCACGCGCAGTGTACGCGTTGGGCGTTGGCGGTCGCGGGACAATCTCCGGCCACCGTAAGCGTGGGCCAGGCCCGAGAGTCGACGGCGCTTAGTATTCCACGTGAGCCTCAAATAGATGTCAGTAACGAATGTCAGGGCCCGTCATGGCCGATGCATGCATGCCACCAAGGGGTCGCGGATAAATTCGAAACAGAGTTACCGCGCCCCTACGCACTCAGGCAAGGAACGAACAGGGGTTTTTTTTTTTCGGTCGGGTGGGAAATCATCCAATGACTTCTCCTCCTCTGGGTGGAGCGGGAGGGCATTTCAGACTCTTACTGACTAAAACCCACCCCTATTCATTCCCTGCCTGAGTGCCCAAGGGTGCGGTAACTCATTTTCAGAATTTATCCGCTACACCTGGGCATGCAGGCACCGGCCACGATGGGCCCCGTCAGTGGTGGCTGACACTAATCTCTTTGAGGAGCGTGGAACACTACGCGCCGTCGACTCAAGGGCCTGGTGCTGATCGGACGGCGAACAGGGGTGGGTTTTAGTCAGTAAAAGTCTGACACACCCTTCCGCGCCACCCAGAGCGGTGGGAGAAGACATTGGATGATTTCCCAACCCCACAAAAAAAAATATGATTCCGTAGTCGCCCGTTATTATAACATGCGGACATAAAAGGGAGCTTTTGTTTATTTTAATTTTAGTTTGGTTTAACGCCCAATAACATTTAAAAACGGGGCCACATTGGACGATGGTAACTGAAGCAGGAGTTATAAAATCTAGCTTCATTGCAGTGCAGTTTCCAATGTTTGGAACACCCAAGCTCTTTTTTTTGAGGTATCTCTGATACCGTTTGGGATAAAGTTTGTGACGTTATGTATGTATGTTACGATTTTATTTTACCATAATTTTACACATAACTATTAATATCCTTTTCATATTAGTATCAACTTCATCTAAGTAAGTTTTTTCTAAGGATTTTGTGTTTTCTACAAATTTTTCCAAGTAGGTACATTTTTAAGTTGGGCGATTTTTGCTTTTAAACTAACAGAGCCAACTTAGCCGTTTTTCCTTCAAAATTCGTCATATATACACTACTATCTTCTGCCAGCGGCTTCGCCCTCGTGGAATTAGTACTTCCCCCGTTATAGACTTTCAACCCCTTTTTCACCCCTTAAGGGTTGAATTTCCAAAAATCCTGACTTAGTGGACACCTAAATTCAAAATTCAATTCAAATCATTTATTTTAAATAAACCATTTACAGGCACTTTTGTATTGTCAATAAGTCGGTCAGTCAGAAAAATGAAGCTAATTGCATATTCCAAGGCGTAGATCTCTATGGAGAAGAACGTGAAAGAAACTCCATGGACAGTCTTTTAAACCATGTTATGTATTACAAAAATTCTGGTTACATATGTCTTATTGCTTCTAATTTATGAGAACAATGTTAAATAAATAATTCATAAACAATAACAATAACAAAAGATTAAAATAAGCCAATGGCAGTTGAGAGATGACCAGTCTCCATTGACGGCGCCCGTTCACAAACATGACGCGTTCTACTCTTTACAAAGAACATACCCTCCAAATTGCATGTCTCTAGGACCAGTGGTTTAGGCTGTGTTTAAATATCAGTCAATCAGTCAGTCAGGACTTTGAATTTTATATATACCTATCATCATTTTTTTCTTCAGTTTTAGTCAAGAAAATAATATTTTAAATCTATGGGAACGGACACCAAAAACAAACTCAGAGTCTCTTTTAAAGTCCAGTCCTTATCTTGGTCAATTGATCGTAGGAGGACTACGCTGATTAGTGTCTGAGATCGTCTGAAATGAACATGATAATGTCGATACATCGCTAGATTATCTATGTGCATTGTATACCTTATCAATACAACACTACGATCAGCAATCCATTAGCCTGGCAAGATAACATGATTCTGTTTTGGGTACAAATATGGTAGGCGCCAGATAAATGTGGAATAAAGTACATTGACCTTTCCCTAATAACTCTTCATAGGTACCTGAATAATTAAATAAAAATCGTTTTGCATTATTAGACATTGTTAAAGACCACGAGAGATGTTGATTCGGACAGCTTTATGTCATTCTTTCCGTTTTTCAAATTAAAAATGTCAATAAATGTAGGTAGGTCAATGACCGTTATTGCACGTTTATCTGGCGCCTACCATAATTGAGATAATCAAATTGAATGGTCAAGATTACCAGTGCATATTTAGTTTACCTACTAATGTAGTTGTCAGCAAAGCAAAGCAAACTCTTTGAGCGCGCGTGGAACACTACGCGGCGTCGAATCTCGGGCCTGTTGCCGATCGGAAGGCGAGCTACCCACTACTCGCTGTCCGCAGGCCCGGGTCTACGGTGGTCGGAGATTGTCTCGCGACGCCCTACGCCCAGGGCGCCTCCTATGGCGGCTGCTGCTGCTGCTGCTGAGGGCGTGAGGGCGACTCTGTTGAGCCTCCCTCACCCGTTCCGCTTTCTCCTTCTTTCGCGAGCATTACTGCTTTGCAGCAGGAGGAGACTGCTTCCCATTCCCTCTCGCTCCGTATCATGGTCAGGGCCAGGCGCGAGAGATCGCTGCCGCCGATTGCCTCTACGAGGGCACGGCGGGGCTCCGCCCAAGCGGGTCACCACTCCACCGTATGCTCCACCGTGTCCTCTGGGCGATCCTCACAGTGGTGACACCCGGGCGTTTCCCTTCGCCTTATCCTACACAGGAACCTCCTGAAGCTTCCAAGTCCGGTGAGGACCTGCGTCAGGCGAAAGGTGAGGATGCCGTGGCGCCTCTCCAGCTACTTCTCAAACAGGGGCACTACCGCCGTATTGGTGGCGTTGCGACAGTCGCTCTCTCCTTGTCGCCATGAGATCCTGCCGGAGCTCTATCCGCCGAGCCGCGAGATGTTGCGGCAGAGGAGTTACGCCCCGGCGTTGACTCTCTCTGCCAAGCCTTTTCCCAACTATCTTGGGGTCGGCTTCCAGTCTAACCGGATGCAGCTGAATACCAGTACTTTACATGGAGCGACTGCCTATCTGACCTCCACAAGCCAGTTACTGGGTAATACAATACCCCTTGGTAAGACTGATTGTCAGACTTTCGGGCTTCTGACGACTCGTAACGACTGTCAAATATCCACGATTGATAGCCGGGACCAACTGCTTAACGTGCTTTCCGAAACACGGATGAGTCTCAGTATGTTAAGATGGTCAGTCATCCATGGACCAACCCTGGCAAGCGTAGCTTAAACTGATGGATCGACCCGTGCTGCTGTTATTACTTTAGCCACGAGCTCCGCTGTTGAAGCTATGGGCTGACGGTAGTCAAAAATAAAATTAGAAAATTTAGAATAAACAGGCATCTTCTGAGCTCACCAGTTCCATCGTTGACCTCGACCATCGCTTGACATCAGAATAGAGGTCAAGAACTAGCACTTCAAAAATAAACTGCAAGCTGTCAGTCCGATGAGGCCGAGAAGTTTTGAAGTGGTGAACTGGAAGACGCACCATTGGAAGGCCTTCCACAAAGTGGACCTGGTGAGGGTCGCAGGTAGCAGATGGATGCGAGACGGATAGGACCGGACGTTGTGGCGACACGGAAAAATAAAGCAATTTCTCTTTAAAGCACACTTTTTCAGATTTCATCAACAAAAATTACATTAGTTCCACTATCGGTCAAGAGATGACGCCGACCTAAAACTGCAACTGTACGTAAGGTACCACATCAAAAATATTTATATTATAATATGATGTTACTGAACCCTCGGTGCGCGAGTCCGACTCGCTCTTGACCGGTGTTTTTCCTGTGTGTGTGCGTGTGTGTTGTCATATAGTGTGCAAAAAATAAATAAATTACAAAAGCAATTCTTAAATGCCTTACAAAACTTCTTCACAAAATCACTTGCCCGTCTCCTTCAAACTTAAACGGTCCGTCCAAGGCATGAAAAATGAGAAACGCTATACAATATCGCGGTTATTAAACGAGAGTGCAAACAAAACGTTTAAACATTCCACTAATGAGTCTGCGGATGAATGATGCCTGACGAACAAAAGACTGTGATGAAATGCGAAATGGCTAAACCAGTGGTTCTTGCTTCGTTAGTTTGCTGTTGACAACTAGCAGGAACTCGAGAAACATTACCTAGGAATCTTTTTTTGACTCATCGTGGGGTCAGAGTGGTCTTAAATTGTTTAGAGTCCGGTCTAAACGCCATGGTGACACTTCGCGTGGCCGAAAAATTGGCTTTAACCTTGGACAGAAGATAAGCATTGCCATAAAACGTGGCAATAGCATCAGTCTTCTGGGCACAGTACCAGTCGATAGCGACGTGAAGAAATGGGACCCCATATTTTAAATTAATTTAAGTTGTATGTTTAATGTTTTTTTTATGTTTATACATACATATAACTATGATGTATTATTATGTATTGCACAAAAAGATAGTGATAATCGTTATTAATTTTTTCGTTCTTAAAAGTGGTTGAAAGCCGATGAATTTGGATGGATGGGGTGTGTGGGTGTGGTGGAGTGTGGTGCGGTGGTGGTGTGTCTGTGTGGGTTTATGGAAAAAAAAAACAGTAGGCAATATCATCAATAACATCAGATCTATATTATCCTACGGGTTTCTCATAAATACTCATAATATATGAACAACTTTCGTGAGAGATTATAATTCTTACAGCATTACGCTGTCTTTATCATTGCAAACAAGTGTAACAAAACAGTCTCCATTATAGTACCTAAACGCGATTCTTCATCTAAATTATTTCCATTAGGAACGTTACGCACTTAGCAAGTTGCAATACGTAACAGAAACATGACTAAACAAGAAGAAGCCTGCTCGTAGAAAGTCGACATAACTAGTGGTCTGTCCCGGCGGGCCTACTCTAGGAAACATTTCATTGTTCTGCTTCAGAACAGGGATGTGACGCGGGTCTGTGACTATAACCTACTTCCTCGTAATATTATAAATGCGAAAGTGGATGGGTGGATGTTTGTTACCCAATCACGAACTCGGTTCAGAATGTCTGAACCGAGTTTAAACGGCCGTAGTGTTCCACGCGCACCTCAAGGAGTTGTCAGCAATGCATGACGGGGCCCGTCATGGGCGATGCCTGTCCAGGGGTCGTGGATAAATTCAAAACAGAGTTACCGCCGGGCAGTCAGGGCAGGGAAGGAACAGGGGGGGTTTTAGTCAGTAAGAGTCTGACACGCCCTCCCGCTCCACACAGAGCGGAAGAAGGCATAGAATGATTTACCAGGCCAAAAAAAAAGAACGGCTGAACGGATCTGGCTGAAATTTGGCACAAACAAATATTGTAGTCTAGAATGCACATAGGCTAATGTTTAATGGAGGAAGGACGTGAAGCCGCTGGTAAAAGATAATATAGCAAAAAAGCAGTCGTTGTTCCTGACAATTTTTTCACGGCAGTGGTTTTGAGCTTTGAAGTTGCATCTTTAATACAATTAGCATAGTCGTTCACGCTTGAGTATTAATAATCATTATTTCAGCCGAAAGACATCCACTGCTGGACATAGGCCTCCTCCAAGTGTCGCGACAATGACCAGTCCTGTGCGTCTCGCATCGATCGGCCATCCGCGACTCTCACCAGGTCAGGTCCACCTTGTTGGAGGTCTTCCAACACTGCGTGTTTCGGTACGCGGTCGCCACTCCAGAACTTTTCAGCCCCATTGACCGTCTGTTTTGCAAGCAATGTGCCCTGCCCACTGCCAATTCAGTTTAGCGATTCGGGCTATGTCGGTGACCTTTGTTCTCTTCCGGATGTCATCATTCCTGATTCGATCACGCAAGGAAACTCCGAGCATAGCCCTCTCCATTGCATTTTGGGTAATTTTAAACCTTCTGATGAGGCCCATTGTGAGCGACCATGTTTCTGTTCGATATGTCATCACTGGCAACACGCACTGATCATAGATTTTCGTCTTGAGACACTGTGGTATGTGGGACGAGAATATACCGTATGCCGCCCAACCAAGACGATCGGATTCGACGATTGACATCTTTCTCGCAGTTATCCCTACCTAACTGAACCGTTTGTCCCAGGTAGACGTACTCGTCTGCAGTACCTCTTTTGCGGCCTACCCAAATTTCCTTTCTTTGGTATTTTTCGTCAAGTCATTGAACTCCTTAGTAGTTCTAAGTTGAGCTATTCGACTACTGACAAACGCCTGCACTGACTGGACGGGTCCACTCAAATAAGTATGGTTCTTTCTTCAAAAGACCATTATAGACACTAAGCTGCATGGTCCTCATATAGCATAATGTGAATGCAAGAACTATATAGGTCGTTATATTCACGTAGATTTTATGATTGTCTGGCAGTTTTGCGGTTTGAATACTTTTGTGGCCTACCCAAATCTCCTTACTTTGGTATTGTTCGTCGGTTCATTGAGCTCCTGAAAGTTCTGAGTTGAGCTTCACGTTAACTGACAAATGCTTGCACTGTCTGGACTGGTCCACTCAAGTCTGCGTGGTGCTTTCCTCAAAAGCTCATCTCAGGCATTTACGTGCATGCTTCTCATATAATTTGACCAGTAGGTACAGATTGTATGAACATTAAAAGAGAATTTGACCTCTGAGTTTGATTCGGTGTTTCTTCTCAGGGTAGTCAGCTAGAAAACATCGGCTTCATCTAGCTTAAACTGACATAAAAATGGTGACGTGTAAAAGTGTTGTTAATACCTAAATACGCTAAAATAAAATCATTTATCATGTGAAATTTCGAGTGTAGAGCCTCTGATCTTGATAGAAGTGGGTGGGTATTTGCCATGACATTGGTTTTGTCCATGTTCATTTTAAGATTATTAAAATCAACCTGTACTGAGTGTAACGGATATTTGTAATCATATTTTAAATACCACTTCTACCCCTAGAAATAAAAAACTTTCTTCCAGAAAGAAATAGAAAATCTCTAACAAAAGTTTGACTATTTTTATCAGCTTACCTAAAGTAATCATTTTTAACAGAATGGCACAATTTTTTTTAGAAATACAACCGACTTCTAAAAATTGCAAAATAATTTTAAATTCGGAAGCCGGTGTTTGTATTTTGTTTCTTCGTTATTTGACACCAACTTTCGAAATTAAAGTTACTTTGAATTTTCTGATGATCGAGCAAAATATTCAAGTAAGAAAAATGTGGTAGGTAATGCTGCCTCCTCCTGGGCACGTTTCCGACTTGCCTAGCTGACAGTGATGTGGAGGAGCACTTCGACGCTTAGGTGTATTCTGTTTTTGCATAGTATAAGTATAAGTACGTGGTTATGTTATGAAAAGTTAGTTTCGTTTATGTACAATTTACATACTTATAAAATAATTAACTAACTATAATTGAAAAGAAACTCCTAACTAAAAAACCTTAAAATATGCCGTCAAAAATTCCTCTGCATTGCTGTATATTGAAAGTGAGCTCAAAAGACTGGCGGCATTGCCACGTTGTATGGCAATGCTTAACAATTAACAGTATACAGGGTGTAACGGAAAGGTGTCGTCATATTTTAAGAACTGCATCTGCCCATCGATATGAACAACTTTCTTCAAGAAATCCTAAAAATTTTTTTTTACTTCCCATACAAATATTGATCAGCTGATGATTGAACTTTGTATGGAAAGTCCAATTTTTTTTATGGAATTTTCTATTTTTTCATAGAGAAAGTTGTTCATTTCCTTGGGCAGAACCGGTTCTTAAAATATGACCACACCTTTCTGTTACACGCTGTATATTAAATTGTTTATATGTATTTTGTTATTTCATAATATAAAAAAAGATGTTTGTAGCAACAAAATCACAATGCCACATACCCCATTCCAAACTGAACCAGAGCGTTTCATTTCATAACAGTGTGGTGGATTTAATTCATTGCTCGCCTACAACGCAAGCTTTGTTTCCTAGTATTGCTCTTGTTGCTTCACTTGCTCGTTGCTTGTTGCTCGTTGCTCAAGCTCGCACTGAATTCTTATTCCACAGCTAAGTAATTGCTATATATTTATCTAGTCTTGAAGATTGAAATGTTTTGTATATAAATTTTTATGGCTGTGATTTAGATAATGGAAGGAGTTTTGTAATGAAACTAGCCATTCCATAAAGGTGGGAAACGTATTGGAAATGGGATTATTATATTGATAATGGCTTCCTCAGGATAGTTTTGCTGCTCTGTAAGATTAGTGGCAATCAGAAGACATTGAGACAAACTTTTGTGTTACGTAAATATTGAAAAACCGGCCAAGCACTTGCTTTAACCCTAAACCCTAAATGAGAGAATTATTAAAGAAAAAGTCTAATTTATATTGGTATTGGTTGATTTGGTTGATTTTTGATATTGGTATTTGTTAGTAAAATATACGTATATAATAAACATTATCACCACAAGTTCATAGGTCAATGGGAAGTTAAAAAAATTCCAGAACAAAATTTTGTGACAGACGACGGACAGACGGACAGCTAGACAGACTTACAGACGGGCAGACGGACAGATGGGCAGACGAACATACGGACACGTAAGTGACAGCAGCTCCGTTTGGACCCTTCAGGTAAGGAACCCTAAAAAAAGAAACCAGCCAAGTGCGAGGACTCGCGCACAAAAGGTTCGGAACGAATCATATATTTATTAACATGTTTTTTCAATATACACTTCTTACAGACTGATAAAAAAAAGTGGTCATGTGTACCAAATTTTAACGGTCCAATAGATTAGGAAAAAAATACTGTGACAGATGGACAGACAGTTGAATACACAATCATTGTATTGTCACCGAAGATATATATATATACACCAAATTTGAGTCCGATCGGACATCAGGAAGTGGGTCTAATTCGAGTTGCAAGATTCCACCCAAACAAACATAGTTAGTTACATACATACATACATTGCAAGTTAAATAAAAGCTTGTAAATAACCGGTCTAAACAGCTCTTTTCACTAAATGTAGTGCAGAGTCAAACACAAATGCGGTTGGATGGTCGATGTTAAAACTGTTTTGAATTTGTCTCTCACTTTTTGCGCTTCCACTTTTATATCGGCCGTTTCGACGAAAATTATGGTGGGTGATAAAATATAGTGAAATTTCGTTGTCAAGGGTCCCTGGGCACTCAGGGCAGGGAAGGAACGGGGGTGGGTTTTAGTCAGTAAGAGTCTGACACGCCCTCCCGCTCCACCCAGAGCGGGCAATGTCATTCGATAATTGCCGAGGCCAACAAAAAAAAAGACTACAGACAAGGACATAGGGTTCCTTTCATCCAGAAAAGGTACTGTTTCCCTGAAAAAGAACAATAACTGTCGACCGTCGATCCGTACAACCATCTGCCACCGTACGCGTAGCAGGACCACCACAGAAACAAGTTTTGGCGACGGAAGAACAGTCAAAATGACAGATAGTAGAAAGGTTTCTACCGCCCTAGGCATGGCGATATTAAAACTGAAGAGAAAAAATGTTTCTATTCTTCAGTCGACAAAAGTCTACAATGTAAAGCATGATGCTCGGGCAGAAAAGATGTCAAGAACAAAAACAACAAAAAAAAAAACTTTAAAAAACTCAGTCTGTCTTTTTTTTTTTTACTTTTTTATGATAAAAAGAACTTTGTATATTCTTGGTAAGATAGCGATAGAATTGCTCATGCTACACCTGCTGGTTGTACTGGTCTTTCGAATCATTTTGCTCTAGTTTTTTTTTTTTTAGGGGTGGAAAAACATTCAATGACTTCGCCCGCTCTGGGTGGAGCGGGAGGGCGTGTCAGACTCTTATTGACTAAAACCCACCCCTGTTCCTTCCTGCCTCGAGTGCCCAGGGGCGAGGTAACTCTGTTTCGAATTTATCCTCAACCCCCGGGCAGATTTTGCTCTAGTGGGCTGGCGCGGGTCGCTTCTAGTACTAAATAATTTGCCCGTGAAACGCGAAAAAAATGCATTTTTTATGGGTCGGGGATAAATTCGTAACATGCGAAAACCAAAAAACAAAAAGACACAAACCACTTTTTTATGTGTTTTCTAACTATTTTCTCTGATAACATAAAACCCGTGTTCCAATGGGTTTGCAAACGGTGTAAACTACAAAGATGAACTAGTGTAAAAATAAAAAAACTCTTTTACAAAAAAAATAGAACCGACTTCCAAGAAAAGTTCAAAATAACTTTAATTTCGAAAGTCAGTGTTAAAAAACGAAGACTCAAAACCAGCGGCACACAAATCGGTTCTATTTTTTTGTATCTAATTTCCATTGTTTAATAAAGGTATGGTTTCCATCATCAGCTCAGTTTCATGATGTGATGATTCCTAAATGCAAATACCTGATTAAGTTAAGAAAAGTAAACGTAAAGATCCGTAAAGATTGGTTCTTAAATGACGGAGTGAGGGCTGAACATACACAAAAAAATATATATATACGGTCGAATTGAGAACCTCCTCCTTTTATTTTCGTCGGTTAAAAATAAAATATGGTTAGTGTGCCTTACTAATTTGATTCTTAAATAATATCATAGCAACTAAAATAAGAAGAAAAAAAGAAAGAAAAACTGTTTATTCACATGAAAGCGACTCACATACATTTTGTTACATAAAAAAATAAAAATAAAAAATATCTTAGACGGAAATATGCACCACTACCACGCGGAATGGCTAACGCTCAGCATAATGCAGCGGCCCGTGCAGGCAGGCATAAATCCACGGCACTGGTTTTCAGCGTGAGCGTCTCAGAACAATAAATAATTGAACGGATTACTCATTGTTCCGAGGTACAGAACAATAAATTATTATATGGCCACAAAAAGACGCTGTTTCGGCGGCTAAAATAGTCACTCAAAACTTCGTCTAGAGGTACAGGTATCCGCACAACGCATCCTCAATGCCTCAGTCCCGAGTCACATCTCTGTAAATCTCTCGGGTACTGTACATCAATGTTCTGTTAAACATCAGCCTATGTCGATACGTCTAGCGTATCGACCTGAAAATGTCGAACCCGGAACATTTCCCCAATGACTTACAGAATAGTCTTCAGAGGATTGTAAATGGCAATCGTGAGCTTGCATTTCATCTATTATGGATTTATGAGATTATTTTTCACGGAGGGATAAAAATTATTTGCATCATTCATCTATCTTGGTACGTCAATACAAAAAAAAAAATATATTAAAAAAAATACTTGATAAAAAAGCAACAATACCTGGTGTTAAATGTAGTTTTTTTTTAAATGCAGCAACTTTTATAATAATAATAATATTTAAAGAACAAATACCTTAGGTCCTTAGGTTGTCTTGAAAAGATCGCTTTTAGCGATAAGGCCGCCCGTTGTGTCACCCTATGTAATTTGTATGTATGTATTTTTATTGTAATTTATATGGTGTACATAATAAAGAGTATTCTATTCTATTCTATTCTTATAATTTGCTTAATGTCCAGCTCGTGTTACACAATTCGTGAAAGGCGTACAAATTTATTAAATCCTGCCTCCTAAACTAGGATACTCCGTGTCTTAGGAGTCAATGTTCTACTGCCTGTGTTTATGATATTTGAGTTCAATATCTTTTTCAACAGACTATAACTACAATACATATTATACTAAACTAATAAATTACTTAATAAATAAAATATGTACAAGCGGCATAAAAGATCCGGTAGGAGTACAGCTCATTGGGCATCAAAAAATTCGCCCACATCGCTGTCAATGGGAAAAGTGCCCAGAACGCTGGCAGCATTGCCACGTTGAATGGCAATACTGATTCGTTAGCCAAACAAAAGGCCAATTTTGTATACCTTACTCTTAAACTATATCTTTTTTGAATGGAAAGAAAACATTTTAAAAGAGAGTGTACTTGTTTACTCCATTTCGTGCCACATTCAATCCTGAAAAAAAAATCTACCGAACACAAACCAAAAATATTACTTTCTGCCTCGCTGCTTCCTTACGTCTCGGCACTCATTGTTGTTCTCCTCATCGCTGCCACTATGGCGTAGTTGTCAATAGCCTTGGTCACCACGGTCTACTTTTATGTTTTTCTTTTTAAATTTCATTAAGTAATACACATGGCTGACTGTACTGTCCATATACCTTTATTGTAGACTCAGTAACATGAACGCATCTGTGTTATTGCTACGTGGGGTAGCAATAGGGAGTGGAATCTGTTTCTCCTTAACACAGATTACTTTGTGATCTTGCTAGGAGATCACTTCACCCAAAAATTTGTGTGTACAACATGTTTTTAGTTTTGTTTTTATTATGTCGATCATTTTTAAGCACTTCCTGTACTACAAATAACCTTGTATTATCAATAAATTATTATATCATGAAACCGAAGTGCGGGTCGCATAGCGCGGCACGCGGTCGTTAGGCACATCATCCGAAGAGCTCTTCTCATCGTCGGTGTTCTGGATGCGTTAGAACCCAATGGCCTGGCAGGCAACGATGACAAAAGACCGGACGGCATGTCTTTATATTCATGGGAGACGTGTAGGCCTTTAGTGTGAGAGTTACTTGTGTCGATACTCTTGCGCCATCCCATCTTTCCAGCTCGTCACCCTCTTCGGAAGTTGTATTTTCGAGCCTTTTGCGGCTGTCCCTCACGGTTCTAGGGGTTCGTTCGTGCGTCCCAATGCTTATCCCACTAAAATCAATCTGCCTAGCCTTTTCCCAACTATCTTGGGTTGGGCTTCCAGTCTAACCGGATGCAGCTGAATACCAGTATTTTACATGGAGCGACTGCCTATCTGACAGCCCAGTAACTGGGTAATACGATACCCCTTGGTAAGACTGGTTGTCAGACTTTCGGGCTTCTGACGACAAGTAATGACTGTCAAAGATTCACGATTGACAGCCGTCATCAACGGCTTATCGTGTTTTCCGAGGCACGAAGGAGTCTCGATATGTAAAGATGGTCACCCATCCATGGACCAACCCCGGCAAGCAAAGCTTAACCTGATGGATCGACCCGTGCGGCTGTTATTACTTTAGCCACGAGCTCCTCTTTGCTAGCTTATCCTACTAATATAATAAAAGCGAAAGTTGGGACGGATAGATGGATGCATGTTTGTTACTCAATCACGCCAGAATGGCTAAACGGATCTGGATGAAATTTGGCACAGAGATAAATAATAGTCTGGACTTGCACATAGGCTATAAAATATAGTGGCGGAAGTACTAATTCTACGCGGGCGAAGCCGCGGGCAGAAGCTAGTACTCGTACATTATTATAAAGAACTTTCCAAACGCCTTGTTGACACTTCAAGTCACACTAGGGTTTTTTTCTTATCTTAGCGTCAGTCTTTTGGGGACATTAATAGTCGACAGCAATGAGGAGTTTGTAACAATTAAAAATTGAATAAATTTAGATTCGTGGAATGGGGCGTTATTTTGCGAGTTGACAGATGACAGATTGTCGTTTGACGTTTTTTTCTCCAACTTGATCTGCAGCGAGTCTGCCTATTAAATTTTATATATTGGAAAAAACTTCTTAAAAGCACCTAATGATGTCTCGAGGTGTAAAAGAGACCAGAGTCAAGTTCAAATGCTGTAAGCATAAGAATGTAGGACGATGTAAGTACTCTTTTTGGGTTTTTTTCTGTAATGACGCTAAGTCTTAAGCATGGCATATATGAGTCTCACCGGATCTTTTTCTTGTTGGCAGGGTCCCTACTTTACATTTAATTCATATCTATAAGGAAAAACTTTCTAAAATGGTCGGATCATAAACTTTACTACATTTTGGAAGAACAATGCGGGCACGAGCGTCCACGTGTCCAGAGATGACCACGGCTTAGATACAGCTTGAGGATCTCACCAGTGGACCTTTAATCTTCGATCTTCGAACGATAGGGTAAAAGTGATTCATCATAAATTGTAAGTTCAACATACAATTTTCTGTGTACTGAGTGCTATCTGGTATGATGCAGTGTTGAAAATAAATGTGATATATGTGAAGACCAAATTCAAAGGACTCTTATTTGCTACATACAAATCTCATGCGGAAAAAAACCCGAAGATAGGTAACCAGGGTCTCATGCCACATATAATATCTCTGACGCTAGCCGGTGGAAGAATAATTTCTTTACAAGTTTTTCGACACCATAAGTATTCTAGTTTATTTTTAGGTTATATTTTTTGTTTTATTTAAAAACTACATTCAACGTTACGAGTGTTCTACTAAACCCATTAAAAAAAATCCCACAACATAAAATATCAAAGTGAGATCGACACTAATTAATACATTTTAAGATACGAGTACAAAATTTAACTGCAGTTGTCTAAAAGTTATTTGCACGGTGGATCGAAAACCGGCAAGAGCGAATCCAACTCGCACACTCGTTCCATAAACTGAAAAAAAAAACAAAAAAAACGCGTTTCTATAAACGTGTTTTTTTCAGTTTAGGCTCCTTAAGGTACTACTAATTTTTTATATATATTAATTTTTATTATTTTTTGGTATAGCGGCAACAGAAATAAACATTCTGTGATAATTTTAACTGTGTAGCTATTACGGATCGTGAGAAACAGCCTGCTGACAGACAGACGGACAGCGGAGTCTTAGTAATAGGGTCCCGTTGGTTACCCTTTGGGTACGAAACTCTATAAAAAACTTTTTAACAAAAAATTCAACCGACGAAAAAGAACTAAAAAGTAAAAAAACCTTCTAAGTATTGAGCTTATTTACCTACATAAAACATCAAATTTTATATAAACTAATTTTGTGTCGGCGCTAAACAACAATCTGATTATTAAATCTCAAAATTTTATATGTATCTACGTAGAAATGAAGAAGGCTGTAGGTACGAGTAATTAATCATTTTATCTTCGACTGTCAAAGATCAACAATTGACAGCCGGGACCGGCTGTCAGTTGTTAGGTTAACGTACTTTTCGAGGCACGGAGGAGTCTCGATATGTAAAGATGGTCACCCATCCATGGACCAACCCCGGCAAGCGTAGCTTAACCTGATGGATCGACCCGTGCGGCTGTTATTACTTTAGCCACGACCTCCTCAATATAAGTATATTCATTAAATGAAAGTACAAAAACAGTTTTCTCTACAACCATAAATAAATTAATTTCCTGTAAGCAAACGCCGGATATTAAGTATCTGTTTTTCTTTCTCCATTTCGAGTTCAGGTAGTAACTGCATCACTGAAATAAAAATCTATTAAAAACGAACTATTCTTGTTTCTCTATTCCATTGTATATTTTACCTTGTTTCGTTATTTAATCAATGTTATGTAAATTAAGTGTTATTATAATTTGATCCTGCCTGTTAAGAATGAAATTACTTGAACTTAAGATTAAAAAAATAAATTTAATATAGGAATAAATTGACTTTTAATTTGTTTCAGTGTTGTCTGTGCTAAATTAAAATATCACAAGGAAGTACCTAAGTATACAAGGTGGTGGACAACAACACAGTAATAAATGATAACTGACAATTCCTCATCATTATGAACAACTTTTACCATGGGACCAATCCTTAAAACGCGAAAAAAAAATCTGCTTTTCAGTAAATTTTGTCGAATCTTACAAACGTTCGTACGTTTTTTGCGATTTCTGTGTTGGTCCCATAGTAAAAGTTGTTAATTTTTTTTAAATTTTTATCATGACCGTTGATTCAAGGCTTTCAGTCGGATACATAGTAATTAGATACAGAATACATTTTTTTTCTGTTAGAATTTTAAATCTAGTAACACATTGTAATGTATTTTGCTGTATTTGGCAACAAATGTGTCGGTCAGCCTTCTTGGCAAACTTCGCTGAGGTAGTCAATACTACACTAAAATTCTCAGTAAAATCTGATACCTCTCAGGTACCCGTTACCGATCGGTAACGCGACAATAGATTTTTAATAATAATAAATATAATTTTTAATTATGATATTTTTTTTCGCACGGCCTCACTGGTGACTTGTTGAGGCGTAAAGCGATGACGTGTTTACAAAATATTGGTATTTGTTAGCAAAATATTCGTAATAATAAAAATTATCACCAAATTTCAAGTTCATAGGTCAATGAGAAGTTAAAAAATTCTTCGGAACCAAATTTTGTGACAGACGACGGACAGACAGACAGACGGACACGTTAGTGACGGCAATAGGGCTCCGTTTGGACCTTTTGGGTACGGAACCCTAAAAATTTACAGGATTTACATACGTTTTCGTAATGTCATGTCATTGTGGTGGCGGATGCGGATTGCGGCGATAGAGCCAACCTTCACAGCTGCTTGGCTCATCGCCGCAAGGTGGCCTGCTTGTCGGTCTTCTACAGAATCTACTTCGGAGATAGTGCCCAAGAACTCCACGACTTCATCCCACTGGGCCCCTTCTTCCAACGGACATCTAGACGCACTGCAAGTTACCATCCCTACCATGTTGCTTTTCCACAAATTCGCACCAAGCGTTTCCGAACGTCTTTCATAATGCGCACAGCAAAGAAGTGGAACTCTCTACCTGCGTCTGTATTTCCTAATCTCTTCAAAGTTAGAGTGAACAGGCTTCTTCTGGGTAAGCTCGTTCCGTCGTCGAGTTTGTCTCTGTCACCTCTGACCTAGACTAGAGTCAAGAGCAACCCATGTAAAATAAAAAAATGTGTCCCACAAACATGTTGGCGTTTTGGAAATTCCCCAAACCCCTCAAAAAAGGGGTTGTCTGCTTGACTGTACTTACTTTCATTTAAATAAAATACTTTAAACATGTCAATATAAAACAATTTTCTAATAAGAGTAGAAAAAGCCATTTTACTGAACATCGAATATTCTTATATCAACTCATGTTACTAGGGAAGCAACAAGCGTTATTAGTGTGTTGGGTCCGAGCCAACAATTCGATGCCGGGACACAGCACTTTGTTCGAGTGCCAACCCTAGTAGCGGTCAATTAAAATAGAACTTACGTATAGCCGATACTGGCTGTAATCGTCTGGCTAACATTTTTTTGTATCAATGTGGAAAAGATAAACAGCTTTATGCCTCAATTACATCTTCCGATTTCAAGGGACCCAATTTAGGAACAATTTAACTAGGAAGTAGGAAGCTAGCGGTTACACTACACTAAATTGGACTCTTAAATCGGAATCCTAAATCGGCAGTGTTGCCAACTCTTACAAATTCAAATAGAAGAAAGTCTCTAAAACTGATTCTACCAGGAGCGGACCAAAAACAAAAAAAAACGGACTCAGATTTTTATATCTGGAAAAGAGACCTTGGGATTTTATAATTTTAATACATATAAAATACATTTGTAGTGACAAAGTCGCTAAATTGGAAACACTTAGCTCTAAATCGTAGTGACGCGATTACACAACCCTAAATCGTACACAATTTAGGAAGTCAGCTGCTCTAACTGTTAATATACCTTCCTTTTTTCCTAAATTGGGTCCCTTGAAATCAAAAGGTGTAATTAAGCCTTTAGGCAAGCCGCTGACTTGTCATTTTTGTCACTGTCACCCACGATGCGCCCACTTGAAAAGTCACTGGGCAACAAAACGCACTCATTCTTGAAATGGATTTCGTACAGATTGCTGTAATAAGTACTCTTGAAATAAAAAGAAGAAAAATGAAACGAAAAAAACAGTACTGGGTGCATCCCATATTATTATACACTGAAAGATTGTTTAAAGGAAAAATTTTACACTCTTTATTCTAAACTACGTCAGTATCCTTCAAAATGCAGTCACCTAGGAACTATTTGTCACCGTATTGTCACGTCACCATGATCAGCGCACTCCCATGTATCTCCATAGCACTCGACTGGGTAACAAAAAGTCACGGTGACAAAAATCACAAGTCAGTGGCTAGCCTTAGTTATAAAACTCGCTAATCATAATTATGTTTAGTTTAAAAACTGATTAGCGGATTCTGAATTAAAATTCTCCTTACTAATCAGTGTTTAAACTAATCACATGGTTATTTTTTACCTGACTGCGCGACACAAGGGAGGGTAATGTGTTTATCAGACAATGTATGTATGTTTGTCCTTTGTGGCGCTTTAGAGACCAAACGCGTGGGCCGATTTTGATAATTCTTACGTCAAGTGATTTTTTTTTTTTGTGGGATGGGGAATCATCCAATGACAATCCAATCCAATGAAAAACAACTAAAAAGTTCCAAGCAAGTCTCTTTTCAAGCAGTCTGATGCTGTTGGTGGCATGAAATCAATAATTGAACTAAAATAACTGACTCAGGTGCGATTTACACGGGTGCCCCATATGGAATACCTCTATATAGATAGGTTTTAAAAACACCTTTACACGTCAATATTTTTTTATCAGTTTAAGCTAGATGAGGCCGGTGTTTCCTAGCTGACTACCCGGAGAAGAAACACCGAAGAAAATCAGAGGTCACAGTCTCTTTTAAAGGCCATACAATCTGTAGTGATCAAATAATATGAGAACCATGTTAGTTAATGTCTGAGATGAGCTGTTGAGGAAAGCACCACGCAGATTTGAGCGGACCTGTCCAGATAGTGCAAGCATTTCAGCTATCGTGTAGCCTTTTTTTTTTGTGGGGTGGGAGATCATCCAATGACATCTCCCGCACTGGGTGGAGCGGGAGGGCGTATCAGACTCTTACTGACTAAAACCCACCCCTGTTCCTTCCCTGCCCTGAGTGCCCAGGGGCGAGGTTACTCTGTTTCGAATTTATCCTCAACCCCTGGGCAGGCATCGGCCATGACGGGCCCCGTCATTATTGCTGACAACTCTTTGAGGCCCGCGTGGAACACTACGCGCCGTCGACTCTCGGGCCTGATGCTGATCGTACGGCGAACTACCCATTACTCGCCGTCCGCAGGCCCGGGTAAAAAAAAATGTGGAACGCTTTACGATTTTGCGTGTCATCCTTGCGCAGGGGCCATCCTAATCTTCTCTGTATCGTTCCAATTTCAGTTTATATACTGCGAAGCAAGTACATCGTGTAGCTTAACTCAGAACTTTAAGGAGCTATACAGTTACAATTTGGTATCACCTTGTGTTGAAAATGAGCCTTCGTCAGTGATAAAATCCAACCTAGCCTAGGCATCAAGACGTCACGGCCAGTTCCCAACTTTTTCGAGTAATTTTTTTGCTCTGTAAAAATCTTTCCTACAGGCAATCTCTTAGGAAAACAAAGCGATTGTCATCACTATCGTCAGTCTTGAGACAAAGTTATAAATCGACCACGTAGGATATTTGCAATTTAATGGCGGTATTACCATAATCGATGTCCGGTAGCAAGCGCGGTTCCGCATGTTTCAATAATAATGCTTTTAGCGTTCCACGCGGTTATGAAAACCGATCATATTTTGGGCTAGCTCGCGGTTTAGCGGTTTTTCGTTACGTTTTCGTTTAATTGATGTTTTAGTAGTGGTCTGTTTTATTAGTGTAACATTAATAAATTGAATTAGCTGGTATGTTGTGGTGACTCAAGTAATAACAGCCGCACGAGTCGATTCATCATACAGGTTAAGATACGCTTGCTGGGGTTGGTCCATGGATGGGTGACCATCTTTACATACCAAGACTCCTCTTTGCCTCGGAAAGGACGTTAAGCCGTTGGTCCCGGCTGTCAATCATGGATCTTTGACAGTCGTTACGGGTCGTCAGAAGCCCGAAAGTCTGACAACCAGTCTTACTTAGTGGTATCGTATTACCCAGTAACTGGGTTGTGGAGGTCAGATAGGCAGTCGCTCCATGTAAAATACTTGTAGGTATTCAGCTGTATCTGGTTAGACTGGAAGCCGACCCCAAGATAGTTGGGAAAAGGCTAGGCAGATTGATTATTGTGGTGAGATTTACTCTACAAGGTCTTAAGCACAGTAGGTACCTATCCGCAACCTGCGTGAAAATGAACGACGAAGCAACAGAAGTAGGGATACTACCAAAGGGTAAGTTTGGACCAAAGCACCTAGATTTCCGTAATTACTAGGTTAAGAAAAAGGTATGTGTTTATATATAATTCAGTATAATAATGTATACCTGGGCACACCCTCAAAAAAAGTATCATAATGTTTTTTTTTTTTTTTGTGGGGTGGGAAATCATCCAATGACTTCTCCCGCTCTGGGTGGAGAGTCTGACACGCCGTCCCGCTCCACGCAGAGCGGGAGAAGTCATTGGATGATTTACCACTCTCCCCAAAAAAAAAAAAGGCTATAAGAATATTGAAAAAAAAAAAAACGAAATGAGGACCGTCGCGTCGCTAGGTGAACCAGTCGTATTTTTTTTTGTGACGTGGGCATATTTTTTTTTGTGACGTGGGAGTCTCCGCGCGAACGCGTAAGCGAACGGGTGCAGAATAAAAAATGTCTACCGAAGTTGTGAAGTGTTCACAGTGTAACATAGTCATAAATGAGCTATTATGTTTTACACAAAATAAAATCTGTGTTATGGATGAAGTGAGTCTAATAAGACTTATTATAAGCGATTTCTCCGCATTAGAAATCAGTGTTGCGAAGGAACTTCTTTTTATGTCTTTTACAACTACCGTCAAAAGAGTTGCGAGGCGTAAAAATAAAGAACAAAAGGATGTGGAAGATATCATAAGTGCTTTTAAGACTGTTGATCCGGATAAAATTCCCATCTTCGTGGCAAAAGAACTACACAAATTGCCACCAGTAACCTTTGATCACATAGACGCAACAAGGTTATTAAAAGATATTGTGTTACTACAGTCGGAACTAAAACTAATTAAGGAAACTTATGTTACGAGTGAGTACCTACTTAGAAACTGAGTTGAATAACATGAAATATGCATCATTGTTAAATGAAGAATCTAATGTAAACAATAGACGAGGTGCCTATTTATTAGAAAGCGGGCCGGCCGGTTTTTTGAATATCGATGACTCGTCCGCATCAATAAAGAGTACACCGGAGGTAGAAGCAGAGAGTGCGAAACGGCAAGTGCAAAATTTGTCGTGTTCGACATTTACACAATCCACTGGTTTGGTGCATGAGTGTAGTCCTACAGTCTTCGCACTCAAAGCAGCTGATAGCGCGCGTACACATAATATAGCTTGTACGCACACAGGCACCACAATTGCAGCGACGGAACAGCTGACGGGACCGGCCGCTAATTACACCGTAATCAACACGGCTTGTGGTATGAAAGTAACAAATAATAATAAGTCAATGGCGGAAACAGTTTTATCGAAAGGTGAATCGCAACCAAAACCTTCTACAAGTAATGAATGGTCGTTGGTACAAAAAAAAAGATATAGAAATAGGACGGAGAGCATCAGAGGGAAAGCTTCAATTAAACCTGAAGATAGATTCAGACCAGCAGATCTTAAAATCCCATTGTTCGTGTCTAATGTGCACAAAAATACCTCTGAGAAGGACATAATCGAGTACATTTTTACAAAAATCAACGAAAATGTTACTCTTCAGAAAATAAAAATGAAAACAGAAAGAAGTTACAACGCCTACAAAATGTCAGTTTCGAAGCATAAATTAGATGTTTTCCTAAATGATGAGATTTGGCCAGACGGTGTGACATGTCGTCGCTTTATGCCGTAACGTAAAAGTTTATGATGAGAAGAAAAGAAATATTTCGACTGATAATGTATAATGCCACTATGGTAACATTTAACTGCAAAAATATAAAACGATCTGTGGAAGGTATAAAACAGATATGCGGTTTTGCAGACATCATTGCCTTACAGGAGACGTGGTTGCTGCCCTCTGAACTGTCTTACCTGGCGGACATTCACGAAGACTTTGGCAGCACTGGGACCTCTGCGGTGGACACCAGTGTGGGTATTCTCAAGGGTAGGCCCTTTGGAGGGGTGGCGCTCTTATGGCGTAAATCTGTATTCCAGTTTGTGTCAGTGGTACAGTGTGCAAACCCGCGTATATCGGCTATTCGTATTTCTACAAACGATCGGCCCGTGCTGGTTGTTAGTGTCTACATGCCTACGGACTGTGCTGAGAACGTACCTGAGTTTACAGACTGCCTAAGTGCGATTAGTGCTATTATTGAGGAAAGTGGTGTAGAATCTGTTTTCATTCTCGGAGACGTAAATGCACATCCAGGTGAGCGATTTTACTCTGAACTTTTGGAATTCTCTGCGGAACAGGACTGGATATGTGCCGACACTGATAAACTGTGTTTATCGTCTAATACTTTCACTTTCATTAGTGAGGCACACGGGTGTCGTAGATGGCTAGACCATTGTATTGTCACGAGGGCCGCGTGGCCGTGTGTTGTAGATATATATGTAAAGTATGATGTGTATTGGTCAGACCACTATCCATTAGTTGTTACATGTAATTTTAATGTTATTACACAAAAAATCTTATTGAAGAGCACAGCATGTAATAAAGTAAAATGGGGAGATAGGAGCCCAGAGCAGATAAATGAGTACACAAAAATATGTAATACACATTTAAAAACTATAGATTTCCCATGTGAGTTTCAGAGTTGTTGTGGAAAAATCTGTCACAATAATTCCCATAAAGATATTGTCAATAAATTATATGATAATATAATTAATGTGTTACGAAACGCTGCGGCTACTACCTGTATGATAAAGAAACGTAAACATGGAAACTTATTAGCGGGGTGGAATAAGCACGTGGGCGAGTCTTACTCGTGTGCCAGGCGGGCATTTAATGCATGGGTGAGCTACGGTAAGCCAGCTAGCGGGCCATTGTTCAGAGACATGATTGAGGCGCGTAAAATTTTTAAAGGTAAGCTTAAGTGGTGTCAAAACCATCAAGAACAGATAAAAATGGACTTGATGGCGACACACTACACGAATAGGGACTTTAGTAATTTTTGGAAGTGTACAAATAAATTAAATGCTAGGCCTGGCATCCCAGTGAGTGTCGGCGGTGTTTCTAGCCCTGAAGACATTGCTAATGTTTTTAAGGAACAATTTGTAGTAAAGTCACCCTTAGGACCGGCATGCGGACGGATCGATGCTGAGAGTCAGGGGATGAATATTTCAGTTTCAATATTTGCCAAGGATATTGAACGTGCTATCGGGAGTATGAAGGGAGGAAAATCACCGGGGTATGACGCACTCAGCGTGGAACATCTAAGGCATGCTGGTTTCCACCTTCCTAGAGTACTTGCAATGTTATTTAATTTGTGCATAAATCACTCACACCTACCCCCTGGCCTGATGAAGACTCTGGTGGTACCGATTGCCAAGAGTAAAACGGGGGATGTGTCTGAAAAATCTAACTACAGACCTATTTCGCTAGCCACGATTGTAGCGAAGGTATTTGACAGTGTGCTTAACTTATATTTGAACAAGCATGTTAGGTTACATGACGCGCAGTTCGGCTTTCGCCCTGGCTTGTCGACTGAGACTGCTATTCTTAGCCTTAAGCACACTGTGAAATATTACACTGACAGACAGACCCCGGTTTATGCTTGCTTTCTAGACCTCTCGAAAGCGTTTGACCTAGTGTCTTATGATATGTTATGGCAGAAGCTAAAGGACACGGGGCTAGCGCCAGAATTGACATCACTTTTTAGGTATTGGTACCTTAACCAAAATAATAATGTAAAGTGGGCGGGTGACTTGTCGAGTGAATACAAACTGGAGTGCGGAGTGAGGCAGGGGGGGTTGAGCTCACCCTTGCTTTTTAACCTATACGTAAATGCGCTGATCGAGGAACTCAGTCAGATGCCAGTGGGGTGCTACGTGGATGGTGTCAGTGTTAACAACCTTAGCTATGCCGATGATATGGTTCTGCTGGCTCCCTCGATTTGTGCATTGCGGAAGTTGCTTGCCGTATGTGAAAAGTATGCGGCCACACACGGTCTGGCGTATAATGTTAAAAAATCAGAGTGCATGGTCTTCAAGGCGGGTACAAAGTGCCCAATTATTGTTCCACCAGTGTTACTTGATGGTATTCCTCTTAATCGAGTATACCAATTTAGGTATCTTGGGCATTTGCTTACCGAAAACCTTGGAGATGATGTAGACATGGAGAGGGAGCGCAGGGCATTGTCAGTCCGGGCGAACATGCTGGCACGCAGGTTCGCTCGATATACGAACGCGGTGAAAGTAACTTTATTTAAAGCGTATTGCACATCTCTGTACTCAGCGAGCCTGTGGTTCAGATATACCCAAAGGGCTTACAATTCTCTGCGCATCCAGTTTAACAATGCCTACAGGGCGCTGTTACGTCTGCCGCGCTTCTGCAGTGCGTCAACAATGTTCGCTGAGTCTAGGACAGACGGCTTTGAGGCCACCTGGCGCAAAAAGACAGCCTCACTACTAAGCAGATTGCGTGGGAGCAGTAACAGCATCCTGAAGGTAATAGGCAACAAGTTAGACAGCCCACTGGTGTGGAGCCTCACCCAGAGGACTAAGTCTCTCTTAGTTATTAGGTACTAACATAGTTTTTAAGCTCATACTAACAATGTAAATTTAAATGTATATGAAATGGATCAATGGTTGTCTGAATAAATATGGGTTATCAAAATAAAGAGCTCGATGAGACAATCAATCTGCATAGCTTCCAGTCTAACCGGACGCCGCTGAAAATCAGTATTTTACATGGAGCGACTGCCTATCTGACCTCCATAACCCAGTTATACGATACCACTTGGTAAGACTGGATGTCAGACTTTCGGGCTTCTGACGTCCCGTAACAACTGTCAAAGATCCACGATTGACAGCCGGGACCAATGGCTTAACGTGCTTTCCGAGGCACGGAGGAGTCTCGGTATGTAAAGATGGTCACCCATCCATGGATCAACCCCGGCAAGCGTAGCTTAACCTGATGGAGCGACCCATGCGGTTGTTAGTACTTTAGCCACGAGCTCCTGAGACGATTCCAAAAATGTAACTCACTGAAGAATAGGAATTAAAAAAAAAACGAAAAACTCGACTAACAAAAAACAACTAAAAAGTTTCAAACAAATCAGTTTACAAGCAGTCTGATGTAGTTGATAGCATCAAATCTGTACTTGAACTAAAATAAATTCCACGAAGTTTTTGTGCCAGTCGGGTATTTGAATTTTTTTATTTTTTTTATTATGACGTGATCTCGACTCTTGACCTCGATCTTGGAAGCAACTGCGTCAATTTCAGGTACCTATGCTTAAGTAGGAAAATATTTACGTATGTGTCTTGTTTCAGTTGATACAATGATCATGCATGAGACCGAAGAAAACTTTTTGAATTGCATAAAGTAAGTACCTAGGTAATTATGAAAAACCTATAAACCTCTTTAGGTTTCTACTCTTACAGTTTAAAACCGACCCGCGTGTCCTTCAGTTGCCCTTTATGTTCCAGGAGCAAAATTTTAAATAGAGTTACCGCGGCCCTTGGCACAGGCAACTGAACGAACAAGGGTGGGTTTTAGTCAGTAAAAGTCTGACATGCCTTACCGAAATCATCCAATGACTTATCCTGCTCTGGGTCTCCACATAGAGCAGAAGTCATTGGATGTTTGCCCAAAACAAAAAAAAACAAAACCGCTGCGGTGACTCTTTCGAAGAATCCCGCGACTTTCAATATCACTTGCAAGTACATGCGTCATGCGTAAGCGCAGCCGTGCGGTGAGGCGATAAACAGCTGACTGGCTCTGTGTACGTTTTCTCGGGCGGCCGGGTCACCGGCACGCGCGCTTCCCCACGGCCCTCGTTCACTGCCACCGGCCGGCGCTCGCTTTTGTTGAGGAGAGCGTCTCGACAGACGTCCACTGCTGGACATAGACCTTACCCAAGCTTTTTCACATAGACCGGTCTTGAGTTTCTAGCGTCTCGCGGACTTCCGCGGCTTTCACCAGATCATCGATCCTCATTGTGAGATTCCTTCCAACGCTGCGTCTTCCGGAATAAGGTCGCCACTCCAAAACCTCTTGGTCCCATTGCCCATCCGTTCTGCGAGGCAAGCGTGCTCCATCGTCGGCCACACTGCTTACAATCAAGTGAAATTAAGGAGGGCAAGCCTATAAATAAATAAAAACAAGAATAGCAGCCTATCATCAAATACGAGAGGTGAGATGATGGTCAATAATTGAGAGTACAAAATATACTAAAAAAACCGGCCAAATGGGTGTCGGGTTTCGCATATTTAGGGTTCCGTACCAAATATTGGTATTTCTTAATAAAATATACGTAATAATAAACATTCTCACCAAATTTCAAGTTCATAGGTCAATGGGAAGACGGACAGATGGACAGACGGCCAGACGGACCGACGGACACGTGAGCGACAGCAATAGGGCTCCGTTTAGACCCTTCTGGGTGACCCTTCGTTGGTTTTTTTTTTATACCCTTCAACCCCCGCGGCCAAATCCGGGTTGTCAAATTGAACCCCGACGACAACCCGGGTTGACAGCCGATTTTTTTTTTTTTTTTCTCTTTAATTTTTTTTTTTTTTTGTCCGACTCACCAGTGAGTCGCGGGGCTTCACAGGAACGCATATGAAAACAACCATTGGGCACCAAAAATTTCATTCACATCGTTGTCAATGGGAAAAGTGCCCAGAACGTTGGCAGCATTACCACGTTGAATAGCAATACATTACTTAAGTCAAAGGTTTTTTTCAGCTCAATGCAGATTCCGGTACTCCCCGGTCATTTCCAAAAAGTCCAGGGGCCTTTTGAAGGATTCCCTCCGAAATTAAAAAGGCACATTTACCCCCTGGCTACAGCTACCAGCGGTGTGAATTGCGGCGCGGCGAGAGGCGCAAAAAACCGTGAGCGGCGAAAACAAATGTAGGAAATTCTATGAAATATGCCATAGCTACCGGCGCGGCGGCGGCGGTGCGAATTGCGGCGCGACCGAAACGAAATATTTTGTTTTTTTCGCGCGTTGTGTCATTTATAATAATGATTATGGAACAGTTTATAAGTGAAATACTTAGTAAACCTGCTACGAGTATATCGATGTTGAAACATCCTAAACATAAGTACAGACATGTTGAATGACGAAAAAAAACAAAATTTCTTAGTAGTAGTGGCAAGTAAGTAGGTATTTATTACCTGTCTAAGTTACATTTGATTGAATGATTGATACCTTGAGCGAAGAACGCACTTGTTTCAAGGCAATACCGTGCGTGTCATTTTCGATAGCGACATTTTTTTATGTTCTAAATACGTCCACCGCTGACGCCGCCGCAGTCGTAACTAGTCGAGCTGTAGCACCCCATCGCCGTCGCCACCGCCGCCGCCGCCGCCGTCGCCGTCGCCAAAAGCTGTGGCCAGGCCGTAACGGCTTTCCATATTTTAGCGCGCGTGACATTAACATTATTTTAATTGACCCCATATTCCAAATCTGATTAGTGCGCATGTCATTAATGCAACAGAGTATAATTTAATTTTAGTAAATACGGGCAATTAAATCAAAATTATCAATTTGTTATAGGCTGTTAGGCTTGGCTATTAGAGATAATGCGGCTATGGGCGTGAGTTAAAATTTATTTGTCCATAATGGTTGCGTTTTTTTTTTTTTTTTTTGGGGGGTGGGAAATCATCCAATGACTTCTTCCGCTCTAGGGTGGAGCGGAAGGGTGTGTCAGACTCTTACTGACTAAAACCCACCCCTGTTCCTCCCTGCCTCGAGTGCCCGGGGGCGAGGTAACTCTTTCGAATTTATCCTCCACCCCCGGGCAGGCACCGGCCGTGGCAGGCCCCTTCCTTTGGCTGACAACTCTTTGAGGCGCGCGTGGAACACTACGCGCCGTCGACTCTCGGGCCTGGTGCTGATCGGACGGCGAGTTACCCACTACTCGCCGTCCGCAGGCCCGGGTCTACGGTGGCCGGAGATCGTCTCGCGGCCCCTGGCGTCTCCTGCGGCGGTCGCGGCTGGGGGCGCTAGGGCGACTCGGCCGTTGCTGAGCCTCCCTAACGTGTGCCGCCTCCCTCTTCGCGAGCATTACTGCTTCGCAGAAGGAGGAGACGGCCTCCCATTCCCTCTCGCTCCGTACCATGGCCTGAACCAGGGCACGGCGCGAGAGGTCGCTGTCGCCTATCGCATCCACGAGGACACGGCGGTGCTCTGCCCAAGCGGGGCAAACCTCCACCGTATGCTCCACCGTGTCCTCTGGGCGATCCTCGCAGTGGTAACACTCAGGGGTCACCTCCGCCCTGATCCGACACAGGTACCTCCCGAAACAGCCGTGTCCGGTGAGCACCTGCGTCAGGCGGAAGGTGAGGGCGCCGTGACGCCTCTCCAGCCACTCCTCAAAGAGGGGCACTACCGCCTCGATGGTGGCGTGCCCAGCGCTGGGTTGCGACAGTCGCTCTCTCCATGTCACCATGAGATCCTGCCGGAGCTCGGTCCGCCGAGCCGCGAGTTGTCGCGGCAGCGGAGTTTCGCCCCGGCGTTTGGCCTCCTCGCGCCACTCGTACAGGTGCGCGAGGATTTTTGCCTCCAGATCCCACGGTGAAGCGGTAAAATTGTACCATGTGTGGAATTAATTATAAGCTACAGTAATCATCATTATTATCATCATCTTCCTGCCTTTAACCCATGTTATTTGGGGTCGGCGCAACACGTTTTTTTCTTCCATTCTGTCCTGTCAGCCGTCACGCTATCACTAACTCCCTTTTCTTTAAAAAAAAAAACAAATAAAATATAAAAAAATTGAAAATAATATATTATGAGAGGTGCGTCAGAATTACATAGTTTAACGCGTCAAGTCCCTCATTAGCAGACACAATTAAAAACCTATTGTTGGTGGCGACGCAGGGGCCTGACGCAATAATTCCGCCAAACTCGTTCCATCATCGGACCACTAGACGTACGGCGATGCGCTACTGGTATACGTAGTAGATACGTCATCAATACGCACAAACCGTTTTGGGAACATATTCATTGTGCGTACAGCTAAAGAGTACAATTCCCTGCCGGAGTCTGTTTCTTGATAGCTACAACCTTGAGGTCTTTAAGTCAAGAGTGAATGGGCTAGGTTTAGGCAAGCGTGCTCCTTAATAGACCACATCATCGCTTACATTGGATGAGATGGTGGTCAAGTGCGAACCTAACACTGGTAAGAAAGGGTTATTTGTATGCCTTTGAATAGAAAGACTCTAGATCCAACTGTTTGGCAATAAAACCTGTGTGACAGACGACGGACAGACAGACAGACGGACACGTGAGTGACAGCAATAGGGCTCCGTTTGAACCCTTCGGGTTCAGAACCCTAAAAAGAGGTATGCAGGTTACAATTTTAATTTTGTTATCAGATAACGAAATCAGCTAACGTCTAAAGTGACTATGGCTGGTATGCCAAAGGTTTCCTTTAAAGGAAACCAAAACCACAAAAAAAATCAACATATATTGGATGTAGAAGACCAAGGGCTCGATTTTCCTGGTTCATTTTGAGAAGGTACAGGTGCCAAACACGGTATGGAACTCAATTCCTGTATAAACTGCCTATAGGAAGACTCGAACTGAAATAAAAATTACTTACTACTTATAATAAGCGTATGAGAAGATTGCTTACCATCAGGTGAGATAGTCGTCAGACACGTGCCTATTACAGTACAAAAAAAAAAAAACTCACGAACAATAACCCACACTAAGGCCCTCTTGTGTAAACCAGGGTTAACTAAATAAGTTAACCCTGGTTTGTGAGTTAATTGCTTCAGGTCCAATATGCATCCGTGAGTCGACGGCACGTTGTGTTCCATGCGCGCCTCTAAGAGAATTTGTCAGCCACCACCGACGGGGCCCATCATAGCCGGTGCCTGCATGCCTGGGGGTAGCGGATAAATTCGTAACAGAGTTACCGCTCCCCTGGGCACTCAGGCATGGAAGGAACAGGGGTGGCTTTTAGTCAATAAGAGTCTGACACGAGCTCCCGCTCCACCCAGAGCGGGAGTTGTCATTGGATGATTGCCAACCCAAAAAAAACAGGTCCAATATGTACGAGTATGAAATGTTTTTTCAACACAGTTACTCGAAATCCCGCACCTACCCCTAGTAGTGTGTTTCGCACTAGTGCGGTAAATTGCAGCGGTCAGGTCCGACACAATTTATTATATTTATTGTATCAGGCCGGTCAAGCGACAGCCCTATCTGGTCACACGGTAGCCCCTAGGGCCCATGGAAAACCATTCAAGCCATTTCTCACAATAATTTGTTACTAAATATTATGTATAAGAAGTTTTACTTATTATTTTCAAACGCGTCACGTCATTGGCTACGGGAAACACAAATTTTCATTTTAATAATAACGTTAGGTTTTATACTTGATAAAGTTATCACTTAATAAACTATTTTTTCTGTAAATAACGCATTGTAACAAATAATGAAAAGACAATATTTCATTACATCAAAACATCATTTGACAAACTAATCTTTTTAAAATCATGTTAAAATTAAATGGTAAAACAACGCAAAAATCTATTTTTCTACAAAAGTGACATCGAAATTATGTCGTCCAAGAGCGAGCGAAGCGAGCTCGGCGATGCGGACTTAGGTTCGAACGGGTTGACGGGTAAAGCGAGCGAACGCAGCCCCCTGTGATCCCCTTCCTGTTAGGTTCCTTTAAACTTTCCAGACAGAAAAATTAGCCCTGCTCCGGCAACATACCCTACTTACGACTGTCGTTACGCACTGTATAATTACTGCAACTTAACTTACTGAAATCAATATTTTTGGAATGATATTTTAACATTTGAAATATTTTCAAAGTAAAACATTTGCGAAATCTATAATATATTTTGTCAAATGATTAGTTATAGAGTAATCGGGTTGCAAAATGAGATGTTTGTCAAATGATTACTTTTAAATGTTATTTTTAAAATGATTTTTTAAGATGGTTTTTTGTTTGTTGTGTGTTTTGTTTTTTCGGCTCCAAAATTACCTCGCCTTTGGCTCGAACGTGTCCACACTGTCCACCTCGGCTGCAAGGTCAAACTTTACCCACTTGCACCAAAATACAAGGTGTAACGGAAAGGTGTGGTTATATTTTTAAGAACTGCATCTACTCATCGATATGGACAACTTTATTCAAGAAAACCTGAGGAAATTCTTAATTTTTTTTTTTATCCCCCATACAAATATTGATCAGCTGATGATAACTTTGTATGGAGAGTTCAATTTTTTTTTAATGGGCGTTTTCTATTTTTTCTTAGAGAAAGGTATTCATTTCCATGGGCAGAACCGGTTCTTAAAACATGACAACAACTTTCCGTTACACCCTGTATATTATTACTAAACCTCCTGTTAGCCACTTACTCTAGTTAAGTTCTTGGCGCAAGTCCTTAAGAAGCAATAAGGTGTTTAATACTCAACACACATACTGAACTACAAAACCACTAACACAAATCCCACCACCCATTTATCATATCGGTTACACACACACACAACATACGTCCACTTAATAGGTTCCTAATCACGTACATTCTTCCATAGCCCTTATGCAGTCTAATTGATTTCAAAATGAAAAGCCTATACGTTCAGCCTACATAAATTATAAGGATGCCATGATGCCGCTGAGGCGTCCACTTGCAATAACAGAATGGGGACGACGATGCGCTAATTGCAACGAAGGCACATGATATCACGCCAACTTTTTACACCTTCGAACAACTTTTTACAAATAGGTATAAGGTTCGAATTCGCGTGGCGGAACTGTGATGTTAACTTTGTTGACTTATATCGGACAAAGATATTGAAGAATGTTTTGCGATGGAGTTGGACTGTATGATGCCAGATTTAAGGTCTTGTGTTGCGTGGTTGGTTGGCACAAGAAAGTGGTAGCTGTATCGAACGAGGCTCGATTACCGTGCAAGCCTGGCTCCCGACATTAGTTGTATAAAACTACTGCCAATATTATGGGAAGGCAATAATATATTCGGAATATTCGTTTTCTGTGTACGGGAAAGTATGCCAGAAACAAAAAAGCATATCATAGGGACATTGTAGGTCCCAATGAGCTTTTGATGCAATATCTGCCTTTTTTATCTGGGGGAATCCTCATGGATAGAGCTGAGTGGTGCTGGTCCACGCGTCATGTTCGTGAACTGGCGCCGTCAGTTGAGACTGGTCATCTCTCAACTGCCACTGGCTTATTTTAATCTTTTTTTTTATTTTTATTGTTTATGAATTGTATAGATAACATTGTTCTCATATTATAGAAGCAACAAGACGTATGTAACCAGGATTTTTGTAATACATAACATGGTTTAAAAGAGTGCCCATAGAGTTTCTAGCACGTTCTTCTCCATAGAGATCTACGCCTTGGAATCTGCAATTACCTTCATCGTTCTGAGTGACTGACAATTTTAATTTATTTGACCTGTAGGCACTTTTGAATTGTCAATGGTTTGTTTGAAATATTGCTTTGAATTTTGATCCATCATAAGACTCCGTTCTCTCCGTTTGGAGAGAACGGAGTCTTATGTCGGACTCAAAGCGACTAAAACTCCTCAGTTCCTACCGCTACCATGAGTTGGGGCCCCGGGATACAATTAAATTCACGTGTACCCCCGACTGGTGTCGGCCCGCTAATACATTATCCGCCTATTATAAGCACATAACCTAACCTATTTAGGGTCAGCGCAGGAAACCCTTTTCTTCGATATATCCTTATCAACCCTTAGTAGCTAAGCCATATTTCAGAGTACTTCTCAACTAGATTTTTAGTTATTACAATAAAAGCTTGATAGACGGGAGAGGCGTACAAAATGACACAACTATTTTTCTCCAAAACCACAGACATATTGTATGGATTTGAACATTTTAAAAGAGACTTTGACCTCTGAGTTTGTTTCGGTGTTTCTTCTCAGGGTAGTCAGCTAGGAAACACCGGCCTCATCTAGCTTAAACTGACAAAAAACATTGACGTGTAAAAGTGTTCCTTGTAACCTATTTACTGAATAAACATCATTTATCATATACAGAGTGGTGATGACAATACGACATTAAATTAAACCTCGCATACCTCAAGACGTTCTCAGTCTACATACAAAAAATCATTTGAATATATCCAGTAGTTTAGTAACAGGAAATTATTTTCGATTTTTAACATTTGCTACATGATGTATCTGATAATAGGGAAACACTGTCAGGTTAACGACCCACATCGGTATAAACATCAAAACATTAAAGCCACGTTGCCAACTCGCTACTTTAACACTTTCGCCAAATTAGTATTTTCATCTGATTTAGTGAAAATTATACCTTAACTCTGAGTAATAAGAGTCATAAAGCGTGTCATCAGAGTTGGATAAGAAAGTAACGAATGCGGAAATTGCAATGCACTCATAATATTAATAAAAAATTTAGTGTGTGCGAAAGAGATAAATCTAGTTTCGTTTGTTACTTCGCTTTCTTGAAGAAATTTGCTACAACAAATTTATGTTAGTGTGTCGCCGGCCGCCGCGATCCTGTGACGAGTCACGCGTCCTCAGATGCCGCTAACTTTCGTTCGCGCCGCGCGCCCGCCTTGTTGAGGGACTTCCCCGCCGCTCGTGTTTTTTGTAAATTCATTTACGACGGTATTAGTGCGAAATTGGACGCTTTATTTTGGTGACAGGACACGTAACGTTTTAATAGGTATTTAGTTAAACAGTGAGTGAATTGTGCGAAATTAGACGCTTAGTTTTTATTGTTTTCGTGTTTTTTTTAACGCAACCCAACGTGTAGTTCAGGTGTTGACCATACAACTATTCTTAAATTTTAAAACGCGACAAACGGAAGCCGTATAAATACAGGAAATTGCATGCATTGTTACCTAGAGACAAACCAGTTAGGTAAAACTTCTGTCGCTGGATTGAAAATAAACATTTCGAGAATCCGGATTTCTTGTACAATGTGATGTGGACTGATGAAAGTACATTTACAAGGAACGGTTTATGGAACAGACAGAATATTCGTTACTGGAGCCGCGTGAATCCGCGTCTAGGACGGGAGACTTCGCACCAGTACAGATTTGCTGCCAATGTTTGGGCTGGCATTGGTTTGCAGCTGTGATTCTGTGCTAAATAATCTGTGATTTAGTGTAATTTTACTGAGCATTAATCCATAATTAAAAGCCAAAAAATCAAGTCACTACAGGACCGCGCGTTGTTGCCGCTCTTACGACAGGTTAGTGAACTCATATTTATAAGTGGTGTTCTATTTCGTTTCTAGTTTTATGCCATTTAGTTTGTTTGAAATTTATATTTTCGATGTTAGGATATTTTTGATAGCTTAAACTTATTCTTATAAACTAGTATTGTCCGTGTTTTCATTTATTGTCGTATTGTCTTCTCCACCCTGTATATGAGAAATACTTGTGGAGATGTCTTTAGATCTTTGGTTATGAAAACCGGGGAAGAACCGTGGTGTAGTGCTGGTGCAGGCTTCAGCTTCCGCATATTGGCTCGTAGACGAGAAAGAAAATCGCTACAGTCAATAGTTTCTACGGGAGAATTATAGAAGAATGATCCAGGTAAACGTAACGTTTCTCCATATACCAGCTCTGCTGACGTTGAACCGATATCTTCTTTGTAACTTGAACGTATTCCTAGTAGAATCAAAGGAACAACCTCGTACCAGTCATCGCTGGCATGGCACTTGATCGCCGACTTCAATTGTCGATGAAACCTTTCAACCATTCCGTTAGCGGCTGGATGGTATGCTGTTGTCTGTAAATGATTGCGTCCGATGAGTTTTGAAAGTTCTCGAAACAAATGCGCCTCAAACTGCTTACCTCGGTCTGTTGTTATTTTTTCGGGACAACCAAAGCGTGATATTCAACCAGTGACAAAAGCGCTCGCCACTGTGTCAGCTTTGATGTCATGGAGTGGAATGACCACTGGCGAACGTGTGAACCTGTCCACCGCAGTAAGACAATATTTATAATCATGGGATGGTGGCAGTGGTCCTATGAGGTCTATATGTACATGACTGAATCTGTTCGACGGTGGAACAAAAACGTGTACTGGGGATCGAGTGTGTCTTGTAATCTTCGAACGCTGGCATGGGAGACAGCAACGCGTCCAGTTACTGCAATCCTTCTTCATGTTAGGCCAGACATAAATTTGTGTCATAAGTCTGACTGTGGTTTTAACTCCTGGATGACTCAGTCCGTGAATGCAGTCGAATACTTGTCGTCGGAACTGTGGTGTCAGATAAAGCCGAGGTGATGAGCTGGATATATCGCAGTATAACATCTTACTGGAGCCAGATATGTGAGTTTTCTGCAGAACCAGTGAAGATTCGCTGTTTAGTAGCTGGCGAAGCTCGTCGTCAACTTCTTGCGAGGATCCCAAGTCATCGAAGTCTATTGCGCTTGTGGTTGCATCCGTGCGGGAAAGAGCGTCAGCCACCACGTTGTCTTCTCCTTCGATATGTTTTATGTTAGTGGTAAACTGTGACACGTAATCAAAATAACGAAATTGTCGGGGTGAGCAGTTTGGTGAAGCCTTTTGAAATGCCGAAACTATGGGTTTGTGGTCAGTTAGTATAGTAAAAGTCTTACCCTCAATCATATCTAAAATATTTTACCGCCTCATATATAGCCATCAACTCTCTGTCAAATGGGCTAAACTTCCTTTGGGCCCCGGTAAAGAACCCTAGGGGTTGTAAGCTGGTGTCCATTTTCTGTTGCAGTACGGCGCCTGTGGCATTATCTGAGGCATCAGTACAAAGAATTAAATCTGCCGATGAATTTGCATGTGCCAATAGCGTTGCTTCGGCTAAACTTGACTTGCAAGCTATAAATACCTCTTGTAACTCTGTCGACCATGTGACTGGAGTACTGGGTTTGATCGTTGGACCACAAAGAAGCTTATGTAACGGAGCTTGCATTTCTGCTGCTTTTAGCACGAAACGCCTATTAAAATTTACCATGCCTAGGAACCTGCGGAGTTCTTTGATGGTCTCTGGCTCTGGAAAACTCTGCACAGCATCTGCCTTCTGTGGGAGTGGCTTAGTGCCAGCAGACGATACAATATAACCCGAAAATTCCACTTGTGACTCATCGAAAGTGCACTTCGATACGTTTATTACGACACCGTGGTCGTTCAGGCGTTGAAAAATCTTTTCCAAGTGTTCTAGGTGTTGTGTCTCGGTCTGGGAAGCTACAAGGATGTCATCTATATATGGGTAACAGAATTCTAGGTCCCTTAATATTTCATCCATAAAACGTTGGAATGTTTGAGCCACGTTGCGAAGTCCAAAACTCATAAACTGAAACTCATAACGGGAACTCAAACATTACAAAAGGGGTCGTAATTGCCGTCTTCGGTATATCAGCTGGATTAACCGGTATCTGGTTATATGCACGGATCAAATCAATTTTACTGAAGACAGTACATCCACAAAGGTTGTGAGAGAAGTCGCCTATGTGGCGGACCGGGTATCAGTCAGGTATGGTGCGCGCGTTGAGTGCGCGGTAGTCGCCGCATGGTCGCTGTTTAGATTTAAAATAAGGACACGGAATCATAGCGACCAATATTACTTTAATATCGGACAATTAGTACCCACTAGCTCGATAGATGGCGTTGGCGTCGAGTTAGAAGTCGCTATGGTTTCGTTACCGCGCGTAATACATAGTCTATACCAAATATTTCGTTGAGGTGAGCAGTATTGTAGCTTACACTGTGGTTCGGTACAATTTTATTTGTAATAATATACGCGATAAGTTAATAACTCAGTGTTTAAATTAGCTACCCCTCTCCAAGTCGACCCTCGGACTATACATGGTCCTTCGAGAGCCGGGTGTGGTCGGGAGTGTTTTTGGTGGTCTCCGGTGGTGGTAGAGATTACCACCCTTCGCGTCTTTACTGGGCAGTGGATCGCTGTCCAGAGCATCCCCTTCAAGTGGGGTACACCAGGTGAGAGGTGTCAGGAGCTGGAGGTGGATCCGGTTGGAGCTGGGAGCAGCCAGTGGAGCGTGGTGCAGCATTACTGGTGGCAGCTACAGCTGGAGGAACGACGCAAGGGAGGAAAAAGACGGCAGAGCGTGGTCAAGCAGAGGGCGCCACTTGTGTGGAGCATTACATCACGACGCAGCGTCGCGAGGTGTCATCAGTCAGTGCAGTGTCAGTGAGTGAGTGAATTTAAGAAAAAAATCGTGAGTACAATTTACAATCTAATTTGAACTTAAATATCATTTAGAAAAAATCAAGGATCTTTGAAGATAGTGCGATTTAACTTGAAGAATTTAGTTAGTTTGGACTTGTAATAGTTTTAAGTAAAAGTTGGTTGAGACGGGGAATCCATGCCCGAATTTTTGTAGAATTACGTACAAAAAGACTTGTAAAATTTGCTAATTTGTGTTTAATTTTGCGTACATTTATTGGAAGCACGGGCTAAGAGACTTCTGTTTAATTTAGCATACATTTGTTGTTGTATTGGGAAACAATTTTGTTTCGAGTGTTTTTTGAGTCAATTACAGTTTTAGATAATCAATTAAAAATGGAAGCGTTCAACGATTTACAGGAGGATATTAGAGCGAAAATGCTGAAAGTTAAGACTAATTTTAAAAAGTCTCCTAAAGAGCGTTTGACTGTTCCATATATTGAAACTAGACTTGACAACCTAGAGCAACAGTGGAGTTTATTTACCAGCACTCACACTAAAATTATTAGTCAGGTTAAGCGAAGTGATTTGTATAATTCGGATTATCACAAAAATTGTATTTATGATGATGTGGAGGAATTGTATGTACAATTTAAGACTGATTTAAAGGAAATGTTATATAATTTAAAAACACCGAGTACACACGAGTTGAATTCAAGTTCTACAAGTCAATGTGAAGGTTTAGCTAGGCGTTTCAAATTGCCAGAAATTAAAATACCTACGTTTTCAGGGAAATATACAGAGTGGCAAACGTTCAGAGATTTGTTTTTAGGGCTTGTGCATGAAAACAAGTCTCTGGATGACGCTCAAAGGTTCTACTATCTCAGGGGACATTTAACTGGTGAAGCGGAACAGTTGTTGCGAAATATTAAAGTGTCGTCCGATAGTTACCAAATCGCTTGGAAGAAGTTAGATAGTATGTATAACAATAAACGGTTTTTATCTAATGGCATTTTGAAGCGGCTGCTAAGTCAAAAGAATTTGGTGTCTGAATCGGCTTCGGAAATTAAGAAACTAATTAGTACAACATCAGATTGTTTGGAGTCTATAAAAAATCTAGGTGTAGATGTTTCATCTTGGGACATTTTGATTATTCATATCATAAGTGCCAAATTAGATAATGATACTCGAAAGGCCTGGGAGTTAAAAGTATCCTCAGACCGAACTGATGAATTACCAACGTTTGTACAGTTCTCAGAGTTCTTAATAGGTCGATTCAGAGGTTTGGAAAATTTAGAGCCTAAGTTACATAGTATTGATAAGAAAGTTACTAAATCTTTTCACATTGTTAAGAATACCAACAGCGCGTCATGTGCGTATTGTGCTGAAGGTCATAAAATAACGTTATGCAAAAGGTTCGGTAAAGAATCTAATGATGCCCGTCGTAATTTTGCACTAGAAAATAAATTGTGTTTTGTTTGCCTTCATAATAACCACTCTGCAAAATTCTGTAAAACCACTCTTAGATGCCAGGTGTGCAAACGCCGCCACCATACTTTATTACACCCAACAGGTGGTTTTGGGTCTGCTAATGGGGAAAATAGTAGTATTGCTCCCGAGGAAACCTCATCGGCCGCTGGAAGGTTGATGAAGGAGGATAATAATGAGGTAACCGTTCAAGCGGAGGGGTCAAGCAAGCCAGTAGTCTCATGTCTTTCGACAGGTGGTCAGACAACTGTACTGTTGACTACAGCTTTGGTTAAAGTTGAATCGAAAGATGGGATCTATCGGGTAATTAGGGCGTTGCTAGACCAAGGTTCACAGGGTTCTTTCGTTACAGAATCCACAGTCCAATATTTAGGATTAAAGAAAAAGCCATCAAGGCACACTGTGTTAGGTGTAGGAGGTGAAAAAAGCGTAACGTCTCAGTCCACTGTCGTCATTAATTTGAGGTCTAGAATAGATCCCAAATTTCAAGTAAGGGTTAATGCTTACGTCCTGAAGTCAGTCACCGCTCTTCTCCCAGCTACGAAAGTAGCGAAGATAGAATGGGCAGACTTGACCGTTGAGGATTTGGCTGATCCCGAATACCACAGACCCAATAAAATTGATATTTTATTAGGTGCTGAGGTTTACAGCCAAATCATCCAGGAAGGCATTAAAAGGAATATAAGTGGAACTCTATTAGCGCAACATACCACTTTAGGCTGGATATTATCGGGCGCTTGTGAAGTGGATGATGAGTCAAGTAATCATTCACACATTACCGTGATGCATTCCAGTGTTCAGGCTGATGACAACATGTTGAGACGATTTTGGGAGTTGGAAGCGGAACCATCTGGAAAAAATAAATTACTCACGGAGGATGAAATTAAATGTGAAAACATATTTACAGCTACCACAACGCGGAGTAACATAGGTAGATACATAGTGAAATTGCCGCTGCGTGATGGTGACCTGGTCAGTAAAGTTGGCGAGTCTAAGTGCATTGCTGAAAAAAGACTAAAGAGTTTAGAGGCAAGGTTAAGAAAAAACAGTAGATTAAGAGAAGATTATGCAAAGGTTATACAAGAATATTTAGATTTGAAGCATATGAGAAGGGTAACAGATAAGAAAAGTGATATAAGCAAAGCAATATACTTACCTCACCACGCCATCGTCCGGGAGGATAAAGATACGACGAAAGTTCGTGTCGTATTCGATGCTTCCTGCAAAGGAACGAATGGAATGTCGTTAAATGACAATTTGTTAGTCGGCCCAACGTTGCAAGCTGAACTCCGTCACACGATTATGCGATGGAGAGCATATCAGATATGTCTTGTGGCAGATATTATCAAAATGTATCGACAAGTTTTGGTTAATAGCTCGGATACAGTATATCAACGTATACTCTGGAGAAACGACCCTGAAAAGGAAATAGAAGAATACGAGTTAATGACTGTCACATTTGGTACCGCATCAGCACCATATTTAGCGGTTCGCGCCTTGCATCAAGTCGCATATGATGAATGTAAAAATAACCCGCAGGTAGAGAAAATAATTCTCAACGATTTTTATATGGATGATTTGATGACGGGAACGGAAAATATAGAAGAAGCATTTCAAATCTATACCGAAATGAATGCTGTCTTAGCTAAAGGTGGTTTCCACTTGCAAAAATGGAGAAGTAATAGCAAAATATTACTAGATAAAATCAGGGACGGTAAAGGAACTACAGATGAGGAACTAAGGATAAAAACTGATAATGTTACAAAGATACTGGGACTTACCTGGAACTCATGCGATGACTTCTTCCAATGCTCGGTGGAACTTCCGCCACTAACTGCACCTGTAACAAAAAGAAAAGTTATTTCCGACATAGCAAAGCTTTTTGACCCGTTAGGATGGTTAGCACCAAGTATTATATTAGCCAAAACATTTATTCAAAAATTGTGGTTGGCAGGATTAGAATGGGACCAAGAAATTCCTAATAATTTAGTACATGAATGGGCTACTTACCATCGCAACTTATCTTCTTTGGTGGAGGTGAAAATCCCACGATGGCTACATACTGATACTAGCGTAAAGAGGGAACTGCATGGCTTCTCGGATGCTTCCAAAATGGCGTATGCAGCCGTCATTTATCTCAGAGTTGTAGATCACCAAGGAAACATTCACATCTCTTTAGTCACTTCAAAGACGAAGGTGGCTCCCATTAGACAAGTGTCTATACCGAGACTAGAACTTTGTGGTGCTGTTCTTCTAGCCAAATTAATGGCTGAAGTAGGAGAAGTAATGGGTGTCCAGAAGCTCGACTGGCATGCATGGACAGACAGTGAGGTGATGCTAGCTTGGCTCAATAGTCATCCTAACCGCTGGAAAACTTTTGTAGCCAATCGAGTTTCGGATATTTTAAACATCTTAGACACATACCACTGGTCTCATATATCGTCTAAGCAAAATCCCGCAGATTGTGCTTCCCGCGGTGTTTGCCCAGCTGAATTGAGCTCTACGGCTATATGGTGGAATGGTCCGGATCTGTTGCGACAGCAGGTAATTGAATACAAAAGAGCGAAACATCTCGTAACACATTTGGAAGAAGTTAAAGCACACACGACTGCTTTTGATACAGTTACCGTCTGGAATAAGTTCTCCCAGTTATCAACGTTAATTCGAGTCATAGCTTACTGTAGACGTTTTCTGAGCCTAAGGAAACAGTCAACTATTAAACATGGTACACGGGAATTATCGAAACAAGAGCTTGACGATGCCACAGACACATGCATAAAGAAATGCCAGGAAGAGTTTTCTGTGGAAATTAAAGAATTAAAAAATAGTAAGATAAAAAAGAAAAAGGGAAATCTAACTTCGTTGAACGCTTTTATTGACTCTAATGGAATTATAAGAGTTGGAGGAAGACTTGAAATGTCGCAATTAGGTTATAATCGCGTACACCCAATCATCTTGCCAAGGGAATCTTTTCTGAGCAACCTTCTGATTGCTGACGCTCATGCAAAAACCATGCATGGTGGCCCGCAGCTTATGGTCACGTACTTAAGATCTAAGTATTGGATTATAGGGGTTAAGTTGCTAGCCAAGAAATATGTAAGGCGCTGTGTTAAATGCCTTAGGTATTCAGCAAAGGCACGGACACAACTTATGGGGCAACTACCATCGGCACGTGTGACGCCAAATAAACCATTTTTGTGTACAGGAGTAGATTACGCAGGCCCCATAAGCATAAGAGTATCAAAGGGTCGCGGGAACAAATCATATAAAGGTTACATTGCACTTTTTATATGCATGTCCACTCGAGCAGTGCATATAGAAGCCGTTAGCGAGTTGAGTACCAAGGGTTTTCTAGCTGCGTACAAAAGATTTGTGGCTAGGCGTGGTCGCTGCGCCGAGTTGTACAGCGACAATGGTACCAACTTTGTAGGTGCTGCTCGTGAGCTGCTTTATTTATATAACGAAGAAAAATCTAACGTTAATTCGGAATTAGCAGAGTATCTCGCTACTAACGGCACTAAATGGCACTTTATTCCTCCTCACGCCCCAAATTTTGGAGGGCTTTGGGAGGCAGGAATTAATTCTACCAAGTACCATTTAAAGAGGATCATAGGAAACACCACTTTGACATATGAAGAGATGGCTACTGTGCTGGCTCAAATCGAAGCGTGCCTCAATTCAAGACCATTATCCTATGTTGAGGATCAAGATAAGGTTGACATATTAACACCGGGTCATTTTCTGATTGGAGAACCAGTTGTTTTAGTGCCGGATTCCAATTATGAAAGTTCAAACGTTAACAGTTTACAACGCTGGCAGCTCCAGCAGAGAATGATGCAGGAGTTTTGGCGACGGTGGTCGCAGGATTACCTCAATCAATTTCTGCAACGGCACAAGTGGGCTCATAAAAACCCAGAACCATCTGTTGGGGATATAGTATTAGTAAAAGAGGATGACATGCCTCCCGGCAAGTGGTTATTGGGAAGGATTGAGCAGAAGCATTGTGGGTCTGACGGAATTACTCGGGTAGTGACGTTACGCACAAAGGCCTCAATTGTTAAAAGGCCGACCTCCAAATTATGTGTATTGCCAGTTGCCCAGTAACACAATTACTATTGTATAGTTATTAAGTTTTCCCGTTAGTAAACATATATTTATACACTTACTTGCTACCAAGGACGTATTTGCAGTCTAGTGATATTGTTGATTTTGGTTTGGCTATGACCCTTTACCGTTGGCATGGTGGGCGGCCGTTAATAAGGACATTCGGCAATAATGTCCTTGGTGGGCGGTATGTTTAGATTTAAAATGAGGACACGGAATCATAGCGACCAATATTACTTTAATATCGGACAATTAGTACCCACTAGCTCGATAGATGGCGTTGGCGTCGAGTTAGAAGTCGCTATGGTTTCGTTACCGCGCGTAATACATAGTCTATACCAAATATTTCGTTGAGGTAAGCAGTATTGTAGCTTACACTGTGGTTCGGTACAATATTATTTGTAATAATATACGCGATAAGTTAATAACTCAGTGTATAAATTAGCTACCCCTCTCCAAGTCGACCCTCGGTCTATACAGTCGCCATTCATTATTTTTCTTTGGAACCAGGTGAAGAGCTGACGACCATGGACTATCCGATCTTCTCGTGATACCTGTTCTTACCATATCCTCAAACTCACGAGTTGCTATGTGGAGTCGGTCTGGTGCTAATCGGCGAGGGCGACTGAACTCGGGCTGCCCTGGAGTCGTGCGGATGTAGTGCAGCGTGTTGTGTTTGAGTTGGCGCGTCGACAGGTCCCCAGCCGGACGTGTGATATCCGGGAACTGTGAGAGCAAGTAGTGATAACGCGTAGTACCTGTAACAGCTTTAATTTCACACAAAGTAGGCGGCACTGGTTTAGCAAAAGCACTCAGGGATGTTAAATTGTTGATTAAACGGTGGTGCCTTGCATCCACTAATAAATTATAGTGCGACAAAAAATCAATGCCTATAATAGGTTTTGTGACGTCAGCTATGACGAAACGCCATGCGAAAGCACGCCTGAGTCCAAAGTCCAACGATAGGTTCACCCAACCGTACGTATTTATCGTTGAACCGTTAGCCGCGAACAGGCTATAGTCCGTTTTAACACATTGTCTATCACAAATATATTTGTACGGATAAACACAGAGATCTGAACCAGTGTCAATTAAAAACTGAATTTTTGTCTTACGATCTGTCACAAATACATGGCCCTAGCAACACTATCGCAATCACGCGTCGCCGTCTTCACTGACTGCTTGATCCGTTTCCCTATTGAAACGAGCACGGGTCACGACACTTAGTTGACCGGTTACCGAAACGCCGATGGTACCAGCAATGCCCCGGGCCAGCTTCCGAGCGGCTCCGAGACCGACGTCGCCAACGTGGGGACTGCACTCGAGACCTCGAGCGCGAGCGGGTCGCTGTTGACAGCTCCAAGACCTGCCGTGACAGCTCGTCGATGCGGCGCGTGAGTTGGTCGATTGCGGTCATCGGACACGAGGCTACTGACGTAGATGTTGACGTCGATGCTGCAGCCACTTGAGTGTTAGGTTGGAGTGCAATCTGATGTATCTTGTCCACGATCTGAGCTACCGTATCTATGGAAAGATCTGCTTGGACCGCTATGATGGCCTGTATATGGCTAGGTAAGCGACTCGTCCACAGAGACCGAATAAAATCGTCGGGTACGTCCACCCCTGCTAAATTCTTTAGGTGCCGCAGGAACTGGGAAGGCTTCCGATCTCCCAGCTCCTCATGAGTAAGCAGCTGTCTAACACGCTGTTCTTGTGAAGCCGACAATCGGGAAATTAATTCTGTCTTTATTTTTTCGTATTTGTTGTCAGCCGGTGGCTTAGCTATAATATCTTTCACCTCACACACATATTTATAGTCCAAGTTCGAAATAACGTGATAAAATTTTGTTACATCAGCTGTTACATTTGAAAGCGCGAACTGGCACTCTAATTGAACGAACCACAAAGCGGGTTCGTTCGGCCAAAATGGAGGCATTATTACACCGACGCGGCACACCTCGTCCGACACGTCTTTAACACTTGTGTTAGGCATTATCGCAATATCAACGAAGCTAGCTCAACGTCCACTATAGTCCAATGTTCACTATCACGTCGGGGTCACCACTTGTAGGAAGTTTATAGTAGGCAAGTTAAGCAGCGAGAAAGGAAACGAATAAATAGCGATATAAAGTTATTTATACTGTTCACCAGCACGTAAGCACATAAGCATAGAGTACAAGCAGAATTAGGAAAGTCACAACACAAGAGAGACAGATAAACTAATAAAACGCGAACTATCGAGGTTTACGTAGGTATGATGCTATAACCGCGGCTAGAAATGCGCGCGCGCAGCCTTCCGGTGTCGGGCTCGTGAATCGACTGACAAGCCGGGGAAAACCCACCGCGCATGATGTATGAACGGGCGTCTCCGCCGTCACTTCGGCGCAGAGCTCGGTAATTAGTGGTGTAACAGGAAGGTCGCCACAATGGCACCGCTTTTGACTGGTTTTGTAGTTACTTATCCGACAGACAGCAGTACGTCATAATCGGAGACAGTACCAGCGAAAGCCCTCCAGTCGTTTTTGGGGTGCCCCAGGGCAGTGTTTTGGGTCTGACATTGTTCACAATGTACATGGATGACATACTTAGATTAAACATCCCACAGTCAGATATAATTATGCAGATGACACTGCAATCATATTCCACGCTGATACGTGGAGGGATGCCATAGACGCTGCAGAAAACGGAATACGCACTATAACGGACTGGCTCGACAGTAATTTACTTACCCTAAACGTCGAAATAACTAATCTCCTCACGTTCCACATCAGTCGTTCACGCTGTCCGGACATACACAAAATAAAAATACACCGAATTCACTGTTATGACAACAACTGTGACTGTAATACCATTGATAGAGTAAAGTCAACCAAATAGTTAGGTATTACAGTTGATCAGAATCTGTCATTTAGAGAGCATATCTCTATATTCGCCAAAAGAATCCGAAAATTCATTTACATAATGAAGTCCCTACATGCTAGTGCCTCGAGAGACATATGCAGGCAAGTCTACTTAGCTTCATATCACCCACTGTTACAGTACTGTGTGGGCGTCTGGGGTAGCGTGGCCAAGTCGTATTTGATTGAATCCAAACCTGCTCAACGGGCTGTTTTAAAAGTCTACCTGGGTAAACCGTGGCGTTTTTCAACAGACGACCTGTACAAAGAAACAGGCATCCTACGTGTCCGACAATTGTACATCCTGAGGTCTCTCCTTCAACTAGTTGCCGTGTTAGGGAGGAAGTTTACTTACACGCAAAGAGGAAGGGTTTGAGCTGAAAGACTACCTGTCCCAAGAGTCAGAAAAAGATTTGCCACCCGGTTTTTGCTCTTTCTCCCGATTCGAGTCTTTAATACTGTAAACAAATCTACGCTACGGGTTCCTGGGAATACATTCGAAGCCAAGAAGGCATATAGATGGTTACCGGACCTGACGTATGACCAGACTGAAAATTTAATTTGCCCATCGAGATGACCAACACCCACACACAAACACCCTCATCTAGACAATACTTTTCACAGTCCAACATTCACTCACACACCATATCATTGAAACCTATCTAATTCTTAGATTTATTGACTTTCTTTTTAATTTTGATTGAGCAGTTTCTCAACTGTAACTTTTTAACCTTTGAATTTTGATTATAATATGTTTAAACTGATTATAATTTTTAATTCCTTGGACGTTTTGGTTACTTGCCTCAGTTTTTAACTCTGACTTTTAATTTTATTTTACTGATAATTTCAGGTAATTTTAGTTAATTGATTTTGATTTTTATTGGTTGATTTAAACTTTTGTTTTTTTTTGTGACTTCAAATTATATTTTTATTATTTTTTGTTATAACTTATTTTTTTTTTTGTCTTTTGTAACTTTCGTAATTTTTGTAGGTATTTCTTTGTAATTTTGTGTCTGTGTCACATACATAGAACACTGAATCTGCCTATTCTATCAGTCCTGGGCCACCAAGATACAGGTTATGCCTAGTTTGGGGCCATGGCCAATTCTTTTGTGTTTTTTTTTTTACTTAATTTATTCTTAATTGTATTTTTCTTTTTCTTCATTTCAACTTGTGTGTGTCAATAAATAAATTATTGTTAGTATTATTTGACCCACCTTCTCTTTCTTTTTCCAGATAATTGAAAATCATGCCTTGATACTTGCAACTATTCAAGAAAAACAGACCGACAGGGTTGAGATAAAACCTCTATGCAAAAGGCGTTTGAGGCTGTGAAGAACAATGAACTGGGCTGGCCATTGGCTTCTAAAGTATTTAACGTCCCACAATCGACTCTTAGAACACATACTCTGCAACAAAATAAAGTCTTAGCTCCAACTATAAAAGTTATGGGGCCATTTTGTCCACACCACGTGTGTCATTTCACCCACCTCAGGGCGGACAAAACGGTTTTGTTTAAGTTTTTAAAAATGATAAGTAATAATATTGTTTGTGTATTGAGTTGATTGATCTCTATAATTCTATATAAGCAATGAATTAAAGAATACATGAGTGTTCAATTATATTAATAAATAAAGATTTGATGACTGACTTTATAACTTATGTTATTTTGTACGCCTCTCCCTATCATTTAGTCAGTTTTTTAAAGAAAACAGCAATTTTATTTCTCATAAAAATGCAAGTAATATAAAATATTATTTCCTTACGTTTTTCTGAAGTGCCTTACAAGTGCCATTATAATACGTCATTATGAAACTCCTCTTTTGATAATAATTCAGCTTGACTAAAACGTGAACCTGAAACGTGCCCAGTGGTATTGGCCGCGACTTACAAGTTGTAGGTCGTGAGTTCAAACCCAGGCAGGCGCTTTACTTTGTGTAAATTATTTCATCACCACTGCTATCAAAACGGTGAAGGAAAACATCGTGAGGAAACCGGACTATGTCCTAATTTACACAAAGTAAAGCGCCTGCCTGGGTTTGAACTCACGACCTACAACTTGTAAGTGGCGGCCGATACCACTGTGTCACCACTGCTATACAATAATACATATTATTGAAGTCTGTTTAAAAACGGTTCTATGCCAGGTTGGGCTACAACGGATGATATTTTCGCTATCCGCCAGCTGTGCAAAAAATACAGAGCTGTACATAAAAACTTGCACATGGTGTTCGTTGACCTCGAAAAGGCATAGGACTGGGTGCCTAAGGAAAAAGGTGTGCCTGGAAAGTATGTGCAGTTGATCCGAGCGATGTACAGTCGATGCAGTACTTAAGTCCAGTCTGCAGTGGGCAGCACCAACAGCTTCAGTGTGGCAGTCGGTTTGCACCAGGGGTCAGCCCTTAGCTCTTACCTCTTCCTGATGATAATGGACGCTCTGACGACGGACATCCAGGAAGAGGCTCCCTTGTGTATGCGGTTTGCTGATGACATTGTGCTGGTTGCCGAAAGCGGCTAAGAGGTCTAGAGGAAATTGAAGACGCAGTGGCGAAGACTGGAGAGTGTTGGTCTAAAATCGAGCAGAACGAAAACAGAATACCTGTTCTGTGATTTCGGCGGTCTCTCCAGTCCTGTGCCTATATATATAGCTCTCACTGGAACGCCTATACTGAGCTGCTCTGACTTTTGGTACCTCGGGTCGCGTGTTCAGGAGGATGGCGATATAGATCGAGACGTAACGCACAGGATCAACTCAGGATGGATGAAATGGCGATGGGTCACTGGAACAACTTGCGACCTACGGATTCTCAAGTTAAAAGAGAAAATCTATAAGTCCGTGGTTAGAGCTGTCTTAATAGATGGATCAGAATGTTAGGACGTGAAAAAGACGGATGAAAATATATTGCATGTGGCAGAGATGAGAATGTTGAGATGGGTGTGTCGAGAAACGAGAATGGATAAAGCGAGAAATGAGTACATTAGAGGTAGTTTAAAAGTGGTGCCAGTGACAGAAAAGTTGAAAGGGAACCGCTTATCTTGGTATGGTCATGTGAAGAAGAGGGATGAAACACATATAACTAAAAGAGTTATGAATATAAATGTGGATTTATGGAGAAGGAGAGGGATGCCAAAGAAAAGATGAATGGATTGTGTAAGTGACATGAAAGAAAAGGGAGTCAGTGATAGCGTGACGGCTGACAGGACAGAATGGAAAAAAAAACGTGTTGCGCCGACCCCAAGTAACATGGGGTAAGGGCAGGAAGATGAATACATATTATTGAATAATATGAAGAATTGTCGTGTATTTGGATTAACAGTACCTATTTGTTTTCTTTTTTGTCCATATACTTAAACGAACTTATGACTTCTATTTTACAACTCGCAGCAAACAACATTAGAAGTTTTAAGTCGTAATAAACTATGCTTCCTCTCTCATGAAGTTCATAATTATGTCTGTAGGTTCGTACTTGAATCTCATTTACGTACAAACGTAAGTTTAATTAACTTTTCTGCACACAAGAAAGTGTATCTTCAACAATGGTTCCATGCTTATGAGCTTGTGTCGCAGCACAGTTACAATTCAGAAGGCGATGTACTTACCTAGGTTATTTTTGTAATATTTGGGTGCAGGTACGTACTCTTTACTAAAAAGTTTTCTATTTAGTATACTGAGAGCAGTGGTGGCCCAGAGATAATGACCGCGACCTGCAAGTTTTAGGTCATGAGTCCAATTCCAAAAAATACTTACTGTTTTACTTTGTGTAAATTATTTCACACCACTGCTCTCAAAACGGTGAACGAAAAAATCGTGAGGAAACTGGCATGTCCTAGAACTGAAAATTCATAGACCCCATTGGGCCACGTGGTGGATTACGACCCACACGCTCACAGAGTGAAGGCATATACCCCAGCAGTGGGGACATTAAAAGGCTGATGATGATTTATTCTCTCTTGCATATATACTCACTCACATCGGAAGGCCTTGCAGCAATTATACCACAAATTACTTCTGAATCATCTGCTTTCCAATGTTTCCAAAATACTGTGCGCAGCGGAGTAGTGAACATCGTATGGATCGTATGGAGGTAGTTCACGAAAATAAGTGAAAATGTGGTAGCACTTTGTAATAAATAAATTGCTTGCATAGTGCCAATCTATCTACATATAGATTTAAGTCAAACCAACATAAACAATTTTCTTCACAAATTGAAACTTTAATTTGGCAAATAAACTAAGGAATAATTTAAAAGGTACATGTTATACAAACTGATTATAATAACGTGTACAAAGACGTATTTTTCTGCCTAGCCTTTTTCCCCAACTATCTTGGGGTCAGCTTCCAGTCTAACCGGATGCAGCTGAATACCAGTATTTTACATGGAGCGACTGCCTATCTGACTTCCACAACCCAGCAACTGGGTAATACGAAACCCCTTGGTAAGACTGATTGACAGACTTTCAAGCTTCTGACGACCCGTAAAGACTGTCAAAGATCCACGATTGTCAGCCGGGACCAACGTCTTAACGTGCTTTTTGAGGCACGGAGGAGTCTCGGTATGTAAAGATGGTCACCCATTCATGGACCAACCCCGGCAAGTGTAGCTTAATCTGATGGATCAACCCGAGCGGCTGTTATTACTGACTATAATAATGTGTACAAACACGTATGCACACATTATTATATACGTATGCCACCCAACATCATGATCATTCTACCCATTGTTTTGATAATTTTTTTCCACTAGACCATACCTGGTTCTGGAGATATTGAAGGTCAAACTTGCATTTTTTTTTTACTTTTTTATGAAAATGAATTTTAAGTCTTATTACTAAACTTTTTTCCAAACAAACATTACCTGAATTTTCGATTTTTTTTTTCGAAACTTCGAAATTACCAATTTGCAGTTACGAAAACGCAATGAATATCAAACGTATCCGACAAGTGCCTACGTGGCTTAGAGCGAAGAGGCGGTGTAGCCACTTGCCTTTAAAAAAAAAAACATACTCCACTTGCCTGTGTTCGCCTTACATTGCGCGGAAAAAAAATAGTTCAGTTATTTGTTAGTCATACCTAAAAATAAAAGACTCCAATGACTTCTCCCGCTCCTCCCAGAGCGGGCGAAGTCATTGGAAGTCATTGGATGATTTCCCACCCCACAAAATGAATATCAAACGTATCCGACAAGTACCTACGTGGCTTAGAGTGAAGAGGCGGTGTTGCCACTTGCCTTTAAAAAAAAAAAAAGACGTACAGTATGCGTAGTTAACGGCTTTGTGATGTGTCTTTTTACACCTTGTATATCTAGAAACATATATTAAAGAGAAAACTGGCCACTAACCAATGAAGCTGCAAGTTACACTTCTCTCATCCACCTCCATTATCCCCAACCCTGTGTCACATGTTCATTTCGCGAACAATAGACCGTATCGTATAATTTACTACAACCGTCCCTACCCCTGGGCACATCGGGTACAATAGTATCTGTAGTGTGAGACCAAAGGTGTCCTATTATAGTCACAAATGCTTTGGACGTACATCAACGGTGACAATGTCGTATTGTGTGCGCTGGTTTGATCTTAGGTATGAACTAAACTGTGAATGTGTCATTTCCAGCCGAGAAGTCTTGTCCATTGTACAGAGTGTAACGGAAAAGTTTGGGTATATTTTAAGAACTGCACCTGCCCATTGATATGAACTTACTTTCTTCAAGATAATCTGAGGCAATTCTCAATTTTTTCTTTTAACCTCCTATACAAATATTAATCAGTTGATAATCTTTTTGTATGGAAAGTCCAATTTTATTTTAGGAATTTTCTATTTGATCTTAGTGAACGTAGTTCATATCCATGAGCAGAACCGGTTCTGAAAATATGACCACACTTTTCCGTTAAACCCTGTATAGGTAACTTAGATGTTAAATCTAAATACCAACTTAAGAAAATTCTTAAAAAACCATTATTTGTCTTTATGTCCATAGACATATTGTGTAAAACTACATTTGGCATATTTTAGCCTTCTGATGAATCTCAGTGTTAATGAACACATTTTAGTGCTCTAACATAGGAATCTGGAGTGGCGACTGCGTACTGGAAGACGTAGCGTTGAGACCCACCACAAGATAAATGAGGGTCGCGGATAAAATTGAAATAGTCACTGCGATCCTGGCACAGGCAACTGAAGGAACAGGGGTGGGTTTTAGTCAGTAAGAGTCTGACACTCCCTCCCGCTCCAACTAAAGCGAGAGAAGTTATTTGATAATTTCCCACCCACAAAAAAAATGTGAAGGCCGCAGGTGTCCACTGGATGCGAGAAGCCAGGACCGGTCGATGTGACGACATTTGAGCTTATGCCCAGTAGCAGCAGTATTTTTAAAAGACAAAGATTGGGATCCAGTTTTTTTCTCTGAAACAATAAAATATAAATGTTTCGTCAGATTAGGTACGAAGATCCGTAGACATGGCATGTACACGTTCAAGAACGCAGTGCCAAGCTAAAAATGGGTACCAGGTTATCGTAGAATCATCCCAGAGCTGGAGAATTTATTTGACGATTTCCCACCCAAAAAAAAGCATAGAATCATAGAAGATATCACATGTTATATCACTCACAGTAAACGTCACAAAATGGTAATGTATTAGTTATACACGTAGGAAAGACCCTATTAAATACTCATATAATTTTAATGCAATTATAATAAACAAAGTTAAGATAGTGCGGGACTTAGGAGTTAATTTTGACTGTAAATTATCGTTCTCAGAACACATAGACCTTATTAGCGCAAAAGCTTACACCTAGGATTTGTTCTTAGATCTTATAAGGTTTTTAATAAAATTGGGGTTCTTTAATCGGTATAATTTGCATACGTGCGCAGCGTCTTGGAATATGCGTGCCCAATCTGGTCCCCCCAATACATAATTTATAAGAACCAAATATAACGGGTTTAACAAAAATTTATTAACCATCTTAACTATCGCCTCCGCAAACCCCCGATGTCGTACGAAGATAGCTGTCGTACTTATAGCCTACTAACACTCGATGAGAGGCGTAAAGTGATGGACATGTGTTTACTTTATGACATTATCAATGGACGGCTGGATTGCGCGGAGTTGGTCACACATGTTACTTTTAACGCACCACTACGGCGCACTCGTCACACATCCATGTTGCACGTGCCTCGGCACTACACAATTTTTTCCAAAAACTGTGTAATGACTCGCATTGCACGTGTTTATAACACAGACTTCTCTCAAGTTGACATATTTGACTATAATAAGCAAACATTCAAACCCACCGCATCATCGCTTAACATCAGGTGAGATAGTGGTCAAACGCGAGCCTATCAAACATAAAAAAAAAAAAAAAAAAACGAATTGTTAAAACTATAAGCGAAGGCAAATGTCATGCAATTGGTTTCGATTCATCTTTCTTTTAAAATTTTCAAGTTTTGTTCCAAATTTAACTTTAAATAATATTGTACTGAACTGAATAATTTAATTTTCTCACTATCCGTTCGCATTATTATTATTCGCATACAGTATACTGCCTCACCAGAATTGTAAAGGCGTTATTATAACGCTTTACAATTCTGGTGAGGCTCCCTCGATTCTGCAGCGCGTCGGGCATGTTGGCTGATGCAAGAGTAGATAATTTATGCCTTTACGCGTAAGAAAACAGCATCTCTGATGCGCCGGATTCGGGGGAGCGCCAACGGAATCCCTAGAACGATCTCTGAGAGGCCAGAATCTGCAGTGCTGGAGAGATTTATCTAGCTTCACGTGGCACGATGACACTTCATCGAAGGTCATTTTATTTATTAGTTGACATGTATTAGTTGACATGTATTATTTGAATTTATTATTTTATATTTTTGGACATTACTGATTTTATTATTTTGTTTTTTTTTATATGATAATTTGATTTGGTTTTAGTTTTAGTACTGACTGACACAGTTTTAAGACCTTTGTTACTAACAACCGTAGACATTATTAGTCTGAAAATAAATCAATTTAATTAATTATAAAACCTGTTATTGGCCCCTAATACTGTGAAACATTTATTCTGTAAGATATTTTATGTATCGCTGTTGGTTGCTTAAATAAAGAAAAAGAAAAATAAATAAATCACTCTATGCGGTCAATAAAGTGGACGTGCTCCCAATGTCCATAAAACATACAAATATATTTCGCAATTAGTCAAAATTTTTTGCAAGATACAATTATTGCCCAGCCATGTTAAAATAAAGTAGAATGCTTCTGGTCGGTATTTTTTTCCATAATGTTTCCAACACCCAGTTGGCCGCGTAATAGGGTCTCATTACGTTCTTTTTGCTTTCCTGATGTTTTTCGCAATCGTACGCATCACAGAGGTCTGTTTAGACCCGGCTGATATATTATGTCTGGTGCTGTTATTCTAAGAAGTTTATTTTGTAGAAAATGGGCCGCGTGTTGTTTGGTCCAGAATTTTCATGAACATGTTTTTACCCACCGTTATTTTATTCATCTTTACACAAGAAGAGAAAAATGAAATAGGAAATTGAAAGCGGCAAAGTGCTGAAAGCAGCAAATTGATTTTGTGGATTCCCATGTTACCTTTTTGAAATTAACGTTAGATAACTCTGATTTACGACTCTCAAATACGGAGATGAAGTTAATATAGAAGAAAGCCTTATTAATTTCCTTCGTTGTTAACTTAGGGCCTAATAAAAAAAAAACTTTTTCATAAAATAAAACTGACTTCCAAAAAAGAAAATACACTAAAAATTGCAACATTACTTTAAATTCGGCAATTGGTGTTTGTATTTTCTTTCTTCGTTATTTGAGACCGAATTCCGAAATTAAAGTTATTTTGCAATTTTAGTGTATTTTCGTTTGTATTTAAAAAAAAAGTTTTTTATTTTACATCTTTTAGTTGTTGTAGATACACCAGAACTAAAACTATGTATATAATAAAGTTATGCTCGAATGTATAACTCCAATAACATGGAATTTGAACATAATTGGAGACAACGAAAACATCATCTGTGTAAACATATTTCATGTATATGTTGATTTTTTCAAAAACTTCTAAATCAATTTTAATAAAATTTATATGATATCACCTCTGAAGTACGACCTACCAAGTCCACCACCAACAACCAAGTCGCGGAGGAATCGCGTAACAAACATATAGACGAATTGAGAACCTCCTTCTTTTGGAAGTCGGTAAAAAAATAAACATTTGCTTAATTTAATTACTGATTAGTAGGTACTTATTGTAACATTTTCTACCTGGAGCAAAGGTAGATGTGGGTCGTACAGTACTGACTAATTATTTAAAGGAGGTTTTGGACTTTAGACTGTTTTTTTTTTTTTTTTGTGGTGGGAAATCATCCAATGACATTACACGAGACACGCTCTGAGTGGAGCGGGAGGGCGTGTCATACTCTTACTAACTAAAACCCACCCCTGTTCCTTCCCTGCCCTGAGTGCCCAGGGGCGAGGTAACTCTGTTTCGAATTTAACCTCAACCCCTGGGCAGGTATCGGCCATGACGGGCTCCGTCATAAATGCTGACAACTCTTTGAGACGCGCGTCGAACACTACGCGCCGTCGATTCTCGAGCCTGGTGCTGATCGGACGGCGAGCTACACATTACTCGCTGTCCGCAGGCCCGTGTCTACGGTGGTCGGAGATCGTCTCGCGGCGCCGCAAACTCCAGGCGTCTCCTGAGGCGGCTGCTGCTGAGGGCTCTGTTGTTGAGTCTCCCACACCCATGTCGCCTCTCTCTTCGCGAGCGTTACTGCTTCGCAGAAGGTGGAGACTGCTTCCCATTCCCTCTCGCTCCGTACCATGGCCTGAACCAGGGCCGGTAGCGAGAGGTCGCCGCCACCTATCGCATCCACGAGGACACGGCGGTGCTCCGCGCGAGCGGGGCAGACCTCCACCGTATGCTCCACTGTGTCCTCTGGCCGGACTTTAGACTGTTGAATTTGATGAATGAGACGTATATTATATTGAATTTAGAGTCTGCTAATCAGTATTTAAACTTAGCATATGGTGCGAGTTTGCTAAAGTAATAACAGCCGCACGGGTCGATTCATCAGGTTACACTACGCTTGCCGGGGTTGGTCCATGGATGGGTGACCATCTTTACATACCAAGACTCCTTCGTGTCTCGGAAAGTACGTTAAGCCGTTGGTTTCGGCTGTTAATCGTGGATCTTTAACGGTCGTTACGGGTCGTCAGAAGCCCGAAAGTCTGACAACCAGTCTTACCAAGGGATATCGTATTACCCAGTAATTGGGTTGTGGAGGTCAGATAGGCAGTCGCTCCATGTAAAATACTGGTATTCAGCTGCATCCGGTTAGACTGGAAGTCAACCCCAAGATAATGGGGAAAAATCGGTAAATAAGGCGGTCAGTCGTGTCGTAGTATTAATAGATGTACTCCTTTACTTAGAGTAAATATAGGAGTACTATTACTATCTACCTATTTTTATTAAGTAAGCAGTAAGATAGATAAAATCCATTTTTAATTTATGTTACAAGAAAGAAACAAAAAAACACAAAAGTTCAGTTAAATGAAAAGAACAAAATGAAAATACACACACAATTATCACGTCAATCTTTTATTGGAGATGATAAATAATTTAAAAAAAGAAATCAAGCATAAAAATAAACCAATAGGGAAGTGTTCTTTTAATATTATTTCGCAATCGATAGGTAGTATGTAGGTCAATCTACACCGTTATTCAGGGTAAATTGCATCGTTACCCACAAAACGTTTCCAGGATTCTGCAGTGATATTGGTCACGTCACGTTTAATCGGGAACATTGGTCGCCGCAGTTTGACGGACCGATTGACGTTGACGCTAAAATGGCTGTCTGTGATAAGAGACTGTCGAATTAACCTGAAAACTGAGTTCTTTTATGGCAAAAATATTTTATGAGGAATTGGTTGCAATTTTAGATACTCACTGCTTTGTGTCTAATAGTAGACAAAAAGCAAAGAAGTTTTTTTTAAGTGAAAACTTTTTTAGCGGAGTTGAGCGATTTTTGCTAAGGGCAAAAATTATGGGTTTACGTTAAAGACATGCTAGCGACGTGTTGTGCTAGACTGGAGACGCCTAGCTTTCACTTCTAGCGGCAGTCCATTGACTGTCTATTTTGTTTTTATCAGCGTTTGTCGATGCGGCCTAGGGAACGAAAAGAAAAGTGAAAAACGAAGGGTTGCATTACAAAGGAACCCTTCGTTTTTCATTTTTCTTTCGTTTCGTATTTCAAAACTTGCCCTCTATCATCTCGTATGAAACCATTAAGGCGTATATAGCCGCCAAGTGGCGCCCTCATTGAATAAAAAATCGTAGCAAAGCGTAGAAAATAAAGATTAAAGAATCCTATGTTGCGTTTGTTACACATAGGATAAGATATTTTTACGTTGTTAAAACAGGACTCAAAGTGTTTCGTGTCAAAAACGGCCGTTTTTGGTACTTCTTTATTTTCTATGCTAAGAAACGAATTTTTATTCAATGAAGGCGCTACTTACGGGGAGGTAGGCCCTTAACGGGTAGCCGTATCAACAAATATGCGAGCAAATGGTTAGCTTTGACCAGTGTCGGGTGAGCTATGTAGCAAGAGAAGCAAATGCTATAGACCCCGCGCGTAGAGGACCCCCGCAATGCGCGAACGCCCCCTACTAGGACGGACAGAAACAAGTCAAGACATCCATACCTTAAGAAATCTATACAATTTCGGATTACTCGTAAATAATGTAGGTAACTACATTATGGGGCCATCACTAACTTTTTTTGTTTTTGGATTTGGGAAATAATTCAATGACTTCTGCCGCTCTGGGCGGTGCGGGAGGGCGTGTCAGACTCTTACTGACTAAAACCCACCCTTGTTCCTTCCCTGCCTACTCAGGCAGGGAAGGCACTCGCCCAGGAGTGCCGAAACTCATGTTCAGAATGTATCCGCAACTCCTTGGCATGCAGGCATCGGCCATGATGAGTCCCGTCAGTAGTGACTGACATCTCTATGAGGCGCGCGTGGAACACTACGCACCGTCGACTCTCGGGGCTGGTGCTGATACCGAGCTACCCATTACTCGCCGTCGGCAAGCCCGGGCCCATCACTACCTAAGAGCCCTGCGGCATATGAAAAAATAAGTCCAAGAAGTTTTAATTCGTTATTATTTTACAAAGATTTAGGGGGCCCCGTGGTAGAATTTGCCACAGGACGCTGGCTTAATCCGGTACTGGCTTTGACTGTGTTACAGATGACAAATGGTCAGACAAGGGAGCTTATCGGTGATTTTATTTATTTATCTCAGAATCCGTTGATAGTAGAAAAATACTACTTAGACAGATCGATAGAGAATTTTTGACTAAATACCGTAGCATCAAAAAAAGAAGACCCGCCAAATTAATGTCATATAAGGGGTAGCCTACTAAGAAGCACTTTACTCAACACTTTACCTTACCCTAATCAAAAAGTTAACTTTTTGTCGTCTTTTGTAGACCCTTGGTAATCATAAAAACAAATCTTAATACCAAACAATATCACGAACATAATCCGACCTATACAACAATACATGTTGTTGTCAGAGCGCGTCGAGCCTCTTTGTTCTAGTGCGTAGTTATAATCTGACACATAAAGGCGTAGCATAGAGCTCCGAGACGCCTCGGTGGAAAGTTATGACAATACCGTCTCTAGCAGACGGTATTGTCATAACTTTCCAAGCATGTCAGTAAGTATCAACGTCCATTGCATGGCCACAAAATATTATTTTCAACACACTAGAAAACTGGCTCCTATCCCACCGTTAAGGCGCTATTAACTGCCAATGACCTTGAGTGGTTAGCTTGCGTGTTCTGTGCTGAGCTTACGTAATGGGTCGTACTTCCACCCAGTAATAGAACTCACCCATCAAGGAGCACTGTCCGAAATTAGACCCACAAAACAACAAGTATTCAACTGAAACACTTAGACTAGATTTTATATCATTAAATGATCTTTAAAATGGTGGAAGTTTCATAAAAATACGCTTTATAGTTTTTGGGTGATATTTATCCGCATTAGACAAAACTTTTCAAATTAATTACACTATGTTATAAAAATATATATTCAAATATTTTCAGATCAAATTACGACGGAAGATGTCGAAAGTAACATATATTTTTTTCAAAGAAATAAAACTAGTTGTTTAGACGTGATGTTCAATTAAAAACCATTATAAGTCGTATAACTGCGCCTTAAGGCTCGCAATGAAATGTATTTCATTCTAGTTCGGAAAAATTGCCAGCTAGCCCCAACTGGTCGCCGCGCGCCGGGTCAGTCCCCAAGTAAATCGAGCGTAGCGCACAAAATGAAAATCCGCGAGCCTTTTCTTGCAATAATTTATTTATATTTATTATTATGTATTTAAAAATATATTTATGCAATTTTATTTATTTTTCGAATAATATCATTGTTGGAAATATAAGAGACGCCGCCGACAAACTGTTACGCAGTTTGGTGGGTATAACTAAATGTGCAAAAGTGTTTGTTCCAAAATATACGATATTTTTTTTTAATTGTCATATATATTATAATGTACTCTGTGGTCTCACAGCTCTATAACGGCCTCGCCTTCAGTTCGGGCGTCTGCTCGGCCTCAGTCGTAATGACAAAATTTACCCACTGTTATGTTCGGTACTCTGTGGGGTAAAGATATAACTATGGATGTACTGGTTTAAGTATATCTCCGCGGCTAAGCTGGTCTTACGCAGCGGCGTGTCTGACGGCTATACCCTTTATAGCCTGTTCTGGATTTAGGTAGGCATACAACTTGGTACATGATCTGGTTGGACACAATTCGGTACGTAGTCTGGTGGGTCTAAACACGCCTTTTGATTCTATAAGAGAAGCGAGGGAGAGAGATTTTTGCGTAATACATGATGATTTCCAATTAGAGGCAATTGAATTTAAAGACTGTTTATATGCGAATCGTTGTGTCTGTAATTTTTTGATACGATTCATAAAGGCAAGACTGTTTCTTGAATACTGCGCCCGAATATGGTTAGTATGGGCAGATATAATAATAAAAACATCAAATTATTATTTTTCAGCCGCATGCACAGTGACCGCTGTGCAATAGTCTACACAAAATGGGTGCCTGTGATTGAACGCTGCTGCTGAGACCGGCCGGAAGAGGTGGTGCGATAACCCAGACGCCTACCGCAAGGGCTGGTTCGAAATGACTCGTGAAAAAAAAATCCTTAAAGGATTAGGAGGTTGCCTTTGCCCAGTAGTGGGACAGTATGGGCTAAATTAAAATAAAAAGAAACTAGTAAGAATTCTATGGATATTTACAGTTATATTAACTAAGCTGCCAACAACTCTACACATACCAAACATGGCATACAAAGTATTAAAGTAGATTCGAAATTGGGTCAACAAACAAAGAGTTTATTGTAAACCTAATAACAAGGTGTTTAAATTAAATTAAATACACAGAATATTACTTAACGATATACTGGAGTTGACAATACAATACCGCAAAACAAATTGAAGCGAGCCAGTCATTTATAATACCTTCTCTTTCTATGTATTGTTTGAGTTGACAGCTATTACTGGTTAAGTTATGAGAGAAGAGCGGGTATAGCGTTAAAGTGGAGAGCTCCGAACAAAATTGATTTCTATCAGCGTGTCGATTGTCTTTTTAACACACTTATTTATTAGCTTCTCAACTTTGTAAACAAATCTTCTTCGCGTCTAGATCCTGGTGGCGCGAGGCCCCCTGGTACTCTTGGTGGATGCGAGTCGATTATGTCAGACATTCGCATTCATCAGAAGGATGTCCGGAGGGTACTGCCTAACCTCGACGTGAACAAGGCTAGTGGTCACGACGGGATACCGGCAATTGTACTGAGGACTTGTGCGCCTGAGTTGTCTCCGATCTTGACACGCTTATATCGCCTTTCGTTTGAGACTGGAAAAGAGCCGATGGCTTGGAAGCAAGCTAACGTGCAACCCGTACCCAAGAAGGGTAGTCGAGCTGACCCAGCAAATTATAGGCCCATCTCGGTAACTTCCGTTCTCTGTAAGAGTATGGAACGTATGCTGAATGGTAAGCTCCTAGCATACCTAGAAGCTAACGATATCCTAAGTGACCGACAATACGGCTTCCGTCGAAATCGGTCAACAGGAGATCTTCTATCGTATGCCATTCACATCTGAAATGAGGCCATCGACAAACAAGGGGAAGCCCTTGCGGTCTCCCTTGATATCTCGAAGGCCTTCGACCGGGTCTGGCACGACAGCTTAATTGGCAAGCTTCCTTCCTTCGGTCTGCCCGCTGGATTGTGTGATTGGATAACAGATTTCCTGAGGGATCGGTCCATCCGAGTGGTCATAGATGGCTGCTCGTCCGGACTGCTGGCTATTAATGCCGGTGTTCCTCAGGGGTCGGTGCTCTCGGCAACATTGTTTTTGCTGCATATTAACGATCTGCTAAAACCCAGTACCTTTGGGTATGCAGACGACAGCACTGTTGCCGAGAGATACGTGCCAGACGCACGAGTTAGTGGGTCTCAGGTCCGGTCTCTCCGAGAGGCTATGGTTGGGCGCTTGAACTTGTCCTTGCAGGCTGTCTCAGAATGGGGCGATGCCAATCTGGTTAAGTTCAATGCTGCTAAGACCCAGGCGTGTCTTTTTTCTGCTAAAAGGAGCCAATTTCACCCGGCTCCATCTTTCCGAGGTGTAACCGTGCCGATAACCGACCGACTTGATCTTCTTGGTGTTACTTTAACATCTACCCTCAATTTTGGTCCCTTCATAGAGGCTAAGGCTCAAGTGGCTGCCTAAAAGTTGGGGGTCCTCGCAAAGGTGAGACGATACTTCACGCCGGAACAGCTGCTCCAACTCTATCAAGCGCAAGTCCAATCGTGTATGGAGTACTGCTCTCATCTTTGGGACGGATCTGCAAGATACCAGCTTGATGCCCTTGAGTCAATTGAGAAATGAGCCAAGAGGATCATCGGCAATGATAGACTCGTTGAGTCAAAACTCCAAAGTCTTGAACATAGACGCCGAGTTGCTAGCCTGTCGGTTTTCTATCGATTACATTTTGGGGAGTGTGCGACGGAATTGCATGATTTGATTCCGCCAAGCCCGTTTCATCTAAGGACCACAAGACGTACGGCGAAGTGCCACCGGTTCATGGTGGACATCCCATCCATACGCACAAAGCGTTTTGAGAAAACATTCATTGCACGTACAGCTAGAGAGTGGAATTCTCTACCGGAGTCTGTGTTTCCTGTAAGATACAACCTGGGAGTCTTTAAGTCAAGAGTGAATAGGTTACTTCTAGGCAAGCGTGCTCCATCTTCGACCACATCATCGCTTACCATCAGGTGAGATAGTGGTCAAACGCGAGCCTATCAAACATAAAAAAAAAAAAAAAATCTTAGAAATTAAATTTCATCCACTTCCCGGTTTCTGATTAAGCCAAAATTTTGTACGTAAAAATTTATTTAGCTTGGATGACATTGCATGGTTAGCTAAGTGACGTCATTCAAAATCAAATATGGCGGATTCCCAAAGACGCCACTGGACTAGTTTTTTACGTCTCAGAGCGTAATGTCCTTTTCTACAAATGTCCTATCTCAAAAGGTCCTTTCCTTAGCTTCGAAAAAAAAGCGGGGTTTGCTTGAGGATCTTGGGGAGCTGTATCACCCGCTCGCTGCCAAGGTCGTGAAGCAAGTGTAATACTGTACGTGGATAGTGTGCCTAACAAATCAAAGACAGGCACCGGACTGTAAAACTGTTACATTTTTAGCTAACACAAACAAGTGCCCTTTTCGACGGGCCCCTCTGGAATCACTCCCGATTCTAAACAAAATCAGCACTACTTTTAGAACTAATTCATCATTGAAAGAAAAAGAAAGAAAGAAACAATATGTATTCATTTCAATTATTCTTCAAATATCGAACAGTCTATCCGGCTAGTGGAGGTCCACATGCTTCTCAATACTGTAATATCACCCATAACACAGTCCAGTCATAATTATTTGTCTCTTTAGACGTCATCTCAACTTAATTCCTATTAGCAATAAAATATCTACTCGCTCTTAACTTAGACCCCACACGTCACCGTGAACACTATTGTCACCGCGTTATGACGACTATCTCGGCCTGTTGTATGAGTTTCTAAACGATCTCCACCGCTAACGATGTAGGTTTGTTCTCATTTTCCCAACAAACCTTTAATCACACCAAATTTTACCAAAATGATTTATAGAAATGGAAGTTATTCGAAATATTCGAATATCCCTTTTTTAAAGGCTTGGAATATCGTACATTTTTGCAAAGCACAGCAATCCTATTCAATTGTTGGTCTGCAACATGTGGAGTTTAGATATCATGTGAATTCTTTTCGACTATTGGACGCCGTATTGTTTTATGGGCATCCGCTTTATCTATAACTTTGTCGAAAATATACAGGAGACTTTTATTTAGTTCTTAGGTATAGACTAAGCTTATCACAACTACACAATTATCACTTTCCATAACTTTATCGCTTTGACAACATGTCACATTATCATCATTTTAGCTGAATGACGTCCACTGCTGTACATAGGCCTCCCCAAGCATCGTTATATCGTTTCTGTATCAGTCTTTCAAGGCCACGTCGTCTGGTACACGCTTGCCACTATGAAACCTTTCGGCACCATCGGCCGTCAGCAATGTGCGTTGCAAATCCAATTAGCTACCCACCAATCAAACGTTGACAACATTCCGTCCCTCCCTCGGTTAACCGATAAATAACCTCTTTATCCACCCTAGTAGTCATCAAAATGAATCTGACCTTAGGACTGGGCCTTCATTTATTTTCGTCTTCAGCATAATGGTGTTTGTCACGACACTGTCACCTTCCGAGACAAATTACACCAATTTAATACGTTTCTTTTTCATTTGTTTTCACTGATTACTTACTCGGTTGTTTTGTAATTGGATCAGGGTCACTGATTATCTGATTCACCTTGATATATTTGGGAGTTTCCTTTGGGAGCATTTGGGTTTGTTATTTGTCACCAGTGCCGCCGGTATCTCATTCTCAGGTTTGCTTTCTTTGGTAATCGTTTGGGTTACATTTAAAGTCTAGTTTTTTTTTTTGTCGTAGATATTTTACTTCTTGTAACCATCGTTCAAGAATTCTGATGTTTCTAAGGTACCGAAGCTTAAGGAAATGAGAAAACCATTTGATAAAAGTAATTTGAAATAAGACATTATTGCTTACGTTGATGGAATTTTGGATAGAATTTATGATCCATTTCCTGCAAGACCGAACTCATTACTGGGAAATGGCGCTGCCATATTTGATTGCGATTATGGTTTTAAAAAAACTGTAAACGTAACGCTTTTCTGAGCAAATGCTTTAAGTCCATTCTTGCATTTCACCTATTCTTGACGTCTAAAGATGAATGAAACTTTTGCTATTATGTCCTTTGGTTTTCACTTCATTTACAGAAGTGGTACATCAGTTACATAGCATCTATCTCGAGCGTTTCGGGTTTTTTTTTTTTTTTTTTTTTATGTTTGATAGGTTCGCGTTTGACCACTATCTCACCTGATGGTAAGCGATGATGTGGTCGAAGATGGAGCACGCTTACCTAGAAGTAACCTATTCACTCTTGACTTAAAGACTCCCAGGTTATAGCTATCAGGAAACACAGACTCCGGTAGGGAATTCCACTCTCTAGCTGTACGCACAATGAATGTTTTCTCAAAACGCTTCGTGCGTATGGATGGGATGTCTACCATGAACCGGTGGCACTTCGCCGTACGTCTTGTGGTCCTTTGATGAAACGGGCTTGGCGGAATCAAATCATGCAATTCCGTAGCACACTCCCCAAAATGTAATCGATAGAAAACCGACAGGCTAGCAACTCGGCGTCTATGTTCAAGACTTTGGAGTTTCGACTCAACGAGTCTATCATTGCCGATGATCCTCTTGGCTCGTTTCTCAATTGACTCAAGGGCATCAAGCTGGTATTTGGCAGATCCGTCCCAAAGATGAGAGCAGTACTCCATACACGATCGGACTTGCGCTTGATAGAGTTGGAGCAGCTGTTGCGGCGTGAAGTATCGTCTCACCTTTGCGAGGATCCCCAACTTTTTGGCAGCCACTTGAACCTTTGCCTCTATGAAGGGACCAAAATTGAGGGTAGATGTTAAAGTAACACCAAGAAGATCAAGTTGATCGGTTATCGGCACGGTTACACCTCGGAAAGTTGGAGCCGGGTGAAATTGGCTCCTTTTAGCAGAAAAAAGACACGCCTGAGTTTTAGAAGCATTGAACTCAACCAGATTGGCATCGCCCCATTCTGAGACAGCCTGCAAGGACAAGTTCAAGCTCCCAACCATAGCCTCGCGGAGAGACCGGACTTGTGACCCACTAACTCGTGCGTCAGGCACGTATCTCTCGGCAACAGTGCTGTCGTCTGCATACCCAAAGGTACCGGGTTTTAGCAGATCGTTAATATGCAGCAAAAACAATGTTGCCGAGAGCACCGACCCCTGAGGAACACCGGCATTAATAGCCAGCAGTCCGGACGAGCAGCCATCTATCACTACTCGGATAGACCGATCCCTCAGGAAATCTGCAATCCAATCACACAAACCAGCGGGCAGACCGAAGGAAGGAAGCTTGCCAATTAGGCGGTCGTGCCAGACCCGGTCGAAGGCCTTCGAGATATCAAGGGAGACCGCAAGGGCTTCCCCTTGTTTGTCGATGGCCTCACTCCAGATGTGAATGGCATACGCTAGAAGATCTCCCGTTGACCGATTTCGACGGAAGCCATATTGTCGGTCACTTAGGATATCGTTAGCTTCTAGGTATGCCAGGAGCTTACCATTCAGTATACGTTCCATACTCTTACAGAGTACGGAAGTTACCGAGATGGGCCTATAATTTGCTGGGTCAGCTCGACTACCCTTCTTGGGTACGGGTTGCACGTTAGCTTGCTTCCAAGCCATCGGCACTTTTCCAGTCTCCAACGAAAGGCGATATAGGCGCGTCAAGATCGGAGACAACTCAGGCGCACAAGTCCTCAATACAATTGCCAAATTGTTTATATTTTACTAGCAATTTTTCGCGGCTTCGGTCTCATAATTGTGAATTTTCGTAATCGGATCGCCCCTACCATGACGTATTAAAATCATCATGAATCCGGTGTGAGAAAGGGATAGCCCTATACGGCGTATATGAGTCCGTCTCTCTCCCACGGTATGGCCCTAGTACTTTGTAGGGTTTCATACCCGAAGGGTCCAAACGGAGATCTATTGCTGTCACTCACGTGCCCATCCGTCTGTCCGTCTGTCCTTCTGTCCGTCTGTCCTTCTGTCCGTCTATCCGTCTGTCAGTCTGTCCGTCTTTCCATCTGTCTGTCCGTCCGTCTGTCCGTCTGTCCGTCTGTCCGTCTGACCGTCTGTCCGTCTGTCCGTATGTCCGTCTGTCCATCTGTCCGCCTGTCCGTCTGTCCGTCTGTCCATCTGTCCGTCTGTCCGTCTGTCCGTCTGTCCGCCTAACCGTCTGCCCGTCCGTCCGTCTGTCAGTGTATCCGTCTGTCCGTATGTCCGTCTGCCCGTCTGTCTGTCTGTCCGTCTGTCCATCTGTCCATCTGTCCGTCTGTCCGTCTTTCCGTCTGTTCATCTGTCCGTCTGCCCGTCTTTCCGTCTGTCCGTCTGTTCGTCTGTCTGTCTGTCCGTCGTCTGTCACACTGGTTTTATAGACAAACGGTTGCAGCTATAGGATTTCTCATTTTCACAGTATAAGCATCTTGTTGACCCAAAGCCATAAAAATATTCAAAAATAAATTTGGTACGGAACCCTAAATGTGCGAAGTCTGACTCGTACTTGGTCAGTTTTATTATATTAGTTTGAATTTATCGTTATTATGATATTGCCATAGAGTGGTATAAAGTTAATATAACATCTAAACCCAACACGAAATGCATCCCAACCGCTTGTAATTTTCTTCTTTCAATGTTTATTGCCTTTCCAAACGGCAAATCTCTAATCCCATTGGGAATACTCTGCAATTTCGATCACACATTGATGCCCGAGAACGATGCACTCGTTTTAAACGCTAAAAGGGGATTTGCGACTGAGCTTTTGACAATAGTTTCGTTTTATTCGCGTATTTTGCTTTTGGATTGTCTACGTTTGGATAATTATGTTTTTGTTCCTAGTCTTCATTTTAGGGTACCGTAACCGATAGTTCCAAACGGAGCCCTATTGTTGTCACTCATGTGTCCGTCTGTCTGTCAATGCGTCCGTCGTCTGTCACAAAATTTTGTTACGAAAATTTTTTTAGCTTCCCATTGACCTATGAACTTGAAATTTGGTGATAATGTTTATTATTACGTATACTTTACTAACAAATACCAATATATGGTACGGAACCCGTAATGTGCGAAATCCGACCCGCACCTGGCCAGTTTTTTTTTATATGAGTATCTTGGTACTTACTAAATAATTGATAGTTTACTAATGATTAATAAAATAAAATAACTTCATGAAATTACTATTTTTATTCATTACAATTTTCATTTTCCGACATAAAATGAACAGACAGTATACAAAGCGTATGTACAATTTTATATAGTAGTTATTGACACTGTTCTAAGGCGAGAACACTAGATTTATTTTATTTTACTAAACACATACTGCCCATGATCTTGTTTAATACTTTTTAAATTATTTATATACACGACTTCACCAGAGTACCTACAAATTATTACTGAGTATTACTAACAACTTTTACGATATTTAATGGGTATAAAACGATTATTATGTCACTTAATTTATTAGTACACTTAAAAAACAGTTCAGTAACAAAATATAATAGTAAAAATAAAATTAATTAGAAAATAAGCTACATTGCTGCTAATAATAACAATTTAAATATACGATATTAAAAGTTACAATATGGATAAAAAAATAAACTTATTTGGCTCGAACAGTAAAAAATTAGGACTTAACTATTGACTGTTCTACGGTAAAATACATTTTCTATTATATATTAAATATCGGGGCATGACATTACACGTTCATATTTTTTTAAATATTTCTATAAATGTTTTTGAAAACGGATTGCTTGTACTGGCTATCATAATAATTCTATTATTCATTTTTTTAATAATTATCAACTAATTTTGTTTCACTTTTGTCTTTCATTTTATTTTGCAATAACTTATGAAATACTCACAAACGATGTTATAAAATACAGATTATTAAAGCGACTATACATTCATAATAATAATAAGGGCAACTACAAAAAAAAAACAATTTGAAAATGCTTCAAGTTTCGCTGGTCCTTTTTTATTAAACTTTTGATATGTACATAATGAGTATTATAAAAATATCAGTCCAAAGGAATTAAAATACGGCACTAACTTTTCCATGGATACCATTTTTAATTACATTTTTTTTAAATCCCAAAATCATCACGCTCAAAATCTGAAGCATTTCCGTAAAACTTACTCAACAAATAAACTATGACTAATCCAGTTTACAATGGAAAACTATAACAGTTAATATTACGGATACTTCAAAAACTAGTCTGTTAATACCTAAAACGGTTTAGGCCCGCATTGTTAGTGATAGTTCTATACAAATATTATTTTAATTGACTATTACAAACGCTAGAAAACTTTAGCTGGGCTCATGGCTAAAAGCTTTGAAGCGTAATCTCTTTTTTAGTATGTGACCATGAGTAAGTAAGTCCTTCCTCTATAATTATACCAGATTCTAATATAAAATTTTGTCTTTTTATCAAAGTACGATTGATTTATTTCAAAACTAATTTTATTTTATTTTTATAATTTAAATTATTTTATTAATATCTAATATAAACCTAAAAGTTCCAACTCATTGTCACACACAATACTATCGTGGTTTTACATAATACTTAATTTATTATATATTTATTATTCATAGAAATCTACAAACATTTACTTTTACCACAATGTCTTCGACATTACTTGAAGCAATTTCTATTACTCTAAAGTAACATTATAATAATTAACTATAACATTAATTAGAAATATGAAGAGACTTTTAATTAACTTCTATATACACGATCTAACATTTTATTGTCAGTTCTGAACGTTCAAAGAAATTAAAAAATTACAATATACCTATAACTATTTACATTTATTAAAGATTTGCTTTTATAAAGCTGAAATCGCTATACATTTAATACAAATATTCTACACGATTCCATGTCTATACATTGAAAGCATTCAACAAAGTCATTAATATTGGTAGGTATTGTCTTATTTTTAATCATCTTTTGAATGAAATTTGTGCGTAAAACATTTGCCATGGGACACTCGGTCGGGTACTCCTGTTTACGCATTACGGTGACCGACATACATGGACTAGGTGATGTGGAAGTCACCCCGGAGAAGTCTCGTGAAAGTCTTCTTGAACTGCTGGTTGGCCAGCGCGTAGCAAAACGGATTGATGGGGCTGTTCGCGTAACACAGGAAGTACGAGAACATGTACAAGTGCTTATTAATGCACGGTGGATCCGTACAAAATCCCTCCACCAAAGCCAATATGTGATACGGAGTCCAACAAACAACGAACGCACCCAATATGAACGATATAGTTCTAAAAGCTTTCCTAGCTCTGTTTTCTGATTTAGATTTCTGCCTGCCGATGCTCGGAAACAGGCCGTCCCGCTTTGAACGTTTAACTTTTAATTTTTTTCCTATGTTTTTTACAAACTCTTTCTTAGAGTCGCCGCGGCCTGACCCAGTTACTACAGTGCTTGATACATCACTATTCTCGACCGCTGGACTTATTGCGGGATTGAGATTCAATGGAGACGTTTTAGCCTCAGACTTCGGGGGTTGAGGTTCATTGTTATTGGAAGACGACGATACGAGAGTAATTACAGGCTTGGAGCGCTCCCCTGTAGTTAAACTCACCTCGGTATTCACTTTAATTGGGGGAGGCGGGGAGAAATTCGTTTTCGGTTGTGTAACTTGAGCTTCGGCGGTCGCTCGTATTAAAGCTGCTTGTAATAAAGATTTGTTAGTTTCATTATTTGAATTATTTAATGTTGGTGGAGATGAAGGTTCAGTCGCATTTGTGAATGTGACGGAAGAGGGCGGACTTTCATACGTTGGTGATGGTACATTGACAGAACTCTCATCCATATACCTTAAGTCTGCTCCATCCATACCGACAAGCATGTCATAAGACGTACCGTCACCTTTTACGAGCCTTACAGTCCTAGTGCGAGATGATTCTGAATGTGATGGAGGACTTTCGGAAACAGGAGGACTACACCTGAATTCAGATGGGGGTGGAATAATTCTTTGAGCAATTGTTGTCGATACCTCTCTTTGCTCGGACGGTGTTGTTATACCAGATGATAAGGGAGACATAATACTAGCGGTAGATAGTGGCACATTTGGTACAGAAATATTGTCATTACTCTGTGATGTATCAGGGTTATCCGTGTCAAGCAGACTCTTTTCTGATATCTGTGATAACGATGTCTTTGGTTTTTCAGACTCATGTTTCAGAACCGGTGACTGTTTCAAATCAGTTTTTATCATCATTCCTCCATTAAGACGCATGTTATTTAACAGTTGTATAGCACCCGTTTGCATTACTAAGTTTGCAACTGACGGCCGTTTCTTCACATTTGTCTGTGTGGTACTTTCTTCATCTGAATCAAATGCAGGACTACTAGACCTTTCTGCTTCTACCTGATCTTCTTTCCTATCTCCATCAGATTCTGCTGTAGTAGAAGTACCAGTAGCAGTAGCACTACTTTTATGTGCCGATGATTTTTGACTAGAATTTGAATCACTAGACCCACCTAGATTTAGCAATGGAGCAGCGAGTGATCCTTTCGAAGTGGAATCTTTTCTCATAGCTTCTGATACTTTAATTTGGTCTTCACTAGATATGGTTGCTTTCGATAAAGCTGCCATTCCGGCTGCTCGGCCAGCCATTCCTGTCATAACACCAGCACTTAAAGCTACCATCGACTGCATTTTCCTTTGTTTTGCTTCACTCTTCTTTTGCATATCGTACGCTGTTTTGAAAATTCCAGCATAAAGTACAATCAATACAAACAGCGTCGTCCAATAATAGCCTATGATTAAAGCTGTGTTAAATATAGGGTCTTTCAGAAACTGTACAGCGCATTCGCCTTCTTGTAAGTCTCTGTACCCGACAAAATGTTCCCATCCGAATATTGTCGTAAAGAATAGTAAAGCTGGTATGATCCATGTTACTGTTACCATCCAAATTACTCTATTTTTCGTTCGCCAGGCTCGGTACCTCGCCGCTATTTTCACGCTGCAGAATCTATCCACAGTTATAAGTAGGACTGTATATTGTGACACAAGACATACTGTGTAGTCGACTGATAGCCAAAGGTCGCAGAGCAGGGGCCCTAAATGCCAGTAGCCCTTTAGAACGTAGTCGGTGTAGAATGGAAGCGACAAAGTACCTGCAGACAAAGGAAAATAATTTTCTATTAAACACGTTCGTCATTATAAGACACTGAAATTTCAAGGGTCAAGCTTCTCAGATTTGGAAATACCTTTAAGACAAAATTAATTTATCAAGAGCATATAACAGTGTTCCAGTTAAAACTTTCATAGAGTAAACAGAACAAAAAATCAAATAAATGGTTTATATAATTTAGTTTCAAAACAGAGAAAGGCTTTCCTTACAATAAGCGTTTAGTTTGTTTTCACGAGCATTTCATTTGCCATATTTTGAAACTTTGCTTTTATACTTAACTATTTTGCTTTCAGAAATATTTAAAAAGAGTTAGACAATTTATTTTCTCTTACAGGGCAACCTATGTTTCACTCTCTTTGTGGCTTAGATATTATACAGGTACTTTTATTTCTTCTATATAAAGGCTTGGCAACAATCGAAATACTAATAAAACAACAATACTGCAGTTCATTTGAAGAATTCAATCTACATTTCAAAACAAACCTAGAGTATTTAAACGCTTGCAATAAGTAGGTAATAGCTACTCGCTGTTGAAACTTGATAAATGCATAAAATTCTTTCTTTGTTCTGATGCTGTTCAATATTGTTTTGAATCTGTAGCTCTATATTTTTTTAATAAGCTGAGCTTTTGTATCAAGATATTTGGTACAATTTCAAAGTGAGGTTTTTGTACGTCGATTTTATATTTATTTTAATATGACGGGTTTGGTATGAGGTGTCAGTCAAGAACGAAGAAGAGGGGCCTTTTTAATTTTTTTTCTCTCTTTAAAACCTCCCCCAGAATAGCAAAAGAAAAAAGTCGGTTAAAAGATAGATATCTTTTTGCCTTCGACCCTCACTCCGACTAGAAATGTATTAATAAAATTAAAGGTGGGTAACCCACAAAACGTAAATTGCTCTCATGACAATTCAAAAGCTCAAAAAGTAACAATGATGAATAAGATAATAAAATGTGGGTCAATCCTTAATTCTATTTTAAATGACAAGTAGTATCAAAAAGTTTTTTACGAGAGTGGTTTTTCTTTTGATGGGGCAGTCAGGGCACGTTCTGTAAACCGTTGCAGCTGCAGGAAAACGTGCCAAGCAGACTGTCTTTAACATTATCAGACTTTTTTGCAATTTGTTGGTACTATCTCACTAACCCACACAAATACTATACAGAGTGTAACGGAAAGGTGTAGTCATATTTTAGAAACTTCTTCTACCAATGGCAATGAACAGCTTTCATTAAGGAAGTCACCAGGACTTACAATGCAAAGTTAACGTCTGTTCTTAGGCTATGAAAGGTTATAGACGCAGTGCCAAAATCCAGCATTCTGAAGTACCAGAATGAGAAGCCGGCTTGTATCTGTACACGCGAAATAAGCTTACATAGACAAAATGAGAAGCCGTTACGTCATCGTTACGTTCGTCAAGGTCACTCACACATTTTAACGATCCTGCTTCATTTAATGTCCAATGACGTTCCGTCTATAACCTTTCATAGTCTAAGCATCTGGTGATCAAAATTAGTATGAGTGGTGCAATTTTTTTTGAGCATTGTCTAGAAGCATACCATACCTTTCCTTTACCATTCAGTAGACAAAAAACCACAATTATACAGCCGGCCAGTCTTCTGGGCACATTTCACGATGACAGCTATATATTTATTATTATTTATTACATTCTTTATTGTACACCATGATACATTAAATAAAGAAACTTAAAACTAAACAAATACAATGGGCGGCCTTATCGCATTCCACGATCTCTTCCAGGCAACCTAGATATATAAATTGCTAGATATATACTTTGACTTCTACGTATATTTTGTTTTTGTTCATATCTATGTATGCACAATGTATGTATAAATAGTTAGTTCGATTTTTATGATACTCATATATATTCATCAACAGCCTTTTAATGTCCCCAATGCTGGGGCACAGGCCTCCTCTCTGTGAGAGGGTGTGGGCCGTAATCCACCACGCGAGCCCAATGCGGGTTGATGGATGTCACATGTCTTCGAATTTTTGGTTCTAGGACATGCCGGTTTCCTCACGATGTTTTCCTTCACCATTTTAAGAGCAGTGGTGATGAAATAATTTACACAAAGTAATGTGCCTGCCTGGGTTTGAACTCACGACCTACATCTTGTGAGTCGCGGCAGTTACCACTAGGCCACCATTGCTCCTCATATATATTGTTAAACGACAATTAATTAATTATTTACCAATCAGCAGATCAGTGGCAGCAAGCGAGGCGATGAAGTAGTTGCTGGGCTGGCGAATAGTCCTGTCTACCAGGAACGCGAGGAGCACGAGGACGTTACCGCTGACAGTCAGCAGGATGACCAGCACGAGGCACGTGGCGAAGATGGCCGCCAACCACAGCGGGAACGGTGGCAGGACTGGTTGCTAGGGAAAGAAAATTGAGGTTAATAATAATAAAGCTAGCTTCTATCAGCGAATTCGCCCGTGTGAAATTAGTTTTTCCCCCATTATAAATTACTGCCCATATGCTATTCATTACTATCTACCTCTATGACAAATTTCATCTAGATCCGTTCAGCCGTTCTGGTGTGTTTGAGTAACAAACATTCATCCATCAAAATTTTCGCAATAATAATATTAGTAGTATAGGATGTTTTGTAGAAGAAGAAATTGATACGTTTTTACTGCCTAGGTAGTAGATACGATGTTACGTTTGGATGTTTAACCCCAAAAAGGAGTTCATCCAACGAGGCGGTTCTAAATTCGTCTGTATGATCCTTTTCTTGGTTGGCAGGTCACACTTCAGAGGTGGTGCCATATAAATTTTATCAAAATTGATTCAGCGCTTTTTGATGTAACTTCTCCAAAAAAAGAAATGTAGGCACAGTTGGCATAATTTTAACATTAACAACAACTAAAAAGTTGAAAATAAAAAACGCTGTTTGTATTTAGCTTCATAGTTATTGACACCGACTTCCGAAATTAGAGTTATTTTTGCAGAAGAAGTTAATCAAACTTAAGCAGTTTTCGTAATCTGCTCTAAGGATTTTATTTTTGTTCCCTTATATTCTATCATTTATATTCATACTCATATTCTTGCAATACAAATTCCTACCAATAAAATTTTACACCAAAGAACACTTATGAACGACGAACTTGCAATATTCAAAGCGCTACCGACTAGATACGCGTTGGCAATTGCAACAAATCCTAACTTTGCTGCAATTATAACGGCCATTCCATTATCTCCTTCTGTTCGCCCACCGAGTACACCACCGCTCACGGAGACCTCGTTACAGTTTCCTCAGGAATGTCTATCAGGCGTTGTACAGAGGGATTCCGGAGTGGTATTTTAACACTATGATGGACAGTAAACGCCTATAGGCTTCATAACTATAAAACTTCTATTGTGTCTCGTTCAGTGTGATTGAAAGTGTTAACACTATGGTGGACAGTAAACGCCTGTAGGCGTCATAACAATAAAACTTCTATTGTGTTTCGTTCAGTGTCCTTGAAAATGTTAACACTATGGTGGACAGTAAACGCCTATGCATCATAACAATAAAACTTCTATTGTGTCTCGTTCAGTGTGATTGAAAGTGTTAACACTATGGTGGACAGTAAACGCCTGTAGGCGTCATAAAAATAAAACTTCTATTGTGTTTCGTTCAGTGTCCTTGAAAATGTTAAGAAGGTAATCGAGTAATCAGCATCAGCATAAGGGAGGGGGCCCTTGTGCTGATGCTGATTACCGGGGTGGTTGAAATTAGCTAAAAATCGCACACACCCTCGTCTTTCTTCCCAAAATCCAGGCGCCTTTGAAGGATTCCCCACGAACAAAAACAAAAATATAAAATGTACGTCACTAAAAATCCCACTTACAAAATTCCTTTAACACAAGAACTCCTATAACAAACTAACTATCGTCTTGCCAAGAAATATATTTAGTTACAATAGACTTCTTAGTAAACTGTAGAGCAAAGTGATCGAGTTCTTACTTTCTTAATTTATTTTATGAATAATTAATTTCAGTACTTAAAGTGTTAGATTTAAAATAAAGTGTGTTTGGATATTAAAAGTATTAATTATTGGAACTTTTCTAATCATTAGAGTAAGTTTAACTAAGTTCTAAATATAGATAGCATTTTCTTAATTAATTGTTTTCAAATCAAACAGAACATGAACATCATCAATTTGTTTTTTGGGACTAGCCCGCCACCCTATTACCAACTACTGCAACTCCTGAGAACAAGAATCAACAGTGGCGACCACCAACCGAGGCAATGAAGCTCAAAGAGTCCCGGCGAAAAGTGACGAGTGATGGAACAAATAGTTTCGGAATTCAAAATCTATAGCTTATATCAACACCATCCGAACGTCAACAACAAAAAGACAGCCTCCAAAATCACCACAGACTTTTAATGCGCTATGAACTGTCAATGACCTTGAGTGGTTAGTTTGCGTGGTCTGTGCTGAGCCCACGTAACGCGTCGTACGTCCACCCAGTAATAGGATTCGCCCATCAAGGAGCACTGTCCGAAAGTAAAGCCCGGAAACTCACTGGTGAGTTTCATTGATCGAAACCACGTTGAGCACTGAAACTCACCAGTGAGTTTTGCGATTCTTGCGATTCACTCGTTTATTACCTCTATTATTACCAAAACGCAATGTATTTTATGCTGTGGCAACATTTACACGCTTGGCCATAGACATTATTGGTCGTCTCAGGTGCCCTCCGACAAAAAATATATGCTGTCATAACTGAGAAAAAATGTCAAACTGACATTTGAATCCGGTTTGTCGTATGCGGGCGGGGCTTGAAGGATGGTACGTTTGACGAATGGCGGCTTTCAGAGGTTATTAATTTTTTACACATAAAACAACAGGTATTAAACTAAAACACTTAAGACTAAATTATAAATAATTAAATGATCTTTAAAATGGTGAAGATTTCATAAACATACGCTTTATAGTTTTTGCGTGATTCTCAATTTTTTATCCGCGTTAGACAAAACTTTACAAATTAATTACACTATATTATTTAAAAATATAATTTTAAATATTCTTAGATCAAATTATGAAGGAAATTGTCTAGAGTAACATATTTTTTTTTTCAAAGAAATAAGACTAGTCTTTTAGACGTGTGTTTAGACGTGATGTTCAATTAAAAACCATTAAAAGTCGTATAACTGCGCCTTAAGTAAAGCCACTTAAAGGTACACAGCTACACACTTAACATGTGTTTACATTACTGTTCACACATTCCTACATACGGCCGTGACACAATACCGATGTCGATAATGTACAATCGATTAACTGTCTGCAACGTTAAACATGGTCGCACCTATGTCACCCCTTCTATTTTAAAAGGGGTCGGCAGAATTAGAAGACCTCTTTTTTCAAGGTTTAAAGTCGGTTGGATTGTTTTAGCTCACGCACAAGCAAATTAATATGCGTTGGTAATTTGTGAGCATCATAAAAAAATATTACTTCAATTATTCATGTTACTGATGACTGAAAGTCTGACATTCGTTCTTACCAAGATTTTTCAAAATTTTATTTACTTGGGAAATTAAACGATTGCACGTTACAGTGATACATAAAATTGACATTAAAAGGTGGACAAATATGCAACCAACGACATTTTCCATGCGCTTACAATTAAAATATAAATTAAAAATAATTGCAAAAAATTATCAAAACAAAATGGAATAAAATATGATACAATAATAAGTTAAAATTTCAAAGATAAAACTAAACAGGCATGCAAAGAAATTAAGAAAAACTAGAAGTTGTGTGAAAACAAACGGAAAAAGTCTAAGAAATAAGAAGTTCCGTGTTTCATAGTAACTGAGTTGTGGAGGTCAGATAAGCAATCACTCTAGGTAAAATACTGGTATTACCTACTGAAAGCCGACTCTAATATACCCCAATGTTGCTGATTATAGTGATTTGTAGAAAACAAGATTTTTAGGCTTTAATAACTTTATCAATCGCTACTAACTTATTGCATATCATGCTGGCTGGAGCTTCCAAAACCACTCTGTTTTCTCTCGAAATAGCGCAACGGGCAATTCTAAAGGTTAGCTCCTTCCGACCCATTTATTAAGTACCCTACACGGTCTCCTGTATCAGTCCTGGAACTTACCAACAGTTCGCCAACTTTACATCTTAACTGCTTCTCAGACAAAACTCTCTTGCCCCCCTAGACAGGAATATTATTCTACTGAAACGTCGTTGCAATGCTGTAGTCTCTCAGTCCCATCAATTTTAACATTCATTCACTCATTGGTTTTTCTGATTCAGCGGTACTTTCCTTTTTAATTGACTAAATAGTAATCTTAATATACACTCTAACTATGCAAAACATGTGAATAAGAAACCACAGAAGAGTTCCTAAAAACATTAAGAGAGAAGAAGACACAAATCACACATAACATAATTATGCATCCAACACTCTACTTTTGTTCATAAAATTCGGGTAATTATAATATACTGTTCAAATTATACAATTTTTATAAATAATTAAATTATTATTATTTAGCAAAAACATGGGCTGTTTCTTAGCTCTTTGGCTAGTTATAAGCTACATTAAGGCCGTACTAATTGCCAAGTGGCGCCCTCATTAAATAAAAAATCGTAGCATAGCATATAAAATAAATATTAAAGAATCCAACGTCACGTTTACGTTGGATTCTTCAGCGTGTGGTGTGCAACTTATTGGTGTAGTGGTGGTGGTGGAACTTAGTGGTACACTAAGTTGTAGAGTGTATGTTCTGAGGAGAAATTTAATTTTCCTCTATCTGCATGAACTTTGCAGCTTTTTAGAGTGATAGGTAAATTATTTTTTTCAGTTCTGCATATTTACTTATTTTCTGTCCTATGGCCTTTTGTAAACTACGCGTGTTGGGGACTGCTATATCTATCAGGTATTTGATTTTGTTAACTTTATTTTGGAGAGTGATATCTGGTCTATTGTAGTGAATGGTACTGTCAGTTAGAATGACGCGGTCGTGGTAGAGTTTGTGTGTGGTGCTTTCTAGAACAGTTTGTGGAACACAGTGTGTGGTATTTGTAGTAAGGAGTGTTTGTTTCTTTATTTTGTATAAGTTTATATTTCATTGCTAGGTGTTGGTGAATGATGTTTGCCACCTGATTGTGTCTGTGAGTATAATCAGTGTGTGAGCGTTGTGCATGTTTCTGTAATGTGTTTTTTTTTTTTTGATAATGTAACGTCAAACTGAGAATTGTATCTGACTGTCACCGGATAGTTGCAAGCACCGTAAGATTGTAATAAGTCTTGCGGGAGTGTAAACTTTCGATATATGAATTATGAATAAACGTGTTTTTTTTTTTTTGGGGGTGGGAAGGGCGTGTCAGACTCTTACTGACTAAAACCCACCCCTGTTCCTCCCTGCCTTGAGTGCCCAAGGGCGAGGTAACTCTTTCGAATTTATCCTCTATGTTAGTTATTCATAAACTAACGGTGTTTTCAATTTTACGGTCAAAAATCTATGTGTAATCGATATCGAGCAAGTTTTTCTCAATTTTGTCAACATTTTTGTCAGTTCGAACAGCTGCTGCCTACGTCAATCGTAGGTTTAATTTCCTGTATCACTGTTAATATCTACTGTATTGTCTCTTGTGGTTTTATATTTCAACAAAAGGTATACCATTTATTAATAAGATTCGTTAGTAGTAATTTGGTTTTTGCTATCTTCTAACTAACTCGCTCGTAACTCGCCGTCCGATCAGCACCAGGCCCGTGAGTCGACGGCGCGTAGTGTTCCACGCGCGCCTCAAAGATAATTTGTCAGTCACCACTAACGGGGCCCATAATGGCCGGTGCCTGCATGCCTAGGGGTTTTTTTTTTTTTTTTGGGGGGTGTGAAATCATCCTATGACTTCTTCCGCTCTAGGGTGGAGCGGAAGGGTGTGTCAGACTCTTACTGACTAAAACCCAACCCTGTTCCTCCCTGCCTCGAGTGCCCGGGGGCGAGGTAACTCTTTCGAATTTATCCTCCACCCCCGGGCAGGCACCGGCCGTGGCAGGCCCCTTCCCTTGGCTGACAACTCTTTGAGGCGCGCGTGGAACACTACGCGCCGTCGACTCTCGGGCCTGGTGCTGATCGGACGGCGAGTTACCCACTACTCGCCGTCCGCAGGCCCGGGTCTACGGTGGCCGGAGATCGTCTCGCGGCGCCGGAAGCCCCCGGCGTCTCCTGAGGCGGCTGCTGCTGAGGGCGTGAGGGCGACTCCGTTGTTGGTGCTCTCTCACGCGTCCCGCCTCCGCCTTCGCGAGCATTACTGCTTCGCAGAAGGAGGAGACGGCTTCCCATTCCCTCTCGCTCCGTACCATGGCCTGAACCAGGGCACGGCGCGAGAGGTCGCTGCCGCCTATCGCATCCACGAGGACACGGCGGTGCTCTGCTCAAGCGGGGCAAACCTCCACCGTATGCTCCACCGTGTCCTCTGGGCGATCCTCGCAATGGAAACACCCGGGTTCACCTCCGCCTTGATCCGACACAGGTACTTACCGAAACAGCCGTGTCCGGTGAGCACCTGCGTCAGGCGGAAGGTGAGGGCGCCGTGACGCCTCTCCAGCCACTCCTCAAAGAGGGGCACTACCGCCTCGATGGTGGCGTGCCCAGCGCTGGGTTGCGACAGTCGCTCTCTCCATGTCACCATGAGATCCTGCCGGAGCTCGGTCCGACGAGCCGCGAGTTGTCGCGGCAGCGGAGTTTCGCCCCGGCGTTTGGCCTCCTCGCGCCACTCGTACAGGTGCGCGAGGATTTTTGCCTCCAGATCCCACGGTGACAGTCCGGCAAGGAGGCTCGCCGCCTCACGGGAGATCGTGCGGTATCCGCGGATGATACGGATCGCCATGACCCTCTGGGACGCGTTCATCAGGCGAGCTGATCGCTGCCTCAACGAACGCGCCCACACCGGTGCCCCGTAGAGGGCCATGGACCGCACGATCCCCGCGTAGAGCCTCCGGCAGGAGGCGTTTGGCCCCCTCAGATTGGGTACGAGCCGCTTCAAGGCGGCCCCGGCCCTGTCCAATCTGGGAGCCAAACGTCGAAAATGTTCGACGAAGTTCCATCGGCTGTCGAGGACGAGTCCCAGGTACTTCATCGTACCCTCGACGCCGATGCGAACCCCTCTTAGCGGATAAATTCGTTACCGAGTTACCGCTTCCCTGGACACTCAGGCAGGGAAGGAACAGGGGTGGGTTTTAGTCAGTAAGAGTCTTACACGCCCAGCTCCACCCAGAGCAGGAGATGTCATTGGATGATTCCCCACCCCTAAAAAAAAGAAACATTGTACCAAATAAATTAATCAGTTAAAATCCGAATTCCGCCATCGTGATTAAGAAAGTTTTTTTCTCATGGTCAAATAATCCATTGTGTTTGTCCTATTCAATAAAACACAATAAGAAAAGCTGCCTATTCATTAGCAGTTCAAGTTCGTATCAGAGGAGTCGATATTAGTGCAATTAAACTTGATGAATGGGCCAAAGAAGATTGGGAACCGCTAATCCTTTTTTATCTGACGAACTTGAGAATATGAAAGAATAATGAAGCTCAAAGTTTTAGTTTGGTTACCTACTTAGTAAAGTTCGAGAGTTTAAATTAATTTAGGAATAGATTTGATGAAATAAAAAGAATTTATGAAATAAGGCTAAAGAGCTAGAAGTTTCAAAATAATGCTAGTAAATGTGGATGAACGGAGAAAAACAGAATGGAGTGTGTTACAAGTAGCGGCACGTAAGTCTAGCGCTGAACGATAATTGCTGCGCATGGGTGGGCGCGCGGGGAACAGAATGCGTCTGGAGAGCCAATCGGTGCTACGCACGCTCGCCCTTCATCCCGCTAGCCCCCTCAGGTACCTTAATTTTTACTTCTGCGCAATAACGGTCAGCGCTAAAGTTTCGTGCCGCTACTTGTAAGAATGTCAACAAAGAAAAGTATGTCAATGGTAGTGTTGCGATTGTAGACACAGCCTAAACCCAGCGGGTCTGCACCGGCCTTCAGCTGGCTGTTGAGATTATTGAAGAGCCGTTCGAATATAGTAGGTGTAGGCATGCTATTTGTTGGATGACAGACAGAAGTTTACCTGTTTGAAGTGGGCACATGTATCTATTTTCCAATTAATATAATAATCCCCAGTCTTTCCTTCTTTCCTATCTTACACTGCACATATAAGCTAGTCACTCTCATACACCACACTCTCGCAAGCAGCGAGTGAGACCACTATCCTGAAGCCACTAGAGCACCCCTGGAGTCCTGCAGGCCTTACTGGAGCCTTGGGGTCCCCCAGTAGCGTCAAAGTTGAAAGGAGAGAAGAAAGCAGGTTGCATTGACCCTAAGTACCTATAATGGGATAAGTTTAGGTAGATATTCCTAGAGGTAGTAGTTAAATTTGTAAAAGAGTTACCACTCCCCGGGCACTCAGGCAGGGAAGGAACAGGGGTGGGTTTTAGTCAGTAAGAGTCTGACATGCCCTCCCGCTCCACATAGAGCGGGAGATGTCAATGGATGATTTCCCAACCCACAAAAAAAGGGTGGGTAGATGATAATGGAAACGAGAGCATTGCGGAGAAGTTCGACTACAAAACATAACCCGCTTTTTTTTTCTTTTTTTTTTTTTTTTTTGGGGGGTGGGAAATCATCCTATGACTTCTTCCGCTCTAGGGTGGAGCGGAAGGGTGTGTCAGACTCTTACTGACTAAAACCCACCCCTGTTCCTCCCTGCCTCGAGTGCCCGGGGGCGAGGTAACTCTTTCGAATTTATCCTCCACCCCCGGGCATATCCTCCACCCCCGGGCATATCCTCCACCCCCGGGCATATCCTCCACCCCCGGGCATATCCTCCACCCCCGGGCAAACATAACCCGCTTGGCGTCGGATTAGTGGCATTACATTTGACCTGTAACATGGGCGCTCAAAAATGTAATGCTAATATTATATATAAATATTATAAACGTGAACGTTTGGATGGATTTTGTTACACAATCACGCCAGAATGGATAAACGGATCTGTATGAAATTAGGCACAGAGATAGATCATAGTCTGGAATAGCACATGAGCTTGATTTATTATGTGGGAAGACCTAATTCATCGCGGGCGAAGCCGCTGCCAGTAGCTAATTGCTACATATTAAATTACAAATCAATTCAATTAGTTGCGTTTATTATTACTCTGTTTAACTACGAGTAGAATTGTAATCTAATTAAAGCGCATTTTCAATTCATTCCAATTCTTTTAAACGAGTTTGTTGGTATGAGAAAATTAGCATAGCATAAAAACAGGAGGACTATGCAAAAATTCTCAGTCTAAGCAATTGTAGGTAAATCGGTGAACATTTCGCCCCAGTTCATAATAAAGTCGATATCGAAATAACTAACTTTGATCATTAGTGGCTTGCACTAGTTTTGTATCGCTAAAATACTCGCAAACTTCCAATTTTATTTAATATTTGCTCGATTTTTTATCGAACAACTGTTAACGAAGTTAATGAGTGAGTCGGTATAATCAATTCGAAGAAATTTATCGATTGCAGTTGTGAGTGAAACTTTAAAGAATGCAGTAAGTTTTTATTAAAAAAAAATTAAAGACATGATTTTATTTCTAGCAATGCAGTAAAGAATATGCTGGTAATGGCAGATTGGAGTGGAGTAATTTGGGACAGATAACATAAGTCACTGGTATAGATACGTAATCACCACAATCTAGTCTGGACGTCAATAACTATCTCATTTAGATAAAAACGGTTGAAACCAACTCGGCTAAATGTCTAGGACAAGATTTATAAAGAGATTGAATCATAAAAATACGCAAACAATAATCTTATTAGTTTCAATATTAAAAATATAGGGCATCTCAGAAATATCAATATAGCGAAAGAAAACAAGAAATATCTCACCAATCCACCATTGACGGTAAGAATATTCTCGAAGGTGTTATTGAAGTAATAAATGTCAGTGTAGTTGGTGCCGTTAGCTACAAGGTACTCGCCGTGGCACTCTTGAATCCCCCCAGCTGTGGTTAAACATGTCCGTTGTCTCATCTTCTGCAGTTTCCTGTTGACAAATAATATGAATTTAGTCCTTCTTATGGAAGTAGCCTGGATTTCCAGCAATGGGAATATTATTGGTTGAGCTATGCGATGTTAATTTTTTATTCGAATATATTCGGAATATAAATATGGAAAAGTTGTCTAAAATATTTTGAGTGTGAATGTGACTGGTTATATGAGTAGGAGAAGACAAAATATTGGATTGACTGTCTGGAAAGGAGTTGATTTTTGAGGGAACGACTAATGTAGAATTATGAAAGAATAAAACATTATAAACTGACCTAAAATATATTGGGATAGGGGCTAGAGAATGATAATGGTAATTCTTAGCTTACATACAAATATTGAGAGCCTTTTTCAAGTTCTTTACAACGCATTACAGATTACACATTCTCATGACAGTCAGTCACGTGTAAGTCAAGACGATCATTTAGGTACTTCTTCAGAAAGAAAATCAATTAATTATAGTACTCACACTTTTCCAACCTAAAACAGTTTTCAGAAATAACTAAATTAAGTGAAACTAAATTCGATCCAATTAGTTATATAAAAGTTTCTTTCTGTCTCTACCGTTGAAAGTTTTCATCAATCAACGGTTAAATTCATTTGTTGAAAATAAATATAGGCCAATATTTTTTTCAATAACAAGAGTTTTTGTCGAATATTGATGCGATGTTACGTATCAAATTTGATGTTTAAGATTTGATAACGAACCTTTAAAATATAAAATTGTGCTAATTAAATATTTTTAAACGTAAGATTATATTAAATATATCTTGAGGCGCTCCAGACTAAAGTAATAACAGCCGCACGGGTCGATCCATCAGGTTAAGCTACTCTGTCCGGGGTTGGTCCATGGATGGGTGACCATCTTTACATACCGAGACTTCTCCGTGCCTCGGAAAGCACGTTAAGTCGTTGGTCCCGGCTGTCAATCGTGGATCTTTGACAGTCGTTATGGGTCGTCGGAAGCCCGAAAGTCTGTCAACCAGTCTTACCAAGGTGTATCGTATTGCCCAGTAACTGGATTGTGGAGGTCAGATAGGCAGTCGCTCCATGTAAAAGCATGCAGCTGCATTCGGTTAGAGTGAAAGCCGACACCAAGATGGTTGGGAAAAGGCTAGAAAGGTTGATATCTTCAATTCAATTTAAAACATTACATTCATTTGAGAAAGTTGCATGACCGAAAGTTAACTTAGGTCCAAGAATACCTCCTTTAAAACCCTGGACAACATTTTCAAAGGCTTTGAAAATGGGAAGTAACGAAGCACTGCAATCAAGGAAACGCAATCTCGAATAGAGTGATGTCGTCACTCGGGTAGATCGCTTACGTTTTATTAAATTGTAGACTCATCAGTTTTGGACCACATTTGGTGGCCATAAAGCTAAAAGAGGTCCATTTGAAAGGTCTGTACTACATACCCAAAGGAACATTGCGATAGTTCCTTTGGTATTTGAGTGAGTTTTACGACACGGTCAGAAAATAATACAGTCCGTTTCTCTGAAATTACGATGACTCAATAAGTAGGGCATGTGTTTTTTATAGGATTGCAGCTGGATCATTTCCTTGTTAGTTTTTTATAGGGTTCTGTACTCGAAGGGTATCCAACGGGACCCTATTACTATGTCTCCGCTGGGCAGGAGGGCTTATTTATTAATTTATTTTTATTATTTGTTATAGCGGCTATAGAAATACACGCTGTTTGTTTTTGAATTTTCTAGCTATTACGGATAATGCAGCCCAAAAAAAACTCTGAAAATTTCACAAAAAAAGAAAACCAAAAAAACACGTTTCCAGAAACGTGCTTTTTTGGAAAAAAAAATTCAGTTAATGGTACGGAACACTTCGTGTGCGAGTCCGACTCGCACTTAGCCAGTTTGTATTTGTACGTGTGTTATAGAGTTTTCAAATGCAATTCTTAAAAGAAAATTTGGTGTACCACGGATCAGGCAGCCGCGCTCCCATAGCTAACTCACTACACGGTCAAATTAAATTAGCTAATGAAATTCATAGACCTGACGAGCATCTAATCACGATAAAAAAAACCCTTTTATTTCAAGAGATACCTACAAAATGAGTTAAAAAATATGTTTGTTTTATCAACAACTAGCAAACCTGGCAAACTTCGAACCGTCTCAGAATCATTAACCAAAAATAGCCGTTCTTTACAAAATGAACGAAAAAAATTCTTCATAATGTATTTTTCGTGATTTTTCCGATGATTGTAATAACCATTCTGCTGCTCGCTATGAAGACGAAACCAACAAATCAAAGATCATTGAAATAGGTTCAGCCATTCTTTTTTTTTTTTTTGATCTATACATTAATGATGTAACTTTGTTTTATAAGTAATATAAATATTCGCTCGCATTGTCAGGCGGTTCCTCTCTGGATCCCTGACCGTCCCCTATCGGTGGGATACTATTTTTTATATCTTTTTTATTAAAATACTAGTGACTCGCCCCGACTTCGCGCAAGTGAATTTTTATTTTCGATTCTCCAAATTTTCTTTCATATAAACTTTGTCCTGACAATTACGAACACAATAAAAAAGAATTAGGCAAATAGGTGCAGCCGTTCTGAAGTGATGCGTTTACATACATTTGGAAATTGATTTTTATTTATAAAGATTTAAAAATATATTATGTCTAGACAAATGAATAAACGATATAAATAACAATAACTTTCTTTGTTTTAGTGTAGATGATAGATAGATATGTAGATTTTAGTTAAGTATTTTATAAATATGTAAATCTAGTTTCCAAATAAATATAATACATTATTTTAGTGTAAAAATAACTCATGAGATCCACCCTATTTATCACCAAATTTTTGTTAAGCACTGATTATTTTTAAATAATTGTATAAAATAATAAACATAATTCATATTTAACAATAACTTTCTCTATAGATTTCCATTTTGGAGTTTCATTCGGTTATTTAATTTTGACGATGTAATTATATCGGGTGTAAAAAGACAGTTTCCGAAGCCGAAAGCCATTATATAGATAATTTTTTTTCCACTGGACCATACCTGGGAATCCACTGGTTCTGGAGATATTGAAGGTCAAAATTGCAATTTTTTTTTTTACTTTTTTACAAAAATGTGTTTCCAAGTGTTATTGTTATTACTAAACTTTTTTCCAAACAAACTTTAGCTGAATTTTCGTATTTTTTTCGAAATTTCAAAATTACGCATTTGTAGTTACAAAAACGCAATGAATATCAAACATATCCGACAAGTACCTACGTGGCTTAGAGCGAAGGGGTCGGATTAACTCCACTTGCCTTTTTTTTTTGGGTGGGTGGGAAATCATCCAATGACTTCTCCCGCTCTGGGTGGAGCGGGAGGGTGTGTCAGTCTCTTACTGACTAAAACCCACCCCTGTTCCTTCCCTGCGTGAGTGCCCAGGGGTGCAGTAACTCATTTTCAGAAAACTCCACTTGCCTGGGTTAGCTTTACATTGCGCGAAATAATTTTTTTTTTTCTTTTTCATACCTAAAAATAAAAGTCGTTTCTTAGCAATAATTTTTGCACCAAGCTACTTTGTTTGATGTACAGTATGCGTAGTTGACGGCTATGTGATGTGTCTTTTTACACCATGTATACCTACTTACTACGGTTGCATTTATACCGTTTGGGTCGATGCAAGAGCAAAAGAAGCGATATTCCAATATTATTATAATAATAAAACCCAGCAAAAAATTGACGTAAAAATATTCAAGTACAACCAATATCAAAAGCCCCCCCCCCACTTTGTTCCTATCGCGTTTTAGTTTACAGAAACAACGAAAACATTCCTTCCATTTTCACCACGAAGTCTTTTGCAAATATGCATATTTTTGTGCAAATCTTTTAAGTAGTTTCCAGTAAAAGCCCATAAGGCTCTTTAGAGATTATGTTGGATTTCAAAATGAAAAATAAGACAGCGATGATTTTATTTTGGTTTATCTCTGAGGAGATAAAAAATCTAAATGAAAAATAACATCAGAATGTTTAAGAGGAAAAGGTAGTTAAATGTAATTTTTTTTCTTTTTCCTCCTTCCTATTTGTGTGTAATGATTTCATCTTGTTGATTTGAATCAGCATATTTTTGGGTTCGGGTCAACAGCTGCGGCACCTTCATAAAAAAGGAATACAGCCTGGAGGGTAGGCATTGTGTTTCGGCTATCGTGGATGGCACGTGACACCAAGGAAAATGATGCTACAGAACGTGAAATTATAAAAAATAATAAAATTTGATCAACTAGCGGTTGGCATCCTACGGAAACTTTCTTACATTATGCTAAGATAATTAAGTAAAGTTGATTGAGTTTTTGACACCGACTTCCGAAATTAAAGTGGTTTATAAATTTTTAGTGTATTTCATTTTGGAAGTCAGTTGTTTTTTTTTTGTAAAAAAGTTTTTATTTCTTCACTTTTTAGTTGTTATACCCAATAACTAAAAACCCCAATAAAACGGAACGTGGAATTTAAACATACTCTTAATTGGAGAAAACCAAACCGTCATCGAGGTATACGTATTTTTCGTTTCTGTCCAGTTTTTCAAAAAGCGCTCAAACAAAATGATAAAATTTATATGGGATGACCTCGTGAGTATACTCTTTCGGATAAAAAAGAATTTTAAAAATCGGTTTATAACTGACGGAGAAATCGGTGGACATACAAAAAAAAAATACATACAGTCGAACATAGAACCTCCTCCTTTTCGAAGTCGGTTAAAAGTAGAAAACATCTATTCGACACAGACAAATACAAATATTTTATTGGAACAAAAACATATTACAATTTTGTGTACGTTAATACTGCGTTAGTTTAGTAGCAGAAATGTGTCGCAGTTATCAGCCAGAACACAACAGCAACAAACAAAGGAGAAGTAAACCAAGATACAATAAAATTGTGCTTAGTTAGCGTGCCCATACCGAAAGGGTTACCATACGAATATCAGCATTTGCTGTACCTTATAGAAAATTGCTTACGCACACATGAAGAAGGTGCACGTGAATCTACACACACAACCAAAACCCACCAGGCTTCGTGAAATAGAATAACTATAGCTTATTATAATAATCAGAAGGGCTTAGAAATTCTATCAGCGATAACGATTCTCAAAAATTCAAATACGTGTTGGATATTAAAAGAAATAGACAAAGTAAGGAACAACAAGCTGCGCTCCAAAACTGGAATTATAGACGTGGGCGAAAAGGCTGATAAGCTCAAATAGGATTAGACCACGTCAGCCGCATGCATGATGACCGCTGGGCAAAAGTCTCCATGCAGTTGGTGCAGGAGGATGGATGGCGTCGCCAAAGACCGGTCCAGAAAGCGGTGGTGAGATGACTTAGACGCGTATAATATAGGCTGGTTTGAGGTTGTGTAAGAAAAGATTATCTGCAAGAATATGGGGAGGCTTTAGCCACTAATATAAGTAACATACAGAGTGTTACGGATATGAGTGATCAGATTTTATAAATACTGCTTGTACCTATAGAAATGAAAAACTTTCTTCAAGACAGTTAAAGTCAATTCCCGAAAAAAAATTGACCTTCCATAACTAATTATTATTTAGATCAGTTGATGAAACGGTGAAGGAAAACATCGTGTGGCATGACCTAGAAACAAATATTCGAAATTTCTGACATCCACCAACTCGCATTGGGAGCGCGTAATGAATTACGGCCCACACCTTCACAGAAAAAAGGCCTGTGCCCCAGCAGTGGGGATATTAAAAGGCTGATGATGATGATGATAAATTTGTATGGAAAGTCTCAATTTTATTTGGAAATTCCTTGAAAAAATCGTTCATTTCCATGAGCCGAAGCAGTGTCTAAAATATGGCCCCCTTTTCCGTTACATCTTGTAAACAAACATAAGTCTTAAAGCCAATGCATGAAAACACTGCAAGAGCAATACAAATAACAAAACTCTAGCAGTCTGACCTTTTCTTCACGAATACAACGTAATTTCATGTTCGGAGGCACAGTTTCTTTTGCAAAACCAACTACAGTGTTATATAATTCATATTAAGCTGAATTTAGTGCAGCATACCCACACTAGATCGTAAAATCAAATATTCAGAGACTGTAATGGGTCATAGAGGGACCATTTGCCTGTTTTTATAAGGGTCAAAGAACGATCATTTTATTTTTATGTCCTGTTAAGATTAAAAATATTCTGAACTAAGAATATTTTATGTGTGGGTCATTCTTGCTGCATTGTGTCGTCTTGTATGTTTATAGTTGGTTCTTCCTCGCTATGATGAGTAATTTGCATTTTATGACGGGATTGAAATTTTGGACTTATTGTTGTGTACATTTTTATTCTCTTTGCGGCCTTTCCAACAGCAATGATGCTTCATTTAGGATTATTAAAATATGAGTACTTTAGCTACTTAAACAAGAAAAATATAAGACCAATCTAAATAATAATGTTTCCATTCCTGTGTGTAGTAACTACCACTTTTTTCGACTCTTCTTGTTAATAAGAAGTGTAAATGTTTCCAGCAACTTGCAAATACAAGGTGGTGCACTCGAATTAAGGATGAAAATAACTAGATATTTTTCATGATTATAATTATTGAGGCTTTGCAATTTTGTATGGATAGCAACATCTTCTAAATCATCACCTGTTTGCTGGCTAAAAATGCGCTAGCTTACTGTTTTCATCAAATTTCCGCATACTTTATTAGTTGTCCGGCTATGAAAGTAAGAAATATTCTGCTATTAGTGTTCAAGATTGACACGTCCCTTTAGATAACCCTTCAGTAAATTTCAGGATCTGTAAATATAGTGAGCGTGGAGTTGGATTGATTCATTACCCAAAAAAAAAACAAATTGATAAAATTTGCTAGGTTTTTAAGTCACGTAGGAACTTTAGAATACCTTTACTGAAGTTACATAAAATTGCAACTCTTAACAAAAAAATGGATATGAAACAACAGCAAAAATATGCCTCAAATCAAAATGTTATCAAAAAATAGTTGTATAGAGAAACAGGCAATTGGTTTAATACCCTTACATCAGATACACGAGTCGTTGGCTATCCAGTTTCTGCGCTCGAAATTATCAACCCCAATTCTTTAATCGATACTCCAACTAAAAACGAAGAAACAATTTATAATTTTATTGTATTCGAATCCATTCCCGTTCACGTGCAAGCAGGCCAGGTGAGCCGCGTGAAGATTTCACGAGCAGGCTTCGTTTAGGTCCGGAACTGTTCACCCAAGCCCGAAACATACACGTGACTACACAATAGCTTTTAAGTGAACGAGGACCGATGTAACTACAGCTGCTATGAATTCTTCAAAATATTTCCTGTGATATTCTAAATGCGAATGCTTTGAAGTTTGGTATCCAGTTGTGACGTTGGTTGAATAGATTTGGTAAAAACCGAGAAGCTAGGTTTGGAATAACATCCAGGGTTGGTATTTATACCCAGAGAAAGATTTTGTAGGGATGACTGAGACAAGACAAATACTAAGATTGTTCGGCTCACTGGTAGAGAAGGTGGGCTTGCTCTGTTGTCGCTCGAGTCACTACGAGTTAGAGTGCTATTATAAATGTGGTCTCAACGAACTAAAATTTTATTTTTTAAGAATCATAGATTCCTGAAAATGCTAGTTTTAAAAAGTTGCATCAGCTTCAAGACAACATTATATTTAAGTATCTTAAAGACTACATTGATAGACTCGTAGAAGATTACCTTTACCAAACTACAACGTTAAATATCAATAACGTAATCAGCCAAACTGATAAATTTAAATTGAAAAAATATTTACCATTGCGTTATAAAGCTGGTACCGATAGTATAGATCGGCGTGGACCGGTTGACGTCAAGGCTGGTCTCCGTGGAATTCATGCTGATATGAAGGCTGGTATTATTGTCTGAGTTGAGAGGCCTGCTGCCGCTACCGGACCTCAGTGCGTCTGGAACAAAACTGTATTTAAAACTTAAACTTAACCTATGCACAGGAATAGAAGCACTATAATACTTATTACAAGAAAATAAATAGTTATTTATTTTAATGGGAGATTACAGCAAGGAGTCACTTGAAATTGTACTTTACCTTTCTTTATTATCATGAGTTGGAAATCAAAAGGTTTTATTCTATAGTCTAACGATAAGTATGAATTTCTCTATTGCAACTCTTGCCACATGTTTTTCCACATAATTGTCACATATCACATTTAATTTTTTGTGATTCTCTCTTAAGGTATCTACAATATCTGCTTTCAAAAACCTGCATTTTACATTACAAAGTTGACACACATCACACTCAATTAAAACTTTTTCGTCTCTCCAACCTCCAAACATTCTACGTTCACACATTCCTCACCCTTAACTAGAACACCCTTGACACGCAAAATAATGCAGATATCAACATAGAATGCATGTCTCATTGAATAGCTATTATGTACCTCGCTCACTGTCGCGCTATTCAAATCTCACCGTTATAGATAAGGAGTGTGCCAAACGGGGAACGGGTATCGTCCGGCCGTCGAGACGGCCCGGAACGCCAGCGTCGTCCATGCGATCACAGCTTTATTTCATCTGTAAAGGAAATGCTTGAGTTTGATCAGTGGACCGTGGATGTAGGTGGGAATTATTTTTGTTTGGTCGGTACGTTTTATTGGAATTTTATGGGTCAGTGACTTTTCGGTGGAAAATATTTTTATTGAATGTTTTGGGAGTAAGTTTTTTGAAAAATTTGCCAAAGACGAGTACTGATTATGTCGACCAAACAAAACCCACCTCTACCGGTATCTTTGGCATCTAAAGGCAGATCATACGAACGTTGACCCAGCTTAATTTTCGCAATCTCAAAATGAGTCACTGAATTTACGTTGCGATCTGATTCTTACAGCATTGCGCAATGTGAGATGGAATAAAAAATCTCTCTATAACGTCTTTTTAATTTTTTGACTCAATATGAGTGACGAAAATTACGCTGGGTTAGTAACTGAGCGAAATATGCAGTCCTGGAAAGGGACTCTTTACTTCCTACCACGTTGAAGCAGATATTCTATGTTTATCCCTCACATATTGTCTCCAAGTGTAATTCGTGCGTACATAAATATGTGTAGCGTCTAAATGGTTCACTGGCTGGCCTACTCGGCTGGAAATGGACTATCTCAAGGACTATCAGCTACAAGATATATTATGTAGGTCGTGTACATCAGTTGCTGCAGTACACTTCCGATGGTAGTACATTAGCGTGGTTACTTTGTGGGTACGTTATTATGGTCGGGTGTGTATTTGATGTTATGGGTTCACTTGGATGATTTGCGTCAGAGCTCTTTCTATTTTTGTTGTATGCTACTTTTTATAATGCTGGATGGGTTTGTTTTAATATTATTGTCTCTTTTTGTACGAGCCCAGCATACTGTCTGTTAACGTATGGTTATTGAGTTCTGAATTGGGTAGGTCTGTGTGTGAAGAGTTTTATATAAGTAGTATTTACAGTAGAAAGCGAGTTGGACTCGCGCGCAAAATGCTTCGAACGAATCATATTTTTTTCAAGTGCTTTTTTTTAACGTATTGCCTTTAATTTATAAGTACAGAACTACTTTGTGTAAATATTCAAAATTATTGGCTCAGAAGTTTCGGAGATAAGGGGTGGGGGGGAGGGTTGTTAATTAGGGTTCCGTAGTCCCAACAAGGACAAGAAACCCTTAGAGTTTCGGTCTGTCCGTCAGTCCGTCCGAGGCTTAATTGGCTGTTACTTGGGTATACAACTCTCAGGTACCGCGGCGTTTAATATTTAATATTTTTTTCGCGTTTTTTAAAATAATAATTAATTATTATAATTTTGAATAATAATATTTGTTTTCGCCCTGCCTCACTGGTGCGGCGTTGAGCGGTGACCTATATAATACGAGTACAAGTATTATTCACGCCAAGAAAACAAAACAATACAATTTTGACAAACAATTTTTTTTTTGTACCACTGGTGTACAGTGAAGTGGGTATAATTATCTTTTTTCTCGCCTATCCTATAGTATGAGGTATCGCTGAATAGGTCTTTCTAAATCATTGCGGGATTGAACAGACTATTTTTTAATTTAGTGATTTTTTTCGAATTATTAAACTTTAAAGTGATATTTTTTGTTCGAATCGAGCATCCCCCCTCTCTAAAAACGAAACTGTTGTCTTGAAAAATGTGAGAAAAATCGTAATGGGTCACAATGAACTTTGAAGAAAAACTATCATGTCTAAGTTAGCTTTGTTAGTTTAAGAGTAATAGTCGCCCAACTTATAAAATGTATTTACTTGGAAAATTCGTGCAAAATACAAAATCCTTAGAAAAAACCGTGAACTCAATATGTTCATAGTAATAAACACACAAGTTAATACGCACGCAAGTTAATACGGGCGACTACGGAACCCTACACTGCGCGTGGCCCGATACGCACTTGGCTGGTTTTTTTTCATCTATTCTCTCATATATATCATCTATCTTTATATATACTTAATTTAAAAACTGTTTATTATAAAATTATAAAAAAAAATTGAAAGCCTTACAGTAAAGCACTTTCATTAATTTGACATGTCGCAAAATACGGTTTGAGAAACTTATTTAAAAAAAGATCCCATATTAAAGAAATATTTTAATTAAAAAGTCACACGTTTGTGTTTGGGTCATAGAAATTAATGTGTGTACCAAACAACATTTAAAAAAAAAACTGAATCGGTCCGGTAGATTCGGAGCAAATCGATTGTGATAGACGGACAGACCGAAAAATTTATTAAATTTAATTAATTGCTGTGAGTTATTGAAGAGTTTCATTGTCTATCTCCAAAGATCTTCATCAGATCCTAATTAATTATTTACTAAAACCTTCAAAATAGCATCGTAAACATTTATAACAGCATCGTTTCACTATGTGCTGAATTGTTGGGCACACAAATATTGTTTACACAAACAGTTTTATATTGTGTACAGGTCAAATTAAAACTAATTAATAGATAGGTTAAAAAATAAATAACAGCTTTGGTTATAAAAATATAATTACACAAAAAAACACATAAAAATTAAAAAATAAATATACATATGTAAACAATCCATAATCACTAAAGTAAGTTTTAAAAATGGTTATATTTTCCTTCTAGGTATTCATTTACACTTTCATTACAAGGAACTTATGGAGTGCATTTTTTAAGGAGTTTTTGTCTTTTGTAACCTTTATTTAACCTAAAAAAAAGCCGCAGAAATGATGGTAGATACCTATCTATGCACTTACTATGCACTTTACTAACGTATATCGCATCTGCGGTAATTTAATTTGACCCTATTTTTTCCGAAAAAAAAATAACTTTGCTTAAGCTTGCTACGTGTAGATACTTTTTTCAATAGTTTAAACAATAAGAGGAATCTGACTTTGTTATCAAACGGTGGATAAAGAAATCAGATGCATTATTTTTTGTGATATGCAGCTGTTGCTGTTAAGTATAACAGATAGACATATAGATAGATATATAAGATAGATAAGCCATTTATTCGGCACAACAAGAAAAGAAAACGCAACACACAAAAACAGTTCCTAAATACAAAATAATGAAGTAAAGAATTAAACGCTAGAAAATACGAATCAAGTTTATATTTTCACGTTACACCTCATATTCTGCTGTTCCCTAAGCTGCGCAGCAAAAGGTGTACTGGAGCGAGCCAGGGCGAAATAAAAGGGGTTTGAAGGTCAGTGGCGATGGTACTGTGACGACCTTATGTTGGCAACCTTATGGTGAAGACTGGCACGTTGGAAGTTTGGAACATTCTAGAAACGCTTGAAACGCCAATTGAGAATTTAGAAGAAACAAGACTTTGGTTTGAAGGTAGACTTCACCTAGCCCGCTCGAAGAGGGCACATGTATTAATTTCATTATTCAATATAACATATTAATATTCCAGTTCTCTTTCTTTTATAACACATCACACATAAGCAGTCACTCTTATACACCACCCTCTCGCACCGCGAGCGAGTAAACAAACCCCCAGGAACCTAAAAGGAATCTCCAGGGACCAGCACTAAGAGAAGCTGCTCCAGGTCCCTACAAGTGGCGGCGAGCGCCGGGAAAGAACGCCGTATGTAAGAGTGACGGCAACGGTAACGGTGTGCGGTGGACAAACTGAGGACTGATGCAGTGACAGCATCAGGATAAGAGGAGTATACTCCAAGCTGAGTGGTTCCATTTTTATTAAGTGTTAGATAATATTAAAAGAGCAAAATGCGATACTTTTCGGGACACACGTATGAGGTGTGCCTCGAAGAATTTATCGACGAGTTTGTGTCGATGGCCATTGCCAAGGGATGGCGAAAAAGCGATTATTCGTTAATTCTTGGTGTCTGGTTAAAAGGAGCTGCGCATTATTTTTTTAAATATACATTCCAGTATGAGATGGAATTTGACACGCTGTGCGCGGAGCTTAGGAGAGAATTCCCATGCAAGTGTGTGTCTTGCAAGCACAGAATTAATCAGTGTTTTTATAATCTTGAGAGGCCGGACGTTGTGTCCGAGGCGGATGAAAAGTCCGAAGATAATGTGAGCAAGAATAATCAAATAATATTATTTTCTAAGGAGGACGATGATGACCAGAGCTGCGCTGATGCAGGCCTAGTCAATGATGTCCAGGAATATGAAGACTGCGGTCTGGACGATGATGACCGAAGCTATGAAAATGAAGACACAGAATCGGGTCGGTTATTTACAATTATTCCTAATAATAATATTTCAGAGAAACAAGAGATAATTGTAGTAAAAGAAACATTTGGCGAGCACGAGTCGAATGAAAATTTTATTTGTTTGGGAGTTGTTTCGGCTGATGTTGTCGACATGGAAAGCTGTGAGGTGGAAATTCCGTCGGAGACACATGGTTCTTGTAACGATGATTTTGTTCAAGTTGAGTATGTTTCTGCTGATGTTTGTGAGCGGGAGAGCTTCGAAATGGCGGTGGAGTCCAAAGAGCTGTGCGTGCCGGTGGAAGTCATGCAAAATCCTGCTATTATTGTTCCAATAGGTGATGGTCCAGCGGATATCTATCGGGATGAAAACTGCATCATAAATATCACTTCACAACATCGCAACATTTCACAACAAGCGGAACAGCATTTTTCACAGAATAGGCTGGAGGAGGAGATATGGGCCCTCCCGTATTATATGAAGAGGAATAATTTCCATTTCTTTGCTAAATATAAAATTATTTTTGTATCAATGTTATTTATTCTAGCTGACATGCATTGTCATAGCAACGTGACAAACAAGTTTTCGACCATAAATATAAGGTATGGACTTAATAATTACGATGACCCAAATTTTTCGATAAAAATAAAAATATGCGAAAGAGGTCAGGAATTGCTTGTAAACTATTTATTAAAGCAATATTCTGTAAGTAAATATAAGTTTTGGAAATTTAAGAAAAAATTTATAAATTGTTTTTTGAAACTTATTTTATTTTTAAAAAGATTTTTAGAGAATAGACAGTGGCGTCAGATGTCATTTGACATGACAAATAATTGTCAGATATCTGGTACCTCAAATTTAGTACGGTTGACAATATAGTAAAAGTTTAAATTTTAACCGACTTCAAAAGTAGGAGGTTCTCATTTCTTTTGTTTTTTATGTGATATTAATCGTTGTGTTTTTGTGTGTTTCATGTAACTGTTATGATGAGCTGCACGGACGTGACTGAAGACTGATGGGAGATCTGACCACATATTATGAGAAAAAAAAAATTAAATTTGTTAGGCGATTATTTGTGGGAAGTAGATATGAGTTTCTCCAGAGTGCGATTTTAATAAAGATGTTACTACGGTTAGGAGGTAGAGGGAATTGCGGTCCTCTCTCCTAGGGAAAAATGTGTCCGGGTTTTTTGTCGGTTTATACCAGCTTTGTTTATGGGGTATAATGCCTTCGCAAAGTAGGATCGAGTTGATTCTGTATGGTGTGACCGAGCCCATGACAATTTTTATGTATTATTCATTTAGAGAGTATACTTCAAGTTATATTTATGGAGCACTCTGGGGGAAGTTCAGGAACAGTGAGTAGGTGTTCAGAACAGTGGTCGTTTTTTCTCCTGGTCTTCATAAACGTCCAATGGAGTTAAAATTATTACAGTTTTGAATTTTATTTTTTGTAAACCCCTTCTGGGTAGATGCTAACTAGAGCATCTTAGGTCAGAAAATTTAGCAGAGCAGTGTGGCTTTTTAGAGAGGTTTTACCTCACTGAAGCCATGTGCATTGCCGGGATATGTGGTGCGCCGAATGGCTTAATTAATAATAAGAAAGAAGACCACTTTACTCGGGGTTCATTTTTGGCTATCCATAGGTGGACTCTGCTGCGACGTGTACCTCTCAAAGGTAGGGCCTTCGCAGTAGGTTTAGGTAGGCCTCAATCGGCTTTTCAAATATTTAGTTGAATAGAAGACTTACTAGCGTCTGCGCTTCTATTCGTAGGGGCGTAGCTCATGTGACGACCTTATGTTGGCAACCTTATGGTGAAGACTGGCACGTTGGAAGTTTGGAACATTCTAGAAACGCTTGAAACGCCAATTGAGAATTTAGAAGAAACAAGACTTTGGTTTGAAGGTAGACTTCACCTAGCCCGCTCGAAGAGGGCACATGTATTAATTTCATTATTCAATATAACATATTAATATTCCAGTTCTCTTTCTTTTATAACACATCACACATAAGCAGTCACTCTTATACACCACCCTCTCGCACCGCGAGCGAGTAAACAAACCCCCAGGAACCTAAAAGGAATCTCCAGGGACCAGCACTAAGAGAAGCTGCTCCAGGTCCCTACAGTACTGCATTATTACTATTATATGCGCGCCGATGGATTTTGTGAGAACAATTTTAGGTGATTGACCTTTGGGAAGATTGTGTCAGAAAATCTAGAATATTCGGTAGGTATTTGGCTATGAAAAAAGGTAGGTCCATTAACGCTAAGCTATTCAATACTGGATAAGAAAGCAAATAAATAACATACAAATCCGAAAAGGATGAAGAGAGGTTAAAAAAGCAAGTAAAAATAAGACTTAAAGATGTAATAATTTTACTGTTTTGTTTTTAATTTAAAATATGGAAGCTTCATCCAGTTTTTGGAGTTGTAGATGAAATGATAAGAGAAAGAACTGAAAACACAAAGACATTGCTACAAATTAAACTTAATTTAGGCTATTGCTATCTTTTTCTCTCTAAATAATCAAGAAAGAGACGGACGTAAATTAGAGCTGTCAAATTTAGTTGAACTAATATTTCTATACAAATTAAGGGTACACCTAAAAACATGGTAAAGCGCAAGGCGTAAACTAGTTTGACATCTCTAAATTAGATCATAGCTATATAGCCGTCCTTTTCTCGCCCTGTCTTTTAGTAAAAGATAGCGATTCTTCAATTTTAGTTTAGTTATTCAACAAGAGAATCGGCGCCATTATAAAGCTGTAAACAAAATTCTATTCTATATCTTAGGCAGTCAAAAAGAGTCAAAAACTACAAAACTTTACTACTATGCCTGTGACAATCTCACAAAGTACAAATCGAAAGAAAATAAAATATAATTCAGAAGATAACCTGTATAACTGACTCTACCTTACAACTGAATATAAAACTATACCTACACAACTATCTAACGAACGTCGTTGATGTAGCAAATAATAGCCTTTCACACCGCTTTCCGACAGTTACCGACCTCGTTAGCAAATAAATTAATCATTAAATCCCTAGTACCCAGGCCAAATTTAATGAACCTCCTTGATACCTGAATGAAAAATCTGTGAAATGACAATGATTATGAAATATTAATAATCCCTTCCGGATTCTTTAATAAATTATTGACAATAGAAGAGGAGGACTACGGAGCTGTGAATTCCGAGAAAACGGAATTTAATATTGAAGTTCCAATTACGGTCTGGCTATTTTTGCTAGTGATTAATGGTCTCGGTTCGAAGTTTAGTTGTGGTTTTTAGTGGATTTGTTTTGTTGTCTCTGTCTTTCAATACATTTTGATTTAGTGAATTTATAGAAAAGTTTATATTTCATTAAATTAATTATTTAACTTTGAAAAGAACCATATTACGAGTAACTTACTATAACTATGTATACAATTAAATAAAAATAAAATCTTGGTCAAACGCGAGCCTATCATCATCATCATCTGCCTAGCCTTTTCCCAACTATCTTGGGGTCGGCTTCCAGTCTAACCGGATGCAGTTGAATACCAGTACTTTACAACGTGAGCCTATCAAATATTTAAAAAAAAAAAAAAAATCTTTTAACTATCTAAAACTAAAAATAATCTAAAACATGGGGTTGAAAAATTCCTGCGCATCTCTATCGATTGGTTATGTATAATAGACTGGCAGTATCACCACGTTGTGAAGCAATGTATTAAAAGTGAATTTATTGAAAAATTGACACTTGTGCGAAATAGAAATATTAACATTAAAACACCATAATTCTACTTCGGAAACGCTTATATATGTAGTATCCTAAATGTTATCATTAGAGTTGAAACTAATTTTATATTTGACAAATACTTTAGTTGTTACGTCAATGTTCTTATATATACACATTACTTTCTATTATGATTGTACCACACTCAAAATGTACAATTTCCATTCAACGTATACCTTACGGAGCGTATTCGAATAGAAAAATCAATTGCTTGAAAATTGCATTTCCTAAACCCACGAGATTAAATCTAATATCCAGAATATCACTGCAATATGTATACGCCGCTAGGTTTGAAACGTGCACCGTTTAAGATAACTTATATATTTGCAAGCCTTGTGCATAATATCACTATTTTTGACCCACATCGGGCCAAATTGTTTTTAGTTCGGTTACATGTATTTTCATAACTTTTGGAGTACCTACTTTTGGACTATCTACTTTCATTTTTTGTCTGTTTTCGTTATTGTTTTTTTTCTCATCCACTGTCGTTGATCTGCCCTTTCTTGGATGTCACGACGTCAGTAATCATAAAATGACATCAATAATTTTGATTACATCTTGGGAATCAATGTTTTTACATAAATTCTATATGTTTTTCTTTTTCTTCGTGTCAATGCTACAATTAAATTTTTCGTTATCTTTTTTTATTATTACTTTTACTCACTTCACCACTTCCACCGCGAATTGATTGGGCACGGGGAATTTATGATATATAAAATGTCAAATAACCTTTCAAATCTATAATTTTTTGAATAATGTAATTCCTGGAACCGCAGCTCTCTTTTGTTTTCAACTTATTTTCAGGAATAGAACAAAATTCGCTCACTGTAATTGTATTTTCAAATGAATTCTGATTTTGTGGTATTCTGATTATATTTGGATATGTGCGAGATTAATATAAGATTAATTTCGAAATATACCGAGTAGATTGCGATGCGGTTTGGATCATCATTCAGGACGTGTTTCAAAGGCGGTTCTGGTATATTATTAATTGACACGTGTAATGTGGGGCTGTGGTTTAAATAATTTATTATTATAATGTATACGGTAGTGGAAATATCATTGAGTTTGCACGATGAAGGGCCCTAGTAAGCTGTTGTTTCAATGTCGCATTTAATTATGTAGGAAAGCTTAACAGGTAAGTTCGATAACTTATCATCATTCTCCTGCCCTTATCCCAATTTATTTGGGGTCTGCGCAACATGTCTTTTTCTTCCATACTTCTCTATTAGTCGTCATCTCTGTAGTCAATCTTTTCTTACCCATATCCTCTTTTACACAGTCCATCCATCGTTTCTTTGGCCTTCCAATACTTTTATAGCCATCCACATCCATACACAAGACTTTCCTCACGACATTTTCTTAATTACTCCGCATCACATGCCCAAACCACGAGAACCGATTTCCACACAATTTTTCAGTCAGTGGTGCCACTTTCAGACTTCTACTTATATACTCATTCCTAATTCTATCCATGCGCAATTGCATTTCATTCATCCCTATTGTGGCCCAACATTCTGAACCGTACAAGACAGCAGGTCTGACCATTCTTTTATAAATCTTCCCCTCTTCTCAAGTGTGTAGCTTATGAAATGAATATCAAGCTATCAAAACATACCTAAAGGCTTCCTCTCTGTGAGAGGGCGTGGGCTGATATCCACCACGCGGGCCCAATGCGCACTGTTGAGCAAAGGCTTTTCTATACCAAATCCATCCAGCAGCCCTAACCCTAATCCACTACATTTATTTTTTTTAATCTAAGGATAAAAACTTAATGATAAAAGTGGCCTGGCGTTTGTTTTTTTGCCTTTTTATAGAAAGAACAAAATAGTTTATTACTTACAAACTTTTAAATCTCAACGTATATTTTTAAACAAAGATAAGTAAATCACCGAAGCATAAACTCACGCAAAAATAAAAATATGAAATGAGTCTAAAGATTTTTTACTTTTTAACAAAATGGCAGATAGCACTCACGAAAATTACATTCCATTGATATAAAAAACCTGCCAAGTGCGTGTCAGACTTCGTAAATTTAGGGTTCCGTATCGAATGAGGGAATGTCAAAGAAAAAGTCTGATTGATCAATATAGGTATTGATATTTAATAATATTAACCCCACCGTCGTATCTCTACGTTGACGTCGTGGTAAGGCTTGCGTGCCCCAATGAACTCTAGGTCTGTGTTGATAGATTTAATTTTGCCGCAACATGCCTAGGGTGAGGGGTCAGACTAAGAGAGATATGTACAATCGGCCTGGCAGTTTTGTGGCAAACTGTTGGGCAGTAGCGACCCCACAGACCTGAACTTCTGGGAAAATTTTTGTTCCTCATCTTTGGCTTCCCTTTATTGGCTAGCCGTAGTGAACACTGACGAGGAACTGAGCTCCCACCTCTCTCTTGCTTTTATTGGGTGGCTTGAGTGAAGATTGGCAAGTGCAGCCGGGAGAACGATGTATAATCCAGTAAGATGCTGGTAGGGATCTTGACCGTGCTTCCGGGATTGTCCTTATAGCCGTGGTATCCTGACCGTGGCCTCTCCACTCCTTAAGCACCACAGAACATCTGTTGCCTCCTTGTTGCTACGTCACACTACGTGCTAGTGGCCGTTTTAGGGGCCCATTTATTGAGCGTGCAGTCACCCCCTGCCTTTTTATCGATGTACTTTAATAACATTGCTCGGACAGGGGTCATAGTCTTTACATAGTTCTTGGTAATCAGTCAACTGTAGCTTCCAAAAACCATAGCCCAATATCTTTGTTTTGCAATAGTGTAAACACCTACCGGGGGTTATCCTTGGGTGCACTTGTATAGCGCGTACAGGGATAATCGTTGGATGATGCCCCATTGCATAAAAAGCGTCTGGGGCCTCTGCGAGTTTGTTTCGGCCCCTCGTACGCCTTCCAAAGGTCCGGGACCCTAGGGTACCGCGAAGCCTTGAAAATATAATTATAATAAGTTTATTTCAGGAAATACACATTTGTTAGTAAAAATATACGTAATAATAAACACTATCACCAAATTTCAAGTCAATGGGATATTAAAAAATTCTTCGGAACAAATTTTTGTGACAAAAGACGGACACGTGAGTGACAGTAATACGGCTCCGTTTGGACCTTTCGTGTACAGAACCCTAGAAAGAACCATTCTTATAGAGACTGCTAGCAGGTGGGATCAGAAATGTTAAACATTGACATTAAAATCTTTATTCAAATGAACTGCGGTAACCTACAAAGTCTCCGAATTAAGCCGACGATTTTGAATTACAAATTCATTTCGTAATTAGGTGTTATTTCGTCTGTCTGTTATACTTGGGTTCCACAAGATTCGTGATTAGTGTTACTTTACGAAACCAATTCTGAGTAAGCGCAAAAAGCATCCGTTTCTAATTTTTAACCGACGAAAAAAAAGGAGGAGGTTCACAATTTGACCGTTTATATATTTTTTTTTTTTGTATGTTCAGCCCTCACTCCGTTATTTATGAACCGATCTTGATGATTATTTTTTTGTTAGATAGGGTATACCTCAAGGGTGGTTCCATGTCTAGGAAATCAGGATCTGATAATGGAATCCTGATAAAATTGAGAGAAAACCACGAAAATTGTGGGCACGTTAGCGTTTCTGTACGTATGTTCGGCCCTCACTCCATTTTTTATAAACCGATTTTGATGATACTTTTTTTCTTAGATAGGGTATACCTGAACGCTTGTCTCATGTCAAGAACAACAGGATCTGATCATCGAATCCTGATAAAATCGAGAGAAAACTTCGAAAATTGAGCACGAATATTGTTTGTGTTTGCTTTTCATAACTTAATCAGGTATTTGCATTTAGGAATCATCACATCATGAAACTTAGCTGATGATGGAAACCATACCTTTAATAAACAATAGAAGATAGATAGAAAAACTGGTTTTAGTGACAGATACTGCTTTGAAGAAAAGACGTCTTTAGAATATTGAAGGTAACCTCAACTGGTCAATCAGGCGCCGACTCAAAATTAGTTTGTATAAAATTTGATATTTTATGTAGGTAAATATACTCAATACCCAAGACTTAAAAGGTTTATTTATTTTTTGCTTTTTAGTTTTTTTTTTGTCGGTTGAATTTTATGTTAAAAAGTTTTTTTTTATTAAATATGGTTTTATTGTAATTTTGTACGACAAAAACCAAGTTTGTTTTCAGTGTCTTTCCCGTCGCAAAAATGTTACATAAGATACATAATTACTATGTATATTTTCTGAGAGAGAAAACAATACATTTTTACAATTTACAAGCTGACGTGACAGACATTATCCTGTCTTAGCTATGAACTGTCAAACGCGCGAAGTTTAAATAGTTGGTAAGTTTTATGAAATTTTCTAATTTGCTGTGCAACGATCTTCAATTTTTCTTTCATATGAATCTGCTTGCGAAATTGGTCCAGCCTTACACGCGTGATGCCGTGACCAAGAGAAATAGGGATTAATTTTTTTATATATATAGATATGTATAGATTATACGAGGTGTAACTAAAATAGTTGGTCATGTTTAAAATACAACAGTATTTAAAATATGACCAACAACACACAACAACTTTCTTCAAGGCGGCTTCCTTGAACAAAGTTATCATCAGCTGATCAAAATTAGTGAAGAAGGTCCAACATTTTTTCCCAATTTACTATTACTTTCTCGAAGATACTTCTTCTTAGCTATGGGCAAAAGCAGTACTTAATTATGACCACGCATTTCCGTCACACCCTGTATAGTAAATAATAAAATTGTATTGTTCAGCTTATCGTGCCTAGTTTGCATTAATTACAGCTAAATTAACCATCATTTCACTAACCCGGAACCAAAAATTCAAAACTTTCCGCACGGGTTTTCAAAGTTAAATAACAATACCGCTATAACAATAAACTACTTCGCTTATTCTAATACAAAAGGGTCGAAACTAAAACGCGCACAGTACAGTTGTTCTATATCACCAAGGCGGGTTGGTCTTGAATGTGTGTAGGTTCATGTACACATTTTTTTCTATGGCCTTAAGCTCAGAGCGCTCGGTGTCAAAGATAAAACACGCCCAACACCCGGGGCCTAATCGCTCACCTCCGTCAGGTTGCGTCCGTTCAGGCCATGGTACGGAGCGAGAGGGAATGGGAAGCAGTCTCCGCCTTCTTCGAAGTAGTAATGCTCGCGAAGGCGGAGGCGGGACGCGTGAGGGAAGCTCAACGGAGAGGCCCTTACGGCTCCGACCGGTACCATCGCTGGAGAGGCACTGGGCGTAGGACGTCGCGAGACGATCTCCGGCCACCGTAGACCCGGGTCTGCGGACGGCGAGCAATGGGTAGCTCGCCGTCCAATCAGCACCAGGCCCGTTAGTCGACGGCGCGTAGTGTTCCACGCGCGCCTCAAAGAGATTAGTGTCAGCCACCAATGACGGGGCCTATCGTGGCCGGTGCCTGCATGCCTAGGGGTAGTGGATAAATTCTGAACATGAGTTACCGCACCCCTGGGCACTCAGGCAGGGAAGGAACAGGGGTGGGTTTTAGTCAGTAAGAGTCTGACACAAGAGAGCGAAAGAGGTCATTGGATGATGAACCCCACAAAAACAAAACCGTGAGTACTGTGCGGCGATGAGTTCACCTGCGCCTCGACGGGGTGGACGTCGGCTGCCGAGCGGCTTAGGACTTCGAGGCCCATCGGCATCTGATAAGGTCCCAGCTCCCGGCGGAAGTGTGCAGAGCATGCGATAGACTCAATCCATCAATGAGAACGTCATGCGCGCTCATACTATGTGGCAACAGAGAGAGGTAACCACCTGACCGCGTACCATTTTCGGATGCTCTCTTTGTTTAATTCTGTGTGGGTACACAGAAATAATGTGCACGTGAATCTACTTACACACACAATCAAGACTCACTCAGCTTTCGTGAAATAGAACCACTATAACAACCGAACTCTATCGCAACATGATTAGCATGCAAATTTTCTCGCGGATTCGAAATTAATAGAAATAGGTAATGGGCACAGATTACGACGACTGTTTAATATTCTATACGAAGGTACGAAATTGTAACTAATTTGTTTCCATAATTTTGTTTGAAAATTTGTTTAAGTCCTTAATTTTTACTTCGTTTTGTTAATGGGTAGTTGTAGCTCAGTTAATTTTTTAATATTTGTATCAAAAAGTAACTATTGCCAAAACCGAAAATGATAAAAAAAATCAAATCCGTTAAAAATTAAGAATGATAAAAACCTTTCAAATGTCAAGGAAGGGGAAACTGTCAAGTAACAGAAAGAGGATGAACACACTGACGTATGACGTCCTCGTCATATGTGACGTGCGTTCAAAAGAGATAGCGAGTTGTCCTCATCACGCCCCCACTCTTCCTTATATTAATATTTGAAATGCTAATACTGCTTGATTTAATAAGCAATTTTGATGCTATTTTCAGAAAAGATTTTTTTAGTGTAATTTTTTGTTTCATATAAAATATTGTACAAACCTAAGAACAGGAGACTACCAGTAATTTACTACCGTTTTTTAGTGTCTAGCCAAATTGTTTATACTTACTTGTACGATGAAACTTAAGGGGCTCAGTTTGACTTGGTATCTGGATGTCACTTTGGGTGACTAACTGAAAATCAGCGCTGTTTTGTACTTTAGCATTATGCAGAGAGTAAACCATCTTGTCCTTTCGTTTCACTATGCCGTGTTTATGAGCTGCTTCCTGAATATGCTTATTTATATTCTTTGGTTAATTAAGTTACCTTTTATACTTACTAGAACGATGAAACTTTTGGGATCAGTTTGAATATAAAAGGACTTGGTATCCGTATGTTACTTTGGGTGACTAACTGACAATCAGCGCTGTTTTGTACTTTAGCATTATGCAGAGAGTAAACCATCTTGTCCTCTTGTTTCATTATGCCGTGTGTATGTGCTGCTTCCTGAATATGCTTCTTTATATTCTCTGGTTAATTAAGTTACCATTTATACTTAGTAGAACGATGAAACTTTTGGGATCAGTTTGAATATAAAAGGACTTGGTATCCGTATGTTACTTTAGGTGACTAACTGACAATCAGCGCTGTTTTGTACTTTAGCATTATGCAGAGAGTAAACCATCTTGTCCTCTTGTTTCATGATGCCGTGTGTATGTGCTGCTTCCTGAATATGCTTCTTTATATTCTCTGGTTAATTAAGTTACCATTTATACTTACTAGAACGATGAAACTTTTGGGCTCAGTTTGAATATAAAAGGACTTGGTATCCATGTATCCTTGGTATCGGCATAGTGAAACAAGAGGACAACTCTTATTTCACTATGCCGTGTGTATGTGCTGCTGCCTGAATTTGCTTCTTTATATTCTCTGGTTAATTAAGTTACCATAACTAACTCTACTGCTTGAACTTTTATGTTGCCTTACAAAAAATCCCTGTTGATAGATTTAACAATCAAAATTGCGTTTTTTCAAGTTAAACTTTTGTCTCCTTAAAAATAAGAAACGATGAAAATATAAACCTTTTTTTAACTTTATCCAGAGGATACTTTTAAAAAAAGGTTGTTAGAAGATTCTTTCGATCTGTTATGAATAGCAAAATAATTACGTTTTGTTAAAACTTTTCTTTTGTTTCAGCTTACCGTTCAAAAGACTGATGGATAATGAAGGCTTAGCTGAAAGATTTAATTTATTTTAAGATTCCGTTGCTATGCTGATGGATGGAGGTGGAAGTTATTGTATTGGGTTTAAAAAAATAATGAATCAGAACTCAAGACTATATTACTCGCAGTGGTAGGCACAGTTGTAAAGCACCTTTTTTAGAGTTCCGTACGCGAAGGGTCCAACGGAGCCGTATTGTTGTCACTCACGTGTCCGTCTGTCCGTCTGTCGGTAAGTCCGTCCGTTGTCTGTCACAAAATTTAGTAACGAAGAATTTTTGAAGTTATACTTCTTTTGGCGCGTTAGGGAAAATGATGAGAGTAAATTTTTACGATGCCCGTGCAAACCGTCACAAAAAACCGACACCTTCAAGGCAAGCGTGCTCCATCTTCGACCACATCATCGCTTACCATCAGGTGAGATAGTGGTCACAGGCGTGCCTATCAACAATAAAAATAAAAAACTGGCCGTGAGACCGAATTTCTGAATGAAAAGTATGACTAAGTAGTATGCATTTGTACCTGTCTTTGCTTTTTATATAGGCTTGCGTTGGGTCATTGCCTACATATAGTACCATCGGCCACATCAGTGCTTAACATCAGGTGAACAAGTCGTTAAACGCGAACTTATCAATTATAAAAAATGCCCCTAATAATTAACAGGAATATTTTTACAAGCCAGGTTACACGTTACTGAGTGATGTGAAATTTTTCACCAGCGAAGAAGCTTTATGACCAATAAATTGGCTTTTCTGTGCAAGAGCGATGAAGTGTAGTGCATAAATTAAAAATTCTCATTGGCTCATGCATCCATTTAAATAATAATGTGGGAGAGCATACGTGGGAAAATATGCAGATTTTGTCATAGCGGTTTACCTATTCATAAATATTTAACGGTATCGAGGTAGAGGTGCTCGTGGCTAAAGTAATAACAGCGGCACGGGTCGATCCATTAGGTTAAGCTACGCTAGCCGGGGTTGGTCTATGGATTGGTGACTCCGTGCCTCGAAAAGCACGTTAAGCCGTTGGTCCCGGCTGTCAATCGTGGATCTTTTACAGTCGTTACGGGTCGTCAATAGCCCGAAAGTCTGACATCCAGTCTTATCAAGGTGTATCGTATTACCCAGTAACTGGGTTGTGGAGGTCAGATAGGCAGTCGTTCCATGTAAAATACTGGTGTCAGCTGCATCCGGCCCCAAGATAGTTGGGAAAAAGGTTAGTAACATTAATTGAAATATTTAACGGTATTTATAATGATGCAGTTTTCGAAAAAAATCCTGAAGTTTCATTCGGTTCCCTTCAAAATGGTTGAGCTGAGTGGTGCTGATCCACGCATCATATTCGTGAATGGGCGCCGTCAGTTGGGACTGGTCATCTCTTAGCTGCCATAAGCTTGTTTTATCTTTATTTTTCTGAATTGTTTATTTTTATTTTGTTTTACATTGTTGTCACATAATTTAGACGCGCCAAGAAATATGTAACCAGAAATTTTGTAACACTTACATAAAATGGTTTAAAAGAGTGTCCATGGAGTTTCTTGCGCGTTCTTCTCCATAGAGATCTACGCTTTGGAATGTGCAATTAGCTTCATCTTTTTGACTGACCGACTTATTGACAGTTCAAAAGTGCCTGTAAATAGTTTATTTGAAATAAATGCTTTGATTTGATTTGATTGATTTTGATTTGCCACCAACTTTGCATCAAACTGCTTGATTGCAACTTTTACGTAGCTTTTTTTGCGGTCGGGTTTTTGACATAAGTCAATTTAATTCATTTTGGTTCACCCTGTTCAATGGAGTCACCATTCTCAACAGTGAGAGAGCGCTTAGGAATTAAGAAAGATGCTGATCAACATTAGTCACAAAATACTTACTGCATCTATTGACAGCAATTAACTTAACACCAGAAGTGTTAATATCTCTTAAACTGCTAGGCAGCAGTTTACTGTTAAGCACCCAAGAGTACTGACATAAAGACTGAAGAATTTGTCGAAACAACAGACTTTACTAAGACCACAAAAGTTAATTCCAAACATTACCGATTTATAGCTGGCCGAATAAAATGGTGATCGAAAAACAAAGATACGTAAGCAGGAGAGATTTCCAATTTATGTTTGGACGTAAAACGCAAACTTGCGGGTGACAGGTGTTGGGTAGTAATGAAACTGTATCGGTTGGGTACGGTCTGCAAGCTGATTTGGAAATAAGCATTTTTGGTGTTATATTAAGTAGATATTAGTGCAGATTATGAATAACTAGTTTCTTCTCGCGGTCTATCTTCAATAACTTTACATTTTTCCAGAATAATAAAAACGGAATTTATTTGAGTTCAATCACAGATTTCATCCCACCAACTGCATCAGACTGCTTGAAATGTGACTTGTTTGGAACATTTTAGTTGTTTTTGTCAGGTAGGTTTTTAAAAATTCTTATTTTTTTATTTCGTACATTTTAGTGTGTCTTCATTTTGATACTGCACATGATCATGTTACAAAAAATAGCACCACACTTAAATAACCACTTCGGTGGTCAAGACCAATCTTCCAATACTTCATTTGTTAAAAGGGGAAGGGGGTTACTTAAGCCATAATATAAAACAATGGTCAGACCTGCTGTCTTAATTGTATGGTTCAGAATGTTGGGCCACAAAATGGATGAATGAAAAGCAATTGCATGCAGCTGAGATGAGAATGCTAAGAGCGATGTGTGGTGGTAATACGCGCATGGATAGAAATAGGAATGAGTATATAAGAGGAAGTCTGAAAGTGGCACCGCTGACTGAAAAGTTGTGTGGAAATTGGCTGTGGTATCATATGGGCGTGTCATGCGGAGGAATGAAGAAAATATCATGAGGAAAGTCTTGTGTATGAATGTGGATGGCTATAAGAGTAGAAGAAGGCCAAAGAAAAAATGGTTGGACTGTGTGAAACAGGATGTGGGTAAAAAGGAGGTGACTGCAGAGATGACTACTAATAGAGGAGTATGGAAGAAAAAGACATGTTGCGCCGACCCCAAATAAATTGAGATAAGGGCAGGAGAATGATGATGATGATGACTTCATTTGTTAAAAGCCATGCACCCGTTAAAGCTACAAGGCTTTCTAAAGAAATAAACGTACAAACATACATACGGGTTGTTGGTGAATCTAGTTGGTTTAGTTATTTATTTGTCAGGGGAATATTGTTATTCACTTGTAGGTGTTGTCCACCCACACGCACAAAAAGTTTTGGGAAAACCTTCATTATGCGTACAGCTAAGGAGTAGAATTACCTGTCGGAGTCTGTGTTTCCTGATAGCTACAACTTAGTATTTAAGTCTAAAGTGAATAGGCTACTTCTAGGCAAGCGTGCTCCATCTTGACCATATCATCGCTTACCATCAGGTGAGATAGTGGAGTGGACATACGCGAACCTTTTAAAGATAAAGAAGCATTATAATGATGTCGATTTATGTGCTTTCAGGAGTCTTACTGTCAGGTTTAAAAAAATACTTAAAACATTGCTAACAGATAAGGATTAAAGGCCTTTATGACTTAAGGGCCTACCTCCGCATAAGTGGCGCCCTCATTGAATAAAAAATCTTATCTTAGCAAAGAAAATATAGATTAAAGAGACCTATTTTGGGTTTGTTACAAAGAGAATAAGGTATCTTTACGTGCTTAAAACAGTACTCAAAATGTTTCGTATGCAAAGTACCATAAATGGTCGTTTATGACACTTGTGCTTACTACTAAAAATACCTTATCCTCTTTGTAACCAACGCAACACAGGATTCCTTTATCTTTTTTTTTTTTTTTTTTTTTTTAATTTATTTAAAGGGCTTTGTCGCTTAGCGACCACATCGCCCAGTACAGAAAAATAGCAAAATTGTTACAATCTACCTTAAAACTAACTCATACAACTGTTTAGCATTTTCGGACATTGGAGACGCGAGTATTGTGTTACAAATACCTACATTAAAAGATTTACAGCGCCCAAAAACATTGATCCTCGTATTTTCATTTCGGACACACTCCATCAGAATATGAAACACATCATCAACCACTCCACAGTCATCACAATTTGGAGACAAAACTTTCTTCATTAAATAGTAGAATTTATTTGATGGAGTATGTCCGGAACGGAGTCTTAAAGCTATAGTGATTAAATTTCTATTTAGACTACAGTCAATCCATGGAACCCGAGAGATCTCTGGCTGGATAGTTCGGTACCATATCCCCTTTTCTTTTGACCTTTCGTTAAAATATTCCTGCCAAAGTTCTAAACATCGTTTTTTTGCCTTTCCAAAGTAATCCGAATACAGTGGGGTAATATTCATGGGTACTCCATCAACACACGCTTGTTTGGCGAGCAAATCAACCGTATCATTTTCTTCTAACTCAACATGCGACGGAATCCATTGAAGACATACTATTTTGGAATCAGATTGAAGTTTTAAAAGCAATTCATATATCACGTAGGCTGTCGGAGTACCTCGCATATGAGAAGTGTGCCGAGCCAAATGTTGCAGCGAACTTTTGGAATCCGTCAGGATCACAAATTTATCGCCATTAATTGATTGAATATAGGACAAAGCTTCCAGTATTGCGATCAATTCAATGTGCATAATAGAAATATCTGAATCAATTTTAATTTTCATTTGGTTTTGAAGGATGGGATCCAAAAAGGCAGCGCCTCCGAGTTGTTTATCTTTGGAGCCGTCAGTAAAAATGGTATGATAACCTGAATATCGTTCTCGGATGTATGTCGTACATAGGTGTTTTAATTGTACAGTACTGTAGCGTCGTTTAGCTTCAGAAATGCTAGGAATTTTATCAAATACTGTATTAGATATATTAATACTACTTACCCACGTGTCAAGAGAAAACATTTCAAGTTGAACGCTTGAGTGTATTGGAACTGAATTATATTGAGCGAGAATGTCAACAAGTAATGGCAGTTTCTTGCTCTGCCAATAGCTGGAACCGGTAACGAGTGAATGATTTTCCAGTGACTTTAAAGTTTTACTATTATAAAAAGACTTTGATTTGAGCATAAACTTAATAGCTAAATATCTTCTGCGAATATGAAGTGGAGGCAGGCATAGATCGCTTTCCATGACATGTATCGGGGTACTCCTTATATATCCGCCAATAACACGTAGTGCCTGGTTTTGAGCCCTATCAAGTTTTATTAGTCTAGAGTTAGAACTATTGTCAAACAAGAAACTGGCATAATCAACTCTACTTCGAATAATAGAAATATACAAACGTCTTAGATGTTTTTGATGGAGTCCCCATCCCGAGCCAGATAAGACTTTAAGTAAATTAATGAATTTCATTACTTTCTGTGAAATTTCATTGATTTGTTTACCCCATCTTAATGAACTATCCAGCCATAGACCCAAATATTTAACACATTTAACGACTTCAATTGAGACATCATCAAAATTAAAGTCAATAGACCTCCTAAAACAACCCTTTTTAAAAACACAAATCTTAGTTTTATTTGGAGACATAGTTAAACCTAGCTTATCAATCAACACTTTGGTATATCGTAAAGCAGACCGAAGTTCTTCAAACGCTAAATCTAAATTACTTTTTGAAGCATACAAAACAAAGTCGTCAGCATATTGAGATATATTTACCTGGCCAACTGTCTTACATATATGTAGTGTTAGAATATTAAATAAAAGTGGAGCCAGTGGATCTCCTTGAGCTAGCCCACGGCCAGTACATCTAACCATCTCACAATCATATGTTGCCACTTGTAGATGTCTATTTGATAAAAAAGACCACAAATAAGCACAGATTTTTGATCCAACCCCAAACTGATCTAAAATATGCAACAGGCAAGGAATATCAACATTGTTATATGCACTTTCGATGTCTATAAAACACGCCGCTGTAACCATGTTTTTAGAAAATCCAAGTTGAATTTCAGAAACTAACCGCGTAAGGTTATCCAGACAAGATCGTGCTTTACGGAAACCCACCATGTCCTCAGGAAAAAGACATTGTTTTTCGAAGAACCATTCAACACGTTTGGCAAAAATGACATGCAAGATTTTACAAACACAAGATATTAAGGAAATTGGACGTAAAGATGAAGATGAACTACTACCATGCTTGGGGATTGGAACTATTTTGATTTGGCGCCATTGTGAGGGAACAAAACCGAAAGAAAAACATTGGTTATATATTAAAAGCAACATAGATTTACCGGAAGTTGGAAGATGTTTAATCATGGAGAAGGAAATTTGATCTGATCCAGGAGCTGTATCGGTATTTTTAATACAGTTAACTAATTCTGGCAATGATATTGGTGACTCCAACGTTGGATTATTTGAATTAAAAGTTGGCTTTGCGGGACAAACAAAATCTGGAGTAAGGTCGCTAAGCAGGCGCTCAGCTTTTTCTTTATCCACACAGACGTTAGAAATTTGCCGACCCTTTAACCACCTCATCTTGCGCCACATTTCAGACGCTGAAGAGGTTTCATCTACAGAAGAACAAAACTGCTGAAAAGATTTACATTTAGCCCTGCGAATAAGCTTTTGTGCGGTGCTAATTTTTTCTTTAAGAATTTCTAAGTTCCTAGGAGAGGGGCAAGATCTCAGATTTGCAAGGGCCAAACGCCGCTCCGCAACAGCCCTGGACAACTCTGGAGACCAGTATGGTTTTGGCTTAAACGAATTGTTGATACCTTGAGGGGTTTTAATGTAGGGAATATATTTATCTGCAGATTTTTGCATAATATTGTACAGAAGGTCATACAAATCCTGAGGATCCTGGGGAATAATGCAATTTTGTAAATACTCTTCTATGTATGCAGTATATGAAGTCCAGTCTGATTTTTTTAAATTTCTTTTGCTTTGATATTGACGGCTAACAGTTAATACTAAGTTTAATTTAATGATTAAATGATCACTACCGAGTGTTTCGTTAGTTGGTTTCCAAATAAATAATAAAGATAAATCAGAAGATACAAATGAGATATCGGGACTAGATTGCTGGAGAACTCCGTCAACCAATTTGATTCTAGTGAAGCTACCATCATTCAAATGTAAAAAATTGTAATCTAGCATGGAATCAAATATTTCAGAGCCACGTCGATCAGTTCTCAAAGACCAATTAGAGTGATGCGCGTTAAAGTCTCCCAAGAGAAGAGTTTTACTGTTTCCTATAGAAAAGATCGCGTCCCAATCGCTTTGAGTGGTATGTACAGTCGAAGGGCAATATACGGAAATAATATTCTCAATATGCTGACAATTCAAAATTCTAATATGTAACAATTCAATGCCAGGGTTGCAACTTTTCGTTGTACAAACAACAGACTTTACAGAGCGATGAGTCATAATTGCGACACCACCGTAACCATCTTCTCTGTCTAGTCGATGGGTATTATATTCACTAATTCTAAAAAAACTTTCGGGTTCCAACCAAGTTTCACATAACACGGCAATGTGGATTTTTTCTTGGCTTAAGTATGATTCAAATGAACGAGATTTGGGTCTAATACTTTGGCAATTCCATTGTATAATATTCAAGTTCATATAATTATTGTTATCAGCCATTTCCAGCAAATAAATCGAATAACGAATCAATAGATAAACTACTTACAATTTTATGTATCAGCCATTCGGAAAATATAGAAATTGATTGTTGGACTTTAACCTGAAATGATTCTTTGCTTCTTATAATATTTTTAATTTTTCTTATAATATGCCAAAAGTTCAAATTATTGGAAGACTTATTAGAATTATTGTTTTGACAAAATTGTTTGAATCAATAATATTATATTCTGCAGAATCGGAAGAATCGGAAACTTGATGCCATGCTATTTCCTCATCAAGTGCTGGGGTTGCTGGTCGACGATTTTGCTTTTTCGAATGACGCTTAGGTAAAGGTTTGGTTTTTGGATTTACCGTCCCTGGAGAGTGGACTTGTGTGGCTGTACCGTCACTTGCGGCAATCGGAAACTGCGTTAGTGTCGGACCGATATTTGCGGCAGTCCCAGTAGGCGTTTGGCCGACTTCAGGAATTAAATCAGATAAATTCACTTGTCGAACGTTATCAGGGGAGGGAGGAACGTATATAGTAAGTGCTTTCCTGTAAGTGCAATTAAATTCGGACATTAAATTCCTTAGCTTCTTTTCTTTCTTAAAATATGGACACATTTTATCAAACGCCATATGCCGACCTGAACAATTCACACAAGTGTATGATGTAGTTGTACAATTTTCATGGTTTTGAGAACATTTGGGGCAAACAGGTTTCTTCAATGGACATCTTATCTTCAAATGGCCGAATCTCCAGCAGTTTGCACATTGTGTAACTGGGAATATAAACCGCTTCACTGGAATCCTCAAACTGTAGATATAAACATATGGAGGAAGTGAAGATCCTTTAAATCCTAGTCGAATCGTTTCACTCGGCGTCCAGCCGTTACCATAAGAGGTATCCGAGCAGCGTTTATTTAACCGCTTAATTGATATTATTTCAGAACTGCTTGTTAGGTTAGCTTTAAGGTCCTCATCAGATATATCTAATTCCATAGCTTTAATGAGGCCGTATGATACACCTACTTCGGATGTTTTCTGACAATACCAGCCCATGTCAGCAAACACCGAACAACTCAAAAATTCCTCTGCACCGGTATCATTATCAAATGTAACTAACATTTTATTTTGATGTACGTATTTTATTCTATGAATGTTGCTGCTGGCAATGTTGTGCGTCTTTAGTAATCGTGCCAACGCGAACTGTTTAGGCAAAGGTGTTTTACAAGTCACGCATACCTGTATCTTGTCTTCTTTCTCCCTCTCACCTAGATCTCCTCTACTGCATACTAATTTATTTCGTCTTCTATTCACTTCAGTCCATCCTTCTTCAGAAGAGTTTTCATCTCTTAACCTTTTCATTCGTGATGTCTCAGTGTCATTCTGTTGTGTATTGTCTTCAAATTCCATATTTGTATTATCCTCTAACTCATCAGCGCTCGAAAGTGAATTAATGTTTACATTACTTGTATTTGATTCACACATGTTAACAAAACAACAGCTGCACAGGGACCGACCGGCAGAACCGGTTGTCCAGCGCGCGATCAAGATAAGAAATACGCGCTCAATAAACTGTGGCAAAAATTAGTAAACGTCCGCTCACAACGATTGCTCGCGCGGAATGTCCTTTATCTTTATTTTCTACCCTTTGCTACGATTTTTTATTCAATAAGGGCGCCACTTGGCGAATATATACGCCTTAAGTGTATGAGTTGTATTTATTATTACAAGTGGTCGCCCGTTTAATGCCACAGTTTTTTTAATTTTATTTTTTTTTAATACTGGAACAGACGGACTTTCTTACATTTTGACGTACTTTCTTACAAACGACGACGTAATTTCTTTTGTTAATTCTATTTGCTATATGTCCCTAAAATTTTCCTGTAATCATTGTTGACGTACAGGTTCTATGACGATATCCACATTATGACGATATTCTGCTTTTAAAACGACCCAATTACCGCCTGACCTTCAAACAACCTTCAAAAAGTGAAACCTTGTCATGGCGCTGTTCATCCATCCAACATAACCCTTCATACAGAACCTACAGGAAAAGGAGGGGTTGTCTATTTTTAGCCTTGAACGACATCACTAGGGTCGCATACCCATTTGAGCATAAAATCATATTTTACACACGTGGCAACACGGTCCAATTAATTCGTATTTCGAACTAAATCATTTTGCTGGCAACACAATATAGAATTGGTTTAAATTAATGGATATGGTTTAATTTCCGATAGTCAGTTGTTTATTCGAGTGAACTGTTTTAATTATTTTAGTTGACATTTTGTTACGTAGGTAATTGTGTGAGTCTGTGATAATCATATTTGATAATGATAATGCAACGTGCATGTCTAGACTTTAGCTGTGTCTAGACTTTTAAGTTAGATTTAGAGATTATTGTTATGATAAACTGAAATTGATTATGAAGTTTGATGTCCTTGACATTTAGACTGAGGGGCATTTTCCGTATTTTAATTATCCGACTACAGAAGACCCTAGAAGGAGGGTAATGTGTTATCACTATATATTTATACTCACCTATAGTTGATCCAATGCTGGTATGCGCTCACCGCTATACCGCTTGGTCGACACATACAATTCGTGTTTTGATACAATAGACATACTATTCCTAAGCAGATATAAATTTAAAAATGATATAATTAACATTCTTAAGAATCGGCAGTAGGCTGCATAGGTTTTTAGCAATGTATGTATCATTGTTTATAGGCTGGGGACCTGTATGATACATCACGCAAATATTTTGTTTTTGTTAATTTTCTTGTTGTTACATCTTATAGGTATAGAACATTTTATCTTTTTTTTCTCTTTTAAATTCTTTTTCATTAAGTTAGCCCTGTTACAGTTAACGTTTGCTAACAGTTTGTTTTTATTTTATATTATAGTAATCTGTGGAAAACGTAGTGGGTAGTATATTTTTGTTAAGTGTAATTTTAAGACAACACTGTTTAGGTTTAATATGTTACTGTAGTGCTATTCTGTAACATACTCACCGTGAAAACTTAGGTGAAGTGAACGTGAAGTGGGCTGTCAATCCATACAATCAAGGTGGAATGATAGTTCACTTCGAGCTCACTCCACCTAAATTTTCACGGTGAGCTGTTAACAGAATCGTTTGTGTTGTTGTTTGTTTTGTGTTTGTTTGGCTCAAGTGGATGGCTTTCAAGCGATACATCGCAAAAGAATAGCGTCTCTGATGCGCCGCATACGGGGCAGCCCCAACAGCCTCCTGCAGCTGATTGTAGGGAGGATGGATGTGGATTGCTCCTTCATGGAGCATTGGACAAAACTAACGTTTGGTGCGGTCCTGATTTAATACTCCCAAAAAACAAAAAAAACAAAAAATGTTGGTATGGATGACTGTAATAACTGTAATAACGGTATGAATGACTGTAATAATTTGCAATTTATCTGAAATAAATGAATTGAATTGAATTGAAATGTAATAAATAAATAAATAAATATATTAGACTTGACTGCCGAAGTAACAATAGTCTAAACGTTGAGTCGTATTTTTTTTAAATTTATCATGCGAGTTATAAAAATAAAGAGCTCAAGCAGACAACTCTAAAAATTAAAAAATATTAAAATTAATATTTTCATCAACATGCCATCAAATCTGTGATTGAATTAAAATAAATTCTACCAACTGCACCGAATTGCTTGAAAAGTGACTTTTTCGGAACTTTTTCGTTTTTTTATTGACAGTCGGGTTTTTTTGAAAATTTTGTTTTTTTTAAAATTTATTTAAGGAATGATCGAATCCTCTTTACAGTAACAATCAGTAGTGCGATTCTGTAAACAACTCACCGTGAAAACTTAGGTGAAGTGAACATGAAGTGAGCTGTCAATCCATACAATCAAGGTGGAATGACAGTTCACTTCACGCTCGCTTCACCTGAGTTTTCACTGTGAGATGTTAATAGAATCGACCGGCTGTAATAAATACCAGTTTACATTTTTGACATTGAGTGTTGCCGAAATGAGTTTGCGACTAGATTTTGAACGCTTTTTTTTTATTTCTGTTGTGTTGTAACGTTTGTAGTTTAGGTTAAAGTAAATAAAATAAATTGACAGATTAAGATTTTTCCTTCAAAAATTTTTGTATCAACGCACTATAGCAATTAAAACGAATAATTAAAGTAAATCGATCCAAATACAAACAAACTGAAACTTCAATAAAAAATAAAAGAAAATCAAGACAGAACAAATCTAAACCGATGTCTTCGAGATTCAATTAGCAGTAAGAAGTCTGGTCTTTGGCCTGGTCTCACTAATACTGTATCATCTATCAAGATTGTATTTCAGTCAGTGAACCGGATCGTTGCAACTTAGCCGCGAGATTCAAGTTATCGATTTTAGTCGTTTCTTTTGACGTGTGTATGTAAAAATACCCGCCAAGTGCGTGTCGGACTTTGCATATTTAGGGTTCAGTACCAAATGAGGGAATTATCAAATAAAAAATCTGATTTATCAATATATTGGTATTTGTTAGTAAAATACACGTAAATAACAATAAACATTAACACCACAGACGGACAGATGGACACGTGAGTGACAGCAATAGGGCTCCGTTTGGACCCTTTGGGTACGGAACCCTAAATAACCGTCGAAGTGCGTGTCGAACTTCGCACGTTTAGGGATCCATACCAAATGTATTTTTGGCTATTTATATGACTTTGAGTCAACAATATGCTTATACTGTGAAAATTTGAAGACTGTGTAGCTCCAACCGTTTGGCTGTAAAATCTGTGTGACAGACGACGGATAGACAGACGAACAGATGGACACGTGAGTAACAGCAATATCCACCTTCGGGTAAGGAACCCTAAAAAATTAAAGAATAGATGGTGTATTTGTACATTTTGATGCAAGTGGAAAAACTAAGTTAGAATACATGCCCGAGCTGAAAGTGAGAAACTGCAATGACAATTGCCCACGTATGTCAAACGAAGTTTTCCAACAAACCTACTCAAAAATAATAATCATCATGATCTTCCTGCCCTTATCCCATGTTACTTGGGGTCGGCTCAACACGTTTTTTTCTTCCATTCTGTCCTGTCAGCCGTCACGCTATCACTAACTCCCTTTTCTTTCATATCACTCCTCACACAATCCATCCATCCTTTCTTTGGCCTCCCTCTCCCTCTCCATCCATCCACATTTATATTCATAACACTTTTAGTTACATGTGTTTCATCCGTCCTCTTCACATGACCATACCAAGATAAGCGGTTCCCTTTCAACTTTTCTGTGACTGGCGCCACTTTTAAACTACCTCTAATGTACTCATTTCTCACTTTATCCATTCTCGTTACTCCACACATCCATCTCAACATTCTCATCTCCGCCACACACAATCTTTTTTCATCTGTCTTTTTCACAGCCCAACATTCTGACCCATACAGTACGACAGGTCTAACCACGGACTTATAGATGTTCCCCTTTAACTTAAGGGGCATCCGTCAGTCGCAAGTTGTTCCAGTGACCTGTCGCCATTTCATCCATCCTGAGTTGATCCTGTGCGTTACGTCTCGGTCTATATTGCCATCCCCCTAAACAAGCGACCCGAGGTATCGAAAGTCGTAACAGATCGGTATAGGCGTTCCGTTGAGAGCTACAGGGGTAGGACTGGAGAGACCGCCGAAATCGCAGAACAGATATTCCGTTTTGGTTCTGCTCAATTTAAGGCTCCAATCTGCTCTGGACCTCTAAGCCGCTTTCGGCAACGAGCACAATGTCATCAGCAAACAGCATACACCAGGGAGCCTCTTCCTGGATGTGCGACTTCAGAGCGTCCATTATCATCAGGAAGAGGTAAGGTCTGAGAGCCGACCCCTGGTGCAAACCGACCGCTACACTGAAACTGTCAAATACTCAAAAACAATAAGTAACATAAATATTTTATAACAAATAATTGTGAGTAATGGCTCAAGGTTTTTTTTTTCAGGCAGCTTGGAGCAGGCTGGCGGGCGACCAGATTATACAATAAATATAATAAGTTGTGGTAAGGACTAGCCAGCACACTGTTCGGCACTAGTGCAAAATACACCACATTGCAAGCCTAAAAGCGGTAAGAATTTCAATCACAAATTTTCATCAAATATGAAGGCTAGAATAGTTTATTAGAACGTTGAGATTGTTTAAAACAGTTTAGCTCGCCCGTCGAAGAGGGCGCATGTATTCTTTTACCCTACCAATATATAAAAGTCCAGTGCGCTATCCCTCCGTGTTTTACTCCGTACACTACACCCATAATTAGTCACTTTCATTCACGACACTCTCGCAGTCAGTGAGTGAGACAGCTCCCCAAAGCTACAAGAGCACCCCTGGAGCCCTGCAGGCTCTACAGTGTCAATATAAGTTATTATAAAACTTTCAACAGTCAAGTTAAATACCTGACTATAATTTTATTAACCGACTTCGAAAAAGGAGGAGGTTCTATGTTCGTCTGTATGTATGTTTTTTTTTTATGTATGTATGTCCACCGATTTATCTGTCAATTTTGGACTGATATTCAAAATTCTTTATTTATCCGAAAGAATATACTCCCGAGGTGGTCCCATATAAATTTTATCGAAATTGCTTCAGTGCTTTTTGAAAACTGAATAAAAACGAAAAATATGTGGAGGTATGCGGAACAGAGTGTAAAGTCCCACAACCTCCATTGAAAAGGGAGGATCCTCCGACCAGACGGGTGTTGTGTCTGGTCCGGGCAACTGCCCAATGGTTGATTTCGGGCTGTTGTATATGTTCAAATCGCGCGGAGAACTCTGCTTGCGCGATGTAGAATTCTTGCTATTTTTAGTTCGTGTGCGGCGTCATAGATGTCGCTACATCACTCCCCTCCGGAGATCGGAGATAGATGGTTCTTGATGAGTCGTCCATACATCTTGTGATGCTTGCCGGGCCAGTGGAAGGTTGGTTCCAGTGAGTCGGAACCGGAAGAGCCGCATAGTTCACGGTGAGTCGGAACTGTCTGCGGTGATGCCCCAGTGAGTCGGGTTGTTGCTATCCCAGTGAGTCGGGATGATGCCCCAGTGAGTCGGGGTGATGATGTCCCAGTGAGTCGGGATGATGCTGCAGGCTCCAGTGGGTCGGAGCGGTGCTGTGCGACGTAGTGGCTTGACTGCTGGCGTCGACCAGGAGAGGTTCTTCGACCGGCCGAAGGTGCTGTTCGCTGCGCCAAGATCGCTGATGAGGTTGATGGTGATGAAAGAGGCTGAGGATGCTGACCAGGAATGCGCATCCGCTGCATGCTGGTGGTCAGGATACCCGTAGAAGCCGTTGGTACTGGCTGGCTGTATGACTCGTTGCTCAAGAGCTTGAAGGAAGCGATGATGATGACGTCACGCTGAAGTAGCTGCACGAAGGCTGCGCTGACGTTCATGGTCGAGGGTCACCAGTGTGGAGGTATGCGGAACAGAGTGTAAAGTCCCACAACCTCCATTGAAAAGGGAGGATCCTCCGACCAGACGGGTGTTGTGTCTGGTCCGGGCAACTGCCCAATGGTTGATTTCGGGCTGTTGTATATGTTCAAATCGCGCGGAGAACTCTGCTTGCGCGATGTAGAATTCTTGCTATTTTTAGTTCGTGTGCGGCGTCATAGATGTCGCTACAAATACATATAGATAGATGACGTATTGGTTTTCTCCAATTACGAGTATGCTTAAATTCCACGTTCCATGTTATTGGGGTTTTTAGTTCTGGGGTATACTCGTAACTACTAAAAAGTGAAAAATAAAAAAAAAATACAAAAAAAACAACCGACTTCCAAAAAAGAAAATACCTACACTAAAAATTAAAAAATAGTTTTAATTTCAAATAAAAAATCGAAATTAAAGTTATTTTTAGTGTTGTTTCGTAAATTTAAACACACAGATATACTTTTAACTTATTCTTTGTTCTCTAATACAATCATCTATCAAGATTATGTTTCAGCCAGTGAATGGGGTCGCCTGCAGTACAACTTAGCCGCAAGCTTGAAGTTATCACTGTTCCTCGTTCATAGAGCTTGTTTTGACATGTGACGGGGTTGTATTGATATTATTCCCTAATCTTACTAATATATTATGTTTTTATCATGATGTTAAAATTATTATTATGTTGCCCTGCCCTAACCGGGTTTCATGTTTGAACTTACTTAAATATTGTAACAACTAAATGAACACATGAATGCAAAGAGATTTAATTTGATTTGATTTGATATGTATAAAACGGCCATCTGGAAATTTTATATCCGCAGGTATCCGCAGGAGAACCAAGATTCGCCAAACTGAAGTGGCAGTTAGCAGGACACCTGGCTCGAAGAACGCTTAAATGCTTTAGTTAGTTAGTGGTCGATGGGCAGAAAAGTTTTGGAGTGGCGACCGCGCACTGGAAGGCGCAGCGTTGGAAAGCCTCCAACAAGCTGGACCGATAATCTGGTGAAGGTCGCGGGAATCCGATGGCGAGACGCAGAGGAGCGGTCGTTGTGTGACGTCTTTCGGCTGAAACGACGGTGATGACGATGGAATTTTGATACGGTTTTTGCATTAACCCCAGGAGAGCTCGTTAGAGTTATTTTGAAGGATTCTCTATTTGATTAGGATAGCAAAGGATTGACAAATTTGAAGGAAACTTTAGGAGGCCTATGTCGCAAGACAGCCTGACTTGATATCTGATAAGTTATAATTAAAATTTATAATTTAAGTTTAGTTAAACTTATAATTTAGCACTGCAACCCCAACAACATTCTAAAACCATTATCGTACCAGGACCCCTAAGGCATTAAAAGATCTACGCTTATAACGGACCCACAGGCTGCAGGTATAACACGCGCGCCTCAAAGACATGTCAGAAACACCTGACGGGACCTGTCATGGTCGATGCCTGCCCAGGGGTCGCGGATAAATTCGAAACAGAGTCACTGCGCCCCTGGTACTCAGATAACTGAAGGAACAGGGGTGGGTTTCTAGTCTGTAAAAGTCTGACACACCCTCCCGCTTCACCCAGAGCGCCGCCGATCGCCTCCACGAGGACACGGCGGAGCTCAGCCCCAGCGGGGCACAACTCCACCGTATGCTCCACCGTGTCCTCTGGGTGATCCGCACAGAGTGACACCCGGGCGTTTCCCTCCGCCTTATCCTACACAGGAATCTTCCGAAACATGCGTATCTGGTGAGGACCTGCACCCGCAAAAAAAAAAGCGCTGTCATGCGACAGTGGCTCTCTCCATGTCGCCATGTCATCCTGCTGGGGCTCTGTCCGCCGCCGAGCCGCGAGGTGTCGCGGCAGCGGAGTTACGCCCCGGCATTTCGCCTCCTCGCGCCACTCTCAGAGGTGCCCGAGGACTTTTACCTCCAGACCCCATGGTCTCACAGATATCTATGGGGATGTTAAGGGCTTTTTGAATTTTCAACAATCATTGTCGTTGATAGATTAACACTTTGTCAATAAGCTCTTGACAATACCAAATTTTATCATTGAAGTAAATGCTTTGAGTTTAATTTTGGAGAAAAAAAAACACCTTTCTAAAACTTTCAAGTAGATAAATAAATCCACTTTTATTTTTCATTGCTTATCTTCCCTTGGACAGCATGAAAAAATAAACAAACATCTCCTTTCACAATATTTACATAAAAAGTGAATCTTGGCGCTGAAACTAAAGCATTTAAGCTGTCGGTGAATAAGCTCATCAAAATTTAAAACTATTCAGACGACTTTAAAAATATTTTAAATTCAGTTTTTAGAAACCTTTTGAGTTGCATTATAAAGTAAAACAAGGATTCTCCTTGCTTTTTAGGGTTCCGTTCCTGAAGGGTCCAAACAGAGCCCTATTGCTGTCACTCACGTGTCCATCTGTCTGTCACAAAATTTTGTTTCGGAGAATTTTTTAACTTCCCATTGACATAATTATGAATTTGCAATTTGGTGATAATGTTTATTATAACGTATATTTTAACAACAAATACCAAAATATTGATTTCCTTCATATGGAACGGAACCTTGAATGTGCGAAGTCCGACTCACACTTGGCCGGTTTTTTGCATTTGCTTTGAATCGACTTCAAAAAATATGATAATTATGTTGGTTTTATTTATATGTCAGAAACAGGTAAATTGTTTGTTTGAATAAAAGTTTAAATTAATAAAAGTTTGTCATTTTATGTAAAGTTCATCATATTTCACAGTTTTTAGTTTCGAAAGCTAAAGTGAAATGTTTTGGGAGTGAAATTATTTTGCGGTACAGTTCATGAAATCAAAAGTCATTTATTCAAACTAAGCTGAGACCAGCACTTTTAGAACGTCAAATTTATATATTATAGACAGTCAGTACCCCAAAAACTCCCGCCCGTCACCACTTCCTAGTGTTTTAGCTGTGAAGAAGAAGTTGCGCAACAAACTCCCCAGCAAAACATCTGTCTGTTTAAGTTTTTGACGAGGTGACGTTTTTTGCGCCCGGTGCCTCACAGGTAGAGTTTATGCATAGTTTTTTTATACTGTTAATAGTATTCATCAGTAACTACCTAAACATGTCAACAAATCTGAGAAGTTAAATTTGACCTCTTAAAAAATATATAATATACAAACACGACTATTAAATATAGTGGTACCATATAAAATTAAACTCAAATATAAACCCAATTATGACAAATTATTCAAATACTGTAAAGTCATAAATGTATTTGATAAAGTGAAACTAGCTGTTGCCTCTGAATATTGTGAACACAATTTGAGTAAGTTACAGAAAATAAGTAGACCTCATTTTTTTCGTAAACTGTTGTACTTGCCTCTGTATAAACTGCCAAAAGTAAATAATGAATATGGTAAAATGGTCTGGACGTATGCTCTTCCAAGTATTCTGAATAATTTTCTTAAGGAAATAGTGAAAAAATTGGAAAACAAAAAACTTCGACAAATGAAAAACATCTGAAAAAACTACTATACCGCTGAAAAGTAATGAATGGGAGAGGGGCCTACGTGTGGGTCCACTGCCAGACAAAGGACTATGAGCGAGTAACCAAGCTAAATCGATAGCGCACATAATCTTGCCTCAAAAAGATTGACCGCTATTTTGTATATGTAATAATTTTGTGAATGCATGTGGAAATAAATAGTTTGAAATTTAAATTTGAAATTTATTTTTTTTAACCTACTTTCCGGTTTTCGATTAAACTGAAATTTTGCGTACCTGCTTAGTTTGGATGACAATGCTAACCATTAAGTGGCGTCATTCTTAATCTAAAATGTCGGACTCCCAAAGATGGTGGACTAGTTATTTTGTCTGGATTCCATGGTATCAAATGAAAGGGTCATCACAGAAAATTATTTACTCTTCCCCTACTCTTTCATTCAAAACTTTTCTAACGTCTTTCTCGAAATTAAAACCTCCTTTAAATAATAACCAGCCATCCTGATTGCCTATTCAATAGATCTAACTAATTACAGTCCCCCGACGTTACTGGCACAGTCAACTTCAACCAGTATCCAGGCTGTTACTGACTTTAATGGAATAAGTTGGTAGTTAGCCCCACCTGCACGTAGCTGTAGGTATGTTGGTAGGGGTAATTATATTTTAGGACCGGTGCAGAGCATGTTGTATCTATGAATAGAGTTGACCAGATGAGCAAGCATGGAAATGTAGGCATGTAGTTGGTTTTAGGGTAAGAATTTTAAACCATTTTGGGTTCACTTTCAGTTGACAGCGATGCGCAGGCATTTTTTGATGCCATTTTTTAAACTTTATTTTGCTAGGAGTTTTTGTTTGAATTATATTTAGTTTCATAAGTATGTAAATACACGCTACACAAAAATTATTGCAGACAAAATTGTTGTAGAAAGTGTACCTACCTATTTAAATTTAATTCAAAAATAGCGCATTAATGTTTGTACCTTTGAAATACGCTTTTTGTTGTTTTCTGAAAAATATAAAATTGTCAAAAAAAAAAACATTTTAACAAAAAAATCGACAACCAAAAAAAAAAGTGGTTGAGTCTAATGTATCTTTTATTTTTTTTACGTGTTTATAACTAAAACTAAATAGTAATGTTATGACCTAATTGATAACCTTGAAAGGAAATTGAAAATAATTTATGAAATTAGTCTTCGTACCCCTTGGGAGCGTACCAGAGTGATGTTATGTTATGAAATGGTGTAAACAACAAACATGCAATTGCAACAATCCCCAAAGATTTGCTATTGAAGAGTTCCAATATCTATCTCTGAAGTTCTTCATCAAATCTTCACCATTAAACGGGACCACCACAGTTTAGATTGAAATGCCTTTAGTGATTCATATAGCTGTAAAAACTAGAGATCTGAATAATAATCATGATTTCTAGGTAATTAAAGTTTCAGCGCTGAAAAACTACTTGAAACTAGGTGCGCTACGGTCCAGTTAATTGATAAGCACTGGTAACTTTGAAGTTTATGAAGCTGTGCTTTTGATTTATTTAATTTCACAGTAAAGTTATTTTGCTGCAATGCGAGATTATTAAAGACTAGCGACCCGCCCCAGCTTCGCTCGGGTACAAATTATACATATAAACCTTCCTCTTCAATCACTCTATCTATTAAAAAAATCCGCATCAAAATCCGTTGCGTAGTTTTAAAGATTTAAGCGTACATAGGGATATAGGGACAGAGAAAGCGACTTTGTTTTATACTATGTAGTGATTAACTGACTGGCTTCTTCGCATAAGAGCGTTCATCGCGCGCGAGCTGGCAACGTCGCATTTCTAGAAGTTTTTTTTGTAATTATTTATTAGATTTAAATGAAAGTACAATTTTTTCTCAGTCAATAAATAGATCGTTTGTATTATAATCATGAAAAATTACATTACCGTCAATTATTTTCTTTTTGCAGTCTTCTCCTTCTTTTCGTTTCGGTGGTACTTTTTGAAGTATTACTACTTAAAAAGATTACATATTTTAGAGTAAATGTTAAAAATAATGACAAAACATAAAAATCTAATCAAATTAACAATCTATTTAATTGACTGAGAAAAATAGCAGGTACTTTCATTTAAATTTAATAAAATAATCATTAATTTTTTAGTAGGCAAAAGTATCAGAAACGGTCTTTTCTGATTTTTATTTTTTTTTATTTTTCTGATTTAATTTAATAGGTCTCAGAATGTTTCGTATCCATAGTAGTAACTTTGGATACGAAACATTCTGAGTCCTGTTTTAACAACGTAAAAATACTTTATCCTCTTTGTAACAAACGTGACGCTACGATTTTTTATTCAATGAGGGCACCATTTGGCCGGTAGTAGGACCTTAATCGGTGACTGCTGGCATCTGTTACAGAAATATACTGACACAGTTTTTTTGTAATTATAATTATATTTATTTCAGCTGTGTACTAAGTTTTAGATAAGTACTTGTACGCTGTTACGATGTACAGACTTTTTACAACTTTGAGGACTGACTGACGCGCCCTTTTACAAGACTTGCCTAACTGACGATCGTAAAACATTTTTTAATTAATATTTCTGCATACTACTCGCAAATTAATGACGCGAAAAACAATAAGGAACTCGGATGACGGACGGCAGGCTATTTTTCTCATCACAAATGTGACGTATAAGCTCAGAGGACTTGGATATTTTTTTAAGAGTGATAGGCTCACGCTTGGCCACTATCTCACCTGATGGTAAGAGATGATGTGGTCAAAGATGGAGTAGGTACGCTTGCCTAGAAGTAACCCATTCACTCTTGTCTTAAAAAAAACCCAGGTTGTAGCTATCAGGAAACACAGAATCCTATAGGGAATTCCACTCCTTAGCTGCACGCACAATAAATGTGTTCCCAAAACCACTTATGCGTGTGGCTAAGATGCCCACCATGTACCGATGGCGCATAGTCGCACGCCTAGTGGTCCGATGATGGAACGGGCTTGGTGGAATTAAACCGATAGAAAACTGACAGTCTGGCAACTCGGCGTCGATGCTTAAGTCAATGGTCACTGTAATGATTAATATTGTATTCTATTCTCAAATCAATCAACAAAAAACATTTCTTCAATCAAGTAACATCAGATAAAAAATCTGTTACACAAGTAACCGATGCCGTTGAAATATAAGGGTCAGTGTGGATGTTAAGCGCTCACTAAATCTAGAACACGTCCCAATATTTCACATTCGGACATCGGACGGCAGTTCCACTAATATTTTATGAGCTTATAAGTGGTGTGATAAATATAAATATTATTATTCGGTCCATGTGTTTCAAATTTTCGGGTGTTATGATTTCGTTTGGGATTAGAGCTAGATTTAGGGTGGATATTTATATTCGATTATGTTGGAGTGGAAATGTTAGTGTATTTGTAATGTTTTTGAAAGTTAAATAAGTACTTTTAGCAGAATTAGGACACAGAGACTACTCTCTATAGATTTAAAATTATTGAATTATGTAGATTTGATATCTAGAGCTTTTTCACTAGATGATTCGGTGCTCTTAAAAATCAGATTATTTCATATTTATCTATCACCTTTTCAAAACAGGCTGGTAATAGGTCTGCCGAAAGACGTCCACTACTTGATCTTATTTGTAGGTAATATAATTATCGAGACTAAAAAATAATGATTAGCAGATTATAAAAATACAATATTTTTCTACAAGCAACAATAAAGAGGTAACACTACCTGTCAACCCCAAAATATTACATAATGTAATGTTTCGTTATAATATACTTTTTACAGTATATCAGAAAATATGCGATACATTATAACATACATCCATACGTCCATCCATCCTCGCAAACTTTCACATTTATAATATTAGTAGGAAATAGGATTTGTTACAGTTTAACGGAAAATATTATTACATTGCACATTAATTGTTATAATATAACAAAAAATCTTTCCGAATTACAGATGTGTAACAGCCTACACCAGATACAGCTCATCACTACCAACTACAGCGAATCTGCGACTGACATCAACTATCTGATGAGAGTATGGACGAGACTCTGTGACGTCATCGAGCGGCACAATCTGATGAGTTGTGATGAAACGGATATTGCATCACGATTTGCTCCGCTGTTGGGTATATGCTTTATTTTTGACGTTGGTCGTTGGTTTCTAAGTGTGGCCGAGAGATACTTTACTCGGAGGTAAAGTTAAATTACGTATGTTGTTTCGAGATTGGAAATAGACATTCATTTGGAATCAATTAAGGCGTATATAGCTGCTAAGTGGCGCTCTCATTGAATAAAAAATCGTAGCAAAGCGTAGAAAATAAAGATTAAAGAATTTGAACTATGTTGCGTTTGTTACAAATAGGATAAGGTATTTTTATTGTAACAAATGCAATATGGGATTCTTTAATATTTATTTTTCTTGCAAAGAAATGATTTTTTATTCAATGAGGGCGCCATTTATGCGGAGGTAGGCCCTTAAGAATAAAAATGCAAAGTTCAAGGATTATCTGAATAGAGGTAAAATTGTTTCTTTGTTCCAAAAAACGTTTTTATTTTAATTTTTTAACCGACGAAAATAAAAGGAGGAGACATAATCAAAGCCCAGAACTTAAACTAAATATATTAAGTTTATGCCTGAATTGACAGTCGCAATAACATGGAATTTGAACGTAATTGGAGCAAATCAAAACGTCATCTTTGTAAAGGTACATATTAGTTTTTGTTGATATTTTCATAAGGTGTTTAATCAATTTTGATAAAATGTATATGGGACTACCTCTGAAGTATGACCTACCAAACAAAATAAGAATCATCAAAATCTATTCACAAGTATTGGAATAATCGGGTAACAAACATACAAAAAAAACATACAGACAAATTGAGAACCTCCTCCTTTTTCAAGTCGGTTAAAAATTCAGGTTCAACCTAGTTTGGGGACCACCAAATCAACTGAATTGTCAAATAGTTATTTTTGGGTTTAAGATCATTTATTCTCATAAGAATTAGAATTCACTTACATGATAATATTTAAAACTAGACATTCCACAATACTAAATATTGGATGTATTACAAAAATCTATGCATCGATTGTTTTTAGGGTAGGTTACAAAAATATATGAGCAAGTGTTAGTTCGATACACGGGTTCAACTGTCAGAATACGTAAACAAGTTTCTATAAAACACAGATCAGCGGTTACTGGATGTGGCTCGCCACTAATTTAAGGAAAGTGAGTTTTTTATAAATGCTTAAGGCGCATATAGCCGCCAAGTGGCGCCCACATTGAGTAAAAAATCGTAGCAAAGCGTTGAAAACAAAGATTAAAAAATCCTATGTTGCGTTTGTTATAAAGAGCTTAAGGTATTTTTACGTTGTTAAAACAGGACTCAAAGTGTTTTGTATCCAAAGTAGTGAGCAAAAGTGTCAAAAACGGCCGTTTTATAATAGGATTCTTTCATCTTTATTTTCAATGCTAAGATACGAATTTTTATTCAATGAGGGCGCCACATGCTGGGAGGTAGGCCCTTAAGTAGTAGTTAAAGATGAGATAATTTATTTATGTTGTAAATTTCAGGTCGTTCAGTAACAATAAGAAAATAAACTTATTCTTATGGACTTTTAGAAGGATATCTCTGAATTAATTGATTCGGCTAAGAAAATTATTACACGGGTAGAATACCCAAGTAGTGCTGAGTGTTCAGGCTTCTTTTTAGGGTTCCGTTTTTAATTGTACTATTAAAAAGTAAATAATTAAGTATTAATTATGTTTAATGCATGCTAATCTAGGTGAATAAAAATTGCAATGCTTGCAAAAGGCTGCTAAGTTATAAGTACCAAAAAAAAAAAAGTATAACACCAACATTGTACACTTTTTTTTTTTTTTTTTGGGGGGTGGGAAATCATCTAATGACTCTTTCCGCTCTGGGGTGGAGCGGAAGGGCGTGTCAGACTCTTACTGACTAAAACCCACCCCTGTTCCTCCCTGCCCTACGCGCCCGGGGGCGAGGTAACTCTTTCGAATTTATCCTCCACCCCCGGGCAGGCACTGGCCGTGGCAGGCCCCGTCCTTTGCTGACAACTCTTTGAGGCGCGCGTGGAACACTACGCGCCGTCGACTCTCGGGCCTGGTGCTGATCGGACGGCGAGTTACCCGCTACTCGCCGTCCGCACGCCCGGGTCTACGGTGGCCGGAGATCGTCTCGCAGCCCCCGGCGTCTCCTGCGACGGCTGCTGCTGGGGGCGCTAGGGCGACTCGGTCTCTGTTGAGTCTCCCTAACGTGTGCCGCCTCCCTCTTCGCGAGCATTACTGCTTCGCAGAAGTTGGAGACGGCCCCCCATTCCCTCTCACTCCGTACCATGGCCTGAACCAGGGCACGGCGCGAGAGGTCGCTGCCGCCTATCGCACCCACGAGGACACGGCGGTGTTCTGCCCAGGCGGGGCAAACCTCCACCGTATGCTCCACCGTGTCCACGGGGCGATCCTCGCAGTGGAAACACGCAGGGGTCACCTCCGCCTTAATCCGACACAGGTACTTCCCGAAACAGCCATGTCCGGTGAGCACCTGCGTCAGGCGGAAGGTGAGGGCGCCATGGCGCCTCTCCAGCCACTCCTCAAAGAGGGGCACTACCGCCTCGATGGTGGCGTGCCCAGCGCTGGGTTGCGACAGTCGCTCTCTCCATGTCATCATGAGATCCTGCCTGAGCTCTGTCCGCCGAGCCGCGAGTTGTCGCGGCAGCGGAGTTTCGCCCCGGCGTTTAGCCTCCTCGCGCCACTCGTACAGGTGCGCGAGGATTTTTGCCTCCAGATCCCACGGTGACAGTCCGGCAAGGAGGCTCGCCGCCTCACGGGAGACCGTGCAGTATCCGCGGATGATGCGGATCGCCATGACCCTCTGGGCCGCGTTCATCTGGCGCGTTGACCGCTGCGTCAACGAACGCGCCCACACCGGTGCCCCGTAGAGGGCCATGGACCGCACGATCCCCGCGTAGAGCCTCCGGCAGGAGGCGTTTGGCCCCTTCAGATTGGGCAGGAGCCGCTTCAAGGCGGCCCCGGCCCTGTCCAATCTGGGAGCCAAACGTCGAAAATGCTCGACGAAGTTCCACCGGCTGTCGAGGACGAGTCCCAGGTACTTCATCGTACCCTCGACGCCGATGCGAACCCCTCCTACCGTGATCTGGGAACCCGCCGGTGGCTCGTTCCGATAGCCATGAAAGCACATGGCCTCGGACTTGTGTAATGCCACCTCGAGTCCCAGTTGCCGGATGCTCCCTATGACTGTCGCAACCCCGCGTGTCATACGGTCGGCCGCCGCCTCGTGCGACCACCCCTGCGCTTAGACTAGCGTGTCGTCAGCGTAGCACACTACGCTGACGCCAATGGGGAGGTCGCAGCGCAGCACCCAGTCGTATCCGATGTTCCACAAAGGCGACCCCAGGACCGATCCCTGTGGAACACCGCACGACATCTCTCGCTGGTTCCATTCTCCCTTATGACCGGGGTAGATGACGGCTCTGTCCGTCAAATACGCCTCGACTACGCGACGGAGGTAGGGCGGCACCCGGTGATACCGGAGTGCCTCCACTATGCAACTCCAGGGCAGGGTGTTGAAGGCATTGGAGATGTCCAAAGACACCGCCAAGACGACCCTGCCCCGGGCAACTGCCTCCCCCGTCGTGAGGGCTCGTACGCGCATGATGGCGTCCACCGTGGAGCGCCCCCTGCGGAAGCCGTACTGGCTCTCCGCCAGATCCGGCCCCACCCGCACCATCTGCCCGACGAGGCGGTCTGCAATTACTCTTTCAAAGAGCTTGCCCACCTCGTCGAGCAGCACAATGGGCCGGTAAGCGGACGGAGAGTCCGCAGGGCGCCCCACCTTCTTGATCAGGACCAGCTTCCCCGTCTTTCACCGACGTGGAAACTGGCCCCTCTCCAAGCATGCGCTTAAAAGCCCTCTGAGTCGAGGCCCGAGAGCCTCTTGCAAGGCCAGGACCCAGGCTTTCCCATGAAAGCCGTCGGGTCCTGGGGCGGTGCTTTTGGCGTTCAGCCTACGCACCGCCGCTCTCAGCTCTACCTCGGTCACTTCGGGAACGTCGTCGTCGTCGGGTTGGTCCGCGTCAGGTACCGCAGGAGGCGGAGCCATAGGCGGAGGGGTATGTTCCCCTCGCGAGGGGAACAGAGCGCTCACCACGCCCTCCACGAGCTGCGGCCGGAGACTCTGCGTCAGCGGGGGGGCCCATGGGCGCAGTTTCTGCCGCACCGCTTTGTACGGGCGCCCCCACGGGTCTCTGTTGAGAGCCTTCAGCGACTTCTCGCGGGCTGATTTCTTGGCCCGCAAGATCTCCGCTCGGAGGGCGGTCCTCGCCGCTCTGTACCCCTCGTATAGCTCCGCCTCGACGGCTTCCGTTTCCGGCGTGCGGTTACGGAGCCGCCTGCGATACCTGGTGTACCGGCGTCGCGCGGCAATACACGCTTGGCGTAAAGCCGTAAGCGCCGCCGACCACCAGTACACTTGGCGCCGAGCACAAGGCCGGACCCGGGGCATTGCCACGTCACAGATCTCGGACATGGCCTCCTGGAACCACTCTGCCTCGTCGTTTATGTCGGCAGGCCTGTCCGGTGATGTCACCCAGGCCTGCACGATCGAGGCTTCCAGGAGTAGCTCCCGGTCCAGCCGCTTCAGCGACCAACGCGGACCACTCGGGGTCTGTCGGACCGGCGCGCTGGAGGTCTGGGCGGAGACGTCAAACCGGATATACCGATGATCGGAATGCGTCTCCACCCCCTCCATGACGTGCCAGTCAACTACGCACGGTGACAGGGCGGGGCTGGCGAATGAGATATCCACCACCGATTCGCCCTGCCACCGCACGCACGTGGGGACAGAACCCCGGTTCAGGACGACCAGGTCTGTCTCCAGAGCCCAGTCCTCCACCATCCTGCCCCGCGCGTCCGTGTACCGGGAACCCCGAGCCAAGTTCTTGGCATTGAAGTCCCCGAGGACGAGCACGGGGAGGGAACGGTACCCGACGACGACGACGTCTCTCAACTCCGCGAGAGAGATTTGGAACTCGGCGAGAGATCGGTTCGGGGAGAAGTACACCCCTACTACTACTATATCCCCGAACCGTAACACCAACATTGTACACTTAGTTCGCAATAAACGTTTTGACTTTGACTTTGTTTTCTTAAGAAGGACAAGGAACCTTTATAGTTTCGGTATGTCTGTCTGTCCGTCCAGAGGATAGCGTAGAGACTGTTACTACTAGAAAGCTGCCACTTTGCATGGGTATACTTAATTATACCAAGAAAACGAAACAATAAAATCTTGAAAGATATTTAATATGGTGGCTCCCGTACATGTGAAACGGGGATGACTTTTTCTCGCCTGTAGTGTGGAAAATAGTTGGATAGGTATTTCAAAATTATTACGAGGTTGTAAAGAATATTTTTCGATTCACTGATTCCTTTGCGAAATATTAAACTTTAAAGTGTTATTTTTTGTTTTAGTCGAGCGAAAGCTTAACAGTGAGCTTGAAAAATCTGGCAAAAATCGTGATGGTAGTATATATAACGAACTTTGAAGGAAAACTATTTCAACTAAGTTGCTGATTTTAAGAGTAATAGTCGCCCAAGTTATAAATGTAAATACTTGGAAAATTTCACAAAACACACAAAATCCTTAGAATTAAAAATACTGTGAAGTTGTTACTTAGGAATTTAATATTTAAAAAAAGGTAGTAAACATGTAAATTTTTATGAAAAATGAAACCCCTTTTTTTCGTTTGATTTAAACGTTATTTGTCTGAAAACCGTGAACACAATTAATATGTGCATAGTAATAAACATAAAACCCCCTTCTAAGTCCACATGTTATAACGGGTGACAACGGAACCATAAACTACACGTGGCCCAACACGTACTTGGCCTTTTTTCTCTAGTTTTCTCATTCTTATTTTTCTTTTTTCTTTTCTTTGTTTTTTCTTTGATCGCGACCAGTACTTGCGTTTTTTCCTTGAATTTGCTTCAGTTTGCATGTATACTGCACACATGAAGTAAAGTTCTTCAGCAACTTCTCTTTCCATTGTCACAACAGTTTTTTTATTACTAAGAAATATAAAACTACGGACTAAATTTTGTCTCGAATTCTAAAAGTTTAGCTACAACAAAAACATGAAATCCTATACATGTAGGCAACTAGCCACCAACAAGTTTCATATAAGTTTTGTTGAACTAGATTTATACTTGTATAGAGTTTCTACAAGTTTTGTAGACAACATGCTTTATGTATATATACAACTGGAAACAAAAACAGTGCATAAAACTTGTAAAATACATGTATTATAACTTGGTGAAAACGAGGGGTTACACTTCACACTAATATGTCCGAACATTCGACCGATACTTCGTAAAAACACTTCGGAGTAGACCCCCAGGAAAGTACACAAAGCACCTTCAAATATAAATTAGAAATCTCATCTACATTTAAAAGTTCTCTGTAAGAGAAAAAGTTTAAAAGGAAGCAGTCACGTAAGTGATTCACGTAATGAGACCAGCACCACTTAAATTCTTAGAAACGTAGCTCGAGGGCACTAAAATCTTTGAGTTGGCCTATTAAAAGGCTTTATAGAAAATAGTTTGGAATTCTTCATGAATAGCATTGCAATGCAGTCAAAACTATAAACTAAAAGTATGAATAACTATGAGAGGTTTCGAGTTTTATATCAGGGGCAGCTTTAAAGTCACACCATCACCGAAAAGCTGACCGTAAAGCATCTTAAATTAGATGGACATATTAGGAGGAGCAAGGATCATGTGGTAAAAATAACGCTAAATCTGTCAGAACAGAAAAAAAACTAGCCAAGTGCGAGTCGGACTCGCACACGAAGGGTTCCGTACCTTAAACTGAAAAAAAAAAATTAAAACACGTTTCTAGAAACGTGTGTTTTTTGTTTTTTAGTAGATCTGTGATAATTTCAACTGTGTAGCTATTACGGATCGTTACATACAGCCCGCTGACAGACTGTCGAACAACGGAGGCATAGTAATAGGGTCCCGTTGGTTATCATTCAGGTACGGAACCCTAAAAAGGCAGAGGCTGCCCTCCACTAAAAAGGCAGAGGACGACTTGGTGGTCCGTAATTTATGGAGAAAGACCTCAAGTTAGCCCAATTGATAGAGACAACAACCCAGGATAGAATTACCTGGCGCAGAATTGTGAGGAGACCCGTCCCCAAAAAATTAGAACAGGAAAGGTCAAAGAAGATGAAGGTTTAGTTGGGCTTTGGTTACAGTAAGCCTTGATGATAGAGCATTCAAACTTGTTAAATTTTAGAAGGAAAGGGGAAAAAATTTCTTATAATGCAAACAAATACTTAACGTGTATCATTATTTTTATTAAATAAAAAAACGTACCTTAACTATTTACCGGTGACAAAAACAACTTTGGTATCCGAAGCTTCACCAAAAAAAAGCCTGGGTTTATATTCTAGGAGCTGTAAGACTAAAATCCCATGGCCGCGCCATTGAAGCGGAGACAAACACGTTATCGCCGATATCACGCTGAAAAATCATCGCAGACGTATAACAATGAAGATTTATAAAAAAATCAAGATTTTAATTATAGAATGTAATACAACGTTTCTCTTCTGAACGGCCAGTGAATTCGAATCGACTGTAAAAAAGAGTATTCGAGCTCCCCCCAGTCACGTTTTAAAAATCGAACACCAGAAGAACGTGATTTATCGTCTAATATCGCTGAAACTACGGCCAGTAGGTACCAATGTTATTGTGTATTGGCAACACTGGTGACCAAAATTGCCATGTAAATAAAAGGAGTTTTATGTTTAATTTTGCAAAGGGAGTTATGTTTCGTAATTATTATTTTATTTTTTGTAGATTAACATGTGATTTACTTTTTAGGAAAATTAAATATGCCTGAAAAGGTTTTATTGAAATAGTCATATAGAAATACACAAAGTTTTTTTATAAACACCGCATAACTTCGCGTTACATTCACTAATTTGCACAAACCAATGTAACAGGTTGCTGGCTCATTGTCTATGAATACTGGGGTGCATGTATTAACCATAGTCATGTTTATTTTGTTTAATGTTAGGTTAGGAGTTGTTTCTCAGGGATGTGCTCTTCCAGGCGTTGCACAGAAGAGTTTCCGAAGTGGTCTTTAAGAGAAAATGGGGACCCTTACATGAGCTGATTGATGGTGATCACCAGGGTGGTCTTAGTGAGGAAGGAATCTACACAATAGACACTCCCTAGTCTTTTCTCCAAAAGTCCAGGCATCTTTTGAAGTTTTCCGTCAGAAAATAAAAAAGTGGCCAAGTGCGAGTCGGATTTCGCATATTTAGGTTCCGTACCAATTTTTTACAATTTGTGTGGCTTAAGGTTAACAAGATTGCCAAAGGGCGCGGATAAATTCGTAACAGAGTTACAGCGCCTCTGGGCACTCAGGCAAAGAAGGAGGTGGGTTTTAGTCAGCAAAAGTCTGACACGCCCTCCCGTCCACCCAGAGCGGGAGAAGTCATAAAATGATTTCCCACACCAAAAAAATAAATAAAAGGTTAACAAGATGCTTAAACTGTGAAAATTTAAGGAGTGCAGCTCCAACCGTTTGGCTGTAAAACCTGTGTGCCATACAACGGACAGACGGACACGCGAGTGACAGCGTAGGGCTTTGCTTGGACTCTTCGGGTACGGAATCCTAAAAAAAGGTAGCCAGTTGTTTGTTCATTTAATCGCTTTATACCTTATTATATAAATTACCTGGACTTTATAAAATTGTTGTATGTCATAGGTTGACAAACAGGCAAGCGGCTGATTGCAAGTGGTTGCCTGCACTTTTAAGGTGCAGTTATTTGTCAACGGTCTTGAGTGGTTTGATTACGTGTTCTGTGCTGAGCTGACGCAATGCGTCGTACGTCCACCCGGTAATAGGACTCGTCTATCAAGAAGCGCTGTCCCAAATTAGACGCATTATTCATTTATTATACATAAAACAACAGGTTTCATACTAAAATACGTATACTAAAAAAAAAAAAATTAAATTATCTTTAAAATTGTGAAAGTTTAATAAAAATACACTAAAGAGTTTTTGCGTGATTCTCAATTTTTATCCGCGTTTGACAAAATTTTACAAATTATTTACACCACGTTATTAAAATATAGTTTCAAATAATCACGTATCCTATTGCGCGTCCAAATTAGCAGACACAAAAGATTTTAATTGTGTCTCGATCACGAGACTGTTTTGCTGAACTAATATCAAATTACGAAGAAAACTGTCTAGCGTAGCATATATATTTTTTCAAAGAAATAAGACTACTCCAATAGACGTGATGTTCAATTTAAAATCAATAGAAGTCGTTTATTATCTGCGCCTTAATAGAGGATTCTCTTCAATATTTGTTTAAAGCATTAATGACCACAATTGCTGACCAGGTTTCTCTCTAGGTTCAGTGGAGTTCACTGGTCGTTTAAAAAAGAAACTTTGTATTATATTTCAAAATTTAAATCTTGATTTTTTTGCGAAATTGTAATTTTATAAAGCTTCGGATACCAAAGTTTCGTGGAAAATACAAAGTTGTTTTTTGTTACCGGTAAATGGGTTACGTACGTTTTATAGTTTATAAAAGAAAATATTGATACAAGTTATTTGTTAAGAACTTTTAAATATGTATGAGATTTCTAATTTACATTTAAAGGATGTTTGGTTAATTTCCTGTAATAAATAAATTTTCAAGGAAATAAACCCTTTTTTTCTGGTTGAAAAAATGAAGAATTAAATTAATTTGAACAAGCTTTTTCTTATCGCTTCGTTCTCGAGCCCTATCTTATAGGAAACGTGCAATTTTTTGATATAAAAGTAGCCTTAACACTCAGCAATAGCATTCTATCAGTGCAATAATTTTCTTATTCGAAACAATTATAGTGTATGGCCCAAAGCTGTTCCAAGGTTATGTTCTCCTTTCATTACAATTTTGATAAATGTACTATTTTTATTTGTTATTTAAATCATTATTCTCTCTTTGTCATAGTTAAGATATGATCAGAATTGCAATGATTTAATGTGTCCTTCAGTTATAACAAAATTTCATGACGATCGGTACAGTGAAAAGATAACAAACAAACTTACTTTCACATTTATAATATTGGTTAGAAAGCTATGATTCTAGTTTTGTCTTTGTAAAAAGGACGCTCTCATAACCACAGATTCCCAGAGACAAACAAACAAACTGTACATACTAATCCAGAGGTACCTCTATTCCATTTCCATTAGTCTGTCTGAACTGAATGCTATTCATCATGTGAATGCAGACATCTTTCCCATGTCTCGCCAACAGACTGCGAGATGTGGGTATTGTAGGTACTTGTGTTATACCGGAGCTACAGTTGGGTTAATTACTTTTGGATGAAGGCAACTTCAAGTTAAGTTTTGTATTAAATATTAGGTTTTTAGGGTTCCGTTCCCGTAGGGTCCAGACCGAGCCCTATTGCTGTCACTCACTGTCCGTCTGTCCGTCTGTCTGTCTGTCCGTCGTCTGTCCCAAAATTTTGTCCCGCAGAATTTTTTAACTTCCCATCGACCTATGAACTTGTTTGATGATAACGTTTAATTACGTATATTTTACTAACAAATACCAAATTATTCTGACTAGCCTTTCCCCGACTATCATGGGGTCGGCTTCCAGTCTAACCGGATGCAGCTGAATACCAGTATATTACATGAAGAAACTGCCTATCTGACCTCCACAACCCAGTTACTGGGTAATACGATACGCCTAGGTAAGACTGGAAGACTTACTAACAAATACCAACACGCACTTGGCTGGTTTTTTCTTCTTCTGTCTCTATTGACTAGCTTCTGCTAGCGACTTCCCCGCGTGGTATAAGTACTTCTCCTTTTATAAATTATAGGCTACTAGCTGCACCCCGCGGTTTGACCCACGTAGACCAGGATAAAAAGTAGCCTATGTGTTAATCCAGGGTATACCCTATCTACATACCAAAATTCATCCAAATCAGTCCACCCATTTGAGCGTGAAGAAGTAACAAACATACACACTCACAAACTTTCGCCTTAATAATATTAGTGTGATGTGCTATTCCAGACTATAATCTATCTCTGTGCCACATCTAGATCCGTTGAACCGTTCTGGAGTGATTGAGTAACAAACATCCAACCACTCATAATTTCGCCTTTAAAATATTAGTAGGATAGGATTGGCGTGTGTTTGATCACTATCTCACCTGATGATATGCCATCGTATACCAACAGGTGAGATAAAATGCGAAGTGATGATATGATCGATGATGAAGCTGAGCGAGTTTTTTTTTTATCTGTGATAAGCTCTCGTTTGCCCACTATCTCACCTAATAGTAAGCGATGATGTGGTCGAAGATGGAGCACGCTTGCCTAGGAGTAACCTATTCACTCTTGACTAATGCCCAGGTTGAAGCTATCAGGTAATTGTAGAGGAAGACCAGAGATGATGGAAGAATTGTGTGAAAGATGATGTGGCTAGGAAAGATGTAAGTAATAAACCCCTTGACCGAACTGGGTACTCCGGGCAGGGAAGGAACCCACCCCGGGTTTTAGCCAGTAAGAGTCTGACACGCCCTTCCGCTCCACTCTAGAGCGGGAGATGTCATTGGATGATATCCCATCCCACAAAAGAAAAAGGTAGGAATTCAAGTAACAATAATATTCCATAACTGTTTCATAGTATAAAAACGTTGTGTTCATATTTGTCTATGCTGTTTGCACACAAGCGTCAACAGAGTTGTATATTACGTAGGAACTTTCAATATTGATTCATTGTTTAATATAGTGTATGGTAAAGAAGTAGAAGGGATTAACACCAGTTTTATAATAATTATGTGGAACAGTGGCTCACAAAGTTAATTGGACCGTGACCCACCTAAAAAAACTATCAAATACGAGACTTGCCGTACGGGACGTGTACTACTCAATCTAGTCTTTTCCCAACTATCTTGGGGTCGGCTTCCAGTCTAACCGTATGCAGCTGAATACCAGTATTTTACATGGAGCGACTGGCTATTTGACCTCCACAGCCCAGTTACTGGGTAATACAATACCCGTTGGTTGTCAGACTTTCGGGCTTCTGACGACCCGTAACGACTGTCAAAGATCCAAGATTGACAGCCGGGACTAACGGCTTAACGTGCTTTCCGAGGCACGGAAGAGCCTCGGTGTGTAAAGACGGTCACCCATCCATGGACCAACCCCGGTAAGCGTAGCTTAACCTGATGGATCGATCCGTGTGGCTGTTATTACATTATAGTAGTATTAATAAATATAAAGAACAATGGCCAAATTTTCGTAGGAGCTGGACTTCACTTTTGTTTTTCATGTCTCAAAATAAAGTATAGTTAGATTGGTTTGTTACTATGTTGTAAACACCATCCCATTTGAAAGTCATATCTAAATAGCCACGATTTTTTATAATAACATCAACAATACTTTTTAGGTTAGAGTCAACAACTACCTTTTATCCAACTGCGGCGTAGCCTAAAAGTGTAGGTAGCGATAAGCGAGTAGGATAATTGGGAATCTCGTTTCCATTTTATGTCGATTTCTCTTAGAGAATTACCCAAAAAAATAGGACATCTATCAAAGCGCAAATAAGATGCGAATTGTTGCCGGGTGTCAATCAATGGCGTAGGTCGATGACCACAGTTTATGAGTAACTTCTCGAAGACAATTAAACAAAACGCATATACTTACTATGAACCTACAGAATTGTTTTTTATGACAAGAATCCAGTACATAATAAATCAATTTATTATTTGTTTTGATACCTACATACTAATTGAATTTAATCATTGTTAACAACTATTCAGAAAAACGTGAATAATTATAGTCAATGACAAGAAATATCTCAATAAGTAGCCACAAAAAAGTAATTTCGAAAAAGTTACAAAAACAAAAATAAATGGATTACTTTTTTGTGGCTACTTATCGAGATATTTCTTGTGTTTTGTAAGACCTTGAAAATTTTTTCATATATACGGCATATTGTGACGCCGTTGTTCCGTCGTCTGGTACGATTTGACCATCTTTGAGTCGAAACTCCAAAGTCTAGAACATAGACGCCGAGTTGCTAGCCTGTCGGTTTTCTATCGGTTACATTTTGGGGAGTGTGCGACGGAATTGCACAATTTGATTCCGCCAAGTCCGTTTCATCAACGGACCACAAGACGTACGGCGAAATGCCACCGGTTCATGGTGGACAACCCATCCATACGCACAAAGCGTTTTGAGAAAACATTCATTGTGCGTACAGCTAGAGAGTGGAATTCCCTACCGGAGTCTATGTTTCCTGATAGCTACAACCTGGGAGTCTTTAAGTCAAGAGTGAATAGGTTACTTCTAGGCAAGCGTGCTCCATCTTCGACCACATTATCGCTTACCATCAGGTGATATGGTGGTCAAACGCGTGCCTATCAATAATAATAATAAAAAAAACCCTCCTTTATAATATATAAAGGGTTTACCAAAGCTTTTCAGGAGAGATTTTACCCAACCCATAAGAGCTTAGGAACGAAAGCATTACTCGTCTTCCGATCAAGCGCCAACACCCAGTCGCCAAGCTATTGTCTCGTGTATAATGACATAAAGCTCCTCTTTGAGAACTTAAGCCTATTCAAGTGTTCTCAAACTCATATCCTGATATTGAAGTGAATGTGTTAAGTCTATTGTGTGTCCCGACTTCAAAGTGAAGAGTTCTATGTTTTGTCGTACAGTTTATACAGGTGTTAATTCTGAATATAATAATAATATGAATTACTTTGATAGAATTTCAGGGTTCTTGAAATTTGTTTTTCATTTTTATTACTGACCACCTGACCAGTCGAACTTCGGATCGCCTCAGAATCAAAATTTATGAGAAAATCAATTTGCTTTTTAATTTTTTTTTCGTTAATGTTCGATGTTATTTTGCTATTCGAAGTCTCCACTTCCTCTATAAATCAAATAAATCATCATAAAAATCGGTCCAGCCGTTTTTGAGTTATAAAAAGTGTAAGTAACCCAACTTTTTTAAACCTATAACTAGCTTCCGCCAGCGGCTTCACCCGCGTGGAATTAGTAATTCCCCCCATTATATATTATAGCATATATGTTATTTTGATGTATAAACTATATTATTGTCAATTTTAATCAAAATCCTTTAAGTACATTTTGGATGAAAGAGTATCAAACATACAAACACATGCACTCACAAACTTTCGCCTTTATAATATACTACCGGAATAAAAAGTAGCAGTGCTTATACCCTGGATTAACCTATGTGTTAATCCAGGGTATAATTATCTACATACCATACATACATATATTTTACTCCTAAATTTCATCCAAATAGGCCCAGCCGTTTGAGCGTGAAGAAGTAACAAACATACAGATACACACATTCACAAACTTTCGCTAGCTAGGTTAGGTATACGATATAAGAAATGCTTGCATTTGATCACTATCCAACCTGATGGTAGCAGGCTTGCCTAGAAGTAGATAACCTGTTCATGGCTGAAAGTCCCTAGTTATAAAGAAACACAAAGTCCATAAGAGAACTCTACTCTTTAGCTCTATGCACAATGAATGTGTTCCCAAAACGTTTTGTGCGTATGGTTGGCAATCATTACCCAAGGCGTATCGCCGTATGCCTTCTAGTCCGATCATAGATGATAATTGCTTATATTGATAATCATTGCAATAAATCAACTTATGAAAAAAGTAAGCAATGACTTAAGAAAAACATGTATTCCACGAGTGATGATAATATTTTAATTTTTGGGACAATTCCTCCTCACTTTAATATTCGCAATCACTGCAACTCCAGCAGCAGCCAGAGCAGTGGTGGCCCAGTGGTAACAGCCGCGACTTACAAGTTGTAGGTCGTGAGTTCAAACCCAGGCAGGTGCTTTACTTTGCGTAAATTATTTCATCACCACTGCTCTCAAAACGGTAAAGGAAAACATCGTGAGGAAACCGACTTGCCCTAGAATGTAAAATTCGAAGATGTAACATCCACCAAACCGCATTGGGCCCACGTGGTGAGTTATGGCTCACACCCTTTCACAGAGAGGAGGCCTGTGCCCCAGCAGTGGGGCCACAGGCCTTAAAAGGTAGATGATGATGATGCCACCAGTAATACGGAGAGTTAATGGAGCTCGACAAGTCCAGGAGAAACAATTCAACTTGGTTCTATTCTATTCGAACAGACAAGAACAGCGGAGGAGTAAGAAAAACATAATTTTCATTTCCCTCTTTATCAAACAGGAGACAAAATAAAGCTAAACCAATAAACACAAAAGGATATTTACAACTGCGGTTTATTCATATACCTAATTACGTAACGAACGAGCACTTAGGAAATATCTGAGACTAGATACATGGTCCTAATTGGTATTTTCTTTGGAGAAGAACCAAAAAAAAACTCCATAATTAAATTAATTTGAGAATAAAAAAATATAAACATTCATATTGATAACCTCCTCCTTTTAGAAGTCGGTTAAAAAAACCACTGCTACTACCGCGAGTGTCGTAATGAAGTGATAGGCTGCAGTGTCTTTCTATTTTCCTCGATCATTTAAAATTCATAATTGATAATTATAGGAACGACTAACCTTCAACGGTGTTGTCAGTATCAGGCGCATTAAAAAGAAACAAGCGCATATCGATCTGTTTGGGTATTCTGTCAACGCAGCCCGGTATTCATACGTCGAAAAAGAAAGCTTAGCCATAAGTCGACCCAAACCAGCGGTGAATATCAAAATGTTATTCAAAGAAAGACTTACAGACGTATACAATGTACAAGTAGTCGCCCCGTGCTTGAAATTCGACCGTTACTTTAGTTTTCTGCACTTTTTCTTTAAATAAACTCTTAGTATGCTAAATTGCCGCAGCGTTGGAAGGCAAGCAAACAAGTTGAACCGATGACCTGATGAGAGTTGCGAAATTAAATGGATGCGAGACGCACAAGTTCCTCCTAACCTCACCATATCACGAAAGCGAGTAGAACGCTGCCCTGTGCCTCGTACTAGAACAGCATTTTCTAGAAGACACTATAGTTTTCTAGCTCCAAAGACGTATAATAAATGTAATGAAGTCCAAAGATAACATTTTGAATAATAACAAATTTAAAAAAATTGTATTTGTATGGCTAAATACAATGGACTATATGGATGTAGAAAATCTTTTAAAAACATAATCAATCTACATTCACGCACTCATCACACAAGTACACACACTACATGCACACACAAACACACACACATATGGCAACACGTTTGTAAACTCTTTTTTTATTTTTAATAGCTCTGCTCTGCTCTGAACTGTATCAATTTTATTTTATAATTTATTCTGTACGGACATAAGATAATTGTCACATTAGTAAGGGGAAGACACTAACACCTGCAACACAGTTTTTACTAGTGCAGATGTTAGAGAACCCTACATTGTAATTATTCAGTTATGTCAATAAAGAATATTATTATTATTATTACAAGACGGGTCGTTGTAGCGACACTTGGGGAGGCCTATGTCCAGCAGTGGACTTCTTTCGGCTGATATGATGATGATGCCAAATCTCTCGCACTCGTCCGTGCGTGCTAACATCTGGTACCAACAAAGTTATCTCTTTATGTATTTTATAGGGCTGCTTCGTTAGTTGTGTGGTTTCAAGTTCAACTAGTTTAATTAATTATTGATAGGCACACGTTTGATCTCACCTTATGTTAAGGCGCCATTTAATGCCAACGGCCTTCAGTGGTTAGCTTGCGTGTTCTGTGCTGAGCTCACACAACGCGTCATACGTCCACCCAGTAATAGGATTCGCCCATCAAGGAGCGTTGTCCCAAATTAGATGCATTTTTAATTTATTATAATAATAATAATATATTTTTTTTTTTAAATAACTTAACCAAATCATTTTCCTTTGTATTTCAAAGCAGTAGATGTTTTTTTATACTCTTTTGATAAAAAAATGAAGAAGTAAAATTGTTTCATCTCAACAATTTGGAGGTGAATTGGTGGTTTTTTTTTAATATTATTGCTAAACCAAATTTCTAATTATATCATGTTGATTACTAACTTTTTTTTTCAGATGTAATTTCTCTGTAAGTGCTGACGAAAAGAAGCTTCAGCTGCACGCTTTTTAAAAGAGAGCAGCCTTAAGCGATGTGTGGTCGACGATAGAGCAGGTTTGCCTACAAAGTAACCGATCCACTATAGACTTAAAGAGCTACCAAGAAAAACACGCTGTCAGGGAATCCCACTCTTGTTGTACGTACAATGAAAGTATTCTCCAATCGTTATGTGCATAAGGGTGGTGTGCCCTACAATTTGCAGTTCGATAGTGGAACGGGCTTGGCGTAGTAAAATTGTGACTCAATTTTTTGTATGAATTGTATCAAAAATTAACTTTTTGTATTAAAATAAATTACGTTAGAAATCTATCAAATCTGTTGGAAGAGAAAACTTACAAGTAACAGAAAAAGAAAGCACGAACTGACATGTGACATCACCGCCATTAAGTTACACAAGGAAAAAAGAAGTAGCGAGATGTTCCCAGCACGCGCCCACTCTTCCTCTTACCAATATTTAAAATGATAATTACTGTTTCATTTTATAAATAACTAGCGACGCGCCCCGGCTTCGCACGGGTGCAATTTTGTTTATTTGATTTCCCAAAAATTTTTCTTTGCTATAAACCTTACGGAGTCCGAGACCTTTCCAACGAATGCAAAACCGTGGAAATCGGTTCGTGCGTTCTGGAGTTATAGCGTCAGGAAGGAAAACCCGACTTATTTTTATATAGTAGAATTTAGATACTTTTTTCAGAAAAATCTCGTTTTATTGTTATCTGTATGCATATACAATTCAAAGTCTTAACTGACTGACTGACTGATATATCAACGCACAGCCTAAACCGCTGGTTCTAGAGACATGGAATTTGAAAGGTGTGTTCTTTGTGAAAAGTAGGTATCCACTAAGAAAGGGTTTTTCGAAATTCAACCCTTAAGAGGGTGAAAAAGGACTTGAAAGTTTATAACAGGTAAAGTACTAATTCTACGCGGGCGAAGCCGCTGGCAGAAGCTAGTTTGTTAATATTTTAGGTATAAAAATAAACATAGGATAATAATTATCTGAAATTTGTTGTTCCTAGTTGTTAGCTAAAAGCCTACCACGACCGCATCGGTAATGACAAGAAAGTAGCTAAATGTGTGTGTCTTAAACACATCTGCTAACACTTTAAGAATCATCATCAACATCATCAGCCTTTTTAAACGACTTTCGAAAAAGGAGGAGGTTCTATGTTCGACTGTATGTGTGTTTTTTTTTTTTTTTTTTTTTTATGTATGTCCGCCGATTTCTCCGTCAGTTGTAGACCGATTTTCAAAATTCTTTTTTTATCCGAAAGAAAGTACTCCCGAAGTGGTCCCATATAAATTTTATCGCAGTTGCTTAAGCGCTTTTTGAGAAACTGAACAAAAACGAAAAATACGTTTACCTCTATGACGTTTTGGTGTACTCCAAATGTTTAAATTCCACGTTCCATGTTATTGGGGTTTTTAATTGTGGGGTATAACAACTAAAAAGTGAAAAATAAAAAATAAATTACAAAAAAAACAACCGACTTTCAAAAAAAATACACTAAAAATTAAAAAATAACTTTTATTTCGGAAGTCGGTGTCAAATAACGAAGAAGTAAATTACAAACACCGACTTCCGAAATAAAAGTTATTTTTTAATTTTTAGTGTATTTTTTTTGAAAGTCGGTAAATGTGTGTGTCTTAAACACATCTGCTAACACTTTAAGAATCATCATCATCATCATCAGCCTTTTAATGTCCCCCTAATGGATATTGTTTTAATAATCAAATAATCATATTAATAATCAATTAATCTTGTTAATTTTATATTATAAATGTTTGCATGCCGAATGGTGAAATATGGCTGTGCTTTAATGTATCTAAACATCTATTGTGTATTACCCACATTTGCAAAATAAATGTCTATTCTATTCTATTCTATTCTATTCTATTCTATTCTATTCACTGCTGGGACACAGGCCTCCTCTCTGTGAGAGGTTGTGGGCCGTATTCCACCACGCGGGCCCAATGCGGATTGGTTGATGTCACATTTCTTCGAATTTCTTGTTCTAGGACGTGCCGGTTTCCTCACAAGGTTTTCCTTCACCGTTTTGAGAGCAGTGGTGATGAAATAATTTACACAAAGTAAAGCGCCTGCCTGGGTTTGAAATCACGACCTACAGCTTGTAAGTCGCGGCCAATACCGCTGGGCCACCATTGCTCTCTGCTTAAAGAAGACAGCGTGATTTTATTCTAAGTATAAAATCTTCCTGCCTGTGTTGCGGGATTTTTCGAAAGAGTTACCCTAGAGCGCAAAGGGCAACTGAAGGGATACGGGTGGATTTTAGTCAGTAAGAGTCCGACACTCCCTTCCGTTCACACAGAGTGGGTGAGTCATCTGAAGACGCTCAAAAAGAAAAAAATACTATCCAAGTGCTTGTCGGACTTCACACATTTAGGGTTCCATACCATATGAGGGAAATCAATGTATTGGTTTCTGTTAGTAAAAAATACGTGATATCAACATTATCACAAAATTTCAAGTTCATAGGTAAATGGGAAGTTAAAAAATTATTTGGAACAAAATTTAGTGACAGACGACGGACAGACAGAGAGATGGACAGATAGACACGTGAGTGATAGCAATAGGGCTTCGTTTGGACCCTTCGGGTATAGAACCCTAAAAAATATATTATAATATTGTTTTCCAAAAAGCAAAATGTTCTTGAAAGTTTTTTATACCGTTCGACACAAGATTTCTTTGCAGTGGCCTGCTATTAATTAAAATTTATAATATAAAAACTCATTTGTGCTCAAAGAGAAAGACAAAGGCAAGAACTTGAAGCGAGGGTGCTTTACGAATACGAGTAGGTATTCTCATAGTGTTGTTTTTTTCGTGTGATTATTTTTGTCAAATACTTGCTTTCAATTATTTTTTATGATTTGTATATTTTAAGTCGGTTGATTGCCTTTTGTTTTATTTAATTAGATTTGGATCCGTAATTATTTCGTTTGACAAAACCAAGTACTAAAAAGTACCAAAAAGAGTAAGGAAAAAATAGATTTTAATATTAATATAAAAACACTGCTTAACAGGTAGGTTTGATTTTTTAATTATTTTACGTAATCAAATTAATGCGCAAAAAGTGCAAGCTAGTAAATGTCAACTCATTAAAATGAGGGTCGTTTTTTATGAGAGTTATAATATTATATTATATAACTTTTAACTAGTAGAAAAATTCTTAAGAATAAAGCATCGAAATAAGCTAACATGTGTGTAATAGTATTTATTCTCGAAACCGACAAAAATACTTAAAAACTTTAGAATTAACATTTTTCTTTCCTACAATAATTGCAGTTTTTACTAAACTTCAAGATATTCACACCCGAGAGACTGAAAAACCCATTTCACAACTGTTTTAGAGCATTTTTACGTAAAAGTTTAACTTCAAACTTTAGCTACATATCCCTAACGACTTCTTTACGCTTTTATATTATACTATTAAGACTGAAAATATGTTTTTAACGTTTTTTTTCTAGATAAAAGTTTTCAGCTATTAATAATTCAAAAACACTTTCCATAATTAAAAACAGAACTCATCCATCAAAAGCTCAATCAAACAAATCAACGACCGATGTTTAAAAAAAAAAGAAATTAAACTTACCGATAAGAACTAACTCCAAGAACATTCATAATTAAACACTGACCACTAAATAAAAAACCAAAAAATCTCTATCCATTTAAAAATGGAATTTAAAGTTAGAAAATTATTCACTGTAAAAACTGACGAATAGAAAGTGGGTTAGTTGAGTGAACGACGCGAGCGATACGGGCGGGAAGGCTGAGGCGCGCGAGATAACTGGCTACGAAGCGTAGCGGTGCTACGGTGCTACGGGCTACGAGCTTCGGTGCTACGACGCAACAGGCAAATGTTGATTGTCCGTTTAAATGGATCGGACGAGATTTTAATGGATGTTTCGGATACATAATGTATGATTTATTAATTTATTTACTATAGGGTGTTAGGGAAGATTTTATCAAGGACTAATGATTAACAAATCTGTTTGTAATATGAAGTCTAATGTATTTTATTAAAAGATTTATATTTTGTTTTCGTTTTAAGCTTTCAATAAAGTTCAAAGTGCCTTATGTTAAGATTAAGATACTATGAAATTATATTTATAATACGATATCTTGTATGTTTAAAAAAGGTATTTAGAAAATGTTTAACGTTTTTTAACAAGTAAAAATACAGTAATTTTACGAGCAATAAACTGATTTGAAGTATGACGACCTAAATTCGCATGTAAAATGACGATAATCCTGTGTAATGGTAATAAGATTGAGTTTATGTAATGGTTCGAAGATTGGTAAAGATACTTAGAGCAACTGTTGGCTAAAATCTCTAGTTTGTCTTTTACAACCTTGGGTTGAAGAGGAGCTCGTGGCTAAAGTTATAACAGCCGCACGGGTTGATCCATCAGGTTAAGCTACGCTTGCCGGGGTTGGTCTCATGGATGGGTGTGTAACAAGGCAGTGATAAAGCCTTGTTTATTTTATGACCTCTATTCCAAAGTTACGTTCTTTCCTACCTATTTTAATTTAAATTTTAAATATTACTTGTTTTCTCTGTCAATAGTTTCTGTTTTTATATTGAAAATCAATTCTAATACTGCTGCTCGATTTTTCTTTCCGGGGCAGCCGGGTATTGTAACAAGGCAGTCATAAAGCCTTGTTTATTTTATGACCTCTATTCCAAAATTACGTTCTTTCCTACCTTTTTTAATTTAAATTTCAAATATTACTTGTTTTCTCTGTCAATAGTCTCTGTTTTTATAATAAAAATCTGTTCGAATTCTGCTGCTGCTAGACAAAGCTACTAGCTATCATTTTCATTTTCCTTCTATTCAATTACTGACAGTTATGTTTTCAGAGTTTTCAGGCATGGTCCTGACAATAATACGATTTAAATATGTACCTAATCACAGTGTATGGTGTACGTACGATTAATAAGTGCTCCATATTATAAATAAAGCCTACTGTTAATAATGAAATATACGTCTTAACTCGTCGTGTGTTATTCTTCATTCAACTCCTCATCTACGGTCCTCCTACTCTACGTCCTCCTCTGCGTGTCATTCCTACGTCCCTCCACTACGTGTCACCAATACTTCGGCTTCGCAACGTGACAGGTGACTATTTATACATACCGAGACTCCTCCGTGCCTCGGAAAGCATGTTAAGCCGTTGGTCTCGGCTGTCAATCATCGATCTTTGACAGTCGTTACGAGCCGTCAGAAGCCCGTAACTCTGACAACTAGTCTTATCAAGGGGTATCGTATTACCCAGTAACTGGGTTGTGGAGGTCAGATAGGCAGTCGATCCATGTAAAATACTGGTAATGAGCTGCATACGGTTAGACTGGAAGCCGACACTAAGATAGTTGGGAAAAGGTTAGGTAGATTGATTGAATCTTGGGTTGAAGTGCTTTACGAGGGGCGATTGATAAGTACCTGTATTAGACAAGAAAAAAAATTTTTTTTTGAGACATCCTTATTTTATTTTTCGACATAGTGTCCCTTTACATCGACACACTTAGACAAACGATATTCCAACTTTTTTAAGCCCTCCGAAAAATAGGTTTTTTCGAACTCTGCAAAATATGACTCAGTTTCGGCAACCAACAATGACCTCCTCGTTTTTTTTTAATGGCGAATGGAGAATATGACGAATGCGGCAGTAATTTGTACCCTTATTTTACCAATTATGCGGCGACGTGACACGAGCGAACCGGTGCAATGTCGTGATGAATTAGAACTTTTTTCTTTGCCTGTTGGGGCCGTTTTCTCTTAAATTCATCGTTAAATTTTCCCAATAATCCAGCATAATATTGTCCTGTAATCGTTCTTCCCTTTTGCGAATAATTGATATAGATTAAGCCCTGAGAATACAAAAAAAAAGTGGCCATGACCTTTCCGGCCGATTGAATTGTTTTCGCCTTCTTTGGTGCATGTTCTCCGTGTGCAGTCCACTGCTTTGACTGTTCTTTCATTTAAGGGGAAAGTGATGGATCCAAATCTCATCAACAATTACATAGCGGCGAAGAAACTGCTTCAGATCGCGCTTAGGCAGATCCAAATTCTGCTGTGAAGTGGGTATTCGTATACACTTGTTGCTGACGGTGAGCAGACACGGCACCCGTCTTGCCGATAGCTTTGTCATACCCAAATGTTCATGCAATATATTCTGCACACATCAAATGAGATGCCAATGATCTCAGCAATCTCTTTTATCTTCACTCGCCGGTCTGCCAATACAATGTCATGGATTTTGTAAACCGTTTCATTTGTAGTTACATGACTAGTCCGACCTGGACGCTCTTCAATACGATGAATTGACCACGCTTGAATTCATTGAACCAACTGCAACATCGGATTGTTGTCAAAGGAGAAACGGACCTTTATGGGGATAAATGGTGTCCAACTTTTATTTAATTTCCCTACACGTCTCCCCATCATAAAACAAGAATCTAGTCACCGATCGGTACTGTTGTTAAAGTTATATATATTATTTCGTATTTACAGACTTGAAAGGTATTTCAAAAATAATGACAAGCCCTGAAATATAAAGTACTCGTACATTGCACTCAAAAGTGTTAATTAAATATTTACGAGTGGCAACACACGACCACAAGTGGTTTGATGTTATTTTAATGTAACCATCATTTTTTTACATGAATCAACAAAGGATGAATTTTTGAGGTTTTGAAATAATAAAAAATGAACAAAAGTTCAATAACTTTTATTGAAAACCTGAACCTACATCAAGTTTGTATCTATTTAAATAAAGTTAATCAAGTTTGTATCGGTTTTAAAATTCTTAAAACCCATACAAACTGTAGTGGTTTCAGGTCGTGAGTTCAAACCCAGGCAGGCGCTTTACTTTGTATAAATTATTTCATTACCACTGCTTTTAAAACGGTGAAGGAGAACATCGTGAGGAAACTGGCATGTCCTAGAACCAAAAATTCGAAGATAGGTATGTGACATCCATCAATCCGCATTGGGCCCACGTGGTGGATTACGGCCCATACCCTCTCACAGAGAGGAGGCTTGTGCCCTTAGCAGTGGGGATATTACAAGACTGATGAAGATGATGATGACACAAACAACAAAGATTTTGCCAAAAAAAATTGCAAAATTGGCACATTTTCGGTACTGTTATAGCAGAAAATTAATGAAAATAAACTTGGCAAATTGTCGGCTTATCAAATTGTCACCTGCCCATGAGCAAATCTTATGGGCGAATCTTATTACAATGTATCAAAGCACCATTCTTATTCAGTCCCAACACTATGTGAAAGATTTTGAACATATAATTTTGCCACTCAATCAAGCATAAGCATTATCATTCTATTGCATTTAATCCCATTTCTAAACCTGTTTTTTTAGGTTTAGAAATCATCATATAACTTCTCCCGCTCTGGGTGGAGCGGGAGGGCTTCTGACTTAGAGCCACCTGGATAGCTTTGTTATTAGGCTTCGTTTAAATCATTCAAGGTGTAGGTGATTTTGTAAGCTAGGCAGGCAGAGTTTCTTGCGGACGGCGAGTAATGGGTAGCTCGCCGTCCGATCCGCACCAGGCCCGAGAATCGACGGCGCGTAGTGTTCAATTAGGACGAGGCCCGCCATGGCCGCTGCCTACCCGGGGGTTGAGGATAAATTCGAAACAGAGTTACCACGCCCCCGGGCACTAAGGGCAGGATGAAACAGGGATGGGTTTTAGTCAGTAAGAGTCTGACACGCCCTCCCGCTCCACCCAGAGCGGGAGAAGTCATTGGGTTCACATTCAAGCATACATGGCTGTACGAATTTAATTATTATCAGCCCATTTTAATCTATTTTTTTTTTAACACTGATATGCTTGCGTTTGGCCACTATCTACCTGATGATAAGCGATGATGTGGTCGAGCTTTAGAAACTGTGCATGTCACTGAAAGTTTGAAAACCATGATGGTCATGACCGAGGAGAGGAGCCCATTTAGTTTTTTATTTTATTTATTTATTCAACAATTTATGTACACTCAAATAAACTGACAAGAAGAAGGAAACAGAAAAAAAAATGTACAAAGGTAAAGCTTATTTCTAATGAAATCTCTTCCAGCATACCTGCGAAAGGAGAGTTGAAAAAAGAGAATTATACACTGTGTGTTAGAGTAATAGGAGAATAGCTAGATTAAAAACTTTTTTTAAACAACCTTTAAATGTGCTCGGTGGGATTGTGTTGTTCTGGCAGTGGCCATCTTCCAGCTTCATCATCAGACCCTGGATATTGTCTAGGCGTAAAATGCTTCTCAAGACAAATCAATCGAACCCAGACTCGATGGGTTTATCTTGTATAGTTCAGAAGTTGCTATGGCCATATTCCGTCTCCATCATCAGACCAGTTTCATGGTATACACACCTAATTTGAGTCCAATCGGACATCGGGAAGTGGGTCTAATTTGAGTTGCAAGATTACACCCTAACAAACATAGTTAGTTACATACATTGCAAGTTAAATAAAAACTTGTAAAAAGAATACATAAAATCAAAAAATAAAACAATGAAATAAAATAACATAACCATGCTTACATATACAATCTTATATACAAATACATACACAGGTCAAATGAGTATCACTATAATACATACTATATATTATACTAAGAAATAAAGAAGATCTCAAGGATGCTAGTGAAACCACAGCCAGCAGTTACTATACAAAATAATGCATTGCATATTGCAGTCACAAGTGTTAATTAAATACTTTCGGATAGTGGGCACCACCGTAGGCGGCCTTATATCATATTTAATGTAACCACCGTTTTGTAATAAATATGACGCTTAACATAATGCTTTTCATGTTTCACTACTACAAAGCTGTTTTCAAAAGGAATATACTATATATTTAAATACATTTTTTAGGGTTCCGTACCCGAAGGGTCCGTACAGAGCCCTATTGCTGTCACTCATGTGTCCGTCTGTCCGACTATCGCGTCGTATGAGAGCTCAGCGCAGAACACGCAAGCTGCGTGTTCTGCGCTGCGCTGCGCTAGCAAGCACTATAGCTGCCAACGACCACTCAAGGCCATAAAAATATATATAGCGCCTTCAATATTTCTTTAGAAGCTCCTGCGGTTTGAAGACACTTCATAAAGAATTTAATTTGATTTCAAGTCCTGTAAAAAAAAACTTTTTTACAAAAAAATACAATCGACTTCTATAAAAAACCGACCAAGTGTGTGTTCTAGTTCGAACATTTAGAGTTCCGTACCAAATGAGGGAATTATCAAAGAAAAAATCTGATTCGTCATTATATTTTTTTTTTTTTTATGTTTGATAGGCTCGCGTTTGACCACTATCTCACCTGATGGTAAGCGATGATGTGGTCGAAGATGGAGCACGCTTGCCTAGAAGTAACCTATTCACTCTTGATTTAAAGACTGTCAGGTTGTAGCTTACAGGAAACACAGACTCCGGTAGAGAATTTCACTCCCTAGCTGTACGCGCAATGAATGTTTTCTCAAAACGCTTTGTGCGTATGGATGGGATGTCCACCATGAACCGGCATTTCACTATAGTATTTTTAAAATATACGTAATAATAAACATTAACACTAAGTTTCAAGTTCATAGGTCAGTGGGAAGTTAAAAAAATTTTTGGAACAAAATTTATGACAGACAAATAGACGCGTCGTATGTCCGTACGTCGTATGTAATAGGACTCGCCCATTAAGGAGCGCTATCCGAAACTAGACGCATTATTAATTTATTACACATAAAACAACAGGTATTAAACTAAAACACTTAGACTAAATTATAAATAATTAAATGATCTTTAAAATGGTGAAGATTTCATAAAAATACGCTTTATAGTTTTTGCGTGCTTCTCTATTTATTATCCGCGTTAGACATAACTTTAAAAATTAATTACACTAGGTCATAAAAATATAATTTCAAATATTCTGAGATCAAATTACGACGAAAATTGTCAGGAGTAACATATAATTTTTTAAAAGAAATAAAACTAGTCGTTTTTACGTGATGTTCAATTAAAAATAATTAAAATTCGTGTAACTGCGCCTTAAGTGGTTCATTTATTGACAAGTACGAATCTTTTAATTGTCCTGAGTGAAAGGTTTTGACCTCGCCTAATGTTCTATTGCAAGGTACTCGTAAGAATATTATAATAGACTAGCTTTTGCCAGTGGCTTCGCCCGCGTGGAATTAGTACTTCTCCCGTTATAAACTTTCAACCCCTTTTTCACCCCTTTTAGGGTTGAATTTCAAAACCGCAGGTATGGAACAGCGGTGGGTTTTAGTCAGTAAGAGCCTGACACGCTCTCCCGTTCCACCCAGAGCGGGAGATGTGGTTGGATGATTTCCCTAAACCAAAAAAAATAAAAATTGGATACCTTGTAACACCTAAAAATAGAATAAATTTAGATTCGTGGAATGAAGCGTTGTTTTGCGAGTTGGCAGATGACAGATTGTCGTTTGACGTTTCTTTTTCCAAGTTGATCTGGAGCGAGTCTGCCACTTTAAACTTTATTTATTGGAAAAAGTTCTTAAAAACATTTAATGATGTCTCGAAGGACAGCTGGAACCAGAGTTAGGTTCAAATGTGTTAAGCATTGGGATGTAGGACGCTGTGAGTATCTTTTTTGGGTTTTTTTTTCTGTGCTGATGCTAAGTCATAAGCGCGTGGCATTCAGGAGTCTTACCAAAATCTTTCTATTTGTTGGCAGGGTTCCTACGTTAGATTTAATTAATTACTATGCAAAAACTTTATAAAATGGTCGGATCATAGAATGGTTCCGTACACAAGCATCCACGTGTCCAGAAATGCCCAGGATTAGATGACCACGGCATAGATGCCGCTTGAGGACCTCTGAACTGGACCAATAATCTTCGAACGATAGGGTAAAAGTGTTTCGACATAAATTGTAAGTTAAACATACAATTTTCTGTAAACGGAGTGCTATCTAGTGTGATGCAGTGTTGAAAAATAAACGTGATATATGTGAAGACCAAACCTAAGGACTCTTATTTACTACATACATACCTCATGCACAAAACCCGAAGATAGGTAACAGGGTCTCATGCCATAAGTACGAGTATGTCTGACGCTAGCCGGTGGAAGTAATATTTTCTTTACAATGGCGCCCAACGTGGGGCCCGAGGTTTGTTTGTGGTAATAAGGTTAAGATTAATTGGTAATCTTTAGCTAATTCTTATTTAATTATTTTCTTTTAGGTCAAACATTTTGACACAATTCTGGTTAAAAGGCACATTGTTGAAAATTTATATTATAGTTTCCAATTTTAAGCCTTTATGTTTATTAATTAAAGCTTAAAAAGTGTTTAACTTAATTTGTAAACATGTTAAATATTAACTAAATTGCTGTGACAATTATTTCACTGATTTTATAAGCACATGGCAAAATTTTAGGTTGCCTGTCTTATACCTTATTAATTAAGGGTTAAACTTAAAATAGTGATTAACTTAATTATTGGAGTTGTTCAATACCTAATATTATTGTTAAGGTACTTAATTTGAGGTTATCAGCACATGGTCTGTTGAGCCTCATCCCTTGATATGTATTCTTGAATTTAATGATTGTAACAACTCATTTATATTAGATGCACCTATGAGTGTCTAATATTAGCTTCTTATATTCACTTAGTTAAACTTAAACTATAATTTGTATTGATCACTATTGTTTCAACTTATGGTAATTTTTTTTACACTTATTATAATATAATATTAACTTGTTAATTTAACTTAAGTATAGAAACTTAAGATTGATTTCTTTTGTTCAGGATGTATAAATTATTGATTGATTACCTTCTTAGGTAGGAATTTGTACATGAATTAAATTATTCTAATGTTTCAGTCGATCCAAATGTATCTGGAGATGAGATCTGCAAGCGGTATCGAGGTCTGTGTGGCAGTTTTAAGTAGGAGGACTATCTGGCACCTACGGTGGCCGATGAGGTACGCTTGTGTTCGGAACCAATTGCTGACTTATACCATTTACGGAACCAATTGCTGACTTATACCATTTACTTGGATAGTTGACTGTGGATTGATAGTGAAATAGTCAAACGAATTTTAACTTGGTCTCAATATTTAATGGGAATTACTCGGATGACTATAATACTTCACCGGAGTTATTAAAACTTTAAAATTTAAACTCACTTTACTTAATTACTTTATTAGTATAAAAACTTCTCAATTCTCTTAGTAACCAGTGATACCAACTTTTATAACTGTGGGATATTTACTCAAATTTATTTATTGATGATCCCACAGGCGCCCAACTTAATTAAATAAAACTAAATTTAACTTTTATTAATTAAATTCTTATATTTAATTCACTTATTGAATTGATTATAGGACATCTTATGGTTTGTTCACTAAAAGATACATGATAAATGTATCTCGTATATTGAATATCCAAATTTGTTTAGATGGATAGTTGAACCCCAATTTGTTTATTTTGTTAACGATTGGCTAGGATATTCGTAAGTCTGTCCATTAAAAGATACACGATAAGTGTGTCTGGTATATTGAATACCCAAATTTGTTTAGGTGGGCAAATGGTCCTCAATTCACTCTTAGATAACTAAATTTAACTTTTATTTATTATATTTTTAATTAACTTTTGGAATTGATTATAGGACATCTTAAGATTTGTTCACTAAAAGATACATGATAAATGTGTCTGGTATATTGAATATCCGAATTTGTTTAGATGGATAGTTGAGCCCCAATTCGTTTATTTTGTTAACAATTGGCTAGGTTATTCGTAAGTCTGTCCATTAAAAGATACACGGTAAGTGTATCTGGTATTGCATACCCAAATTCGTTTAGATGGGCAAATAGTCCTCAATTCACTCTTAGATTTTGGCTTGGGGTTCATGCTTAATTTGCTCCCAAGCCAATACTTATGTAATTTGTTAAACAGTTTCTTATAATCCTGTTTAATTAAATTAACCTTAATGCTTTTGAATTTCAATTACATAAAATATGATTATGTAAATTACTTAACTACAAAGTTAAACTCAATACATAGATAAATCACAATCACTTAGATTTGTGATGTGATGTTACTTTCTTTAAGAACTTGTTGTTATGGTATTACTGTTACTTACTTGGATTGGAGATTGAGGGTAATGAAATAAAACTTTATACTTACACATTGAATCTCAATTACTAGAATAAGAGATTAATGTTGTCAAAACTAAATACTTATTTTTTATTAGTTTTGAAATAATTACTTGTGAATACTTGATACATCTAGTATCATAGTTTATAGATATATGATTTATAGATCCTTTGGAATAACAATACTTTGCGTTAAGGAGTATTGATTATTTAATTAAACTAAACTTGAAACTTTATTTAAATGTGTGCATACCGACATACAGACTTTTGTTAAGGAGTATTGGGGGTTATGCATACCTTCTCAGTTTCTTGATTTTATTTGGTACTTACTTACTTATATAGTAGTAATTTAATCTTTGTGTCTGAGGGGAATCTTGATTCGGATTTGTTTCGAGATGCCTCAGCTTCTGCCGAGGGTTTTGGTGAGATTCTAAATGTACTAATGAAGACAGAACTGCATGGAGAGTTCCAAAATCGTTTGTACAGGGTTTCATCGCCTTAATAATACGTCTTGAACGACATAGATGGCGCTAGTATAGTAGTTGGATTGGAAAATATACCTCTCTCGTTAAAGAACATTATCTTGTTTTTTGCTAGTTACAATATTACTTAATTTTAACACAAATTCTCCTACGACATTACAAACCTTATAAAGCAAAGCTCGTAATAACTAGGATTCGAACTCGGTGGCATAAAATTTACCGATACCATAGCCACTGGACTATTGCGTCATTACGCAATGAGTTGAAATTATCCTACTCTTTATTATATCGAAGTTGTTTAGCGACTTTAACCTGTATCATAAATCTCAAAAGAATTGAGGGTAGTTTAATATTGACTGTATAAAAATTAAATCTTTTTGTTCAATCATAACGTTCTTTACTATCTTTGAGTGAGTTCAGTTACGATTGCATTTAACAATTTTTTAATATTTATCTTTACCATGAGTTCGCGTTCTAATATTGATATGGCTACGAGGGCCCAAATAATAGCATTGCATAATCAAGGCCTAAATTATTCTGAAATTTCGAGAGAAACTGGCTTAAACGTAAGTAATGTTTTAAAATCACTGTTCGTTATTTATTTTATTATCCATGGTTATCGATACACGAAAATAATAAATAATATATTTCCCTTATAGGTAAAGACTGTCACTTTATGGATAAAGCGGTTTCAAGAAGAGGGTTCGTTGGAACACCGCAGTAGATCTGGCAGAAGACGCCATATTGACTCAGACCAGCGTCAACTTATGGTGCAAGGTTATGAGGAAAATGGCTTTACACCAACAAGATATTACGCAGAGTTGTTTGATACATCTTTGCGGACGGTGTATCGTGCTCTTCATAGTGAAGGTCTGCATTATCGTCGACATGCTATTAAGCCATTGCTAACCGAAGCTAATAAAAGAGAACGATTGGAGTTCGCTTTGAAATACAGACATTTCGACTGGAGCAACGTTATCTTCAGTGATGAAAAGACTTTCAAGTCTAGCCAGCACGGGCGAGTTAGGTTGTGGCGTAGGAATAATACGCGTTATGATAGTGATCACGTTGTGCCTAACTCTGAATCCGGTCGTATAACATTGAACATTTGGGGATGGATGACAGCTGCAGGACCAGGAGAACTTACTGTAATACCCAGTCGTGCAAACAGTGTTAACTACTTAGATGTGCTGAATGACGTCATGTTGCCCACTGTGCGGAAGGTTTTTCCTGTAGAAGACATGCCAGTAATAACGTTCGTGCAGGACAATTGTCCTATACACCGTTCCATAATTGTGCAAGAGTGATTTAGCCAGCAATCGGACATACGAATTATTCCTTGGCCTGCGAGATCGCCAGATTTAAACCCCATTGAAAATTTATGGGGCGTTATGGTTCAAAAGTGGGACAATAGGAACGAAAGGACTAAGGAAGCACTGAGTACTCACTGCATGGAGGTATGGGATTCTATACGGGGTCACAATTTATGTGAAAAATTAATAGACTCCATGGGTTCGCGGTTGCAAGCTGTAATCGATCAAAATGGCGCATACACGAAATATTAAAGAATATAAAGTGTTGACTATTGAATTGAGTAATAATGATTGAGTAAAAATGAAAAGACCGGGGTAGCTATAATTTATATGATAAATTACAGTAATCAAACTTGGTGTAAGTTGGATTTTATACATTACTTTATAACAACAAAATGTTATTACACTAATGATTTTGATTTCTTATATAATATAAGAAATTAAAATAAAAACAATATAAATATAGATTCCTTTCCAACATAATAAATTATTTATTTATTATTATAAACAACTCGGTCCCAAAATGACAGCTATAACCCAGTCTTACAATTGTTATTGATTTTAGGTTTAGCTTCAATTTCTTCCTCCTTCTGGAACGAATACTTAAGCTATGAACCTTAGTCATAACATAATGCACAAATCAATCATTATAGTCAATACCACTAAACATAATTATGCAAAACGTAAAATTTTTATAATTTATGAGTAGGTAAAATATTTACAGAACTAAGGTTGCATATATAGTGAAAGTTATTATAACATAATGTAAATAAAACTAAATAATAGAAGAATAGCACAACACAGTTTTGATTTAGAATACTTATAATATCTATTATACAGTTTTACTTTGTTAAGGTCTTCTATTTTGTAATAGAGTTATTCAGTTATAAATTTTACTTGTATTTCTCCATAACAAGTGAATTAAATCATTGTTAATTGGATGTAAAACTGCTAGGTTAGGTTATACATTCTATAAGAAAGAAAGACATAAATTGTATTCTTCTTTGAGAATTAAATGTCTTAAACTATAATCAATAAAATAGTTTCATTTCTTATCCTTTACGAGAATTAAACTTAGTAAATCTTAAGCTGTAAGAAAAATATATCTAAATCTTCTACATAAATGTTTTTCACTAATAATACTAATACTTATCACCAATTATGAAAGTAATTTATATAATATATATTTATATAATGTTATGTATAGTAGTATATGTATACTTGTATATTATCCCTATATTCATTTATACATCTTATACCTCATATTTTTTATATTATTTATAAAAAAAAATAAAATAAAAACGTTTAAAAATACAAAAAATAGAATATAAATTATATATTAGAATAATTAAATTTAAAAAAAGTCGACAGAGACCTGGGTTGCGAACCGGTGCCCTGTTGAACGATCTATGTTATTCTGCCATGCTTATCCACCTGAGCTACTGACTATTTATTCTGGAACGTGAAAATAAGAGCTACTTTGTGAATGTAGGGATTTTTATTATTTGTGATCGACGCCATCTGTAGTTGAATTAACCGATATAGTACCAATTGGCTTATTTAGTTTGGTTTAGATGGCGCTGTATTAAGTACTCGGAAATAAGAAAATATAGTAATTTTTGTTTATTTGAATATAAATATACAGGGTGGAGAAGACAATACGACAATAAATGAAAACACGGACAATACTAGTTCATAAGAATAAGTTTAAGCTATCAAAAAAATCCTAACATCGAAAATAAAAAAATAAAAATTTCAAACAAACTAAATGGCATAAAACTAGAAACGAAATAGAACACCATTTATAAATATGAGTTCACTAACCTGTCGTAAGAGCGGCAACAACGCGCGGTCCTGTAGCGACTTGATTTTTTGGCTTTTAATTATGGATTAATGCTCAATAAAATTACACTGAATCACAGATTATTAACCAAATAATCAGGCATCTCTCAACCGCGTGTTATTTATTAATCAAATTATTAATCACGATCAGGATGTAGGTATGAAAGTCACTAAATTTTTCGTTTTTCAATATGGCCGCCATGAATTCGAATACACAAATTGCACCGTCGTAAAAGGTTATTTCTAACGTCTGACAAAAGGTCCCCATTCGCAGCCATGTGTTTTAATTTATTAAAAGATATGATTATTCTATCTTTTAAATCATCAACAGTATCAACAGCTGTTGAGTACCTACACTTCATTTTTGATATGACCCCACAAGAAAAAATCCAGTGGTGTAAGGTCGGGGGACCTGGCTGGCCAACGCGTTGGTCCATAACGGCCAATCCACTGCTGTCCGAACATTTGAGACAAACGCTCTCTAGCAGACACCACTGAATGAGCTGGTGCTCCGTCTAATTGGTACCACATCTGCCTGTACGCAGTTACCGAAAGCTCATCCATGTACTCGCAAACAGGTCCATTGAGGAGTTCTAAAAACTTTTCAGCATTTAAATTAAAATTTAAAATTCGTTCCTCAAGGGTCACTTTTACACGTGGAAGAGCACTATCCACATGCGGGATTAAGGATCGATTTTCTCGCATCCTCTGGACAGCTTGGACAATGGTGCGCCCGTTGGTCGGACAAACTCGAGTGTTTCCAAACCTCTCTCGGTATGTCCGTATAGCCAAAGCGGCATTTCTTTGACACTCCCCATAAATTAAAATCATGTCGGTGTACTCCGAAGCTGTGTAATTGTAGCGCGGCATGATTATTAAAAAAAAAAACACGAAAACAATAAAAACTAAGCGTCTAATTTCGCACAATTCACTCACTGTTTAACTAAATACCTATTAAAACGTTACGTGTCCTGTCACCAAAATAAAGCGTCCAATTTCGCACTAATACCGCCGTAAATGAATTTACAAAACACGACACACACGAGCGGCGGGGAAGTACCTACATCAAAGACGCGGCTGCACTACAAAGCGAGGACGCGTAACTCATCACAGGATCGCGGCCGGCGACACACTAACCTAAATTTGTTGTAGCAAATTTCTTCAAGAAAGCGAAGTAACAAACGAAACTAGATTTATCTCTTTCGCACACACTAAATTTTCTATTAATATTATGAGTGCATTGCAATTTCCGCATTCGTTCCTTTCTTATCCAACTCTGATGACACGCTTTATGACTCTTATTACTCAGAAGTAAGGTATAATTTTCACTAAATTAGATGAAAATACTAATTTGGCGAAAGTGTTTATGTCCTCGTAGCGAGTTGGCAACGTGACTTTAATGTTTTGATGTTTATACCGATGTGGGTCGTTCACCTGACAGTGTTTCCCTATTATCAGATACATCATGTAGCAAATGTTAAAAATGAAAAATAATTTCCTGTGACTAAACTACTGGATATATTCAAATAATTTTTTGTATGTAGACTGAGAACGTCTTGAGGTATGCGAGCTTTAATTTAATGTCGTATTGTCATCACCACTCTGTATTATTATTACTTAGTAATTATTTTAGGTATTAAAAACCTTATTATCTGCCTCTGCATAATAAGGTTTATAATAATAATAATACATATTAATATTTGCGCATATTACGGGTCTACAGAGGGGGGAACTAACCTCACTGCGTATCGTGGTAGGATGCTGTCTCTTTTTCAGGACCTGGAACCAACGGTCAACGTCTCAGCTCAACGATTGTCGGATCAGGTGCGGGTCATCCAACGCAACCACAGGTTGGACGACGCCGCACTTGATCGGCTGCGCTCAGAGGTACTGAGCAACCTTATCTTCTCGACTACGACACAGACTGCGGCACCGCCGGTTTCCGAAGAAATCCCACCGGCTTCTCATAAAAACCTGCCGCGGTCCAATCATGTTGATGAGGAGACAGATGATAGGGTTGTCACAGTAAGTAGCCAGTGCAACGATCGACTGAGGAGCGCACTGGAAGATGCGCTTCGCGAGTATAGATCGAGTCCGACTCAACTTAGACCCCGTTTATCACGGTTACCTATGCACAAAAAAAATAGGGCGCTAGTGTGTGCTCTAGACTCGCTGCTTAAGAATGTTTTTGAGAGCAGCGAGGACCTCTTTGATACGCACTCGATCCTGTATTGTGGGGCTGTTGCGGCATGTCGTTTAGCAAATGTAAAGTTACCAAATTGTGACGAAGCTACTCGACCAAAGCCTACCGTACCGGCCTGGCAGTGTAGGATCGAGAGGCGTATTGATGGGGCCAGAGCACTCATTGGCAAACTATACTGCTTCAGGGAGGGCAATACAAGACCACGTGTGATGCGCTTCGTGAGGCGGGCATTTTCGGGGACTGGAATCAGTCCTCGAGAATACATGTCCCGTGTCACGGAACGCATTGACTTCCTGAAGCAGAAGGTTTGTGCATGGGCCAATCGTATTCGGCGGTATAAGCGTCGGGTCGACCGGTACTCGCAGAACCGCATGTTCCAGAGCGATGAGAGGTGGGTATATAGAGCTTGGGAGCGACCTGAACAAAATGTGACTGACGTGCTCCGCCCCGATGCTGCCGCCACGAATGCATTCTGGTGCAATATCTGGTCGGTGCCCGTCTGTCACACTGAGGGTGGCTGGATGCGTGATGTCGAACGCGTGTGTGAAGCTATACCAGACATGGAAAAAGTAACCATCACTCCATTCGATGTAGCCAAAGCAGTTCGTCCGTTACCAAACTGGAAATCTCCGGGACCGGACGGACTGCATAACTTCTGGCTTAAATGGTATAGTAGCTCACACGCGCTTCTGGCATCTCAATTCCAGGCATCCTTAGAGTCTGGGTCGCTGCCTCAGTTTCTAACAACTGGTGTTACCCACCTGCTCCATAAGACAGGTAGTCCCACGGAACCCAAGAATTATAGACCGATTACATGTTTATCGACGGTCTATAAACTTCTTACATCCATCCTGAGAGCGAAAATTAATGTACACATTGAGAGCAATACAATTATGTCTACCTCTCAGAATGGATGTAGGAACGGGTCCCGCGGTACTAAGGAGCTACTCCTCATAGACATGGCCATAAGCCAACAGGTTCGTCGATCCCACAAGGATTTGTCGACATGCTGGATAGATTATAAGAAGGCCTACGACTCTGTTCCACATACATGGCTCATGAGGGTGTTGGAGTTGTACAAAATAGATGCAACTCTACGCACCTTTCTTGGGTCATGTATGGGGCAATGGAAGACGGTCCTTCGCTATCCAGGATGTCGACCAATCCAGGGGAATGATGAGCCTATATGGATTAAACGGGGAATATTTCAGGGCGACAGTTTGAGTCCACTTTGGTTCTGCTTAGCCCTGAATCCTCTAAGCACGTTGCTGGAGGATTCAGGCCTGGGCTATCGGTTGAGAAGAGGTGGTCAGGCCATATCTCACCTTCTTTACATGGATGATCTGAAACTCTTTGCCCCCAACAACTTGCAACTGATGGAGTTACTGAAGGTAACTGAAACTTTCAGTAGCGCTATCAGGATGGAATTTGGTGTGGACAAATGTGCAGTCATGCATGTAAAGCGAGGGGGGATTATGGAATCTGAAGGGATTCAACTCTCGGATTCCATACACCTCAGATCTCTCTCCTCAACCGAAACATACAAATATTTGGGTATGTCGGAAGCGTTAGGCATTAACGTTACTGACATGAAGCAATCGCTGAAGGAGCGCTTCTTTAGCCGCCTTAAAAAGGTATTGAGTAGCCTTTTGTCGGGCGGAAATAAGGTGCGCGCCTTCAACGGTTGGGTCATGCCGGTTTTAATGTACTCTTTCGGCATACTCAAATGGACTCAGACTGAGCTCGACGCCCTGGACAGGAGGGTCCGTACGCTGCTAACCGCAAACCGGATGCATCACCCACGTTCGTCGGTGATGAGACTGTACATCCCGCGGAAGTGTGGAGGTCGAGGCTTTTTAAATGCTAAGACTCTCCACAACCGCGAGGTGTGCAGCCTCAGAGAATACTTTTTAGAATCCGACGTGGGGATGCACCGAGAGGTGGTCGCAGTGGACAAGGGCCTCACCCCGTTGTCCATGGCTAAAGAGGACTGGCGCAAACTTGTAGTACTTACTACTGATGACCGCAAGGAGGTATGGAAAGGCAAGGAGCTTCACGGGCGCTATTATCAGGCTCTTCATGGGCCTGATGTAGATAGCCTGGCGTCCGTAGCCTGGCTACGGTTTGGTGACCTCTTCGGGGAAACTGAAGGTTTTGTCTGTGCGATTATGGACGAAGTTATCTTGACGAACAACTACCGGAGGCATATTATGAAGGATGGGACGGTTGACGTGTGTCGGGCATGCCACCGTCCGGGTGAGTCCATTAGACATATTATCTCTGGATGTTCTCGTCTGGCTAACGGCGAGTATTTGCACAGACATAACCAAGTGGCCAGGATTATCCACCAGCAACTTGCTTTAAAATACAAACTTGTGGATTCTGAGGTACCGTATTATAAATATGTGCCCGACCCAGTTCTCGAAAATGACCATGTCACGTTGTACTGGGATCGGTCTATCATCACTGACAGGACTATTGTTGCCAATAAGCCGGATATAGTGGTGATAGACCGATTAGCGCGCCGCACAATGATAATCGATGTCACCATCCCACATGACGAGAACCTCGTGAAAGCTGAGAAAGAGAAACAAATTAAATATCTTGACTTGGCACACGAGGTTGTCGATATGTGGAATGTGGACTTGGCTGTCATTGTGCCGATAGTCGTTACCGCCAATGGCCTGATGGCCAAAAGCCTCGACGACCACCTGTCGAAGCTGTCGTTGCGCGGTTGGAACAAGGGCCTGATTCAGAAGGCAGTACTCCTTGATACGGCTCGCATTGTGAGGAAGTTCCTGTCTCTGGAGCCCTAACCACCGGTAGCTTGGACCCTGCTCCCGATACCGGTGGACTACTATTTTTTATATTTTTAAATGTTTTTTATATGTTTTCTTTTAAAATATTTAAAAATGTAAATAATATGTGTAAAAATAAATACCGAAAAATAATAATAATAATCTTTATTCATCAAAAAGCCAAATACAATTTGTCCATCTCAAACAAACTCGAAAACAATAAGGTACAACGCGTATGTATACCTAGTATGCATTATTTGAGACAGAGTGAACGTCTGTGTCTGTGCTAGTATAAACTGTGTTACAGACACAGACGCCTTCCTCTTACAGTTCATTGACCATTTGCTGCACCTGACAGTTACCAGTTTAGGCTGGCATAAAACTTAGTTTAATATAATTAAGTACTTAATACATTAAAATTTATGTAAGCAAGGAATGTGTGTGTGTAGTGTTGGTGTATGTGTGTGTGTGTGTTTGGTTGTGTTTTTCGTATAAGTATGTCATGTCACAATAAAATAATAAAAAATAAAGTAAAAAATATAGAAAAAATAAATAAAAAAGTAAAGGAGCAATTCAAATCTGTTATAGGACGCGTTAGTAATTTTTTTTTGTAAAGAGTTGTTCAGTCTCAGTTGGTTTATAAGCTTTGCAGTGTTATTTTCATGATTGAACAGCGCCATCTAGTCGTCTCATGAAAGTCATGATACGTAATGCAAAACCTCACAGTCAAAAGTCGACCTTAGGCTCTCCATGCACCTTTGTCATCAATAGTACATGGCATTGTAGTCTTTAAAAAAAAAAAATTTTTTGAGTAAAAAATTTTTTTAAGGTGTATTGTAACACCTAAAAATAGAATAAATTTAGATTCGTGGAATGAAGCGTTGTTATGCGAGTTGACAGATGACAGATTGTCGTTTGACGTTTCTTTTTCCAAGTTGATCTGGAGCGAGTCTGCCACTTTAAACTTTATTTATTGGAAAAAGTTCTTAAAAACATTTAATGATGTCTCGAAGGACAGCTGGAACCAGAGTTAGGTTCAAATGTGTTAAGCATTGGGATGTAGGACGCTGTGAGTATCTTTTTTGGGTTTTTTTTTCTGTGCTGATGCTAAGTCATAAGCGCGTGGCATTCAGGAGTCTTACCAAAATCTTTCTATTTGTTGGCAGGGTTCCTATGTCAGATTTAATTAATTACTATGCAAAAACTTTATAAAATGGTCGGATCATAGAATGGTTCCGTACACAAGCATCCACGTGTCCAGAAATGCCCAGGATTAGATGACCACGGCATAGATGCCGCTTGAGGACCTCTGAACTGGACCTATAATCTTCGAACGATAGGGTAAAAGTGTTTCGACATAAATTGTAAGTTAAACATACAATTTTCTGTAAACGGAGTGCTATCTAGTGTGATGCAGTGTTGAAAAATAAACGTGATATATGTGAAGACCAAACCTAAGGACTCTTATTTACTACATACATACCTCATGCACAAAACCCGAAGATAGGTAACAGGGTCTCATGCCATAAGTACGAGTATCTCTGACGCTAGCCGGTGGAAGAAATATTTTTTTTACAACCTACTCATCACAAAGAACACGCCCTTCAAATTTAATGTGTCTAGAACCAGAGGTTTAGTCTGTGCGTTAATATGTAAGTCAGTCGGTCAGGACTTTGAATTTTATTTATGTCGCAGGGAAATAAGGATTTCAGGGATTTCACGAAATCCCTAGGAATACCACAAAATCACGGTAGATGTCGAAAATTCTTGTTTATTACGTCTTCTTACTAAAAACTGCAGGTCAAAGGCCTCCCGCCTTTACCTGCAGTGAGACAACGTACGTTCAAAATAAAAATATAATAATAACATAAAATCATTGCGGCGGTAAGGCCCCTCTTTGAGGAGTGGCTGGAGAGGTACCACGGTGTTTTCACCTTCCGTCTGATGCAGGTCCTTACCAGAAACAGAAGTTTCGGAAGGTTAGGATAAGGCGGAAGGAAACGCCCGGGTGTCACCACTGTGCGTATCGCCCTGAGGACACGGTGGAGCATACGGTGGAGGTGTGCCCCGCTTGGGCGGAGCCCTGGCTCCATACCATCGCCCTGGTCCAGGCCATGGTACGGAGCGAGAAGGAATGGGAAGCAGTCGCCTCCTCCTGCGAAGCTGCAATGATCGCGAAGGAGGAGGCGGAATGGGTTAGGGAGACTCAACAGAGTCGAGCTCACGCCCTCAGCAGCAGGTGCCACAGGAGACACCCTGGGCGTCGGGGGTCGCGAGACGATCTCCGGCCAAGTAGTAAATAGCTCGCCGTCCGATCAGGATCAGGCCCGAGAGTCGACGGCGCATAGTGCTCCACGCAAGCCTCAAAGAGATGTCAATAATGCATGACGGGGCCCGTCATGGCTGATGCCTGCCCAGGGGTCGTGGATAAATTCGAAACAGAGTTACCGAACCCCTGGACACTCAGGGCAGGGTAGGATCAGGGGTGGGTTTTAGTCAGTAAGAGTCTGACACGCCCTCCCGCTCCACCCAGAGCAGGAGATGTCATTAGATGATTTCCCAAGCCCAAAAAAAAAAAGCGACAGCCGTGGCTGACAACAGACGGTTGTCATCGTAAACTTTCTTTTCATAATTAAAACGTACCAGTAACCTACTTTTAAATATTCAAGGAGATTGTTTAGCAAGCCACTTTTCATCTACAGTTTATACGCAGCATTTTTTTTTGGGGGTGGGAAATCGTCCAATGACATCGCCCGCTCTGGGTGGAGCGGGAGGGCGTGTCACTCTTACTGACTAAAACCCACTCCTGTTCCTTCCCTGCCCTGAGTGCCCAGGGGCGCGGTAACTCAGTTTCGAATTTATCCACAACCCCTGGGCAGGAGTTTATACGCAGTTTGTGCTTAAAATTCGCTACATGGTCGATCCAGTAAAGACACTACTTAACCTGCCTCATTGATCTCGTGGTCAACAAAAGTGATGTGCTGGTATGGATGCCGCCGAAAAAAAAGTGCTATTGAATTTTCCCATTAGAAATTACTCAACAGCAGTCCGGAGTAACCTGGTGAGGGCCGCGGGTAGACGATAGATGTGATACGGACAGGACCGGTCGCTGTGGCGATACTTGGTCCCGAGGCTTATGTCCAGCAGTGGACGTCTTTTGGCTGAAATGATGATGATAATGAGCCCGGAGTATGGTTGGTGGTGTGACACTCCCGTGCCTTGAAAATCATGTAAGTAAAGTTGTTCAGTTAATTCTATTTTTTTTAACCGACTTAAAAAAAAAGTAGGAGGTTATCAATTCGACTGTATTTTTTTTTTTTTGTTTATGTGTGTTACCTCATAACTCTTTACTGGGTGAACCGATTTTGATGATTTTTTTTTTATTTGTAAGATGGTGCATCACATGTGGTCCCATTTTAATTTGGTGAAGATCTGATAAAGAACTTCGGAGATACACAATGAAACTCTTCAATAAATAATAGCAAACCTTCCAGAATTGCTGCAATCGCATGTCTGTATATTGTTTTCACCACTTCACAACATTACATCACGCTGATATGCTCTAAAGGGGTATACAGATTAGTACAGTTCACGCTGATACACCCTAATTTCACAAACTATGTTCAACTTCCCTATTTTTTTGGGGCTATCAATTCGGGCATAACTTTACTATTAATTTAGTTTTAGAATGGGGTACAACAACTAAAATGTGAAAAATAAAAAACTTTTTACAAAAAAAAATGCAACCGACTTCAATAAATAATACTAAAAAAATGCAAAATAACTTTAATTTCGGAAGTCGGTGTCAAATAACGAAGAAACCAAACTAGAAACACCGACTTCCGAAATTAAAGTTATTTTGCATTTTTTAGTATTATTTGTTGAAGTCGCTTGTATTTTTTTTGTAAAAAGTTTTTTTTTAAGTGAAAACTTCTTTAACGGCGTTGAGCACTTTTCTTGGGATGTCTCGCGTCAGGATACGTGACCTGATCGAAAATTCGTAAGACGATTCCAAAATATTCAAAAATGCACAACGTTAATGTTCAAGTTTTCACTTCTACCGGCACTCTTGGAGTGCAACCCGTTGTTTTTTTTTAATGTTTATATATTTGGTAGAGATGGTTTGAAAAGGCTAGGCAGATTGATTGATATTTTTAGAGATGCTCTCCTTTATATTTTTATATGGTTTTTATATTTTTTTTTGTGCAGTTATTATTATTATTTTTTTTACTTTTCACAGAGTTTTGTATAATTTCGTAGCATTTGCTTATTTTGTAAATGTGAGTACCATGGGGCATATAGTGTAACTGCTTTTTTGACATGAACGAGCATGGCAGTTGAGAGTTGGTCATGCTCACTCAAATGTCTCGCTGATGGTGGCGCGTGTGTTGGGTCATTCGGTTCCCTTCAAAATAGTTGAGTTGAGTAGTGCTGATCCACGCGTCATGTGCGTGAACGGGCGCCGTCTATTGGGACCGGTCATATCTTAGCTGCCATTGGATTATTTTATCTTTTTTTCTGAATTTTTTTTTAATTTATTTTACTTGACATTATTCTCACATAATTAGAAGCAACAAGAAATATGTAACCAGAAATTTTGTAACACATATATTATAACATGGTTTAAAAGAGTGTCCATGGAGTTTCTTGCACGTTCTTCTCCATAGAGATCTACGCCTTGGAATGTGCAATTAGCTTCATCTTTCTGAACGACCGACTTATTGACAATTCAAAAGTGCCTGTAAAGGGTTTATTTGAAATAAATGATTTGATTTTGATTTCGTTTTCCTGTGCCTGATCTCTCCCCGGTCGTGCCCGATTGCCGTCCCGTCGGACTATAAGGGTAGTGCTCTACACCACGCACCTCCTGCTCCTGCTCTACGTACCTGGCTAATCTTCGTTGAGATAGGTCACCATGATCGAAATTCAGACAAGAGGATTATTTTCATTAGATACAGAAATTACTTAAAAGCACTGAGTTCAATAAATATGGGTACCCTAATAATTTGTAGATCGTTTGCACCTTAATAAAGAACACTTATCGCCATCTACAATACATGGAATAAATAAGCGGACGATAAGAGGAAAATTTCTGTCCCTGTTCAGTACGTGCCTGATTCTATCATAATAACAGGTGGGTTTTTGTTTCGTGAAAATTTCATCAGATTTTTTGGTAGGATAGTTGGTGCGTACCTTTTTTCCTCACGATGTTTTCCTTTACCGTTGTGAACCAGTGTTTAATCTATAGATTATTTAATAGTTAAAGATTTTATACCCCTTTTTTTGGTTCCGTAACCCAAGTTTCCAAACGGAATAGGGCTCTGCTGTCACTCACGTGTCCGTCTGTCTGTCGTCTATCACAAAATTTTGTTCCAAAGACTTTTTTAACTTCCCATTGGCCTATGAACTGGAAATTGGTAATAACGTTTATTATTACGTACTTACTAACAAATACCATTATATTGATGTATCAGATTTTTTCTTTGATAATTATCTCATTTGGTACGGAACCCTAAAAGTGCAAAGTCCGACACACACTTGGTCGATTTTTATGGATATAATATAGAGATTTAAAAAATTAACTCTCGAAACTTTAAGGAGTGTTTTGGACCATCGAACTGAATAACTTTTACTATGGGATCAACTTTGAAATCGCGAAAAAAAAATCAGCTGTTGCCTACATTTATGTTCGCAAAACTCGTCAAAATGTACGGAACAGCTGATTTTTTTTTCGCGATTTCAAAGTTGGTCGCATAGTAAAAGTTGTTCAGTTCGATGGTCCAAAGCACTCCTTAAAGTTTCGAGAGGTCATTTTTTAACACCTTATAGATCGCCCGAATTTGGCATAGCTAAAGTTTATAAGAAGGAAAGACATTTTTTTTTAATGAATTGAGAAAACGTCCACTGGGAGATTACTAATACAAGCTATTTATTAGAGATTAAATGTCACACACAGGATTATTGAAAGCTATTTTGTATCTTTATTTAGAAAATATGCTTGTTTCTCAAGATTTTTTTTAAGACAAAAGTGAATAAGTCTCTTCTAGGCAAGCGTGATCCATAGTGGACGACATCATCGCTAACCAATGTTAAAAAAAAGCTTAGTCTAAACTAGGTTAGTCCAGCATTTAAAATGCTCTTTTAGAAGTCTACTAACATACATAATGAAACTATGTAACACGGCTCGTTGCTCGCTCCTTAATATTTGAGCACCGGTGAACCATGAGCCTTCCGTGCTTTGGATGCAAGTTGAATGACGGCTGAGTCGGCTCGAATACCAAACGGTTTGCTGGATCATTTTTTAATGTAGAAATGCAGTGGGGTTCTGTGAATTAATGAATAAAGAATTTATTGAATTAAAACATATTTGGCGAAATGTGAGTGTATCAACAATAAGTTTATTTTTGCCAAACCCAGGCAATACAGGCAAGTTAAACATAATATAGGTGAATTTCAAAGAACGCCAATTTTTAACGAGTAGCCAGATAACAATAATTCTTGTATGTATTTAGCTGATATCTGTATTTGGACTATAAGAAAAAAACTTTTGATCTTGGTAAGAAGCCCACTATATCCTTCTAATATTATTAATGTGAAAGTTTGGTTGGATGAATGGATGGATGCATATTTGTTAGTCAATCACGCCAGAACGGCTGAATGGTTCTGGATGAAATTTGCCATAGACATAGATTATAGTCTGGAATAGTACATAGACTATCATTTATAGTGCGGGAAGTACTAATACCACGCGGGCGAAGTAGTTGGCAGAAGCTTATATCATATTTAATATGAGTTGAGAGAAAACTGAAAAAAAAAGAAGCAAGAAAGAAGAAAAAAAGCTAATAAAAAGCTGTAATGTGCGTTATATCTGTGCAGAATAAACAATTTTTCTTTCTTTCTTTTTCTTTAAGTTATTTTTAATTTGTCAGTTTTTTTCCTCCAACTCATATTACCACCCCATACTACTCACATTGCTTACTCATATTGCTACTTTCCTAGCTTTTCTTACGTAGCTATAATAGCCTAGCCTAATCTGTGATGCTCTTAAGATTAACCCAATTCACGGTTGAAATAAAATGATTTCTCCAAAAAAAAATATTCAAAAGTTGAGTTTCAATAATTAACATAAAGTTTTCTAGTGGTAACATGTTTTTATCAAGGTAAGTTGTGTGTGTGTTGTATTGACTTTATGATAACATCAAGAGAATATGTATGTACTTATTCTTCCTCAATTCAGCTGAACAATAAAATACTTCTGAATATACTTAACTACGGTAATGACACTTATCTTTTTACGAACATCAAAGTGAAAACTCCGCATATTCCCTTTGAGAGACTGCGCATAATATCACTATTATTTCTGACCCACATTGTCAGTGAATTTTCTATAAGTATCATTGTGTTTTCAGAAGCTTGCGAATTTTATATTAAAGCGTGAAAACGTCTCTTTTAAGGTTCCGTACCCGAAGGGTACAAACAGAGCCCTATTGCTGTCACTCACGTGTCCGTCTATCCGTCTGTCCGTCTATCCATCTGTCCGTTTGTCTATCTCTCCGTCAGTCTGTCCGTCGTCTGTCACAAAATTTGTTCCGATCAATTTTTTAACTTCTTATTGACCTTTGAACTTGAAAGGTGTGTTTATTATTAGTATTACGTCTATTTTACTAACAAATACCAAAATATTGATTTCTCTCTTAATTATGGTACGGAATCCTAAATGTGCAAAACCTGACACGCACTTGACCGGTTTTTTTGGTTGGAGTTTTATTTGGCAATCGGAAGGAAACGATTTACTTACCATAAACTCGTAAAGTGTGTAGTAGGTATACTTGTTTGAATGATTCATACCTAGGTTCGATACCGTTAAAGCGATAGTAGAAAACTTAATTTTTAACCGACTTCAAAAAGAAGGAGGTTCTCAATTTGTCGGTATGTTTTTTTTACGCGATTACTTCGCCACTTGTGAAAAGATTTCGATGATTATTTTTATGTTTGGTAGGTTAACATATGTGGTCCCATATATAAATTTTATAGTTATAGTTATTTTTATAGTTATTATATTAAATATATATGTATGTTTATTATTAATATATATATTTTCGTTCTCGTTTTTTTTTTTTTTAATATTTCTACTTGGTGTTGCTTTGTTTGTTTTTTTTTATGCACCTGCCATATTATCTCTCCACCACCATTGGTTGACTGGTAGAGAATGCCTAAGGCATTAAGTCCGCCTTTGTACTTTAGTTGCATGAAGTGTAAATAAATAAATAAAATAAATTTTATCGAAATTAATTTAGCGCTTTTTGTAGAAATAAACTAAAACAAAAATTTGTATACACAGACTACGTTTTTGGTTTTCTCCAATTAGGTTCAAATACCATGTTCTTTATTTTTTAAGATGGAATTTGTAATTCGGGTTAAAGTTATCTTTAATATTTAGTTTCAGTTCTGGGATAGGTACACCAACTATAAAGTGAAAATAAAAAAAAATATTCTTTATAAAAAAAATACAACCGGCTTCCAAAAAAGAAAATATACAAAAAATTTCAAAATAACTTTAATTTGGGAAGTCGGTTGTATTTTTTGTAAAATATTAGATTATACTACAAGTGAAAAAAAGGGAATTTAATTCGAGGGATACAAGGACCGAGATGAATTATTTTTTTCACGAGTTGTGTACTCTACTTTTTACCATTGATTGCGAGAAAATTAATAGTAGTATAGTATTTATCACATTTTATTTTACCAAGGATTAATTTATAAACATTAAAAATTAATAGTGAAATTAGAACAGTTTTCGAAATTTAGTGTAATGTTCTTGTTTGGTTTTGAAACGGTCGTATTAGATAAGACTTGGGTGTTTGGCAAAGTCGCCATATTTTGTGGTTGCTGTTGCTGAGAAAGCTGTAATGTAGTCGTTCCACAAGGTTGTCCTTTCGATGATGAAGGGCGCGCCGGAGATAGTGGCGCCCAAGGGTCAGCAGTAGACGGTTTTAGATTTATACTGTCAACTATTCGGCTGCATTTTTTGACTTTATTTTCGATTGAATCCTCGATATAGTGTAGTCACGTGTCATTGAGACGTCAATTAGTACGGTCACGTTAATTCTGCTCCGTAACTTAAATTCTAGAATCTTAGTAAGAAGTTATTGTACGACTGTGTGCTGTCTAGACACTCAAGGACTGAACCCTATGGACTGCAATTGCATAATTTTCTAATCGATTGAAGTGTTTTTAATGTGTTATTAGTGGAAACCAAAGTATTGTTGTGGCGGTGAGCAAACAAAAGTTTTTTTTATTGCAAGTGGTCATTATTGAATTATTTCCAATCTACCGCCTGTTGTGCAAACTTCGTGTTTTCGCCACACCGGATTCATTATTTCGTGTATCATTCTAATGTCTTGGTGGCTCTGAGCGCTAACTTCTGGCACCCGTACGCAAGGTGTCGCGAGTTCGAGTCCGACAATACGCACTTTACTTTACGTCTTTTTGGATTTATTGAATATTTGGGTGATTGATTGTATTTAAAAAATGTCTAACTGTGATACTTGTCGACTACCAGTTAAACAGAATGAAAAAATAACATGTTTTAATTGCGATAAATTCTATCATCACATATGCGTTAAACGTAGTGTTTAAAAGACTCAGTAAAGCGGCACGTTCTAAGTGGAATTGTCCGAGCTGTTTATCTGACGAGCCTAATAAATCGACGCCTGAGGTAATTGGTGATAGCTCTGAAGGCGAGGACGATAAGTTCAGTGACATACGACTTGTTATACGTGAGGAAATTCGGAATACATTGCGTATTGAAGTGAAGAATGTGATTAGCGAGCTTAGATTCGAAATGGACGAGTTGAAGAAACAGATTGATGAGTTGAAATTATCCGGATCCTTTGACATCTCTCAGGTTAACGAATTAAAAACTGAACTTCTGGGTGTGCAACGTGAGAACACTGAACTTCGTTCTCAGAACTCTGATATGCAAAAGACTATGGCTCAGCTGAAAACGCAAATAAACTCCCTTGATCAGAATATGCGTGAGGCGAATCTTGAAATTCACGGATTACCTGAAAATAAGAATGAAGTGTTACCTACCATTGTAACGCAATTGGCTAGTATTGTGTCATATGCCCTAAGGGACTGCGATATTATGAAGTGCGTTAGAGTGGCCAGTATGAGCAACAACAGGTCTCGCCCGCGCTCAGTAATAGTAAAGCTGCGTAGTCCTAGATGTCGCGACGAATTTTATTCTGCAATAACTAGATACAATAAATCGCACTCTGAGGATAGATTGAACACAAGTCTTTTGGGTTATGGCGGTGGCAAGGGGCCAATTTATGTATCCGAGCACCTTTCTCCGACATATAAGTCTTTACATGCTGCTGCGCGTCTTAAGGCCAAAGAAAAATCCTATAAGTTTGTCTGGGTTCGCTACGGTAAAATGTTTGTATGTAAAAGGGAAAATTCGGGTTCCATTCTAATTAAGGATGAGCAGAGTTTAGAAAAAATTGTATAATTATTATTTGAATTATTAGTTAAGTTCTTGGTCGTCATGTTTACTTTTTATTTAGTTTAATGGATAATATTTCCATTTTTTATCAGAATGTGAGAGGCATGAAAACGAAGTCACATGAAATTCTAATGTCAATTTTAAGTTCTGACTATGACATAATATGTGTGACAGAAACGTGGTTAGATGACTCGTTCTTATCCTCTGAATACATTGATCAAAGATATACTGTTGTACGCCGTGACCGTAGTGCACAGTTTAAAGATTTGTACTCTAAAAGTTATGGTGGTGGGTTATTAGTAGCTATTAGTAATAGATATCATTTTGTTAATAAAACTGAGTGGCAAACTTCCGTTGAGGATATGTGGTTATGTATTAGTGCTGGTGGCGTCTGTATGAATATTTGTGTTGTGTATTTCCCGTCTTATATACCTTGCCATATATTTGTCCAATTTTTAGCCAGGGCCGAAGAAATTTGTTTGCGTTATACGGATTGCACTACTTTGATTCTTGGGAATTTTAATCTTCCTAATGTGAAGTGGCATGAATCTAATGATCCCTTTCTAGGAATTAGTGACCCCAAGTATTTAGCGTTGAGAGACTTCCTCAACATCACCGGGTTTGTGCAGGTGAATAATATCTGCAATGTAAATGATAATATCTTAGACCTCATCTTTGTGGATGAGAACTCCAGTCTTTCTGTTTCTTGTGCACCCCCCATCAGTAAGCTAGATGTGTATTGTGACGACCTTATGTTGGCAACCTTATGGTGAAGACTGGCACGTTAGAAGTTTGGAACTTTCTAGAAACTCTTGGAACGCCAATTGAGAATTTAGATTAAAAGAAGATTTTAGTTTTTAGGTAGACTTCACCTAGCCCGCTCGAAGAGGGCACTTGTATTAATTTGATTATTCAATATAACGTATTAGTATTTCAGTTCTCTTTCTTTTATAACACAACACACATAGGCAGTCACTCTTATTCACCACACTCTCGCACCGCTAGCGAGTAAAACAAACCCCCAGGAACCTAAAAGGAATCTCCAGGGACCTAGCACTAGGAGAAGCTGTTCCAGGTCCCTATAAGTGGCGGCGAGCGCCGGGAAAGAACGCCGTATGTAAGAGTGACGGCAACGGTAACGGTGTGCGGTGGACAAACTGAGGACTGATGCAGTGACAGCATCAGGATAAGAGGAGTATACTCCAAGCTGAGTGGTTCTATTTTTATTAAGTGTTAAATAATATTAAAAGAGGAAAATGCGATACTTTTCGGGACACACGTATGAGGTGTGCCTCGAAGAATTTATCGACGAGTTTGTGTCGATGGCCATTGCCAAGGGGTGGCGAAAAAGCGATTATTCGCTGATTCTTGGTGTTTGGTTAAAAGGAGCTGCGCATTATTTTTTTAAATATACGTTCCAGTATGAGATGGAATTTGACACGCTATGCGCGGAGCTTAGGAGAGAATTCCCATGCAAGTGTGTGTCTTGCAAGCAGAGAATCAATCAGTGTTTGTATAATCTTGAGAGGCCGGACGTTGTGTCCGAGGCGGATGAAGAGTCCGAGGATAATGTGAGCGAAGATAATCACGAAATATTATTTTCTAGCTCAACAATTAAAGCAAAGGAGGAGGACAATGATGACCAGAGCTGCGCTGATGCCGGCCTAGTCAATGATGTCCAGGAATATGAAGACTGCGGTCTAGGCGATGATGACCGAAGCTATGATAATGAAGATACAGAATCGGGTCGGTTATTTACAATTATTCCTAGTAATAATATTTCAGAGAAACAAGAGATAATTGTAGTAAAAGAAACATTTGGCGAGTACGAGTCGAATGAAAATTTTATTTGTTTGGGAATTGTTTCGGCTGATGTCGTCGACATGGAAAGCTGTGAGGTGGAAGTTCCGTCGGAGACACATGGTTCTTGTAACGATGATTTTGTTCAAGTTGAGTATGTTTCTGCTGATGTTTGTGAGCAGGAGAGCTTCGAAATGGCGGTGGAGTCCAAAGAGCTGTGCGTGCCAGTGGAAGTCATGCAAAATCCTGCTATTATTGTTCCAATAGGTGATGGTCCAGCGGATATCTATCGGGATGAAAACTTCATCATAAATATCACTTCACAACATCACAACATTTCACAACAAGCGGAACAGCATTTTTCACAGAATAGGCTGGAGGAGGAGATATGGGCCTTCCCATATTGCACGAAGAAGGATAATTTCCATTTCTTTGCTAAATATAAAATTATTTTTATATCAATGTTATTTATTCTAGCTGACGTGTATTGTCATAGCAACGTGACAAACAAGTTTTCGACCATAAATATAAGGTATGGACATAGTAATTACGATGACCCAAATTTTTCGATAAAAATAAAAATATGCGAAAGAGGTCAAGAATTGCTTGTAAACTATTTATTAAAGCAATATTCTCTAAATAAATATAAGTTTTGGAAATTTAAGAAAAAAATTATAAATTGTTTGTTGAAAATTATTTTATTTTTAAAAATATTTTTAGAGAATAGACAGTGGTGTCAGATGTCATTTGACATGACAAATAATTGTCAGATATCTGGTACGTCAACGATACTACGGTTGACAATATAGTAAAAGTTTAAATTTTAACCGACTTCAAAAGTAGGAGGTTCTCATTTGTTTTATTTTTTATGTGATATTAATCGTTGTGTTTTTGTGTGTTTCATGTAATCGATATGATGAGCTGCACGGACGTGAATGAAGACTGATGGGAGATGTGACCACCTATCATGAACAAGGAAATATATTTGTTAGGCGATTATTAGTGAGAAATAGGTATGAGTTTCTCCAGAGTGCGATTTTAATAAAGATGTTACTACGGTTAGGAGGTAGAGGGAATTTCGGTCCTCTCTCCTAGGGAAAAATGTGTCTGGGTTTTTTGTCGGTTTATACCAGCTTTGTTTATGGGGTATAATGCCTTCGCAAAGTGGGATCGAGTTGATTCTGTATGGTGTGACCGAGCCCGTGACAATTTTTATGTATTATTCATTTAGAGAGTATACTTCAAGTTATATTTATGGAGCACTCTGGGGGAAGTTCAGGAACAGTGAGTAGGTGTTCATAACAGTGGTCGTTTTTTCTCCTGGTCTTCATAAACGTCCAATGGAGTTAAAATTATTAGTTTTGAATTTTATTTTTGTAAACCCCTTCTGGGTAGATGCTAACTAGAGCATCTTAGGTCAGAAAATTTAGCAGAGCAGTGTGGCTTTTAGTGAGGTTTTGCCTCACTGAAGCCATGTGCATTGCCAGGATATGTGGTGTGCCGAATGGCTCAAATTAATAAAAAGAAAGTTGACCACATCACTCGGGGTGCAGTATGGTTATCCATAGATGGACTTCTGCATCTCCATAACTCCTCACCTAAGCAGGGAAAAACTGGATAGGGTTAGGTAGGTCTCAATCGGCTTTTCAAATATTTAATTGAATAGAAGACTTACTAGCGTCTGCGCTTCTATTCGTAGGGGCGTAGCTCATGTGACGACCTTATGTTGGCAACCTTATGGTGAAGACTGGCACGTTAGAAGTTTGGAACTTTCTAGAAACTCTTGGAACGCCAATTGAGAATTTAGATTAAAAGAAGATTTTAGTTTTTAGGTAGACTTCACCTAGCCCGCTCGAAGAGGGCACTTGTATTAATTTGATTATTCAATATAACGTATTAGTATTTCAGTTCTCTTTCTTTTATAACACAACACACATAGGCAGTCACTCTTATTCACCACACTCTCGCACCGCTAGCGAGTAAAACAAACCCCCAGGAACCTAAAAGGAATCTCCAGGGACCTAGCACTAGGAGAAGCTGTTCCAGGTCCCTATAGTATCATCCGCCGTTAGAATTAGCCCTTTCTAAAACTTCATCTTCTAATTTAAATTGTAATATCTTACAGTCGAAATATATTTTTATTAAAACAGACTATGAGGCATGTGTTCGTGATCTGCGTAAAATAATTTGGGAGGATTATTGTCATTTGAGTTGTAATGATTATGTTTTGACATTTTATAATATACTATGGGAAAATATAGATAAATACACGCCGAAGGGTAAACCTAGGAATAATTGTTATCCAGTTTGGTTCTCAGCTCCGTTGATTAAACTTCTTAGGGAAAAGCATAAATATAGAACTCGTTTCAAACGGTACAAAAACCCTCGGGACTACGATGCTTTTGTTTCCCTACGAATGCGGGCTGGGAGGGCCATGGATGACTATTTTAGGGGTTATATAGAAAGAATTGAGAGTGATTTAAAAACAAATGTAAAAGCTTTTTGGCGTTATACTAAGTCAAAAAAATCTTTCAGAGGTGTTCCTAACCAGGTTTCGTGGGGTGATCGTATTGGTGAGGGTGGTAGTGGTGTGGCTGATCTATTTGCAGACTATTTTTCATCTGTGTACAGTGTTAGTCAGCAGCCTAGTAACTTGTCTCCAAGTTACTCTACGTCAAATTACAGTATGAATTCCATTGGCATTGCTAAGAATGACGTTAGAGATAGCATCAAAAAGTTAGATCTCAATAAAGGAGCTGGTCCGGATGGACTTCCTCCTATTTTTATTCGTCTCTGTATAGATGCCCTTGTTGTACCACTGCAGATAATTTACAATAAATCCCTTAAGGAAGGTACATTTCCTGATTTATGGAAAATCTCACACGTTATTCCAGTACATAAATCTGGTAGTAAGAATGACGTAACTAACTATAGACCAATCTCTATTATATCACAATTTGCTAAGATGTTTGAGGGTCTTATATACAATGTAGTTTATTCTCACCTCCGTCATATAATTAGTTCGAAGCAACATGGTTTTGTGTCTAACCGTTCTACTATGTCTAACTTACTTATTTACACTACTTTCATTGGTAACACCTTTGAAGCTAGGGGTCAGGTTGATGCTGTTTACACAGACTTTGCAAAAGCTTTTGATCGTGTCGATCACTCAATTCTTTCTATGAAATTGAATTGTGCTGGCATTCATGGCTCTCTGTTGCGATGGTTCGAGAGTTACTTAATTAATCGCTCTCAAATAGTTGCTTTGGCGGGATATGAATCTGTACCTTTTTCGCCTGGCTCTGGTGTTCCACAGGGCTCTAAGTTAGGCCCTTTGCTTTTTTTAGTATTTTTGAATGTTCTGTTGGATTTAATAAATTGCAATTGTTTAGCCTACGCCGATGATTTAAAAATATTTTGCAGGATATTAGACCTGAGTGATTGTATGAAGCTTCAGAGTGATCTTGATGTCCTTCAACAATGGTGTTTCAACAACAGAATGACGCTCAATGTAAAAAAATGCCAGGCTATTACATTCACGAATAAAGTGAACTACATTAAGTTTGATTATCATTTAGATGGATCAGTACTGGGCAGAGTGTCAGTCATCCGTGATCTAGGTGTACTCTTTGATACATCACTATCCTTCCGTGATCATATAGATGCTATTGTGGCTAAGGCTAAAAGAATGCTTGGCTTTATAATTCGCATGTCAAAGCCTTTCCGTAATTATAGTAGCATTGTTCTACTCTATAACGCACTGGTAAGGAGCTCATTGGAGTATTGTTCCACTATTTGGTCTCCCTATTACTCAAGTTATGCTAATAATGTTGAATCTGTTCAGGCTCGTTTTGTTAGGTATTTATGTATGAAGAATGGGATTCGAAAAGCTATACCTGATTACAATGATAGGTTAAGGCACTATAAGATGATTAGCTTAAAGGATAGGCGGATCCATTCTGACTTACTTACACTACACAAAATTATAAATGGTTCCATAGATGCGCAATTGATTCAATTTTTTAACTTTTGGGCTAGCCAACGTAGCAAGCGACATTATCGCATTTTTCAGTTGCCTACCTCCACCTTAAATACTACCTATAATAGCCCCTTAACACGTATGGCAAGGCTATATAATGAAAGGTCCAACTTGACGGATTACCCTATCGAAGTTTTCTCTATGAGTTTCGCTTCATACAGACGTTCTCTATATAAACAGTGCGAACAATGTATGTCTATATAGCTCAAATTGTTTTTGTTTTTGTAGTGTTCTGGTTTTAGACTTATTGGACACACTCTTTATTTTTTCTTATCGTCTCTAATTTCATTTTGTCAATGTCATGCATACCTGTTATTTGCATGGTTACTGAAATGCCGATTTTAGATGTTATTTTTATTTGAATTGTAAGTGACAGTGCTGTTGGTGTGCTTATTATTATAAATAAATAAATAAATAGCTTTCAGCTACTGTGCTGGACCTCCACCCTCCGTGGAGTTTCAGTTCTATAAGATCAGCGCCAGAATTTGCTTAAAGGGTGGCAGAGCTTTTAGGAAAGCAATGTCCTGCGTACTATTCGGGATTTGATAAATTCAAGAATGTGTTAATCTCTTTTGGCGTCGACCTATTTTATTGATTCCAATAGGTGGCCGAGTACATTTTCCGCCATGGTATTGTATCTATCGGTTTTTGTACTAGTGGGCTTTAAAGCATGATATTTTTCGACGATTTTTACGTACTCTTGTCGTATCGCGAACGTTATATCAATTTTGGTTTTCATATCAGTTAAAACGATTAGTAATAAATTTTCCGAGTGTCAAAAATTAGCACAAACTGTGAACAATTATTTTAAAGATAATCTATTTACAGGAAAAAATTTATAGTACAGTAGGTTTGTAGATAAATAGGTACTATAAGTACTTACTTTCACGGCCAGAAACTGTAGTCAGGCGAATCATTTAGAAAACGTTCAATGTTTTGGGAGGTTAGCACTCTTTTCTTTGGCTTATTACCCTCGGTTAGACGCTTTAACTTGAGTAGTTTGAAATACCAATGTTGTGTTTAATTCTCACTGTGGCTTTTAGCATAGAATATATGCTCCAATGTGTCAACGGCTTCTTAGTCTTTGTTAATTCGTTGAAATAGTTAAGAAATACGGAATCTGAAAAGGAATTGGCACCATTCGTGGTTTTCCAGTCGCAGAACAAAATATATGTTTTCAGGTAAGTACAACTCCCGAGATTTTGGCGGCAACAAATTATCTACTACGAGTATAATTGCTGCTTTATTTCGAAATGATTCCGGAGTCAGTGTCTCATTTTCGTCACTGGAAGAACTAATTTTATTATAATTAATGTTATTACATTTTACAATAACTTAAAACAACCACGATACCAGATAGAAAATAATCTAAGTTGGCGGGTTTTTTTTTTAATTTAATTTTATAGCTCTATGGAATAGCTCCATGTAACCAGCCAGTACGTACTTTCAGCACGTTTTATTTATTTTTGTGCATAATTCGTATATTCGTGCTTGTTCCAAATTAAAAATGTTCTTATTCACTCGGTGACTAAAAGAGAGTTTTATTCACTGTTAACGATGAATAAAATGCCCTTTTTCGAGTGGCAATGGTAAAAAAGTTATTTTTGGTGGCATATAACTGCGCCTTAATAACCGTCCGTTAGTGGCACAAGGATAGTCCATCACACTTTCCCTCTTCTCAAGCGTGCCCATGGAGACCCAAGAGGAAAACAAAAGACTAAAGACAAATGACCCCATTCCTCACCAATGTAGACACTGAGTAAACTGTAAAAGGTAATAACATCAAGTGGTATCCCACCTGAGCGTTTCCGCACGAATCTTGGTGCGGTGTCGACCCTCGTCTCGCGATGGCAATACGACTAACATCGGCGTCTTGAATATCAACTACCGTATGACAGGAGCAAGGGTGCTTGTTAGTGGTAACGGATTCGGAATGGTTTGGTAAGTTTGTGTTTGGGGGTGGGATTCTTAGTTTGCTGGAGGTTTTTACTAGGTTATTTCAAAACATACCTACATACCTACAACTCGTAAACTGCGGCCATTACCACTGGGCCTCCACTGCTCTGTGTGTATATGTTGTTGGTGTGTATTCAGTGCAAACATTAGAAATATCCAATCAGTTATTATATATTATCTAATAACATTGATTTAATATAGTAGAGAGATGCAAATAAATATTGATCGTTGGAGAGGGAATTGGAAGCCAAACACAAGATGAATGGATTATAAGAGGAATATTATGAACTAATCGAAAGTGAATGATAGATTGAAGATAGACATGGTAGAATCAGGCAAGTGCGTTTCGGACTTGATAATGTTTATTATTACGTATATTTTGATATTTACAGAACCCTAAAAACGTGTTTTGCGAACCCCAAGTACACCCGGTACGGAACCCTAAAAACGTGTTTGCGAACCCCAAGTACACCCGGTACGGAACCCTAATAACGTGTTTTGCGAATCCCAAGTAACATGGAACGAGGGCAGAAAGATGATTATGTATAGAGAAATATCCCAGAACCACGAGACATTACTTATATTCTGATTTTCAAAATGTGTGTGATTGAGTAGTATTACTACGTATTTATGTACTTTGAACAGCTTTTTCAGGGGGATGGCGATATAGACTGAGACGTAACGCACAGGATCAACTCAGGATGGCTGAATTGGCGACAGGTCACTGGAACAACTTGCGACCGACGGATGCCCCTTAAGTTAAATGGGAAAATCTATAAGTCCTTGATTAGACCTGTCGTACTGTATATATCAGAATGTTGGGCTGTGAAAAAGACGGATGAAAAAAGATTGCACGTGGCGGAGATGACAATGTTGAGATGAATGTGTGGAGTAACGAGAATGGATAAAGTGAGAAAGGAGGACATTACACGTAGTTAAAAAGAGGCGCCAGTCACAGAGAAGTTGAAAGGGAGCCACTTTTCTTGGTATGGTTATGTGAAGATGTAACACTTAAAAATAGAATAAATTTAGATTCGTGGAATGGAGCGTTATTTTGCGAGTTGACAGATGACAGATTGTCGTTTGACGTTTTTTTTCTCCAACTTGATCTGGAGCGAGCCTGCCTATTAAATTTTATTTATTGAAAAAAAACTTCTTCAAAGCACCTAATGATGTCTCGAGGTGTAAAAGGGACCAGAGTCAAGTTCAAATGCTGTAAGCATAACAATGTAGGATGATGTAAGTACTCTTATTGGCATTTTCTGTAGCAACGCTAAGTCTTAAGCATGGCATTTATGATTCTCACCGAATGTTCTCTTGTTGGCAGGGTTCCTACTTTACCTTTAATAATATAAGAATAAAACTTTATAAAATGGTCGGATCATAAACTTCACATTATTTTGGAAGAACAATGCGGTCTTAGCAAAAGGTTCCGAACACCAACATCCACGTGTCCAGAGATGACCATGATTAGATGACCACGGCTTAGATATACTACAAACAAACTACATGCGAAAAAACCCGAAGATAGGTAACTAGGGTCTCATGCCATAAATTGTCTCTGACGCTAGCCGGTGGAAGAAAAAAATTCTTTACAAAGAGGAGGGATGAATCACATGTAACCAAAAGAGTTATGAATATAAATGTGGATGGATGTAGAGGGAGAGGGAGGCCAAAGAAATGGATTGTACATAGTACATAGAAGTACATACTAACACTTATCAATCAGACACATTTTGTTAGTCAGATTATAAGTAATGTTTTGCGTTTCTGAGATCTTGGTTTAGTAGGAATAAAGAGGTATAGCGCACCTCTGTGTAGAAGCATGTTTGTACATGTATAGTGCCAATCATCACGTATTAATTTTTTTTCTTTATTTTAAGAGCTTCATCGCTAAGCGATAACGTCGCCCTGTAACATCAACATCATCACTTAGTAACTAAAGTTCAAATTAATTTATTTTACTCGTAAAACAAAAAATTGGCAGTTTGTACAGTATTCTGGCTTGATCCGATAAAGGACAAGCCTGGATAAATTCGTAACTGAGTTACCGCACCCCTGGGCACTCAGGCAAGGAAGGAACAGAGGTGGGTTTTAGAAAAAAAAAGTTGGCATTACACTCTCCAACATCGTAATTATATGTGGATCCAAGTAAGGTAAATCTTCCTGTCAGGGTCGCGGATAAATTCGAAAGTGAGTTACCGCTATCCTGGCACAAGCAACTGAAGGAACAAGGGTGGGTTTTAGTCAGTAAAAGTCTTACACCCCCTCCCGCTCCACCCAGAGTGGCGAAGTCATTGGATTATATCCCACTCCAAAAAAAAAGTAGGTATGTTTAATCGTACAGTTCCATTCCGGACACACTATCAAAACGTGTTGCACATCTTCGACTATTACACATGAATTAATAAATATATGGACCAATAGTGATTTAACTATAAACAATAAGCATTTAAATGATTTTCTTGCAACAAAGTTAGGACTTCACTTAAATAAACATGAAATGTAAGTCATCTATAATCATCAACTACATTGTAATGGCATTTTAAGATTATAGTTACTACACAAACAGCTGATTGTCGCAAATCACGAGCGTGTTAATGTGACTTTTAAAAGCAAAGACAAAAGACTCAAATTACAATGACTGACTAAGAGACTGTTTGAAATTGTAATTACAATGCTGTATAATATAAATATCCGCTGTAAAATTAAACAAGCATGCATATCATTAATTAGATATGTTTTTGTTTTAAAAACGTTCAGCTTGCGAAAGGTACTTTTTATCTTTATTATTTCCATGTTAACTTTTGTAAAGTAACGTTTTCCGTTTGTCGTTTTTTTTTTTTTGTTAAGTGAAGTGAGGTTTCATGTAAAAATGTTGTGAGTCCCTGAATGTTATTTGAAAAACGATGTGGTAACTTAATTTTTGCTAAGTACAGTTGGTGTCGTGAAATGAGAGACTTTCGTGATTAAAGATTTGAGAATTAATGGGGATGATTTTAAAAGAGTAAAGTGCGACGAAATAAATAACATAACCAGTCTTTAGATAATGTTTCCACTGCTGGAATTTAGGCCTCTTCTCCAGGAGAGGGATGGGCCGTAATCCACCACGCGGGCCCTGTGTGGGTAGGTGGATGTCACATGCCTTCGATTTTTTTTTGTTTTTGGACATGTTGGTTTCATCACGATGTTTTCCTCCACCGAGACGAAATAAATAATCATCATCATCAACAGCCTTTTTAATGTCCCCACTGATGGAGCACAGGCCTCCTCTCTGTGAGAGGGTGTAGACCATAATCCATCACGCGGGAACAGTGCGGATTGGTGGATGTCACATGTCTTTGCATTTTTGGTTCTAGGACATAATAAATAAAAATAATAACTTAGTTCGAAATTTATTTTTATTACATGAAAAGATGTTTAATAGGAAACATCATTTCTATTAAATGATAGGTGTAATGGTTGCTTTATTTAATTTTACCTTTTCATTTAATCGTTTCATTGTTTACAAGAACATGCTTGAAACCTTTTGAATACTTGTCCACACAACAGAGTGAATATATTATTTTAATATAATCGCAACGCTGGTCCCCATGATAAAGGTTCAACCTAGTATGGGGACCACTGTCCAAACAAACTGAATTTTCAAATAGTACCAGTTATGATAATTATGTTGTAGATTTAAAGTGATTCTGTAGCAATGAACAAATTAACTTAGTATTTTGTTAATTAATTTAAATATGCATTATTTATACATAGATTATTATTTTTTATAATTGAATAAATAAAGACATATAAATCTTTATAGGACAAAAAACAATTAGAACAGATTCAGTTGAAATATAGCAAGCATATGAACTTCTGTAATCCAAACATGGACGCGCGAACTAAATCAATAAATTCTAAAGATTTTAGGGCTCTTTTTTTGGGTTGGGAAATCATCAAAACACTTCTTCCACCCTGAGCGCTCTTTTTTTCTTTAGGTGGGAAATCATCCAATGACATTTCCCACTCTGGGTGGAGCGGGAGGGCGTGCCAGACTCTTACTGACTAAAACCCACCCCTGTTCCTTCCCTGCCCTGAGTGCCCAGGGGCGCGGTAACGCTATTTCGACCCCGATCCACAACCCCTGGGCAGGCATCGGCCATGACGGGGCCCTGTGATGATTGCTGACAACTCTTTGAGCTCTCTTGGGGAACAAATTAGAAAAAATAAATAAAAAACCAATCATCTCCTAAACTACTGACCCTAGAATAAAATTTTGAATAAAATACTGAAGGTAGTCCTTCTCTAACGATTACAGGAAAACCAATAAGACTTCATAGATTTCTCAAAGGTTTTCGTGCTTCTACTTCTTATAATTTCCACGGCACCCAAAATACAAGAGAATTTCGTAGTGTTCCATTTAACCGACTTTCTTATTTAGTCTGATTATTAACTGAGAGGACTAAAATTAATAGTTAGAAAACATAACATCTTAATCGAATTACAGTTTCGTTGTAGAAAATATATAAAACAATCCTGCTAAAGGTTGTTTGTGCAGTTTATACACTGTTGACTTGTCTCTGTGAAGCACGACGCAAAAGTGAAGTGTTGCTGCATATTGTAAGATTGCTAACAATATTAATTTAAACTGACTGAGCTAACGGTGTATTTCAAAAGGAGGTTTCAATACAACAATGGACGCAATGAGGTAGTAACTATACCTATTAGTAGTTTAACTCTAAAATAATAAACATTCATCCTCTTACTGTTAGAGAAACAAAAATGAAAATTAAGAACTGGCTGCTTCAATTAAACTACGACCAAACGGAATTTTTTTGCTCACAGATTAATATTCCCTACTACCACATACCTCAACTTCATGTAACATCCATCACACACACACACACCCTCACACACACGCACACAAACGTACACACAGATACGTTTATCTACATGCATAAACACATCATGAGTAAACCTAACCCATCACTTATTTGATTTATTTCATCTTATTATATTTATATTTTTTATTCACAATTTGTATCAGTAGAAAGTGGGAGAGTGCACTGACTTCTGTAATACAGGTTTTTTTACCTAGCTCAGAAGTCAGGCTTTTCATAGGATTCTTGTAAAATAGTTTGTGAATAAATTATTATTATTAACTCTTTAAAAAAAAATTGTTTGGAAAGGTACCTGCAATAAAAATAGAATAATCTAAAAAAAACCGACTGTAAAAACCAAATAAAAAGTTTCAAACAAGTCACTTTTTAAGTAGTCTGATGCAGCTGGTGGCAGTAATTTTAGTTCAATCATTGGTTTTATGCCACCAACTGTATCAGACTGCCTGAAAAGTGACTTAATTGGAACTTTTAAATTGTTTTTTTTATACTAAATTTTTGTGAATTATATTTTTGGAATCGTCTCCTTGAGCTATTTATTTTGATAGCCCACATGACCAAGTCACTAAAACATACCTTACTCAATGGCGATTGCCATTATACTTTTCAAAATTCATATAGCCTATTTCACTTCGGTGGTCAAGATCAATCTAATAATACCTCATTTAGTAAAATCTCATATCAATAACTAAGGTAACCTATGAAACCAGTGGCGTAAGATTTTATCTCTATAATTGACCACAACGTCTGTCTTTCAGGTGCTTATAAGCCTTTTCCATAAATATGTAGAATACTAGCAAAGAAGTTCACTTGCAAAAAATTATATTGTAAATGATGCTGCTGAAACTTCTACTCCATAAACGAACATCAAGGACTACTAGCGACATCTCGAGGCACAAAGCGACACGATACACTACGTCACTCTAATCTCTCGACCGTGATTAGTTTCTATTTAAAATATTGTTCCCACACCCCTTCCCTTGATCAACCCCCAACCAAAACTTCCAACTTGATCCCTTGAACAATTGTGTGACTGTTTTGGTGTACAATAAAGTTTTATTCTATTCTATTCTATTATATTCTATTCTTGATGGTTGTATGTTGTATGGTAGGTTGGTAGGTATGTTACTACCTACAGGTAGTAACATCTTTTTCTCGTTAAAGCTAACACATCGTTTTTCATTGTAAAATCTTCAACACAATCTATAAAACACCTAAGTTTTCACCAAACCTCACCGTTGCTGCTACAGATGCATTACACAAGACTGGTCAATAATATGGAATGTTGTAGGCATACGTGTGTTTATAATATAGACTAATCTTTAAATTACATGCAGTCCAATATTGATATCGATTTGTGTCTACAATAATAAAGAAATAAATATCATAATCAGAATAATTAAGATTAGTTCGGTGTAATGCTGATTATTTCATAGTAATATAAAACGAATATTGAAATTGTCTTTTAGTGCGTTATGACTTGATACTTTTAGGTTCAGATGCTTGGGTCGCAGTTACCGCGCACCCTATAGCGTAAAAGGCAACTGAACGAATACAGGTGGGTTTTAGTCAATAAGAGTCTTACTCGTCCTACTGCTCTACCCAGAGCGGGAGAAGTCATTTGATTTTCCACCCTCAAAAAATACATACACATACACACCATAACACACAAGACAAGCACTCCACAAAAACACACTACACACACACAACACAACACATTCTATATCTAGTTTACTTCGGCGATTCAAATTTTGTACACCCAGTACGTAGAAACCTGAGGGTTAAGACGAAGTGAGATACGTTAGAAAAAGAGTAGGTACTGCTGTAAATGCTGCAGCAAACGTTTGAGATTGACATGTAGGTACTATCAAAATGCCACGTGGTTAATCTCAAAAATTTCGTATGCGTGACTGTTTAGGTGTACAATAAAGTTTTATTCTATTCTATTCTGTCACGGGCCCTTGGACAGCTCTATCGTTTGCCTCGTTTAAGTCCTGAAGGGTAAATAATAAATGATTTTTATATAGCAAATAGGTTACAAATAACACTATTACTCGTCAATATTTTTGTCAGTTTACGCTAGATGATGCCGGAGTTTCTCAGCTGACTACCCTGAGAAGAAACACCAGAACAAACTTAGAGGTCAAAGTCTCTTTTAAAGTGGTTTAATCCATACAGTAATATGTACTGAGATGAGTTTTTGAGGAGAGCACCTCGTAAGTTTGAGTGGACCTGTCTAGACAGTGCAAGCATTGGTCAGTTATCGTATAGCTCAACTCAGAACTTTAAGGAGCTCAACGAACCGACACCGGTGCAAGTAGTTGTACCAAAAAGTGCGTCATACTTCGTGACGAAGTTCCACATCCACTCTACATTTGGGATGGGTCAATCATAACCCATCTGATCAGCTTTTTGCGATTAATCTGAGCCTGTATTCGGTTTACAAATTTTCACTGCACTGCAGTTCGATTTTTTTTTAATGTTGCCTTAAAAAAAAAACACTGGGAATTACGGCGTTCGCAAACATGTAAACTCATATAAACAAGACACCCAGAACCGGAACAACTATCTGTATGCCATAAAAATATTTGCTTCGTGCAGAATTCGAAGCCGCGACACGCCGCACAGCTGCCAATCGCTGAGCCACTGCGCCACCGCACTGTGCCGTCACACCAGTTATGTTTAAGTATAATACGTGATAATCTAAGAATCTCCACGACACATTACTAGTATCAAATTATAGACTTATTGTAATCATGCAGATTATTTTTTATTAATCGATTATAATGATAATGATTGTGTCACGTTCCACAGATATAATATTATTATGGTAATTTATTTAGTTTAAGTTTAGTGGTGTTCATGTAAATACATAGGTGAGTCTATTTAATTTACTTTTTTAATAAAATATTAATATTTTGGATCATCTTTGATAGATCTATGTACTCTATATTGTGAGATCACACCTAAAGCGCAGCTTCTTATACACGCTACGGTTTAGCGTGTATTGGGACACATCTGTGCAGTTTTTTTTACCTATACATATAATACACGCTCCCGTCTAACTACGCAGGTACACCTGCACAGGCAGACCTCTCCGGTTAACCGTAGCGTGTATAACATAGTGAATTGAACAGATGTTCTTGTTATTATCTGTATGGTATCGGATGTAAATCAAGTTTTAATAAAAATGTGCTCTGGTGCATATCTTTAACCACATCGCTTACAATCAGGTGAGATAGTGGTCAAACGCGTGCTTATCAACAACAAAAAAAAACCTTCTTTAATCACTACATATTATAAAACAAATTCCCCCGCCGTATCTGTACGCGATAAACTCAAAAGCTACTGAACGGATTCCCATGCGGTTTTCACCAATAGACAGAGATTCATGAGGTAGGTTTACGTGTATTATTTTATCCATGTGAAGCTGGGGCGGGTCTCTAGTAAAATATCGGATGGATCGGATTTTTGTTTGTATAAAACTTCGTCAATCCACGCGGGCGAAGCTGGCAGAAGCTAGTGTACTTATTGACCAGAGAGTAATGGATGATGTCGGAAAACAAATTCGTTAGAACAATGATGCCTTTGTCTCCAAATCTTTTAGTCTTCTCATTTTTCGTGTCGCTGGCACTACATTATTTTATATTTTTTGACCCAAATCTTTGCCACTTTCACGGAATCATCAGTTACAGTGCAGAAGTCACTTATGCTCCATATTCTGGGGCACAGAGGGCAGGACGGTAAGTGCAGCATAGATTGCAACTAGGCTCCACATCCACATCCTGCTGCCGTTCCGTCAAGGTTGCCCCATTTTCCGAGGTTGAAGTACACTTTCCTACTTGGGTTCTCTTCTCGGATGACTCCGATCTTCGGTGTTTGTGCGGCGTTTCTCCGCAGACCATGGCCCACCTCACATCTTGCTCCGCATGCCCTATCACCTGGGGCCCAATTCTGTAACTTTGAGTTAAGCAACACGCCATCGACACTCTATCGACACACAGCAGACATTATTTTGCCACTGTTGCAAATTTGGTATTCTGCAAAAACTCCAAAATGCTATTCACATATCATAGTAGACCAGACTACCAATTATTATAATAGTTTTATTATGGCGTTTCAATGGCACTACAGTGGCAAGTCAATGACCATAAATAATTTATAGAATACCAAATGTCAATGACTTTTCTATTGAGACATCACTGACACACTATACCGATACACTATTGACAAGTTAGTTATTTTACAGAATTGGGCCCCAGTACAAGTGAGGACCTTATAGCTGCTTCAGCGAATGCAATTGCCATCGCTGAACACTGGGCAAAACATGATATTTAATTAAATTTGCCATCGACATGCTAAGAAGCCTTCTTCTTAACGAATCAATTACCGGAATTCAATCGTTTTAGTAATGTTTTGATGCTTGAACTAACCATCATCAAGTTGTTCAAGTTTACATAATTTTTTAAGACCATAATTAGGTGGTTTCATCTCTTGAACTTAGGCTGAATTGCTATCTCAGTGAACATTCATATACAGGGTGTAACGGAAAGGTGTGGTCATATTTTAAGAACTGCATCTGCCCATCGCTAAGAACAGCTTTCTTCAAGAAAAGCCGAGGAAATTCTAAAAAAAAATTTTTAACTTCCATACAAATATTGATCAGCTGATGATAACTTTGTATGGAAAGTCCAATTTTTTTTGGGAATTTACTTTTTTTTTCTTAGAGAAATCTGTTCATTTCCATGGGCAGATCCGGCTCTTAAAATATGACCACACCTTTCCGTTACACCCTGTATATATTGAAGCATACCAACCTGCACCTTTGAGAACCTAATAGTCTCAGATCCCAAATCAGCCAGATATTACTTATTTTCTGATTAAAAAAATGTGTGGGATTAAAATGAAAGTTAGCGATGATTTGGGAGGGTGCTAAACGTCTTGTTTCATGGAGCCCTATTGCTGTCACTCACGTGTCCGTCTGTCCGTGTATCTGTCTGCAACAAAATCTTGTTCCAAAGAATTATTATTTTTTAACATCCCCTGGGAACTTGAAATTTGGGAATAACGTTTATTATTACGTATATTTTACTAACAAATACCAGTATATCGATAAATCAGATTTTTTCTTCGAAAAATCTCTCATTTGGTTCGGAACCCTTAATGTGCGAAACCCGTCACGCACTTGGCCGTTTCTTTTCAAATATGATCTAAATAAATTCAAAAAATCTACATACGTTCAAATTATGTAAGTAGGTTCTGGTAGCGACATCTATGACCCCACAAAAGAACTAAAATCTCACAAATCCTGCATCGCTAACAGAGATTTCCGAGCGATTTAAACATATAACAGTCCGAAATCAACTATTGGACAGTTGCCCGGATCAGACCTAAAACTCGTCTGGTCGGAGGATCCTCCTTTTTCAATGGAGATTTGTGGGACATTACACCCTATTACTCTACTAAATGCCAAACATTTTATTAATCAGTAATGTCTGGCAGCTCTGGGATCTTACTGTATAATGAACACCAATGACGCTCGCTGTTATTAATGTCTGACCGCTTACTGACCCCAAATTATTAAAAATGTTAACCATCGACTCGATAAAAGAAAATGCACTATCATAATTATTGACATGATCATCATGCTTGCATATACTTATCTTCTTACACCTCGCCACTTCCCGTTAGTCGGGGTCAGCTTCCTATTCTTGAGGCGCCACTTGTTCCGCTGGTAAGTATCGTCAGTAGATAGACCGTACTTCTTCATGTCTTTCAGGACACTCGTCATCCAAGATATTAGGGAACATATGATTTTTAATTTTTAGTGGTCAAACGCGTAAACGCAAGAATAAAAAATAAATAAAAAAAAACATACATACAGTCGAACATAGAACCTCCTCCTTTTTCGAAAGTCGGTTAAAAAATAAGAGCAGCCTGAATAACGAGCCTTATCAACTGCCAGGGTTAGGAACAGGGGTGGGTTTTAGTCAGTAAGAGTCTGACACGCCCTCCCGCTCCATCCAGAGCGGGAGATGTCACTGAATGATTTCCCACCAACCAACAAAAAAAAAATGGTCACAGGAGTTAACAAGGGTGGGTTTTAGTCAGTAAGAATTTGACACGCTCTCCCACTCCACCCAGACCGGGAGAAGTCATAGGATGATTTCCCCACCCAAAAAAAAAAACGGTCACAGGTGTGATCAAACGAGTCACCGCGGCCCTTGCATTGGTAACTGAAGGAATACATGGGTGGGTTTTAGTCAGTAAGAGTTTGACTCACCCTCGTGCTTTTAGGAAATCATCAAATTACCCGGAAGTTATTTTATGATTTCCCACCATAAAGAGAAGCATCTTATCGAGCTGTTGTAAGACATTGCAAAATACGGTGCAGTACCTTATTATTAAGAGCAGTGGTGGCCCAGTGGTAATGGCCGCGACTTACAAGTTGTAGGTGGTGAGTTCAAACCCAGGCAGGCGTTTTACTTTGTGTAAATTATTTCATCGCCACTGCTCTCAAAACGGTGAAGGAAATCATCGTGAGGAAACCGGCATGTCCTAGAACCAAAAATTCGAAGATATGTGACATCCACAGGAGGCCTGTGCCCCTGCAGTGGGGACAATAAAAGGCTGATGATGATGATGACCTTATTAGTGTAATTAATATGTATCAATATCTATCAGATAATACTTTTAACTGTTTTATCGTAAATTAGAACGGAATGTAGATAAAGAAAATATATTTATCTACAATTAAATATCTGCTTGTCATTTAATTGGTTGTACCTATTCTTTGAATTTCGTTAATCATCTGAACTGATATTCATTAGTTTAGCTTATATCCGTTTAACATATATTTTGAAGGTCAGAACTCTTGAAGTCAAAAGTTCACACTATGGCCAATAGATGGCATTACTTATCACATCTTTTCAGAAATTACTACGAAAGAGTTTCATTTTATTCAAGGGTTTCAGTTTTTATCTCAGTTTCACATCTCAAAGATGCTATCAGATTGTTGGAACAGCATCAAAAAATGATATGCTATTGACGTACTTACCGTTGAATTTATAAAAATATTTACCTATGTATTGAGACATCTTAATAAAATTGTTGGCAGCATGTTGAACAGGTCAATAATTGCACATTGCACGTAAAGATCAATTTTAACAAAGATTAGCATAAAGTAAAAAAAAATGTATGTTAAAGAATTACAATTATAATAAACATCCGAATTGATAACCTCCTCCTTTTTGAAGTCAGTTAAAAACAGATAATATTTAAAATGGGTAAAGGCTCAATTACATCTTCCGATTTCAAGTGACCCAATTTAGGAACAATCAAACTAGGAAGTAGGAAGCTAGCGATTACACTATCCTAAATTGGACTCCTAAATCGGAATCCTAAATCGGCAGTGTTGCCAACTCTTACAAATTCAAGCCCCTAGATAGAATATCAAAAGTCACTAGAAAGTCTCTAAAACTGATTCTACCAGGAGCACACTAAAAAAGAAAAAGAGTAGACTCAGATTTTTTTTCTGGGAAAGGGACCTTGGGAAATTTTATTTAATTTTAAACACATATAAGAATACTAACAGCCCATTTGTAGCGAAAAAGTCGTCCTTTCAATCTCACTAAATCGACACTAACTGCTCTAACTGCTATTACACCTTCCTGTTTGCTAAATTGGGTCCCTTGAAATCGGAAGGTGTAATTGAGCCTTTAATGATAGTTTCACCCGTGTTCCTTCAGTTGTCTGTGCTAGGGCCGCTGTGGCCCCTCGTGTGTTCTCTCGGCCGTGGCTGGTACTGCAGCGTGTCTTTCGAGTCATTTTGCTCCCGTCTCAAGCCGGGGCGGATGAGTTCATAGATAATAATATCTATCAGAATGTCTCCAAAATATTTTGACTAAATTCTTCAAACGATTGGGTAACTCCGTCTTGGGACATGTCAAGTGGATTGTTTGAACAATCTAATCAATATTATAGATAAGTATTTGATATCAATGTAGGTATATGCCATCTATCCGCATATCGCGATTATCTTTGAAAAGTACGTATGAAGTTAGATTGGTATACAAAAAGACGATTGAAAATATTCGTTGGAAATTATAAGATGTTGTTTTTCTTATGGAATTGCCACAGCAGTGTGTTTTAAAGTATATTTCCCATTTTATAACGTGTTTATCTTTTATGCAATAATTTCATTATTCATCATCATCTTCCTGCCCTTATCCCATGTTACTTGGGGTCTGCGCAACACGTTTTTTTCTTCCATTCTGTCCTGTCAGCCATCACGCTATCACTAACTCCCATTTCTGTCATATCACTCCTCACACAGTCCATCCATATTTTCTTTGGCCTCCCTCTCCCAATCCATCCATCCACATGTATATTAATTACTACTCTTTTAGTTACCTGTGTCTCATCCCTCCTCTTCACATGACCATACCAAAATAAGCCTTTCAACTTTTCAGTCACTGGCGCCACTTTTAAACTACCTACTTAATGTACTCATTTCTCACTTTATCAATTCTAGTTACTCCACACATCCATCTAAACATTGTCATCTCCGCCACATACAATAATATGTATACATACATATAATACTTTCATTATTATGTTATCTATAATTAAAGACAGAAAATCATGTAGATCAAAGACAATAACGTTGCATTTCTGCTAGACTAGTTTCAATACCCAGTAACTGGGTTATACGAGACCCGATGGTTCTCAGACTTTCAGGCTTCTGAAGACCCGTAACGACTGTCCAAGATTGACTGCCAGGACCAACGGTTTAGCGATTTTCCGAGACACGGAGGAGTCTCGGTACGTAAAAATGGTAACCTATTCATGAACCAACCCGGCAAGCGTAGCTTAACCTGATGGATCGACCCGTGCGGCTGTTATTACTTTAGCCACGAGCTTCTCCACCATTTCCCCCCTACGAAACCTTCGCAATTCCGAGTTGACTGATGATTGTAGTGGATAACCAATGTGAGCATTAATATTATCGTGATAATACTTAGGATTTATATTAAGTATTCTTATCAACCTAATTTTAATAGCGCTAAATGATTATTAATCGTTATTACTTACATTTCACCTTATTTCGATCGATAAAGAAATAAAAAGTTCTTTTTTGGGAGCGTTTTAAAAGAAATCATAAAAAATAACTAAGAGCAATCTGCCAATCTGCCTAGCCTTTTCCCAACTATCTTGGGGTCGGCTTCCAGTCTAACCGGAGGCAGCTGAATACCAGTATTTTACATTTAGCGACTGCCTATCTGACCTCCACAACCCAGTTACTGGGTAATACCCTTGGTAAGACTGGTTGTCAGCCTTACGGGCTTTTGACGACCCGTAACGACTGTCAAAGATTCACGATTGACAGCCGGGACCAACGGCTTAACGTTTTATCCGAGGCACGAAGAAGTCTCGGTACGTAAAGATGGTCACCCATTCATCGACCAACCCCGGCAAGCGTAGCTTAACCTGAGATACATATATGTCCTATGGGGGGTCAAAGGGTCTTTATCTCATTAGAGTACTGTGACATTTACAAAAGAGTGTGGTTAAGCTCTTCCTCTAGCTATTCTATCTTCGCTTCCGTGGCGATTGGCGATAAATATTACCACTGGATTTTGCCCGCGGTTACGCCTTCGTGAACGTCGATAACTATCCCAAGCGAACGTAAGTACTCCAGGGATAAAAAAGTATCATATATGTCCTCTGCCCAGTGTGTTCATATGATATCTAGGGCATGATCTACCCGTGTACCGTGTAATGAAACTTTCATTCAAATCCTGAGCCTTTATTTCTTTTAACGTTAATGCTAACGCTTCGTGCAAAATGTATGGCAACGACATTACTGGGCGTGAGTCACGTGACAGTTCTCTCTGCAGGTAATGTCCTTGCCATACATTTCGCACGAAGCGTTAGCGTTAGCGCTATTGTAAAAGTTATTTGGTTAAGGGGCTGAACGGTTTAGCGTGATTAAGGGGCTTACAAAACCTAAACGCAACTATACGCAAGTTATTCAATGCCTAAAAGTATATGATCTACTGCGGTAAACTAAATCAGAAAAATATTATGATATTATTCAGGATATGTGGTAGTTAGATAGCGTATTTAAAACATAAACACCTAATTTGATATGATAGAAAACAATCACGAAGATACCTCATAAAATTTCTTATGACTATTAAAAACCATACTAACATACATGCAACCATTCAATTTTTTTGTCAGATTATTCTACAGGCAACATTTCAACTTATTAGTGTTTAAGTTTTTAGTCCAATCAATAGTTTTTTCTGTAAATAGATAATTGCTTCATATTTTGCAATAAATTACCAGCATTGTGTCATCGCGCTTCTCTTTCTTTTTGCAGTCTGAGAGTGACCACGCTTTAGGTCCTATAGTCCCCTTAAATATAAATCCAGATTTTCACATTTATAACATTAGTTGGAGATATCAAATTCAGACAAAGTTCAAGTCACGTGGTAGTTCTACATTCTAGAGGCACTATAAACTTGAAAAGAGGATAGAAGCATCGTCTATGCAAATTCAGAGCGGTGCACTCCTTCCCCTGGGGCGTGACGCTGTTACCGACTCACAAACACACTTTTGAAATAATAATACGTTGCTGAGTTAGGTAGACGTGCTTTCTAGCCGTTACTTTATTTTGAACTAGCTGTTTCCAGCGGCTTCGACCCCGTATTGGTCCCGCTGGAACCGTATAAGATTACAGAGTAAAAGCATATGATAGTCAGAAACAGTGTGACTTTCTATTAGTGAATGAATTTTCGTAACTGGAACAGTAATTCCAGAGATTATCTAATTTTTACGAACATATAAACACTCATACAAATTGACTTCTTCATTAATAATCAGTTGAGATTACAATTCTTAGTTAGCATTAGCGACCCGCTCTTGCTTCGTTTGCATCATTAGTTTATAAGATTCCTGATGCTGGGACACTGATCATAATCCATCACGCGGGCCTAGTATGGGTTAGTGGATGTCACATATCTTTAAATTTCTGGTGTCTGTTTCATCACAGTGTTTTCCTTCATCTCATGCAGAAAATATAAAGTAAAGTGTATCTTTGAGGATCGCCCAGAGGACAAGGTGGAGCATACGGTGGAGGTTTGCCCCGCTTGGGCAGAACACCGCCGTGTCCTCGTGGATGCGATAGGCGACAGCGACCTCTCGCGCCGTGCCCTGGTTCAGGCCATGGTACGGAGCGAGAGGGAATGGGAGGCCGTCTCCTCCTTCTGCGAAGCAGTAATGCTCGCGAAGAGGGAGGTGGCATATGTTAGGGAGGCTCAACAACAGCCGAGTCACCCTAGCGCCCCCAGCCGCGACCGCCGCAGGAGACGCCAGGGGCCGCGAGACGATCTCCGGCCACCGTAGACCCGGGCCTGCGGACAGCGAGTAGTGGGTAACTCGCCGTCCGATCAGCACCAGGCCCGAGAGTCGACGGCGCGTAGTGTTCCACGCGCGCCTCAAAGAGTTGTCAGCCAAAGGAAGGGGCCTGCCACGGCCGGTGCCTGCCCGGGGGTGGAGGATAAATTCGAAAGAGTTACCTCGCCCCCGGGCACTCGAGGCAGGGAGGAACAGGGGTGGGTTTTAGTCAGTAAGAGTCTGACACACCCTTCCGCTCCACCCTAGAGCGGAAGAAGTCATAGGATGATTTCCCACCCCCCCAAAAAAAAAAAAAAAAAAGTGTATCTTTGAATCCGAACCCATAACTTTTGACACATAAGTTGGGGTCGCTACAAGTGAGTGTATTAGTAATAATATTATTTTAGTACTGTTAAATCTTTCTCGAGATTTTCACATAAGTGAATGCACATCAGACAAACACTTTTTTATACTAATCGGACACTACAAATTAATTTATTTTCCAAACGTAAGTATTATAAAAAGCTACTAAGATCCCATCTTAAACGGTAAGTCATAATGCCCATCCTCTTGAAATTATTGATATTTACTTTATATAATTTTACTGTCAAGCCTTTTTCTTATGCGGGGCTGGGGCAATATCTTTCTCTGTCTGCATCCTAATAACAACTAATTACTTTCGTTCATATTCTCTAAAAGTCATCATCTGCCTAGCCTTTTCCCAACTATCTTGGGGTCGGCTTCCAGTCTAACCGGATGCAGCTGAATACCAGTATTTTACATGGAGCGACTGCCTATCTGACCTCCACAACCCAGTTACTTGGTAATACGATACCCCTTGGTAAGACTGGTTGTCAGACTTTCGGGCTTCTGACGACCCGTAACGACTGTCAAAGATCCACGATTGACAACCGGGACCAACGGCGTAACGTGCTTTCCGAGGCACGGAGGAGTCTCGGTATATAAAGATGGTCACCCATCCACGGACCAACCCCGGCAAGCGTAGCTTAACCTGATAGATCGACCCGTGCGGCTGGTATTACTTTAGCCACGAGCTCCTCGATATTCTCTAAAAGTATATTAAATAAAAATAACTTTACTGTCAAGTACCAAGACTATTAAAAGTCTTGGTAAAATGTTAGTAACAATTTACGTACAAACTATGTTAGTAAAAACAATACAAAATAATACATAACCATAAATAGAACCTCCTCTTCCTCGCGTCGTTTTTCTCAATGTGAGGGTCGTGATCCCCTGAACGTGGAGTAATCTTTGTCTTGATGATGTTTCGCCATCTGTTCCTATCTTTGGCATCGTGAAGCTCACCATGATGTGTTCAGTGTAGAGCGGATTTGGTCCGACCATCTGAGTGGACTAAAAACTCGCCGAAGTATACCCTCGATTTTGCATACATAACAATACAGTCCAATACAGAACAATGCAGTTCAATACAGAACAATACAGAAACAATACAATTACCGGCCAAGTGCGTGTTAGGCCTCGCGCAGTGTAGGGTTCCGTAGCCGCCCGTTATAACATGCGGACTTAGAAGAGCGTTTTATGTTTATTAATTGTACTACAGACATATTAATTGAGTTCATGCCCATTTCAAATATTAAATAAGTAACAACTTCACTTACCAAAGTATTATTCACGTAAGGATTTTGTGTTTTGTACGAAATTTTCGAAGTAGGTATATTTTATATGTTGGGCGACTATTACTCTCAAATTAACAGAGCTAACTTAGCCATGATAGTTTTCTTTTAAAGTTCGTTATATTAAATACTACCATCATGAATTTCTTCAAAATTTTCAAGTCAACAGTTTAGCTTTTAGTGTTAGGACACGCTGGAATCACTAAAAATATCACTTTAAAGATTAATATTTCGTAAACGAATCACTTTTTTTCCGATTCAGTGATTCGTTTGCGAAATATTAATCTTTATGTAAGACCTATCTAGCGATGCCCCCACACTATAGAATAGGCGAGAAAAAAAAGTCACCCCAACTTACAATAACAATAAATATAATACAACGTACAATAACTACAATATTATTTTAGTTTTCAAAATTATATTATTTCGTTTTCTTGGCCTTATTAATATATACCCATACAAAATTGCAGCTTTCTAGTACAAACAGTCTCTAAGTTACTAGCGGACAGACCGGAACTACAAGGATGCCTTGCCCTTGTTGGGACTACGGAACCCTAAAAACAGTTAGTGACACCACTACTGCAAGGGTTTTCGTCCAATATCCATTCTCCCAATCCTCTCCAAAATTCTCGAGAGCGTTGTTCAGAAGCAACTGTCTTTTTATCTGTCCTCTAATGGCCTGCTGAGTCCTTACCAATCTGGTTTCAGACCTGGCCATAGCACCGTGACAACTCTGGTCAAAATAACTGACGATATAAGACTGGCTATGGAAAACAAATGTCTGACAGTGTTGGTTTTACTGGACTTCAGCAGTGCCTTTAACTCAGTTGACTTTGACATCCTCTTAGGAATTCTTTCCTCCCTTAATGTCTCTGCGGCGGTAATTGAGTGGTTCAAATCTTATCTTCGGGGTCGCTCGCAGTCTGTTCGGTCTGATGAGGGTTCCTCTGAATGGTGTGATTTGGCTGCGGGTGTACCTCAGGGTGGCGTTCTCTCTCCTCTTCTTTTCTCAGTTTTTATAAACGCTATCACTAAGGTCCTAACTTCTAACTATCATCTCTATGCAGACGACTTGCAGTTATACCGTCACTTTAAAGTGGGTGAACTCGCTGGGGCTGTGGATGCCATCAATGATGACCTTGAAAATATCAACAAGTGGGCTAAATCTTTTGGACTCTTACTGAACCCAACTAAGTCGCAAGCGCTCATTATTGGTGGCAGATACATGCTCAGCCTTTTAGATCATCAGTCTCTCCCGCCGGTAGTGTATGATTCGGTGCCCATATTGTACTCGAAAACCGCTAAAAATCTAGGCGTCCATATGGACACTAACCTCTCTTGGGAAGTACATATTGCAGATGTCAGTAAGAGGGTCTTCTACTCTTTTCAGTCTCTTAAACGTCTCCAAAAATTCTTACCATTTCACACTAAGGTCACTCTTGCTCAATCTCTTCTCCTACCGCTTATAGACTATGCGGATGTCTGTTTTCTAGATGCTACGGAGGTACTCCTAAATAAACTCGAGCGACTACAGAACTTGTGCATCCGCTTCATTTTTGGCCTCCGCAAATACGACCATGTGTCGGAGTTTCGGACCAAATTGAGGTGGCTGACGATTCGGCGTCGGCGAGATACCCATACCCTATCTCTTCTCTATACTATCCTGCACAATCCTTTTTCTCCTCAATACCTTCGTGAACGGTTTGAGTACTTCATCCCGAGGGGTAAACCCTGTCGCACTGTCAACTCTCTTCTCCTTCGTACTCCGCGTCACACTTCCAGCCGCTATAATGGCTCCTTTTCTGTTACTGCAGTGCGTCTCTGGAACTCTCTCCCACACTCACTACGCGACAGTCCTTCTCTAGATGTCTTCAAGAAGAAAATCAAAGAGCACTTCCTTTCAAATTGACATAATATTAGTATATATTGTATTTATTAGTATGTAGGTATAATATACATTTGGAATTATTTATGTAGGTTTATATATATATGTTTTGTGCACTGGATCCTACCCTCAAATGTGATCTCTCTCTATCACTCAAAGGTTTGCTGGGAGAAAACTCAACATTGAGTTAAGCTCGCCTTTGTACATGCATTGTGTAACTACTAAGTACTATGTGAAATTTTTGGTGTACAATAAAGAATTATGAAGGTCATAAGGTTAGGTTATTGAATCTTCTGTCATAAAAACTTTGATACTTACATAAAAACCGTACTGTTTAGGTACCATTTCGTAATGATTTGGCTTGTGTTAATTCGTCGCGCGCTACTCAACTTTTATCTTATCTTACCAAATAAAATAATTAATTAAAAAGATAGTAAAATACGTACCTGTCATTAACACACTCTTTATTCAGTCTACTTTAGTCGTCAATACAACACAGTGAAATTAGGTTACGGCCAATGAATTAATAGCATCTATATGCTCAATATTTTGTCTTGTAAATTTTATGGGTTACTATCTTCAGCCTGTGGCTTCGCACCCGTGAAATTTGAAAATTGTCCTAAGGTAACATACTCCCGGGATGAAAACATTATAAGTCCTATTCCAGGGCATGGTCTACCCGTATGCCAAGTTTCAACTAAATCCGTTCAGCCGTTTAGTCGTGAAGAGGCAACAGACAGCAAGACATAAAGGCAAACTTTATAATATTAGTATGGCTCATTTGTAGGTCTTGTCAATTTCATTACGAAAAACGGCATAGCTCTTCTCTCTTGTTTATTTTGGATCACTATCTAATTCCATTATTTCTTCTTTTCCAGAAATGTATTTACTAGCACTACTAACAGTCGTCGGGGCGGCATATGCCGTACCCTTAGCGGTACCTTCAACCGAGCTTTTTAGTACTGCGTCCGAACAAGAACGGGCAGCAGCATACGTGCTGCCCAGAGACACAATCCCAACCTTCTATGACGTCAGACTCACCCTCAACCCAGACAATGAAGAATACTTCACGGGATCTGTCGACATCAGAATTCTGCCATTGGTCAATACCAACCAAATAGTCCTTCAAGCTATGGAAATGGTTATCAATGCCGCAGACATAGAGGTCTTCAGTGAAAGAGCGCCGACAGTTAACTTGTTCCAAAGCCATACATTGGCCAATAATGATACCCATATGTTCAGGATCACGTTAAGCCAAAGTATGACGGTACTGCAACCCCATACTATTAGAATCAAGCACTATGTTGGGCAGTACGCTGAGAATATGTTTGGTATTTACGTGTCAACGTTCGCGACTGACGGTACAACTCAGTAAGTATTTTTTTTTGGAGTTATTTTAATTAGGTGAAAGTATTTCGATTGATACTAAAAATATTCTAATTAAAATAACCAGTTTTTCGACTTCATGTAATTAACATAAATATTTTTAATAGCCTAATATTCAAAATAGTTTTGTTAATTCAAACTAAGAATATGTATGCAATATACATTTTGGACCTCAGAGATGATTTGCAGTCATTATATTGCGTTTTGGCTCCGCATGACAGAGTTGTATGTCCTGAAAATTCAAGTTTGTTCAAGGTTGATATTATTCGTAGTACTCGTATATGTTTTACTTAAAAAAATGGAAAATCATGGTACTTAAACCATTGTTTAAATAACAGTATTGTTTAGTAATAGCTCGACAACCGCACATTTTACGTTGCCTACAATAGTTATTTAGGGTGATTTCTGACTGTATGATTTGCAGCTAACACCGTAGTGTTAGGCTACTTGCGCACCTAACTGTACCAGAAGAAGAAAGTATTTTTTAAAAAGAAGCCACACCATGCCACCTGCACCTGTTTGCTTGGTTTGTTGTTAGAAAACCGAAATGCTGGGTTCACCTTTGTCATTAACTGTCACTTGTACTGTATATATGTTATAATTCTGCAAAAAAGTATAATAATGATAAAGAAGTTCACACAAAGGAAATATAATAAGTTTGTGTTAGGCGAGTTTGACGACTTCACATACATACCTAATGAATTACTCACATTTCTGCAGTTTCTGTAGTCCACAAATAAAACAGGTAACAATACCCATAGTTAAATTTAAGTTCGTGTAAAAATTGAGTAACTTTTTTGGTGTGGGTACAATACTGTTTAGTCTAGTCTAATCTATTCAAAATTTAGTTACAGTAGTCCCGTCCGGTTCAAATGGAAGTATAATTATTTAAGAGATAAAATTGTATTCAAAGTGGCCATTGTAGGCAACGTAAAACCAGCGTAATGTTCCACATACACACGGGTCACAAGCGTCCTCCCTATGAGAGGCTCTGGACCGCTATCCACCACACCCAATTTTCGGTGGTAGATGTTACATGTCTTCAAATTTTTAGGTCTAGGATATGTCGTCGGTTTTCTCACGATGTTTTCCTACACCGTTTCAAAATTGTGTATATAAAATTCTCTTTCACTTTTCAGCAAACTCATTACATCTCAGCTGCAGCCAACATTTGCTCGCCGCGCGTTCCCTTGCTACGATGAACCCTCTTTCAAGGCCATTTTCAGGACCACTATCTACGCTCCACCAGCATACGGCGTGGTCAGGAGTAACATGCCTATAAGGGCAGATCCACTCAAGTAAGTAATTTTCTGGCAAAGCCAAAGAAACAATAAACGTTCGAGTTCAATATTACAATTCTGTCTATAACAATATATATCAAGTCTCAATTCAGAATTGTTGGGCACGCCACAATCGCGGCGGTAAGGCCTCTCTTTTAGGAGTGGCTGGAGAGGCGCCACGGCATCCTCTCCTTTTGCCTGACACAGGTCCTCACCGGACACGACTGTTTTGGGAGGTTCCTGTGCCAGATAAGGCGGGAGGAAACGCCCGTGTGTCACCACTATGTGGATCGCCCAGAGGACACGGTCAAGCATACGGTGGAATTCTGCCCTGCTTGTTTGGAGCACCGCTGTGTCCTCATGGAGGCGATTGGCGACAGCGATCTTTCGCGCCCGGCATTGGTCCAGGTCATGATACGGGGCGAGAGGGAATGGGAAGAAGTCGCCTCCTTCTGCGAAGCAGCAATGCTCGCGAAGGAGGAGGTGGAACGCGTGAGGGAGACTCAACAGAGACGTCCTCATTCCGCCAGCAGCCGCCGCAAAAGACGCCCTGGGCGTCGGGGGTCGCAAGCCAATCTCCGGCCACCGTAGGCGCGGGCTTGTAGACGGCGAGTAGTAGGTAGGTCGCCATCCGGTAAGCACCAGGCCTGGGAGTCGCCTCAAAGAGATGTCAGCAGTACTTAACAGGGCCCGTTAGAGACAATGCCTGCCTAGGGTCGTGGATAAACTCGAAATAGAGTTACCGCGGCCCTTGGCACACAGGCAACAGAAGGAACAATGGTGGGTTTTAGTCAGTAAAAGTCTGACACGCCTTCCCGCTCCACCTAGAGCGGGAGAAGTCATTAAACGATATCCCAACCTCCAAAAAAAAAAGTCAGAATTGTTGACTCTCTGCACGTGTTGGTTTTAAGCTGTAAATGCAGAGAGTAATTTAATAAATAAGTGAAAAAGAAAATTGACACTAAGTAATTCCAGCGTATTTCTACTCTGATTACACATCGTAAAAATCAGCAACATATATAACGTAGTACCGATATCAAAGTGTTGAGCAAACGTGAAGGTACTATAGTGCGCACAAAAACACAAATTCATCAAATATTTTATCAAGAGGTAGTCTTTAAAACTTCTAATTATTTCACTTATTTTTTACAGACCAGAAATTGCCGGCTACACCAAACATGAATTCGACGACACCCTAGTGATGTCCACATACCTTCTCGCATACTTGGTATCCAACTTGGACTACATTGACAACTCAATGGAAACTCCTTACAAAGACCTGTACCGCGTACCCTTCAGGGTATACTCCAGACCTGATACTCAGGACACGGCACTGTTCGCCCTGGAATTTGGCCAGAAGAATATGGTAGAGCTGGAGAAGTACACTGAGTTTGACTACGAGTTCCCGAAGCTGGATAAGGCAGCCGTTCCTGACTTTGCTGCTGGTGCAATGGAGAACTGGGGTTTGGTTATCTACAGGTAAGTTGTTGGCAGGGCACATTACTTGCACAATGACCGGTCCTATACGAGACGCATAAGACCGGTCATTGTGGCGAAACTTCGGGAATTTGGTGAGGTTCATAAATGCCACGTCCAGACACTTAGCGCCTCTATAGAAAAATGCCAAATTGTACCAGCGTCATAAAATTCTTATGCTTAAAGCATTTGAACTTGACCCTGGTTCCTTTAACTCCTCGAGACATGGTAAAGTCCTTTTATGAAGTTTTTTTTTTAATTTATTATAATTATAATTTATTGAGTCAGCCTCGCTCCAGATCAAATTAAAAAAAGAAACGGCATAGACTATTATCTGTCATCTTGCAAAATTAACGTTTCATTACACGAATCGATTTTTTTTTAAATGTTACAAGCAATTCACAGTTGTTCTACGTCCACGCCTTTCGGCTGTAATGATGGTAACGATGATGTTATTTTTTTATCATTAAACAGAGAAGCAGAGAAGTGACTCATATTTCGCCAGTTATGTAAAGTTGTTTTTAATAACTTTTAATCAGACCACTGAGAAACTCTTGACCCTTCTCATCTTTCAGTCAATTGCTCGCTGCAGAGCATCGTAATGAGTACTATTTATCTTTTAAACAATCTCCCACCATTGTGACGATCTTCTTAATAGAAAAAGTCAAGGTTTGAAATAACTCTTGACCCGACTTGAGGATCACGACCCCTGGTCAGCAGTCACCGTTGCAAACTCTAGATAAGACTATCTCTTTTTAACAAGCTTTTATTTTCAAAGTGTTTAGCCTGTTAATAGTGTACACAGAAAATGGTTAGGTAACATCTTCTACATGATTGGTTTTTAAATTTGTGTAAAGTCTTTCACAACAAAATTAATCTGCCTAGCCTTTTCTCAACTATCTTGGGGTCGGCTTCCAGTCTAACCGGATGTAGCTGAATACCAATATTTTACATGGAGCGACTGCCTATCTGACCTCCACAAACCAGTTACTGGGTAATATCCCTTGGTAAGACTGGTTATCAGACATTCAGGCTTCTGACGACCTGTAATGACTGTCAAAGATCCATGATTGACAGCCGGGACCAACGGCGTAACTTACTTTCCGAGGCACGGAGGAGTCTCGGTATGTAAAGATGGTAACCCATCCATGGACCAACCCCGGCAAGCGTAGCTTAACCTGATGGATCGACCACTGCGGCTGTTATTACTTTAGCCACGAACTCCTCTTCCTCTAAAGTCTTTCACAACAATGTAATTAATTTTTTCAAACCTTCTTCAGCAAAAGCTCTCAGCACCAGGATATTAAATACTGTTATTGCTTATTTATTGTTCTTATATTTTCATTACGTTATACAAAATTAATCAGAACAAATTTTCTCTACAACCAAATTTGAACTGTAATACAAATCATTCAAAGTTTATATTCGTTTGAATGATCACGAGTTTCGCAAAAACGGCAATAAAATAAGTGTTAATGTACTTACGAAGCAGAAGAGAAATATTTTATTATAAGCCATAAATACCCCAATTTATGGCTTCTTATCGTATGTCAATAGTCGTCATAAAACGTCATAAAGTGTGCCTGATGTTACAAGTAGCGCTGCGTTGAAAAACGTTTATCGGGATCAAAACAAATTCAAGGCCTTACTATGTATTTTATCTCTATTTGAATCATCTAGTGGTAGTGAAGGTTATGGTTTGTCATTTATGATGCAGACTTTTTTGATAGACTAACGTTTTGACCACTCTCTTAGAAAACATCTGAAATAAAAAGCCTTAGAGGTTGGCTCGCTGAAGGGGCTAAACACGTGTCCATATAGGTTTGGGTTATATTTGCTGCGCGTGCATATGTTTATGGAGTGTAACAATCTGAAATAAAAACTGGATCGATGAGTAACTTGTGGTGGACTAGCAAATGAATATTCAATTTTTAGTACACCACAAGTGGACACAAATTTCCAAAAACTAACACCTGATCTGACTGAAGAGAAGTAGCTCATAACAAAACTTCTTGTCATTACAAGATGAAATTATTCGTCTTCTTTATATCTTTACAGTAACCCATAATTTGTAAACTTGATTGTTGTATCCAAACACTTCAGCTAAACAGCACCCTTTCATCCTTAGCAAAGCGCTGACATTTAAAACGGTTCTAATACTCCTGAAGTACCCACTAACTTGCGAAGGAACAGTATTAAACAGGCAATAAACTTATTTATTCCATAAATACAGACGAGCGATCCAGCAGAGTGTTTCATAAGCCGCTCATACAACGAATCTGCAAGGCAGATCTGAATTGTATAGAATTATGACGCTTCGTAGTTATAAAGAGATTTTTTTTTGCAACAGGACTGAAATAGAATGGTAGTAGATACTCGTTGGTTCAATACAAACATACAACGATGGTCCTTTTTTATTATCGAAGAAAAGCCTAAAAAGGCTCCTATAATTTATGGGAAAAGTTCAGGGAGTTTGAGATTTTTGCCTCAATAAAACCACTCGGAGATCACCTTCAGTACATGAAAGGAGTCCCGTGACCTTCATAAAGACCACTCCGTGACCCCCTCTATACAACGCCTGTAAGGGCACATCCTTGGGGAGACTGTAAAGGAATCTCCCTTGAACAATGATGGTCCGTGTATAAAATTTAGAAAATCGTTAAACCACAACCTACGTCCGTAAACTACGGTATAAGCTAATAAACCGTTACATAACCTAATGTATAGTATAAGGTGTCCAAACGTTGAGTTACCGCACCCCTGGACAGTCAGGCAGGGAAGGAACAGGGGTGGGTTTTAGTCAGTAAGAGTCTGACACGCCCTCCCGCTCCACCCAGAGCGGGAGAAGTCATTGGATGCTTTCCCACCCCCCGAAAAAAAGTGTCCAAACGTATACATGATCTGTCTGAGTCTTTTAAAACTAAATATAGGTAAAACTAAAAATATTCAAAAAAAATAATGAGTAAATTCACAACAGAAAATAGCATTATCGTTTCTGCTTGAAATATCATTATGAAATATCTCAATCCAAGGCAAATATTTAAATTATTTTGAAAAAAAAATACAACCGTCTTCCAAAAAAGAAAATACACTTAAAATTGAAAAATAACGGAAAACACTTAAAATTGGAAGTCGGTTGTATTTTTTGGAAAAAGTTTTTTGTTTTTCACTTTTTAGTTGGTATACCCCAGAACTTAAACTAAATATTAAAGTTACGTCCGAATTGATAACATAACAACATAACATAACATGGATTATGGAATTTGAACTTACTCGTAAATGGAGGAGACCAAAACGTCGTCTACGTAAACACATTTTTTGTTTTTGTTGATTTTTCAATTAGCGCTAAAGCAATTTCGATAAAATTGTTATGGGTCCACTTTCGGCTAAAAAAATAATTTTGAAAATCGGTCCACAACTGACAGAGAAATCGGTGGAGATACATAAAAAAAAAACACATAAAGTCGAACATAGAACCTCCTCCTTTTTGCGAAGTCGGTTAAAAATAGCATTTTATGCCGATACAGGGCTTTGGCAGGATTGCGCGTAACTCCATTTGAGTATCGACAATAATAGTGCTCCAAAACTGTTATAGCCGGAACCACCAAATTAACATGACTTCTTTTTCCTTTCCAGAGAAGTAGCCCTTCTGGTCACAGAAGGAGTCACAACAACAGCAACCAAGCAGAATGTAGGCAGGATCATCTGCCACGAGAATGTTCATCAGTGGTTCGGTAACGAAGTGGGGCCTCTCTCCTGGACCTACACCTGGTTGAACGAGGGCTTCGCCAATTTCTTCGAGAATTTTGCTACTGATTTCGTAATTCATTATTTTTTTTAAATCTTTAGATTGTAGTTCGCTTTTCTTTAAATGTAGTCAGAACCCCAAAAATCAGGTTGCCAATCTTTCCGAAGATCTTACTGTTTCACTGGAAGCTGACTCCAACATATTTGGTGAAATGCTAGGTCTGATGAGGTGACTTCATCATCTTCCTGCCTTGTCCCATGTTACTTGGGGCTTCTAACGATCTGGGGTCTGAGTGCAGCGGGAGGGCGTGTCAAACTCTTACTGACTAAAACCGGCCCGTGTTTCTTCAGATGCCCTTTACGTTCCAGGGATGTGAGACAAATTATTTTTCTGTTAGCATTCACACTAACGCTTAGTAAAAAATGTATGGCAATGACATTACCTTCGGAGATAACTGTCACGTGACTCACGTCCAGTAATGTCATTCCCATACATTTTGTTCTAAGCGTCTGCGTGAACGCTAACAGAAAGCGTCAGAACTTCTTATATGTTCTCCTAAGTCGGGCCAGATTCCAAACAGTCTATTTACAACTTAGATGGGTTAACGACAAACAATTAAATATAGCTTGAAAGCGATTTGGAGATTTGTTTCCAACCGGTCATGCAAGATCAGATTTTTCTATGTTTGTATGTTATTGGATTCTGACGTATTTCTCTACATTCCAGGTCGTCCCTGAATGGCGTATGATGGACCAGTTCGTGCTGGCTCTTCAGAACGTGTTCCAGTCTGATGCCGTCCTCAGCGTGAACCCCATGACCCATCCAGTCTACACGCCTGCTGAGATCCTCGGTACTTTCAATGCCGTGGCCTATCAGAAGTGTAAGTTTTATCATTAAATAATTGTTTTACTAGTTAGTTATTTGCCTTCCTGAAGAAACCTACATTAAAAAAATATTTAAAACTGTCTTCACATCCTTCAATAGGTTTACTTCTGCCTCCGGGGTTCAATGTTAAGAGTGATTGTCTGCCTGACTAGACCAAGTGTATCAGTTATTTTTTGAAATTTATCTGGCCAATTTCATACAAATTCTTTTTTAATTACTATTATCCTCTAGTGTATATAGTCTGTACATTCTACTCTATACCGATAGTATACTCTATGCCGTAAGCTGGTGTTAGATATAATTTTTACCTGAAAACGGTGCCTGTAAAAAAAAAAAAAAACATCGACTAATATTTGTAAAATAGCTTTCTGATTAATGTAATTATACCATTGACGGAATAATAAGTACTATTTTAAATAATAAGTACTTATCCATTTAGATTACTTTGTATCAAACTCTTTTATTTGCTGTGACGTCAGAAACTATATTACTGGGCATTAAAATATGCTGCTGCTGAAATTAAGTGGAATATCGTGTTCGTATTTCCACATTTTGTTATGAAAATAGTTCTTCAGTCACCTTTTGTTTCAATGCACACTAGAAAGTGCTATTTCCTGTTTTTTACGTTAGAGATAAATCATGTGTCTAATCTCGAGTGACAAAGAATTTTGTTTCGATTCGTATTGGAATCGCTTTGGCCACGAAACGAGCGTTACGACAGTGAGTCACAGATGACAACTTTTGGAACATGATTTTAATAGTTATTGTTATGTCTAGTGTTTGACTTCACTTTTACATTTGGTAGCTGCTCATATAAGTTCTTATACCACGTATATATTCTTATACTACATTGGGAACATTTCAGGAGAGCAAATAAACTATTTAGTAGCACGTACGTAACTCAGTTTTTTGATAAAACCGAGACTCAATTATATTACAATATCTACTTACGTGCTGTCGTGAGGGAAGTCTTGTGTATGGATGTGGATGGCTATAAGAGTAGGGGAAGGCCAAAGAAACGATGGTTGGACTGTGTGAAAGAGACAACCAACCACAGGCATACATCATTCAACTTGAAGTATTAGAGTTATCTCCTACATTACAGTTTCCCGATCTTTTTGGGGTTTAAGTTGCTGTTACAAAAACTAAATTGTCACTACATCGCTCACCACATGGCCCCAACATGATGTATATTTTTGCAAAACGTTCTCTCTTGTTATCAGAATTGAGAAACAGTTTGATACAGCTCTTATCACTAGTATCGCCAACAAGTTATCTCACCGACTGACATGTGAAACGACTTTTGTAACATTCAGATATTTGGTATAATGCTATTTGATATATATCGAGTATTGATGATACTGTTATCATAGGAGAATGTCGGCGCAAGCGTGTCATAGAAGATCTAGAATGCATGAAAGTGACGTCATACGCCTTTTTCAAACAAAAACAGAACTTATAAAATAAATGAGATCGAACTGCTTCACAAAAATATTACAAAAAAGAATTTAACTGTAACTTTAACAAAAAATAAAAACTTGTAAGAAACTAAAACTGAAAAAATAATGTAAAATATGGACTCGAAAAATTCCTCCGCATCGCTGTCAACTGTTAATACTCGTATACCCAAAATACTGGCGGCATTGCCACGTTGTATAGCAATGCTTATTCTGCTTAAATCTAACTATATACCAAGTTCTCTCGAAGTTCTTTCATAGGACCTGTCATGCATTTCTGCTGTGCATGGGTTTAATTTCTTTCTACAAGTCTAAACAGAAACTTATACGTAAAAACTGTTACTAAACAGTTGATTGCGCAATGCGCATATTTTACTATGTGAACAAGTTCTTACAAAATAAACGCTAGCAATTTTTGCCAGTTCTAGAGTATTTAGCCTTGTTAGACTTTCCTCTGATATGAGTGGAGAGTCTGAAAAAAACACCGCATAAAAACGGTAGGCACCGGTTTCTTTTAAATAGCTCAGTATTTGTGGTTTAAAACATCGAGCTAAGAATTGGATCAGAGATTACGATCTTTGTAACAGTAACCTGTTTTTCAATCGAGTGAGCACATCGATATAGAAGATAAGCTTTAATCCTTTATTGTTGCATAAGAGAATAGTAGAAAACCATATTATTATAACAAATCGAATTGAAGCAGTGTTTATGTTTCCAATTTTGGTTTTACTTTTTGATTTACAAAATATGTTACAATTTTCAGACTTAAAACTGGCACAAAATAAATAGTATTAGTTCAAAACAGCTTTAGATCCTCCGTCATCATGTGTTATGGAAAGAACTCATGATCATTTTTTTTATTTTTATTTTATTGGGTCCAAAAAAAACAGTTACATGCAAAGCTTAACATAAGATTCTTAAATTAGCACAATAATTAGAAATACATACCTAATCTATTCTATATTTTTGTTACTACACATGTAACCCACACCATTGTCCACGAATTCACAATAGGAATATGATGATGAGTTCCCCAACATATATTTTTCTTCCATACCTACTTATCTATTAGTCCTTATCTCAGTAGGCACCCCTTTTTTACTCATATCCTCCTTCACACAGTCCATCCATCGTTTCTTTGGCTTTTCTCTACTCTTATAGCCATCCACGTCCATACACAAGACTTTCCTCATGACATTTTCTTCATTCCTTCGCATCACATAACTGAACACGACAACCGATTTCTACACAACTTTTCTGTCACCGGTGCCACTTTCAGACTTCCTTTTATATACTCATTCCTAATTCTATCTATGCGCGTAACAACACACATCGCTCTTAGCATTCTCACCTCAGCTGCATACGCTTTTCATTCATTCCTTTTGTGGCCTAACATTCTGAACCATACAAGACAGCAGGTCTGACCATTGTTTTATAAATAATTTTTTTTTTTTTAAAACGTTGCCCCACACTAGGAATTACTCCTGTATCGTGGGTGCGTTCACAAACATGTATACTCACATACACAAGACACCCAGACCCGAAACAACTATTTGCAGGTCATACAAATATTTGTTCCGTGCGGGAATCGAACCCGCGACACGCAGCGCAGCAGCCGAATGCTCAACCACTGCGCCAACCGTGTCGTCAAACCTATAGGTGTGAAATATAATAGATAGAAATCATGATAACAAAACATACTAGCTCAAATTTAAACTGCCCTACCATTTATCATCAGTTCCAGTCCCTACATCCTAGCGCCATCATCAGATCAGCTCGATGGTATCATAATATTGGATTGTCACCTGACTTAGGTACCTACATTAATATGAAAAAATTAAGCTCTGTTGGAAACCAAGAAATGGTCGAGAAATTATTTACACATTTTAAAGCGGACAACTTACATACGAATATTGCATATAAAATAAATGCTTGTAATAATTAAACGTAATGAAACGCTTACCTATAAATCCATAAATATTTATTGGGGAATATTTATTTACCGACGCCATTTTGGATCGTATAGCGTTATTGCGAAGCTTACGGCAATCATCTCTTTGAAATAATCTTGTTGGCATGTATGATATTGGATATGTCAATATACCCAAGATGTTGGCGAAATGAGATGCCAATGTTGGCAACTCAATAATGTAAAGGTGCTCCCTCACCAGGAGCATTCGCCTGTAATGTGAATCACCACACGGTTCGTTCGATTCCCGCACGGAACAAATATTTGTATGGCCTGCTGAGAGTTGTTCCGGGTCTGGGTGTCTTGTGCATGTGCGTGCCACGATACAGGAGTAAGTCCTAGTGTGGGTAATACTGTCTCTCTGACTGACGGCCATTCGTTTGTAATGTAACAATTCAAAAACATTTTGAGCATTTGCTTCTAGCTGAATTTGTTGTTTGATGTTACAAGTTATATCAACATGTTACAGATTGTATCCTTACAGGTTGCGCACTCTAATGCTCGGTTCTTCTCACTCACTGTAGTAATGCTCGACTCTGTAACGTTGCATTACAGGCGAATGCTTCCGGTGAGGGAGCACCTTTAGATATGAATTCTTGTATCTATTTGCAAAGCTAGACAAGTAAACACGTCTTTTGAAGGCTTATTGGTGAGAAACGCACAGTTTCTGTTGTTTTTCTGCCATCTGGGCCATATCTAATACCAGCTTCTACCAGGCGGCTTCGCCCGCTTGGAATTAGTTCTTCCCTCACTATATTTTTTTTATAACCTATGTGTTATTCCAGATCTCTGTACCACATTTCATCCAGATTTGTAAAGCCGTCCTGGTGTAATCCTGGTGTAATTGAGTAACAAACATCTATCCATGTCAAAAGTTAATCTCCCATTTTTGTGACGCAACATTGATGGATTGCGAAGTTTTCAACTGTCACTTGTCGTTTTTGTTAAATAGGCCCCTGCAAGTATTTCTTTCAGTTTTTTTTTTGTTTTTTTTTGCAAGTATTTTTAGGTTATGATAATCAAAAACAATACTTCTAATGTTTTGTTTGCGTGCAAAGATTCTACCCTTTTTATTGTCACAGCAGAAGGCATAAACATTCCTCACCCCGCCTGCTCAATACATTTTGTAGACTTAATATGGCTTTTTATACCTAATGCTGTTATGGACAGCTTTAATTTAGGGTCTTTTATTTCCAAACATAGTTTATGAATAGGTTATCACGTAAAATTGTAAACTTTTTATTTTCAAAATGAAAATAAAAAGTTTGAAATACATTGTAAATTAACGAATTAGGATGTGATTTATTGTATTCGAAATGATCTATTCATAATAACTCTTGCAAGATTTGTTACAATCTAGGGAATATGCACGAAAAAAATATTTGTTCTCTAACCGGTTTATCGATGAATACACTAAAAAAGAGTACGAACAGTAAAACAGAATCAAAATTTATTGAAAATTTAACGAGATATAACAATTTTAAACAAATATATCTGTCCTTCTCTCGAAAACGCTGTTTTCTATAGCAGTTGTATGGGCGTCATGTCCTTTGACGTCAAAGAACACGACGGACTTCTCTTTCTAATAATAAACTGTAAAGCTTTATAACTTCGTCGCTGATGATGATATTTTAAAAATTCTTTCATATTTGTTCACTATAGTTAATAAGTCTTCAATTGAACAAATAAAAAAATATCATGCATGTTCCCTATTATCCGGTGACATATTTATGTATATAATACCACGGTGGTCATTATGATTCACGAAATAGCTCTTTGTTAGGCACGTTTTAATCCAACACCTACTAGTCGAGCAACATTTAAAATAGGCACGTGTAAGGCTTATCTAAACAATCATTATCTCTGACCTAAGAAAACAACTACCAAATAAAACAAAATGAACTTGAGCGACCTCGATCATCGAGATGATTGATGAGTAATCTGACAGATGATTTGACTAGAATGAAGATGACTAAAAAAAAAGAATGGCACTCCGGAGTGCCGACAGAAGTGTAAACTTGAACAATAATGCCCAACGCGCCTAAAGAAGTTTTTACTTCAACAATCTATTTGGTCCGTCCGCGTCAGTTAGATTACCAAAAATTATTGGACACGTATTTTTTCTATTGTCACGTAAACAAAAAACCAGCCAAGTGCGTGTTGGACTTCACACATTTAGGGTTCCGTATAAATTTTTGACAATTTGGGCACGAAGGACAGACGGACACGTGAGTGACAGCAATAGGGCTCCATTTGAACTGTTCGGGTACGGAATCTTAAAAATGAGGACGATACAGTGAGTTGAAATTTAGCGTGACCGACATATAAAATGTACTATTTATTATTTCGAAGTAACGTGAAAAAGGCTGATTATGATGATTTATTTAACCAGAACGACAAAATGCCAATTACACTGATCATACATCATGATGATGATGATGACGTAATAAGCCCCCACTCCCGAACTTTGATGTGTTCTGTCTTTGTTATTTTTTATTGATTAGCTATAGCAAAAAAAAACTGGTGAACTACATTTATTTTTTTAAATTCCAGGAATCATCCCCATTTAAATTACGACTCATATAATAATATAAAAGTATGGTAGAAGAAGAAATGTTGCACCGACAGTAAATAAATTGAGATAAGATGATGCTTGATGCGTTGTCTTTTTCACACTTATACATAATTTGTATCTTTTGTCCTGCAGCTGGTTCCGTGATCCGTATGATGCAACACTTCCTCACTCCTGAGATTTTCCGCAAAGGATTAGTCACATACATCAAGAACAAGTAAGTATGACTATCAGAACACACCTTATTTTCTGTAGTAAATATTGAGTCAGGCTGAATTTGTCACACGGACTGATGATGGTTGACTTCGGTCTGTTGTATATGTTCAAATCGTGCAGAGAGCTTTATTTGCGCGATGCTGGATCGCACGTTTAATTCGTATGTGCCGTCATAGATGTCGCTACACTAAAGTCAAATTAATCATCACTGTACGATTACCATTTCAATTATTGGTTAGTGGCATGCAGCTGCACCAGCAACCTTGAGAATACTGTCGCTCAGTCTAGCTTGAGAACATTCTAACTTATCACTGGAGCTTTTCATTTATAAAGCCATCATTGTTCATTTGTAAAAAAAAAATATATTCAAAAAACCCGACTGTAAAATAACAACTAAAAAGTTCCAAACAAGTCACTATTCAAGCACTCTGATGCAGTTGATGGCAGTGATTTAAAAAAAAAAGTTAAAAAAAAAAGTGCCTCGAACTGCTTGAAAAGTGACTTATTTGGAACTTATTAGCTGTTTTTTATAGTCGGGTTTTCCTCCACAAACCCTTTATTTTGATACCCCACTTCATACATATTATAGTTCGTCGACTTTTCTTTTTCACAATATGGCGTCTGGCTGTCGCCATACTATATTTCCATTACTGTCATGTCTTTAGCAGCACTTGCAAGATTAAGAAGAATTAATTGACGTAAGTACCATCAAAGTCGGCCCACGCGTTTGGTTCTCACTCGAACAAACATACATACATACAAAAGCTGATAAACACATTACTCTCCTTAGCGTCGCGCAAAAGATAGACAAGTACTATCCGTCCTGTTAGCCTCATCTCTAATAACATTGACAGCAAGTAATTTACAAAATAATTGAGCGAATGGCTGCTATGCTGCGTGTCGCGGGTTCAATTCCCGCACAGAACAAATATTTGTATGACCTAAATACATATATAGATAGGTAGTTTTTTCCGGGTCTGAGTGTTTTGTGTATGTGAGTTTACGTGTTTGTAAATGCACTCACGATACAGGGGTTATTCCTAGTGTGGGGCAACGTTAAAAAAATGTCTTCAGAACAATGTCTTATCTTTTTATTTTTTTCCAGCACCCGTGATGCAGCATCTCCCCTAGAGCTATACGCTTCCCTAGAAGAAGCTCTGAACGCGTCTGACCACAGCATCCCATTTCGCCTGGACGATGTGATGCACCGGTGGGTCAACCAGGGTGGTTTCCCTGTTCTGACTGTTACGAGGAGTGCCGCTACAGGACAGTCTGTTGTTATTGAACAAGTAAGGATCTGTTACGTATTTTTTTGCAAGCGAACATGGCGGACAGTATCACAAATAAACGATACTTTTGTGAATTAGGCTTACATAATTCACATTACATAATTTTTGTTTCGGTATTTAAGAGGGAACAGGGGCTGCGATTCTCCATACAAATGTATTCCCCTCTTTTCTTCCTGAATAATGCATCTAGAGCAATACTTTTTTTTATAAAGTCAAGGTCTGCTGTAGACATATCCCTGTCATTTCCCTTTTTTTCAGCAACTAAATAGTAAAGAAAATTTGACCCTCTAAAAATTACAAAAATGGCTCATTTTTACCGCCATAATAAGAGGACTACCAGACAAATTCAAAGAGTTTTTAACATAAAACATTTATTAGGAACCTAGACGCTTGGGACTAGATGGCGTTGTGTGATAGTTGTGGAATATTATATTATTATTATTATTTATTATTGTTATATTATTATACTCTTTCTTAAAATTTTTATGCCAAAAATAATTGATTCGGCTCAGTTTTCGAGGAGAAAGAAGGGGAATACGACACATTTAACTAAAAAAAAATTGTGACAAAATTGATCTGAGCTGCAGCTGTCTTTATCGCACATTACGGGGGTAGGCTTGAGGCAGCACGACGGCAATAGTTTCTTCAAATACCTATTTTTCAAATTCCTCGCAGGCCCTGTTCCCTCTTAATACTCAAGTATTAAAACTCACTCAAAACTCAATTGCTATCTACAGTGTTTATATTAGACACACTGTAGATACCAAAAGAAAAACCAGTTACGTAATTTTGCATTCCAAGAGTGAAATAGCCTGTAAGTGTTTCTCGCTTTTTTTTAAAAAGGATATAAATCTTCCTCATTTTTATGGTTCCGTACCCACGGAGCCCTATTGCTGTCACTTACGTGTCCGTCTAGCCATCTGTCTGTCTGTCTGTATGTCTGTCCGGAGAAGGAAACACATGTTTTACAGCCAAACCGTTGGAGCAACAGTCTTCAAATTTTCACAGTATAAGCATCTTGTTGACCCAAAGACATACAAATAGTCAAAAATACATTTGGTACGGAACCCTAAATTTGCGAAGTCCGATACGCACTTGGTTGGTGGTTTAAATTTGTGTTACCTTTCAGAAAATTGTTTGTGTTAGGTATTATATCCTAGTAGTTGTAATGAAATATTGCTCTTTCGACTAACTTACTTTTTCAAGGCTTTCGATAGTAAATGAGATTCTAGAACAATTCGAGTTAGGTACTTTTTTGACAAAACTTATACATAATATAGAAAATATTCTACTAACAACAGACACCCAAGTATGCAATACTCGTACTTATTCGTAATAAAACATAAGTAACAATGTTCTCCGGAGAGCCGAGAGAGGATTGTGCCGAGCTGATTATGCAGGCTTTGTCTTATCCAAGCTTATTACGAAGAACGAGTTAGGTGCTGCAGTACTGTTCGCACAAATTCAAGATTTAAAATTATGGAGCTTTATGCTATTGTATTTTTTTGCAAACTTGATAAATTAATTCCAGCTTCTGTAAACACTTTATTTGTTTATAGGGTTCTGTACCCGAAGGGTAACTAACGGGACCCTATTACTAAGCCTCCGCTGTCCGTCTGTCTGTCCGCGGGTATGTCATGATCCGTAATAGGTAGACAGTTGAAATTTCCACACAATATGTATTTCTGTTGCCGCTATAACAACAAATAATAAAAACGTACGGAACCCTTCATGTGCTAGTCAAACTCGCACTTAACCGGTTTTTTTAGTAGATTCGCTTTTACTAGCTTTACTAGTAACTATGATAAAAAAATCTTATATGTAAAATTTGAGCCACTGCTTGATATCCGATTGAGCTGAAACTTTGCATATATATTTAATTTGGATGACAATGCATGGTCAGCTTAGTGATGTCATTGTAAACGATGAAAGACGGCGGACTAGTTACTTTTTATGCATTCCCATGATATGGATATCAAATGAAAGGGTTAGCTGAGAGGAATATCTGTCTGTATAGCCTTTTTCCAACCCCAAAAGTCTGACAACCAGTCTTATCAAGGGGTATCGTATTACCCAGTAACTGGATCGTGAAGACCAGTTAGACAGTCACTCCATGTTAAATACTGGTATTCAGCTGCATCCGGTTAGACTGGAAGCCGACCCATAGATAGTTGGGAAAAAGCTAGGCAGATTTACTTAAACACGTGCTTTTACTCATGATAACAAACAACTTTCCCAAAGAAACATTTTTTATACTCATTCACTTTTATCACAATAACACAACAGCCGTATGAAATACGCATCTGTAAAAAAAAATATTTATGTATTATTAACCAACTTTTTTCTCCTCCAGGTCCGATACCTTACAGACAATACCCTACGCTCCAACGACCGTTGGCACGTACCCGTCAACTGGGTACTGTCCACCGACCCTGACTTCTCCGACACCAGTCCTCAGAACTGGGTGCCTCCGGCCTTCCCCGCCAGGTCTTTCGATATTCCCGGGTTGTCAACTGCTGAATGGTATATCATCAATAAGCAGCAGACCGGTAAGTAATTTATTAAGACTTCATTCTTTTCGAGCAGTGGTGGCCCAGTGCTAGCGGCCCTGACTTACGAGTTGTACGTCGTGGGTTCAAACCCAGGCAGGCGCTTTACTTTGTGTACATTATTTCATCACCACTGCTCTCAAAACGGCGAAAGAAAGCATCGTGAGGAAACCGGTATGTCCTAGAACCAAAAATTCGAAGACATGTGACATCCACCTACCCGCATTGGACCCGCGTGGTGGATTATGGCCCACACGCTCTCAGAGACTAGGCCTGTGCCCCAGCAGTGGGACATTAAAAGGTTGATGATGAGGATTCAAAGAATTCGTAATCAAAAAATGCTTGTTCCCTTCATACAAAAATCTTAACTAAACTTTACCCAGAGGATGCATTATCAAATTACTACAACTTATAAGTCACGGCCATTACCACTGGATCACTACTGCTCTAGGCTTCAGTAATTTTTAAGATTCCGAAAGTTCGAATGAAAAAACGGAACCCCTGTAAGATCACTCGTGTGTCTGTCTGTCCGTCTGTCCGTCTGTCATAGCCAATTTGCTCCAAATCTGCTAGACTGATAGAGTTGAAATTTGGTAAACACATGAATATCTGTGTCCCAAACACGGACATGTACCCTAATTAGATTAATTTGGAATATGGGGTTCACTTTTGGGGTGAAAATAGGAAAATTAAAAAAAAAAAATTTTTTTTTCAAACTGTGTCGTGCGACATATCAATTGAAAAGGCACATTGTGAGAGTCTCGAATTTATTTTTTTCATAATTTTAAAATATATAATTTTGAAGTTATAAGAAAATTTATGAAAAATGACCATTCCCTCCCGATCTCCGAAACCACTAGGCCTAAAATTTTGAAAAAAAATACAGTAAGTAGTTATTTACTTATAGATTACAGGAAAACCTATAAGGTGGAGGCAGTTTTAAAAATAAACCTGAAAAAAATATGATTTGTGCGGAACCTTTTGCGCACGAGTCCGACTCGCTCTTGGCCGGTTTTCTTTGTCAATATGTCACTATATTTGCTCTTCGTTCTCAGGTTACTACAGAGTGAACTACGACACCCAGAACTGGGCCGCCTTAGCAACTGCCCTCAACAATACTCATGAGATCATACATGTGCTGAACCGAGCACAGATCATAGATGATGCCTTCAACCTGGCCAGAAATGGACGTTTGGTAAGAAGAACGATTTTTTATACAGACGTTCTTTTTCGTATAAGCAGATATACTTGGTAACTGATATAAAGGGTGATCCAATTCTAAGTTTCTATGTTTGAACCACTGTTATTTAGATAGCAATCAATAATGAGGCGTGTTTCTTAAAGGCGCAGTTATACTACTTTTAATGATTTTTAATTGAACATCACGTCTAAAGGACTAGTAATATTTATTTGAAAAAAAATATATAATGATTTTTTTTCTAAAAAAAAAAACTTTGATCGGCTTTATCTCGAAACAACCTATTTTCACTTCAGTAATTTTGCCTTTCCAGTGACGATATGTTACTCTAAACAATTTCCTTCGTAATTTGATATGTAAATATTTGAAATCATATTTTTTATAACATAGTGTAATTCGTTTGCAAAGTTATATCCAACGCGGATAAAAAATTGAGAATCACGAAAAAACTATAAAGCGTATTTTTATGAAACATTCACCACCAAGAATATTTATATTTTAGTATACTTGTTTTAGTATAATACCTGTTGTTTTATGTAGGTTTAAATGTAAAAAAATACTTAAAACTTTTCTACTTACCCTAGATGACGACGAGACAGAAACACTGGTAAAACCCCCATCCATATAGAACTCTAATATAATCACCATACCTATAATAAATTAATAATGCGTCTAATTTCGGACAGCGCTCCTTGATGGGCGAGTCTTATTATTGCGTGGACGTACTACGCGTTACGTGAGCTCAGCACAGAACAAGCAAGCTAACCACTCAAGGTCGTTGACAGTTAATAGCGCCTTAAGTCAAATGTTATCTTGAAACAATGCATTTACGATATGAATCGTTTGATCCTAAAACTACCGCTCAAGGCGATAATTTTTCACTTATTCTATACGGAATCAACAATTCGTGTCGAGTTTTCCAGGAAAATTACGGTCAATTCAATCATTTTACTGCAAATTTTCATGCTCCTTATCGGCCGGTGTTTTTTGTTGTTGCGGTCTGTTCTTAAGAGATACGTCTATACCAACAAACTTGCAAAGTTGGAGTACCTAAAACTCTAGTAATGCCGAGATAATTCCTTAAATTGGCGAAAAAAATCATCAAAAATGATCTTGAGTGAATCAGCTGCTGCACAATGTAAGGTCGTGATTGATCTGACATCATCTTTACATAATAAATGAATGATACTAAATTATTATATTAGTAAAAAATAATTTAAATAATATGACATTTTGTATGTTTTTTTTTCAATGAAACTTAGGAAACTAGGATTGGATTGTACCAAAAATTATTAACTATGTGACACCCATCCGCACTGGGGCCGTGTAGTGGATTATGGCCTGCTACCTCTCAAAGTGAAGAAACTGTGTCCCAGTAGTGCAGTGGTGTTAAAGGCTGATTAAAATGCTGAATATTTTCCGTAATGAAAATGATACATTTTTCAGTAGGGTATATTTGTACAAAGAAGCTTTATGATGTCAAGAAGACGGCATGGCATAGAAACAACAAGAAATATGTAACCAGAAATTTTGTTACACATAACATAGTTTAAAAGAGTGGACATGGAGTTTCTTGCACGTTCTTCTCCATATAGATCTACGCTTTGGAATGTGTAATTACTCGTAATTTCATCTTTCTGACTGACTGACTTATTGACAATTCAAAAGTGCCTGTAAAGGGTTTATTTGAAATAAATGCTTTGAGTTTTGGGTTTTTTGAGTTTCGAGTTACCGTATCAATTATTACTAAGACTTTTTAAGCATAATCTGTTTTAACGAAAAGGTTTGAACCTGTGCTAAAAGCAAAAAATCTGATCAAATTTAATGAACGACTTTAAAATATTGCATTCTCCTTTTTAATATTACGGCGAGTGCACACAAAAGGTATTTCGATTCGCGGCAATAATAATTGGAGTGGAATAAAATAGGATTGCGATGAAAAGACGAGAAGTAACGAGATTCTGCTCCAACCTCGCTGCAACTTGTTCTATATAAATTACATGAGCCTGAGAACATTGACCAAGATTTTATGAGGAACTATGCCTACTCTGGAGGCTTTGTTCTAGTCTCAAAGTTGCTGTATAAGTTTCTAAATATTCTTGACTCACGAACTAAGAACATGGCAAGGTTTCATAATGTCTAGGTAATGAATTTAGGAACCATTTTACGATTCTGTTTTGTTTTGTTTAAAGCCTTCACAGATGGATCATTTGTAAGTATGTACCTATTTTTTTTATGGAATATTATTTGAGAACGCATTTATCTTAAAGCCAACCGTTTGTTTTTCTGAACGGTTAAGGTTGGATGGGTGAATTGATGTTTGTTACTCAATAACGCCGAATCAGGATGAAATTAAGCACTGAGATAAATTATAGTCTGGAATAGCACATACGCTAAAATTGAAAGTAAGGGAAGTTGAGATCCCACGCGTGCGAGGCCGCTGGCTGGAAATACTGTAACGAGTACTTATTAAAAGCGATTTAAATGTGCTTATTGTATTCAGTTTCGTGTCATTATATTTTCTCTTCTTTCAAATTGAATCTACTTAAACATAAAATTTAAAAAATCCAACATTTTCATCTGATATCATGTAAATGTACATACGGATTCCGAATAAACCAGCCGAATGTATCTGCATATTCCCAATAGAAATGCTTCAATGCAAATACAAGTTGCACCGAGATATTCAATAGGTATATATGAAGCTTTGAGGATTCTGAATAACGAGTTAGATGAACGAAGACATTTTGTTAACATGAATGGAACGAAAATGGAATCTCTGCAACGTATTTCGGTATGCTTTGTAAGAATATTGCATGGGATTAAAATTAAGCGAGAAAACGAAGTTTTCATGTTGAAGCTCTTAGGATTTTTTTTTAAATTATGGTTGAGCTCCCGTTTGACCACTATCTCACCTGATGTGGTCGACCATGAAGCACGCTTGCCTATAAGTAAACTGTTGTCTCTTGACTTAAAGCCCCCAGGTTGTAGCTATCCGGAAAAACTGACTCTGGCAAGGAATTGCACTCCTACACACTACAAAAACACAATGAATATGAAACGTATCTGACAAGTACCTACGTGGCTTAGAGCGAAGGGGCAGGGTCAAACTCCACTTTCCTGGGTTTGCGTTACATTGAGCGCAATATTTTTTTTTTTTTATACATTAAAAAAAGTCGTTTCCCAGTGATATTTTTTGCGCAAAGCTACTTTGTTAGACGTACAGCATGCGTAGTTATGTATATGGCTCTGTGATGTGTCTTTTTATACCCTGCTTAAAGTCTCTTATTATTTTAAAGTTAGTGAAGTATCGCTTACCATTATTTATTTATTATTTATTTATTTATTAAACTTAATGCACAAGTAAGAATTTTTGTACAATGTTGGCTTTGGCTAGACTATCAATGTTGAAAAAAAATAAAAATTTATTATTTTGTTTTTTTTAAAGTAAGTGCCAAAGGACTATGTATTGGAACTTCACCAGGATCTAAAGATAGTCTTTTTTGTACTAAAAAAAATGTGAACCGGTCTCCCAACATAACATGGTGCAGCTGGTAGCTAAATAAGTTAGTATGCCGTTTTAAAATTACAAAATAAAGTGAAATATGAAATAAATCACGAGTAACCTTGATACCAGAATTTAGGAAGGAAAGAAATCAAAATAAAAAATTGCAAAACAAAGTAAGAAATAGAGTCCATATCCAATAGTACCACGGTGCAACCATTTCTTTTTAAAAAAGATATTCCGAATGTCACTTCTAGGAAAAAGGGAAAATTTAAGACATAGTACGAAACTTGTGAAAATCGTCGTAAACAAAAACAGTGCAAATCAACATTCAATCTGCCTAGCCTTTTCCCAACTATCTTGTCGTTAGCTTTTAGTCTAACCGGATGCAGATGAATACCAGTATTATACATGGAGCAACTGCCTATCTGACCTCCACAACCCAGTTACTGGGTAATACGATACCCCTTGGTAAGACTGGTTGTCGGTCTTTCGGGCTTCTGACGACCCGTAACGACTGTCAAAGATCCACGATAGGCAGCCGGGATCAACGGCTTAACGTACTTTCCAAAGCACGGAGGAGTCTCGGTATGTAAAGATGGTCACTCATCCATGGATCAACCCTGACAAGCGTAGCTTAACCTGATGGATCGATCCGTGCGACTGTTATTACTTTAGCCACGAGCTCCTCTCAAGTGCAAACCAACATTACAGGTCTCCAAACATAACAAACAGGCAGTTACTATTTGCAGCCTAAAGAGGAGCGAGCCTTTAAAGAAATTCGAGTCGAAAATTAGAAGGCTCGTTTTTATTATAATTTAATGTTAATATGAACGTATAACTAATGTGCTAATTTTCGTTTTGATTTTTAACAGAACTACGAGTACGCCTTCCGCATATCAAGCTATTTGGAGAAAGAGAAGGACTACATCCCTTGGGGAGCAGCCAACCCTGCATTTACATACCTTGATTCAGTACTGAGTTCGTCTTCCGAGTACAATCTATACGAGGTAAATGAAAGTTATTTTTTTTTGCTAAGAAGTTATATTCTTTAAGGTTCCGAAAGGACGAATGATAAAAAGAAATCCTTGTAGGTCTGTCTGTCCATCACAGTACATTTCCTCCGAATCTACAGACAGATTAAGTTGAAATTTGGTACACACTTGGATATCTGTGATCAAACGCGGACATCATCATTCATTCTCCTGCCCTTATCCCAATTTATTTGGGGTCGGCGCAACATGTCTTTTTCTTCCATACTCCTCTATTAGTCGTCATCTCTGTAGTCACCCCCTTTTTACCCATATCCTCTTTCACATAGTCCAACCATCGTTTCTTTGGCCTTCCCTTACTCTTATAGCCATCTACATCCATACACAAGACTTTCCTCACGATATTTTCTTCATTCCTCCGCATCACATGCCCATACCACGACAACCGATTTTCACACAACTTTTCAAACGATCATACGATAAACGTGATCAAACGCGGACGTGTAACGTAAATAAATAAATTTGGAATAAAGAAAAGAAAAAGGAGTCACTTTAGCAAACTTGGAATTTCTGACCTAGATCATCAATTCATCAGTCTTGACTTTTTTTTTGGGGGTGGGAAATCATCCAATCTCCGGGCGTCTCTTACTGACTAAAACCCACCCCTATTCCTTCACTACCCTGAGTACCCAGAGGAAATTCTGTTTCGAATTTATTCACGACCCCTGGGCAGGCATTGGCCATGACAGGCCCCATCATGCATTGCTGACAACTCTTTGAGACGCGAGTGGAACACTACGCGCCGTCGACTCTCGGGCCTGATCCTGATCGAACGGCAAGCTACCCACTACTGGCCGTCCGCAGAGTGATCGATAACTATGTATATTGATAAAATGGGTAGTGAATGTTTTTCAGCTGAAATTATGATGATAAATAAAATCACCTTCTAGAATTGGCACACCTTTCAATTTCTCAATCCATTATCTTCTTTCAGTATTATATTCTTAACCTAACTGCACCTCTATACGAAGAACTTGGCTTCGACGCAGCTGCTGATGAGTCACACGTGACTCCTTACCACAGGAATATTATTTTGGATCTGAACTGCCGTCACGGCAATCCTAACTGCATCGCAACCGCTCAAGAAAGGCTTGAGAGCTTTAGGAATAATCCCTGTAAGTATTTACAGGAAACTTTTTCATCGCAAAAAATGTACTATACCTTTTTTGTTTTTTTTAGTACACTTTTAGTCTTCCTAAAAACGATAGTAGTATATGTATGAGCCCATCACATAACAAAGGTTGTTTAAATATGAGTGTGAGTTTATGAACCGAGCCGTACAAGTTTATAATAGTATTACACAAATGTTTTAATATCTAATTATCTGCAGTTCATACACTACTTTATCAACTCTCATCAAAAACCCAATTTAAAATATTCTTTATCAGTTTGTAGGTGGCCCACTATATTTACATTTAAATCCAAAAGTATGAACATCTTTAAATTGCTACACAGCTCAGCGCCTGAACCCTGATATCCAGACCCTGGTGTTCTGCTCCGGTCTCCGAGGTGGTAGCGTTGAGAACTTCAACTTCCTCTGGGACTTGTACCTAGCCAGTCAAGACTCCAGCGAACAGTCCATCTTGCTAAATGCTATGGGCTGCACTTCCAATGAAGAAAGACGTAATTTGTAAGTAAATTTTGTAGGTGTAGTTACCCAAATGTTCTTGCATCAATAAAAAATGAACACTACTACGATCAAAATAGGGTAATATTTTGTATTGTAGCATGAAGGTTTGGGCAAACACGCCTTCTGAGACATTCATGTGAACACCGTTAGTTATGGTATGTTTTGTGAAACCGTGAAAATGAATAATGACAACATAATCATTTACCTATTCCTTATCCCAATATTCTGGGGTCATCGTGACTTGTGTAGGTACTTATTTCATATAAATATATGTTTATATATATTTTTGGTGTTATGGCAATAGACCTTTCGTCTTCCCATTTACCAGAAATATTTATATTATTCATGCAAACATTTTGTATTAAAGGTTTATATAATCATCTCATCCGAATACTTAGATGAATAATAACAACAGAAAAAACTGAAAACGATATACACCACTTTATCATGCAGATAGTAAAAGATAACGACCAATACTAGATAAGACAGTTAACACACAAGATACGTCGGAAAGTTCACCGTCAGTAGCTTGAAGGCACATTGAGCAAACTCGGACTTATCTGAAAAGGAAATCTGATTGTGAAGATAAGATTAATATTATATTTCGTAAACTAATACATTAGAATCAAATGCTTGGATGTTACTGACTGACACATTTAATTTCAATTAATGGAAAGCGATCTTAATATTTTATTGTCTCTCTCAACATCTTTTCCTCACCAAATTGGAGTCCACTTCCAAATTCTGATGCGGCTGAATACGAACATAGTAAATGGATAAGCACAACATGATAAAGATATCTTCGCCATTGAATGAACTAAATGATTCTTACGAATCCAAATCCTGTATTGTACTGAACTTTGTGTATACTTCATCATAGCATTATTACTTTCTAAGGATCCACCGTAATAATTAATTAAATTATTTATATAAAACTTCAAGCACAAAGGTATAATGGTGGACTAACCCAAGGCATACTCTATCTGTCAACCAACAGTTAACAGTTAGTTTAATTTACATATACACCTTTGGCTTCACCGTCAATTTTCAGTTAAATGTGCTCATCCAGTAAACTCATGCTTTCTGTTCACCAGCTACCTGAACCAGGTTATCAGTGACACCTCTCCAGTGAGAGAACAAGATAGACACACCATCTTGGTCTCCGTCACCAACGCAGGCCCTGACAGCACGGAGGCGGCCTTAGACTTCGTAATTGAAAACTTTGCTGAAATCCAACCCAGGTAAAAACATATTTATGGTACGAATTCTAATATTTTTTTCCTATTTAAAAAAGAATTTGTGGGGCAAACCCTTCCACAACTTTTAAGCTTATAGCAAATTATAATTTACGCAAGATATCCATTGCTACAATACATGAGAAACTGGTTCATGCATGAGATTCTGGATTAGTTTCCTGGATCGGGCAGTTTTATTGAGATTTCCCAGCTTGAATATCTCAGTAGCCAGTCAGAGTCCAGATTTGTGTCCAATTGATGATTTGCACTTACAAGCACACACAAGTGGCGACATAAAAGTTGAAGGTCGTTGGTTCAAACCCAGGCGGGCACTTGACTTTGTGTAAATTATTTCATCACCACTGCTCTCAAAACGGTGAAGGAAAACATCATGTCCTAGATCCAAAACTTCAAAGACATCTGACATCCACCAACCTACATTGGGTCCGCGTGGTGGATGACGGCCCACACCCTCTCACAGAGTGGGGGTCTGTGTCCCAGTAGTGGAAACATTATTTTTGTTGATTATGTCACATAGCACTTAATTAAACGAATCTGGCAAAATGTGACTGTAAAGGTACAGCTCTGCCTAACCCTTCAATTTATACAGGTGTGTTGTTATTTTACATTATGATGACAAAATCATTCTTTTTTACAGGGTGCAAGGTTTGACCGGCACAACCAATATATTGAACGCTTTTGCCAGGAGACTTACAAGTGAAGAACATTACAGAAAGGTACGTACCTATGTATTCCTCAAATAAAATATGATAAACTCGGAATAATAGTCAGTGCCATTATATTTAAGCTGATGGTATTGCTGGTTTTGTGTCTTCGTTTTTTGACACCGACTGCCGAAATTAAAGTTATTTGCACTTTTTTTGGAAGTCGGTTCCATTTTTTTGTAAAAAAGTTTTAATATTTTTCACTTTTTAGTTGTGGTTCTCCATTAAATTGTGTTAAAAATTCATAGACATACGATCGCAGCAATCGCGGTTGATTTGCTGTCAATTTTTGAAGAGTTCCGTTGTCTGTCTCCGAAACCGAACATCAGATCTATATGAAATTGAAATGGGACCATTTCAGAACAAACTCATTTCGAACAAAACAATGAATTTTGCAAATCCGTCAATATATGACGGAGTTATGTCCGAACATACATAAAAAAAAAACCATCCGAATTGATAACCTTCTCCTTTTGGAAGTCGGTTAAAAACTGAAATGCTCATAAACGGAAAAAGAGAGCCAGAGATGACATATTTTACAGGCAGATGAATCATCAGCACGACGAAGAAGATGATGAATAAAAGAAAATCAATTCTACAGTTGCATACAAAAATTAATCTCATATATTCCGTCGTCGCCCAACTACCCTTATTTATTCAAAAACTGTTTTAATTAAAAAATCATAATTTCTGCCACACAGCAGTTTGTCGGCAGTTGCTCTCGTGTCACAATAAATTATAAACTTTGATGAAATGTGGTTAGTAAACTTAAACAACTATTTAACCGAAAGTTAAAATATTTTTTACTTTTCCACAGATCGACGATTTGTTTACCCGCCACCAGAGCATATTGACGGCTGGTGAGTTGGCTTCAATCAGTGGAATCAGGGAGAATATCCAAGCATCCATCACGTGGAGTGAGCAGAATGCTGAGGTCGTGCAGTCTTGGCTCACTGAGAACTACGGTAGCAGCAGCGCCTCCACACTTGTATCTGGCCTTATTGTTCTTATTTCCGTTTTTTTAACAATATTCAATAACAAATAAGTTTACTTTACCACCCATGTTTCGTTTAGCTTCTTTGTTTTTGAGAACTTCTTTGTTATCAACAGTTTTACTAAGTACCTAGTTAATTTGTTTTAAAAAAGTCATCGTCTTTGTCCTAAGCCAATGGCTGTTAGTGACCATAAGATGTAATCTTCAATTGTACATTTATTGATAATTAAATTCATTTAATATTATCTATAAATATAAATTGATTAAATATTATTAAAACTGTTGGTAGTGATGAAACACTTTTTAATACATTTTTAATAAGCTATTTAGATGTGTATATAAACTTTACAATTTAAGTACAATAAGTGTAAAATTAAGCTGAACGGATGAAACCAAGGTTGTTATTAAAATAATTGTTATTAAAACTAAATAAGTATCTATAAAATAAATTATTTATATACTAACATTTTTATTGGACTTTTTACACACTTGACGTCATTGTTTGTTATAATAAAAATATTTAAAAAATTAAAATGATGTTTTTTTAACAATAAATTGTTTCAAATAATTTCTATATTCACCCTGTTTTTCCGAAGGACAAGAACCCTTATAGTTTGGGTCTGTTCCGGTTAGTCCTCCTATGCTCTAGTCCCGTTATGCTCGACTCGTAAAATCCGTTCGAGGCAAAGCTAAGAGACTGTTAGTACAGACTGTTGTCAACATTAGCTAACCCACCCTAAAATCAAAACAACTTTGGACCCTCTGCCTGTTACATTAAGGTTTATTTCATTTATATGAGCTTATCAGACAAGTGCACGAGGACTCGATGAACAAATACAATAATAATACAGACACGCAAATTTGATCTTTAAAACGTTAGCATTAGGTTATATTTTATAACTATTTGTTATCATATGATAAGTGTGTACAACGTCCCAAAAATATCTCGCTTATAAATAAAACTATGTTTCCAGAGTAAGACAAACTTTAATGCATAATATACCGAGGGGGTCATACCTTGCGTGAAAATCTTAACACCGCGATTTACAACGATGACATTTTTGCGCAACGCCATCTGTTATCAACTAGCGGTACTAAACTAACGCAAATGTTGATTTTCGAATATAATTATATAAGCAGATTAGACATTCCGCCCGCCATGGACGGCTCTGTCCATCAACCTTAACATGACAATATAAACTTATGATTGGTTGGTTGCTATCCACTATAACATAAATCTAGTGCCTTATGTCTACGATACAAATTCATGACTTATGTAAATAAAAGCTAATGGTTATACAACAACGGTAAACACAGTAAAAGGTACAATTTCATACAAGTAAATAAAACTAAACATAAAATCCATCATTGTGATGGTAAACAACAACTAAGCGTTCACAGGTAAAATAATGAATTTAGACACAGGCCTTTTAATCTCATTGTTCTTACATCTTATGGTTACAACGCGAGTAATATTGTCCAAACCCGGATGCTTATTTGTAATAACCCCGTATAGCCATCTAGCGGGTGGAAGACAATCCTCCCTCACCAGAACCATGTCTCCAATCTCAGGTTCAGGCTTAACATCTGTCCATTTATATCGATGCTGCAACTGAGTTAGGTACTCTGATGACCACCTACGCCAGAAATTCTGAAGCATTTTTTGTGTGAGATGCCACCGCTTCAGATTGCTAATGGATGAATTTTCGTAATTGGCATCAGGTACAGTTACCAAAGGTTCACCCACGAGAAAGTGCCCAGGCGTCAAAGACACAAGTCCTCTGCATTATTAGAAAGCTGAGAGATCGGCCTCGAATTAAGGCAGGCCTCGATTTGAGCCAGCACAGTTGTCATTTCTTCAAATGTCAAGGTGCTGGTGCCTATAATTCTTTTCAAATGGTGCTTCGTGGACTTGACACCAGCCTCCCACAATCCTCCAAAGTTTGGAGCATGGGGAGGTATGAAATGCCAAGTCGTACCGTTCATAGATAGAAAGTCAGCTATTTCCGAAGCTGCCGTAGATCTTTCAGCATTGAATAGTTGTCGCAATTCCTTTGCACTACCAACAAATGTGGTCCCATTATCACTCCACAAGTCAGATACTCGGCCACGTCTGGCTACAAAATGCTTAAAAGACGCAAGAAAACTCTGAGAAGTCATGTCACTGACAACCTCTAGGTGAATAGCCCGAGTGGACATGCAAACATACAAGCATATGTAACCCTTAGTGGAGTGATGACCATGACCTTTAGAGGTTCGGATGCTGATTGGACCTGCGTAATCTACGCCACTGCATTGGAAAGGCTTCTGAGCAGACACCCTGGCCTTCGGTAATTGGCCCATCAATTGTTGGTTTGTTTGTTTTGAATGTCGAACACAAATTACACACTTATGAACATATTGCCTAACGAGAGTCCTAGCATTGAGTATCCAGTATTTGGACCTTAAGTAATTAAGCATCAATTGCGGCCCGCCATGCAAGGTTCTCTCGTGAGCCTCCGCAATCAAAAGATTGGTGAGATGTGATTTATGAGGGATTAAGATGGGGTGCTTCATATTCTCATCAATAGAAGCTCGGTGCAAGCGACCGCCAACCCTTAAGATTCCGTCGTCGTCAAGAAAATGACTCAACGAGGTAAGTTTACTACCCTTATTTAATTTACGATCTTTTTTTACAGATTCTATTTCATTACTAAAGCACTGGAGTTGGCAGAGTTTGATACAGGTAAGTACAGCTTCATTTAATTCCTTAGTGGTTAGCCAAGTAGTCATTTTGTTTTCATTAAGCTTAATTTCCCTTAGCCGTAAAAATCTTCTACAGTAAGCTATCACTCTTATCAACCTACCGAACTTAGAAAATCTAGTAAATAGACTATCATTTCCTTCTACCGCAGTTGCATGACATTTTGTTTTAATTTTTCTTTCTTCTAGTGTAGTTACTGGTACATTTCCTCTTTTATAGTCTATTTTTTCATTCTGTAACCATACTGGGCCTCTTTTCCAGAGCTGCAAATCGCTACACTCAAAAGGACTTACTCCCCGAGATGCACAATCCGCTGGATTTTCCGACGACGACACATGTGACCACTGACTTCTATCCATGATGTTAAGTATTTCGGAAACACGATTCGCGATAAATGTTTTCCATCGACTAGGGTGGCTGCTTAACCACGCCAATACGACAGATGAGTCTGTCCACGCATATAAGTGCTGTTTGGGGACTTCAAGAGTTGAAGCGACTTCCTGAAGAAGCTTTGCTACTAAGACAGCTCCACAAAGCTCTAAACGCGGGATTGATACCTGTTTAACAGGAGCAACCTTGGTTTTTGAAGTCACCAAGGCTGTGTGAATATGTCCATCTCTATCAACGATGCGAACGTATACCACCGCGGCGTATGCTACATTGGACGCATCTGAAAAACCATGCAATTCTAGAACCTTGTTCTCCTTGCTAGTGTTGATCCAACGAGGCAGACGAAACTTAATGAGGTTACAAAGGCTCTTCCGGAAGTCAAGCCACTCTGTCAGCAATGGTGCAGGTAGTTCTGCGTCCCATTCGATCCCAGTCATCCATATTCGTTGAATAAACACCTTTGCAGTGATGATTGTCGGTGCTAACCATCCAAGGGGATCGAATAGTCGCGCTATGTCCGAAATAACCTTACGCTTTGTCACTGGTAAATCTAGATCATTATGTTGAATAGTGTAAACGAACTCGTCATTGTCTTTGTCCCACGTTAAACCTAATATTTTTGAAATTGCATCTGTTTTTAGTTCCATGTTTCCTTGTGCTTGTGATAGTTCACCGTCTTCAATTAATCTTAGTAGCTCTCTGTCGTTACTGGCCCACTTTTGGAGCTGGAAACCTCCACGTTTAAGTAACTCTGATGTCTGCTTATATACCTCTACTCCTTCCTCTACGGTTTGACAACCCGTCATTAGGTCATCCATATAGAAGTCGGAAACAACACGATTCTTCGCTAAAGGAAATTCAGCGCCTTCGTCCTGAGCTAACTGCTGCAATGATCTTACTGCTAGGTAAGGCGCCGATGATGTTCCGAACGTTACTCTTAAATGACGTAACACTTGAATTTCGTCATCTGGATTCTCACGCCATAATATTCGCTGAAAATCTGTGTGATCATCGCATACCTTAATCTGTCTGTACATCTTGACGATGTCCGCTACCAGACAGATAGGTTCACAACGCCAACGCATGATGATATGACGAAGCTCAGGTTGTAGAGGAGGGCCCACCATTAAATCATGATTGAGAGATACCCCGTTGCTACCTAAACATGATGCATCAAATACGATGCGCAACTTCGTTGTACTTTTATCGTTACGGATGACGGCATGATGAGGTAAGTACACAGAGCCTTCTTTGTCCCTATCCTGTACTATATCCATGTGATTGAGAGCTATATACTCATTTATAACCGCTGAATACTGAGCTTTGAACTCGGGATTCCTAAAAAATCGCTTTTCTAAGGAAAAAAACCGTTTAAGAGCGATGTCTTTCGATCCACCGTGTTTACAGGCGGGATCGCTTGACCTGAAAGGCATGTGCACAATATAGCGACCAGATTCGTCTCGTTTAGTCGTGGCCTTAAATATGTCTTCACACTTCTGTTCTTCTGGGGTCAAGTAAACCTTATCGTGATCGCCTTTGGGCTCAGATTCTAGTTCCCAAAATTTTTTAAGGAGTGTATTTTCATCTATATGAGTGGAATGCAATGTGACTACGGTATTGTGGCATGTCTCGCTTTGGTTGATTTCACCTACTTGGCCAGACAAGATCCATCCTAGTCTAGTATTTTGTGCGATGAGATGACCAGGTGAACCTTTGATTAAGCCTTCTAACAAAATCTGACTATAAACTTCGGCACCTAAAAGCAAATCAACCTTGTTCGGAGTATCGAACGAAGGATCTGCTAAAGCCAAAGACGAGATTGTCGTTAAAACGTTTGCCACGACCTTCCTTTCCGGTAAAATACTCGTTAGTTTCTTTAAGACATAAGCTTTAACAGTGAAAATGAAACTAGGGTCGACGCGTGATTTAACCTTAATGAGGACCATCGAATTTAATGAAATCATTGATTGGCCTTGATCACAACCTATACCGGAAATCGAACCTTTAGTTGGTATTCTTTTAAGACCTAAGAGCTGGACTGCGGACTCCGTCACAAAGGAAGCCTGAGACCCCTGGTCTAACAGGGATCTTAACACTATAGCAGTACCGCTCTTTGATTCCGCTGCAATTAACGCAGTGGCCAATAATATTTGGCTATGACTATTAGCTAAACAACTTACAATATTAGTGGAATTACTCTGGGTTGAAGTGGTATCAGTAGAAACGCTACTTCCTGCCACTTGATCAGTTTTGTTACTATCACCAACTGATTTGGAGACATTCTTGAGATGAAGAAGACTATGATGCTTCTTTTTACATATATGACATCTGGTGGACTGGCGGCATGCATATACGGAGTGGTTTGCCCCTAGACAGTTATAGCATAACCCATTGGTTTGGACAAAACTACGACGTTTATCCATATCGAGACCGGCGAACTTTTTACAATTAGCAAGTTTATGGTTATCCTGACAACAAACACATGATGTAGTTGACACATGGAGCGATTTGACTGGCACATTACGATTGGTGTGATGACGTTGACCCTTGTTATCTAAAAATTCTAAAGACCGAAATCTTTGTTCAAGGAAAGATTGGAACTGATTCATTGTAGGCCAGTCATCTGAACAATCACTAATTTTCATTTCCCATTGTTTACGTGACTCAGTGTCTAGTTTTAAACTCAATACATAAAGAACCATGATATCCCAATACTCAACCATTAGACCTAAATTTTTCAAAGCATGTAAACATTCGTTAGAAGTATCTAATAATTCCTTAATTGCGCTGGAGGATTCGGTTACAATATTTTTTTGACTCATAAAACGTTTCATTATACAATTCGCTAAATATTTTTTATTATTATATCGATTCTCTAATTTAGTCCAACAGGTTTCATAATTACTACTAGTAATAGGAATGTGCCGTAAAAGACCTTCAGCCTCTCCAGACAAATGTGATTTCAAATAATGCAGTTTCTGAACATCGTCTAGTTGTGTATTGTTATGAATTAAGGATTTAAATAAATCTCTAAAACTAATCCACTCAGAATAACTTCCGGTAAACGTGGGCAACTCAATCTTTGGCAAATTAACAGTACATATTTCTTTAGAACCTTTCGCAGAAGATTCAGACACTTTACCTAAGCTATCCGAACATGTAATTTTCTTCAATGCTTCCCTCAACTCTGCTTTATAATCATTAAATAATTCTTCCGTGGTCTCATATGTATTTTTTATGTAATAATCCGATTTTTCGAATTCAATAGACTTAACCGATGATACAATTTTTATATGGGTTTCAGAAAATGTTGACCAGTTGGCTTCTAAATTTTCTAATCTAATTTCTATGTATGAACTAGTTACTCGCTCCTTTGGTGTTTTCTTAAAGTTGGACCTTGCTTTACTGATAGCAGAATGCAGACTAAACTGTAAATTACTCAAAGCTTCCATTTTGAATTTATATACTAAGTCTTTTAAATAAACTTTTCTGGAACACTATGCTAAGTTCGTGGACAACACGTAAAAATCACAAGTCTTTGAACTTAATACTCTTCGATGCAAAATCGGGCATAGGTTCCCCGTAGTTCACTTTTTCTTGAAATTATTCTAAGTCCATGCACACGTCAAAGTTTCTAAGTCCAAATTTTTAATTAAAATTTCCTAAGTTAATAAGGTCTAAATTTGCTTGTAGTGATTAAGTCTCAAAGCTGTATATTAATAAAGTACTCACAGTTTATCCTCGTATCACAATCACTTCACTGTCACTCACTTTAGCCTAACTCGTTGTGATGATATGCGGGGTACTCTCCCCCCGCACCGCAGCTGCTGCTCACGCCAACAGGAACTGTTCATCAGCACCAGCGCTGACCGCTGTGTACTTCTCGTACATATACGCTTAAGCGCCAACCTTATACGATCCACTGATGCTGCTCAACACTGACCGCGCTGACGTCGCACTCGCGCAGCAGGTTGACTATTCAACCTGACTCCAACACAACAGTGACAATGCACACCAGTCCTTAATCCGGTTGCGAAGGACCAACTTGTACAACGTCCCAAAAATATCTCGCTTATAAATAAAACTATGTTTCCAGAGTAAGACAAACTTTAATGCATAATATACCGAGGGGGTCATACCTTGCGTGAAAATCTTAACACCGCGATTTACAACGATGACGTTTTTGCGCAACGCCATCTGTTATCAACTAGCGGTACTAAACTAACGCAAATGTTGATTTTCGAATATAATTATATAAGCAGATTAGACAAGTGTAATAGCTTATTTTAATCGTGGTCTGTGTGTAAGACTGAGAAAAACAAGTTTCGAGATCAAATCCTGCTACAAAGATATTGTTTTGCTTTCAATAAAGAATTCATATTCCAAAACTATTTTTTGTATTATTGTAAAGAAACATAAACTTTTTAAAATGGTAAAATTTTCACATAACTTGTAATAAGTGGGTAGTTGAAAAATAAATATTCGTATTCATTATAAAGAACTGTGAACTTAAAGTTTTTTAAATTACCCACCCGTTTACAAGATAAGTTATTAGGCGAAAATCATATTGGTCGTTCTTTAATATTGCAAGCAATATTGAAGAAATGAAAAACAATTTAAAAAAGAAACTGATGTAGGTGGACTGTGTTTTCGGACCCACATGCTGTTCGTCGTCAATCCAGCATCAAACCGCTAAGCCACAAGAACTTGTTGGGAATACGCGAAATTAAAGATTGGGTTGTAATTATGTAGTGTGACTTAAAAGCTTTTCAACTTTAATGTTAACGAGATAATGATTAAAATAGCTTAACAAAAACATATACAAAGTTGATACGACAGAGGGGCTTTCCTTTAAACTGCCTATACTAGGTACTATTTTCAAGCTCTGTACCAAAAATCAATTAAATCGGAGCAGTAGTTTAGTCACAAACGATTTTTTAAGTTTTGGCCTCGTTTGAACACGATGTATCTTTCCTAACAGCTGATTATGTCTATACGCACAGGTCATGCACCTTAAAACGATAAATCTGAGTATAACCTACGATACGACGCGTTGTTGCCGTTCTCACGCAAGTCGATGAAGTGCGATGTTGCCGCTTTGTTACCTAGGTATCTAAGGTCAGTTAATTTTATTTATAAAGGGTGGTTGCGTTTTACTCTGAATTGTAAGCTATTTAGTTTGTTTGAAAAAAAAAACCTCATTTATTATTATTTTTATTTTTATACCGTATCGAATTAATACTATACACGTATAGTATACGTAGTTTAATTTAATGCCCCTCTGTCACATCAACGTTGTATAATGCCGGTGGCTCCGACTATGTAGGGTGGTTTTACCTTAACGTTACGTGTTAAAGATCAAATTTGCGTGTCTGTGTTATTATTGTATTTTTGTTCATCGAGTCCTCGTGCACTTGTCTGATAAGCTCAAATAAATTAAATAAACCTTAATGTTACAGGCAGAGGGTCCAAAGTCGTTTGATTTTAGGGTGGGTTAGATAATGTTGACAACAGTCTGTACTAAAAAGCTGCAATTATTTCAATATATTACGCCAGGAAATAGAAAAAATATAAACACACACACAGGGTGAAACGAAAAGTGTGGTCATATTTTAAGAACCGGTTCTGGCCATGGAATTATACAAGTTTCGCTAAGAAAAACTAGAAAAAAAAAACTAAAAAGTTCCAACCAAGTTTATTTTTAGCCGACTTTCGAAAAAGGAGAAGGTTCTATGTTCGACTGTATGTAATTTTTTTTTTTTTATGTATGTCCGCGCATTTCTCCGTCAGTTGTGGACCGATTTTCAAAATTCTTTTTTTATCCGAAAGAATATACTCTCGAGGTGGTACCATATATATTTTATCGGAATTGCTTTAGCACTTTTTGAGAAACTGAACAAAAACGAAAAATACGCATATCTTGATGACGTTTTTGTATCTCCAAATGTTTAAATTCCACGTTCCATGTTAAGTTCTGGGGTGTAACAACTAAAAAGCGAAAAATAAAAAACTTTTTTACAAAAAAAAACAACCGACTTCCAAAAAAAAATACACTAAAAATTTAAAAATAACTTTAATTTCGGAAGTCAGTGTCAAATATCGAAGAAATAAAATACAAACACCGACTTCCTATACTACTATACTTTTTTTTGGAAGTTGGTTGTTTTTTTTTGTAAAAAAGTTTTTTATTAAGCAGTCTGATGCAGTTGATGGCATCAAATCTGTGATTGAACTAAAAAAACTACCATCAACTGCATCAGACTGGTTAAAAAGTAACTTGTTTGGAACTTATTAATTTTATTTTATGAGTCAGGTATTTTTTTTTAAATCTAACTAGAACTCATTCAAATAGGAACAATATTAGGGAAATAAAAATGGTCTTGGCTCTGCAAAAGAAGTCTACATTTGAATCATACATCAGTCCGTACTCAAAATATAATGCATCATAGGTAAGTCCAATATATCCAAGCACTTGAAAACTTCATACAGATCTGAGTCATCTTGGAGCTCCGTAATCTAAACCTACATTGCTCAAGAAAGATAATCCAAAATGGATGGTCACTTTGATATGATATTGTACACTTGAGGCGCAAATTATGGTAAGAATGGTGAAAAATTTTTTATTAGATGTACGAGTACAAAGCAGCTGGGACTGTAGTTTATACCTAGAGCTAAGACATTAGAAGTGTAATTTACACCAGAGGTAAGACATCTAAAGCTTTGTAAGTATTGGAATAACGTTAAAAGTGCTTGAAGTTGGAAATTATGTTTTTCTTACTCCGCTGTCTTTTCTGATAAATTTCGTTGCGGGATCCAAGACAGTTTAATCGTTTCTCTGGGACTCGTTGAGTTTCATTGCCTCGGCGTTTTTTCTGGTGGTCGCCACTGTTGATTCTGGCTTACAGAAGATACAGTGGTTTGGGAATAGTGTGGTGGGTTTGTCCAAAAAAAAAAAAGTGTTAGCGTATGTTAACTCGAAGAATCGCTAAACATGGCAGTGGACAGGGCACATTGCTCACAGAACAGATGGTCGATAGGGCCGAAAAGTTCTGAAGTGACGATTGTGTACTGGCATACGCAGCGTTGGGAAGCCTCCCATAAGGTTGACCGTTGATCTGGTGAGGGTCGCGGATAGCCGATGGATGCGAGACGCACAGGACCGGTCGTTGTTGCGACAATGTCGAGCAGTAGACGTCTTTCAGATGAAATCATGATGATGATGATGCTGATTATTATTGATCTGATTTCGTTCCCAGACATTTTTTAAATAAAGTTCATAATTAACATAAACTTCACTACAATTGGTTATGTTTATTTTAAGTACAACTGATTTAATTAAAAAATTAAAGGGCAGAATGCCGTCAGCAAAACGTTGCTTTATATTCAAGTGGGTTAGTAATCTTGCAACGCACTGTAAATAATTTATCTTGGGGTTTTCAATGCCTTTAAAACAATTTTAGGTACACGACTCTAGTTTAAGAAAAAATCTGATCAGTTATTTTTAGGTCATCGAAGTAAACGCATTTGCGTAAAACCGATGAAAAGTTACCATCTCAAGTGTAGTCAAAATGGGTCCAAGTAGTTTTGTGTTTCTAATTACAATAGTGTTAGTTTTAAGTAAGCCTGTGGATATTAATAATATTAAAAGGGAAGAAATTGCTGTATTTGCTACCGAAGCAGAAAACGTGCAAGTGGTTAATGGGACTAAGAAATTCAGAAATGATGCAATGGTCATGAATCAAATACGTCCTGGAATGGTTGTTACTGCATATGCCATAGAAATAGAAGCTGATGTTGATGGAGAGGAATTTAGTGGAACAGCAGCAATTACGGTGTCTATAACTGATGCCGAAACAAGGGAAGATCCAGTCATGTTCTACGTTGAAGGTTTGGCTATAAACTCAGTGGTGTTCTCAATTCTGCAAGGATCCAATATCCACGTAGCTGAATTCGATTTAGATGAAGATGATGGTATTTTAGAGATAGACCCTGGAATACCTGCTTCATCTTACACGTTTACAATTGAATATACGGGATCTTTGGCCATAGCTGGCAAAGGGATTTACGTAGGACATTATGGTGAAAAGTGAGTAATATTTTAATAAATTTAATAAAGTTTTTTTAGGTCTCGTTTATGTTTGGGGTCGTGGTTTGAAAGATAAGTACGGATGTGATTTTTTCAGTTCATATGTGTTTTTTTGTGAAAACGAAGTGAAAAAACCTGAACTTATAGAAGGTGGCTAAATTGGATATTTAAAACTTTAAATTTAGATATTATTTTTGTCAAACGAAAATGACCATATATGTATATTTTTTTATAATTTTACTAATCAGGCTTTACAATTTTGTAAGGATATCATCATCTACCAAATGTTCACCCGTTTAACGGATAAAGCACTGGCTTTTTGTCATATGGGACGGTTATAAAATATGATTACCAATCGAATGTTTTAGGACTTACTCGTATGTTACTTTTTACGCCATACTGCGGGGTTGTTAAAATCGTATCTGACAAAATAAAATAATTTCAACTATAATTTGAGACTGCCTTGATTTAATCCAATGAACTAATGACAGCCCAATGGCTGTCATTAATTATATCGCCACAGTGTGCGCCCCACAGAAACT